>JANHMN010000008.1:37007445-37021716 GCA_030674055.1 Rhabdomys pumilio
GGCCAGTGGGTGTCCTTGACTGACTTCACATCCCTGGCTGGCCATGTTTCTGGAGAGCCCACTCTCCCTGATTATCAGGCCACTGTCCTCTTCCAAAAGCGGGGCTTGTAGAGAAGTGAGCAGGGAGGGCGGGGTCCCAACAAGCTCCTCTTGCTCTGATGCTGAGTCTTCTGTGTCAGATGATGAGGTGCTGTCTGAGTCACTGGGCTCAGGACTGGAGTGTGGAGCCTGCTGCGTGGGGCTGCGCTGGGCTGCTTTTCTGGCAGTTTCTTCCTCCTGGACAAGAAGTGCGGCAGCTTCCAGTTCCGGCAGCTCCAACCCCAGCTGGGCCTTACTGAGTGAGACTGCTTTCAAGGCTTCTGTTAGGGCAGCCAACTTTTTGGACCTTGAAAATTATATTAAGAAGAAAAATTAGGTTTGCTTATCAATCGGACTGATGTCAACAGAGTATAAAATATCACAAAGCTGGCACCCTCACATAACACCGGTGCAAACCCCAAGCAGGCCACAGATGCAAGTGTGAGACACAGAGAAGGCACACAGCTGTGAAGGAAGTGTGGATTCTCTTCGTGACTTTAGAATGTAGAAAGCCCTTCTACCATTCACAGGACAGGAGCTAAGGGAAGAGAACTTGATACAGTCAAATTATAGCTAAGAGAAACCCCACAAGCCATCAAAACCAGCTCAAAAATGCTAAAGTCAAGTGGAGAAAACTATGTTCAATCCCAGATCAAGGCCTAATCCAGAGGAAGTTTTGGAAACCAGGATCTATGCCAGGATAACCAACCGGAAAAATGGGCAAATGACAGGGCAGATGATGGAGACTTAGTGTTGTCTACTGTTTAATTTTTAAATCTACTAGGAATGTGTGGTGGTTTGTATATGCTTGGCCCAGAAAATGCCACTATTAGAAGGTGTGGTCCTGTTGGAATAAGTGTGTTACTGTAGGTGTGGGCTTTAAGACCTTCATCCTAGCTGCCTGGAAGTCAGTATTCTGCTAGCAGCCTTCAGATGAAGATGTGGAACTCTCAGCTCCTCCTGCCCCATGCCTGCCTGGATGCTGCCATGTTCCTGACTTGATGATAATAGACTGGAGCTTTGAACCTTTGAACCTGTAAGCTAGCCTCAATTAAATGCTGTCCTTATGAGAGTTGCCTTGGTCATGGTATCTATTGACAGTAGTAAAACCCAAAGATAGAATGCAAAAAATGTTGGGGCTTGAGAGATAGCTGAAGAAAGAAAGAAAGGTGTCTGTCACCAAGAGTCCCATCCTCTAGACACACTGAGGCACAAGAACTCATTCCTACAAGATGACTGTTTGACCAGGAAGTTGGGGGGGGGGGATGGCTGGAATGTAATAAAATAATAATAAAAATGTGATTAAATTTCAAAATAGTATGGGCAAAATAGTGATGGAAGTGTTAGAGGAGTGGAAATGGGGCTCATTACTCAATTGTTTCACACAGAAAAGCGGAAAAATGGGGAAGTTATTTGAGAAGAATCAAGTTGTGACGGGGCAGCCATTTTGTTCTTTCAAGCATGGGAGTAATTACTATCAGTTCTAATGTGCTGTTCCTTGTAAGTTCTAGAATCTATCTCTATAATGGTGAAACCATTTCCAAGCCATCTAAGGGAGCTGGTGAATTTTTGATTTTTTATTTTGTCACATTCAAGGCAGAACTGGCTAGTTCACATTTTTTAAAAAAAAAAAAAAAAGAAAGAAAAAAAAGTTTTGTCAATGATGTGCCAGACACCTTCTGATACTCTTAGAGAACAGATGCATCCCTGGCTGCAGTTATATGTCTTTTCTGTGTAAATGGGAGACATCTCACATGCTAAGAATGCATTTGTTAGACTCAAGAGCATCAGTACTGAAGAGACCTGACAACTGGACCACACTAGTGTTACACTAAGTCACAGCCCAGACGCCATTTTCTGAGTTATTATAAACGTAACCCCACTGTGGAACTGCGCATCCTTTTACAGGTCTAACATCAGCACCACCCCATCTGGAGGATTATTTTAATTTATAGATTACTGATGAGTTCTGTAAACTTACCTATAGTGAGAGTGTCAAAGCAGCAGCCACAAGCACACACCCCTGACACAGCTAAACTGATACTGTTCCCCAAATTATTTCACACTTGGTGACTGAGCTTTGGGGCAGGGAATGTTAAAAAGGACCCACAGCCCTTTTTAACAAATTGCCAAAGAACAGAAAGAACCTAAAATGTATCAGGGGGTGGGACTCAGGCATAAGTGAAAGCAGGGGCGCTGTTATAGAGCCATGTCTCAAGTGATCAATCAACTTCTCACCACTTCCTGCCATGGCAGGTCTGTGAATTTCATAGTAAGCCACTAGTTCTCATTTCCTCTGCTCAAACCCAGGCCTGCTGGGCAGGAAGCTCTGAGACCAGAGCCGGCACCTGCTAACGCAGGCCAGGACTCTAGTGAAGCAATCTGACAGAGTCTGTTGGTTAACTCTGCCAGGACACCTCACCTGTAGGGGTAGAGATCTGCCCCTGAGCCCCATACAAAGTCTTGGTTTCAATCTGGAGCCAAGCAATAATACCTTTTAAAGGGAACTAATGACAGTGCCACATCAGAATTCCTTTCTACTGGAAATTCAGGAACATTTCTAAACTTCATGGTTCTCTGTACTTGTACTTGGGGCTGGAGAGGTGGCACAGAGGTTAAGAGCACTGGTTGCTCTTCCAGAGATCCTGAGTTCAATTCCCAGCAAGCACATGGTGGCTCACATCCATCTATAAGACCTGGTGCCCTCTTCTGGCATGCGGGTGTATATGCACACAGAACACTGTATACATAATAATCTTAAAAAAGAAATCATAATCGTGGCTTGGAGCGTTGACTCAGCAGGGAAAAGCACTTGCAACACAGACCTGATGACCTGAGTTCACAGCTCCTCATGTCAAAAACCAGGCTATCTTCTCATCTCTACACACATAACAAAAACAAACAAACATTAAAGAAAAAGAGCTGGAAGTGTCAGTAAGCACCTGTAATCCCACAGTAGAAGGCAGAAACAGAAAAGCCTGGGTCAGCAAGTCCACCTGAACTCTACCGTTGGCCTCCACCCACCCATGTTAGGGTGGGACCCCCAGACACACACATTTTAGTACTATGAAGACATCTCAACTTGATTTATGTCATGAGCTTAGGGAAACCAATCGAAGCCTTAAGCCAGGGTCAAGCCTTTCTCTACGGACATGATAGGAACCACTTCTCCAAGGTACTGGCAGAAAAGAACTTTCATCTTCTTGGAATGCGATAAAGAATAGGAAGATCTTAAAAATTAACCACAGAACTACACATCCCACACAGAGAGTCTTAAATACAGCAGTCTGACAACGGTAAGAATCTTTTAAGTGCTTTAGTAAGTGCTCTCAGGACGTTTTTACAAGCATCTGCTATATATTTTTATTTCCTTTTTTCTTTCTTTCTTTCTTTCTTTCTTTCTTTCTTTCTTTCTTTCTTTTTTTTTGGTTTGGTTTGGTTTTTCAGGACAGGGTTTACCTGTGTAGTCTTGGCTGTCCTGGAGCTAGTTCTGTAGATCACACTAGCCTTATACTTACAGAGATCCACCCATCTCTGCCTCTCAAGTGTTGGGATTAAAGGCATGTGCCACCACCACCTGGTTCTATTTTTCTGATCATGAACGAGTAAGTTTTCACACATACACACACACACACACACACACACACACACACACACACACACACACACTCACACACACACACACCACACACACTACAGTAGATTCAAGAGAGGAAGAGGAATAAAATGTTTAAGCGATATAGTCAGATCAGCAAGCAGGTCTAACATGGACTGGACCACATGAAGGGGCTATGTTAAGGAACAAAGATCCTTTCTGCATGGGTTACAGGACTGCTACTTCCTGGGTCCTACACTGAGGTAGGCTCTGTTCATAGTAACTGCCTCATTATCCATTCAGTCCTCACAGCAGCCCCTAGAAAGTAAGCCTCTCCAGGCTGCCAGTAAGAAATCTCAGGAAAGGGCACTGGGCGTTGGAGACAGGGAGGGGCACAGAGGAAGACAGATTAATTAAAAACAATTTCTGGTATGAAGCAGAAAATAAATTAATAATTTATGAGTAAAACCAAATATACTGGTCAAGTTAAAACAAACAAACAAACAAACAAACAAACAACCCCAAACCTACCTATCTTTGTAGGCTGGAAAGGAATGTGGTAGAATGGGTTTTGCATGTCTACAGAGAAGACAGAGAGCTCTTCAGCTCCCTGACCTCTCTTCAACTACCTCATGCCTCCATGAAGCACAGCATGTGGGTACGCCAGACTCGAACAGTTCTGAAAATGCCTCACACTGTATGTAACGAATGGAGCTTACGGTACTTAATGATGTGTGTCTGAATTCAGTTACTGTAACAGTGGACTGACAAAATGGAGAAGATACCAGGGAAACACTGTAGGTTGAACCCTGACCTACAAAGATATGGCAACATCCTTACCTGGAACCTGTGAATGGGGTCTTATGTAGACATAGTTTTTGCAGATCATCATCAAGTGACAGAGCTGAGGTCACACTGCATTATGCTGAGGCTCTAATTCAATGATTTCACAGGCTCTGTTCACTGCATCTTACAACCAACTGGCAAGGTAAAGGCAAGTGTGCCCAGCTCTCCCCAGTGTCCCCATATCACAAGCCCTGCCAGCTACTTCACTCGATGTGATCCTGTGGAGGGTTAAGGCTGCCATGCTGCTTTGTGAGCCGTTTTTTAAGGTGCCCTAAAAAGATCTGAATGGGCTAATGTTGAGAGTCAGAATACTCTCAAAATAATTTTGACCAAAGATAAGTCACTCACAAAACAGTAGCTTCATCATTCATTGTCTCAGTTATAGAAAGTTCACAACCAGGCAAACCCAAATCAGTGAGAAGCAGCAATGTAGACATAAGGCAAGGTGGTGTTGGGACAGCACAGGGAAGACTGCTGGGTGTTCCTGAGTCACGTCTTAGAATTGGGATAGTGACTATATAAAGTTTTACTCTTTTAAAAAGCTTATGTAGCCCGACAGCCTGCACAGATTCAATAAAAATTAACTTCAAATAGCTACAACTCCACTCCCACCAACACCTTCTTACTTGAGTCCTGGAAAAGAAGCCTCAGCTTCTGGAGGCTGCTGCAGGAAGAGGGCTGGAGCCGGCGTCCTAGATACAAGTGTCAGACCTCTACTACTGTGTTCCTCATCTCAAACTGCTTTTTACAAGACGAGGCATGTGCTCGCAAACCCAGCTCAAATCTTATAGTGTAGCACACAGCTTGTGGACCTGCATATGCCGAGTGTCAGTCACAGCACTGTCACAGGCATTTAGATGTCCAAAGGCATGCCCCAAGACTTTTAAAGACCTACAAAGCCACTTCAGTATTTTCTGAATCAAAACCATATATATTTTTTTTAACTTTAGTACTGTTTCAAATCGTTCTCTTAGACAGCAAAAATCTAAATACAGGCCACTAGGAACCACTATTTCACATGTACAAATATTTAACCAAAGTGAACAATATCATTAAATTTCTGTACTATAGAAAAAAAGCTTTCTCAAAAAACCTTGCTGGTCATGCCTCAGCTTTACGCATCTTGTTTTACTTACAAACATTTTTTAAGAAAGATTTTTTATCTGTCTGTGTGTATGTCTGTGCACCACATGAACAACTGGTGTTCACAGAGGTCAGAAGAGGGTGTCCGATCCCCTGGTACTGGAGTTTGGATGGTTGTGAGATACATACTTACCCACATCCATGTGGGTGCTAGGAATTGAATCCAGGTTTTCTACAAAAGCAATAGTCCCTGGGCTGCTGAGCCATCTTTCCAGCCTTTTGTGTTTTCATTTTTGAGACAGAGCCTGGAACTTCACTGGCCTGGAACTTTCCAACAGTCTAGGCTGGCTAGTTAGCAAGCCATCCCTTTACCCTGTCTCGAAAAAACAAAAAAAAAAAACCCAAGCCGTTGGTGCTGGAATTACAAGCATGTGGCATGGCACTCAGCTTTGTTTATAAGGGTCCCTGGGATCCAACTCAGGTCCTCACTCTTCCAAGGCAAGCATTTTACCTACAGAACTATCTCTCCAGACCAGACAGCACCCCAAGTGTATAAATGATAAGCTATTTCAAAATGTACCTCCCCAAACAAAGACCACTCTATTAAATCCCCAAGTCTTTGTGTCACTGTTGTAAGGAGGAGAAGACAGAAGCTGTCTGCTCGACCTGCTGCTGGACTGCTTGCTTTCTTTCACCCAGCACATTTTCCATACAAGGGCCTGCTCTACTACACATGTCTTTGAGAAACGACAGTTGCTTTAGACATTCAAGTTACATTTGTTTTCTTTCCAAATAAATTCTAAAATTCAAGGGATTACTTGGTTACTATCTCCCAGGGTGATGCTGATGTACACCTATCTAGACATATGAACTCAAACATGTATTTTATATGTTTAAAATGAAGCACTTGCTGGTTTTTTAAATGACTTTTTAATTTTTATTTTACGTGTATGAGTCTCTTGCCACTTGTGAGCCTGACGCACAGAGGCCAGAAGCTCTTAAGTACCGAGCCACCTCTCCAGCCCCTTGGTTTGTCTCTAAGCTCCCCCTTGTCAGCATTTGTATCCTCTCGACAATCCCTCAGGAGCTACATCATCAGAGTATGCGCTGACTGTGCTCACAGCAGCCAGATGATATAACTGCTGAGGCCTGAATCTTCTGAAAAAAACACGTCATCAAGATAAGGTTTCAACAGGAAGTTCCTAAATTTGACTAAAGGTTGGCTCTACTTTATGTGAAAGCAAGCGTAGTGGGTTTCCAGGTTTGACACTAGGTAAAACTATTTAAGGGCACTGGAATGTATGACTCCATAACTAACTTACATGGCACTGGCAGAGGTCTGTGAGGGGCCGCAAAAGTCAACTCTAAAAACTGATGCTGTTAAATGTGCAGAGTCCTAGACCCTGACATCTGGACATGTAAATTATCTAAAATAGTTCTGAGGTTGGGAGCTATCCCATACTTTGTTACAGTGACCGTGTGACCACTGATGATAAAGCCCCACTAGCTGGCTGGACATTTCATCAAACTTATTCTTCAAGACTTACAGATGAAGGACTCTTGCATTCTTAAAACTGGAGAATAGCCAACACGTCCCTGTCAGACTCAAATTGGTACCCATAAAAATCACTGACTGCTAAAAGTAAGAATGAGAGAGTGGCTGGTGCATTATTTCACTAAATCAGGTTTGCATAGCATACAACTGAAAACCACCACAGTGAGACGCTTATAGCCAAACCCAATGGCAGCTTTGCAGTGCATGTTTCTGCAGGAACTGGACGCTGGTTATGGTTGACTCAAATGATGATGTCAAAACGCTTGCTGCTCCAAAGGAGAAGGGAGGGGTCCAAGTGCGCTTCCCTTTTTATGCCTTGTGTGAGAGTCTAGGTGGGTTTTCTCTTGGTGCCATCTCACTCCACTGAGAAAGCTAGCCCCACACAGAGCAATTTACAAAGAAATAGGGAATGCGGTTGGTTGGCAGGGAGCACAGAGCTCGGCTTTGATCACAGCTGCAGGCCCTACCTGCTTCAAAGACAGCAACCACACAGCTATCCCACTCCCTTGCTCAAAACCACAAGAAATCAGCTGCGATAAGCTGACAGGCAAAACATTACACAAGCTACTGACCCTGCTGCAGGCAGGGAAGAGCTGCCTCTGGTTGGCTTTGATTTTCCTAAGCCTGAGCCTGAGGGAGAGGCAATAGGACTTTCTTCTTGCCTAGTGCTCCCGATGGCAAGGTACATTCAGATAGTGCCTGGAGGAATACCAAGTGGAGAAGAAAGGGAAATAAATAAATAAACAAAACAAGAACACAGGCTAAATGCAGAGGCAAGCTGTCGTCAGCAGCCAGGATGAAAGATCATAGCTACTCAAAGGCAACCACGTTTTAAACACTGGCTTTTGCTACAGCACACAGGGCTGGGAGCCCTGGCAGTGATCTTCCTCGTGTTGCTGTCCTGCTGTGTGAGGCAACTATACACTATAAGCCTTGCTTGTGCAGTTGTGGTTCCCATTGTTTAGTGTGCATTCAAAGAATCAAACAGCAACAGAGCCTCTCCATGTCTGGCTGGGAAACTAGACACTGAACTAGACAGCAGCAGATTCTCCTACACACACACACACATTTGGGTTGTTCCCTCTGCTGTGCACAGCCTCTGTGAGGATAATGGGCAGCCATACTGTGCTTTGACACCACCGTTCAAAATGGAGCACCAGGCTGGCTGGTACAACCTTGGTCTGGTTCCCCTAAGGCCTCTAGAATCCTGGTGTGCTTTCCAAACCCATTCCATTCTGATGTGGCCACTGCTGCCACCCAGGTGCCACAGGACCAAGTGCCCAGGATTTGGTAGACCCTGACAATCCAGAAGTGCCAGAGGCTTGCCCAATCACAGGAAGCTGCTTCCAGAATCAGAGCTCTGACCAACCAGGCCAAGACCGTAAACTGTGGCCCACAGAAAACAGACAGATGGAGTCTTGTGGGCAGGTGGAGTCTGGTCAGAATGGAAAGCACTTGTACCACATAATAAAGACAGCTGGCCCCCAATCCAGCCAACTGCTACCATGTGAGGACGGGCCAGTAACTGCCAGAATGCCATGATTCAAGAGCAGTTAGACATCTAGACTTTCACAAAAAATCTTCCAATTTTTAAGTGTTAAAACCAATTTAAAGTTTCTAAAAACATAGAGAGAGCCACCAAATGTGACCCAAGGCAATTAGCTTGCAACTTTTACATTTGCTTAGTTCTTCTTCTCAATTCCCTGCCATTTTCTGTGTGCCAGGGCAGGATGGCCACTTCAAAAGGCTTCTACACCTTGTAGGACTGCCCTAACTTTCATGATGTGCTATAGGTAGGTGATGGCCCTGCTTAGTCCATCTTCCCTTCCCTTGCTGTGCTAGTACATGCTCTGTACAGACGCTGCTTCAGATACTCCACCAACAGAATGCAAAGTTTGTCTGGGGTTTTGTGCTCTGGAATACGCCAGAGGGACTGGCTGACCACGGCCAGGCAGTTAAGACCTCAGGCCCTGACATCAAACAGGCCTGGGTTGCTTGATCTCTCTAAGCCTCAATTTCTATACTTGCAACCAAGGGCTATATTAAAATGGGCTATAACCCAAACGCCTATGCAGCCCATGAGAATAAGAGGAAGAATGTATCTAAAGCACTGAGCCTGGCATGCAGTAAGCACTTGACAAATGTTAGTTGTTATCATTATGGACTGATTGCACTGTTTAGCCAGCATGGCAGCAGCACAGCTTGATTGTTAGTAAGCATTTATTGACCACTTACACTGTATGCCTAACTCCTCTATTTTAGGGATGGCTGACGAGCAGAGTTTAAGTGGCTTGTCTATGGAAACAGCAGAGGTCTGAGGACTGACAAGCTGGCTCAGAGCTCATACTCATGCTGTTCATGGGTTTGCTACAGTATTCACGGTGGCAAAGGGGTAACTTTGTGACCTTAGTCTTCCCAAACTGAAAGCAGGACTGGCTTTGTGGACCATGGCTCACATCAAGAGCTTCCCTGAGCCTGACTGCAGTTCCCAAGTCTTAGGAGGGAGGAGTTTGCTTTTGTCAGTCTGACTTGGGTTCTTGGTTTGATAAACCACTAAACTCAGGATGAGAAGGAAAGGGAAACATAGCCAGAAACTTCTATAAGACTCCAGTTATGTGGGGCAAAAAAATTGAGATTAACTGATGACAAAGATGTCTTGCTGGTAAAATGAAACAACTAGAAAGGAATCAGAATGATGTGTACCCCAGTGTCCATGAAGAAAATAGCACCGAAGTATGTCTAGCTTGGCTTTCAGAGAGAAAAAGAAAATATGAGACCTGAAGTGGTGACCCGGAGCTGTTGGAAGGTACACAGGTGTGGTCTCCTGTTTGGCTAGCCTTAACCCAGGAACTCTGCATGGGACAATCTCCTATGGTCTCCTGATGGTCAAGACTGGAGCATGGAGTGCTGTGATTATAGAGTTGACCAGACTCACATTTGACCTGACTGGAAAGACTGAATTTAGCTTGGCAGAAGGTAGCTCAGTTCCAGTCTCAGCTTTCCTCATTCAATATCTCATTCATGTCTCAAGTAAAACAGAGTGTTCTTCTAACTCCTTCAGACAAGAAGCTCTGGTCTACGTCTTCAGTCTTCCAGTGCCTGGCTCTATACCTGGCGTTCAGGAGAGATCTACAAATGATGGCTGGTGGACTTCCAGAGTCACATTTACAACAGGACCCACCTATGACACTACGACAGGAAGCAAGAAATACAGACTTGGATTAGAGGGGAGGCACGGGGACTTAACGGAGGGATTTACATGAAAGAGAGGACAGGAAGAAGCGAAAGAACTCAGTGATTGATTCAATATGGAGCTGGGAATCAAAGACAGGGACTCATGACTGAGATGAGCCAAACACCATAACCTATTTAACAAGGACCAAAGACCAGAACATCTAAAGAGTCCCAAGTTATTAATGGATTTCAGCTTTACATCATATGCTTGAGGTATAATTTTTACATATACAAAAGGCAAGGTTTTGTAAGGATATTTGTATTTAGTACAAATCAGTTGTCTAAAGTTTACTGAAACGATGTTTACAAAAAGTAAATCCATTAAGAACAGTAACAAAAAAAAAATATTGATCAGGGAAATAGTAATTAAAAGAACTGGAATGGGAGGGGCTGCAGAGATGGCTCAGTGGTTAAGAGCACTGACTGTTCTTCCAGACGTCCTGAGTTCAATTCCCAGCAACCACATGGTGGCTCACAACCATCTATAATAGGAGCTGATGCCCTTTTCTGGTGTGTCTGAAGACAGCTACAGTGTACTCATAAAAATAAATAAAAAAAATTTTTTTTTTTAAAGAACTGGAATAGGACATGATGTACATGCTTATAATCCCAGCACCAGGGAGGCTAAGGCAGAAGCATCACAAGTTCAAAGTCAGCTTGGGCTACATAGCAAATGGTCTCAAAAACAAGAAAGAAACAGAGCTGAGCCGGCTACACTGTTAGCAGACAAAACAAGCAGAGAGACAAAAGCTACTATTAGTGATAGAAAGATCGCAATGTAATGAGCACGAGCTCATCAGGGAGATGTAACACTTACAAACTATTACCACCAGCAACACATCTCTCCATAAAGTAAAGGCTCACAAGACTAAGGAAAACAGACAAGCCTGCCAACACAGTGGACGTTTCCGCATACCTTTTCCAACTCCTAACCGGCAGATGCAATAGTCAACTCATGAAGATAAAAGAAAGAAATCATCCAGCTGACAAGCCAGCTCATTTGTGTGTTAAGACACATAGAACAGAGCAGCTATCAACCAGAAAATAAACACTGTTTTGAATAAAGCTGGGAATTTATAAAAGCTGGCTATATGCTAGATACAAAACTAATCAGAACCAATTTCCAAAGAATAATAGCACAATTCTTTGACAGGAACAGAACTGAACTAAGTTAATGGCAAACACGGTATTCTAAAAGTCAGTATATTTGAAAAGGAGAAACCCCACATATTGTATGATTAAACCAGCAAATATTTATAATTGAATAATAATAATAAAAATTCAGTGATTTTAAAACCTATGAGGTAACTGTAAAACAGAAAGTTGGAAGGAAACATACAGTCTTAAATAAAGCAAGGCTTTATATCATTGGCAATTGGTTAATAAGTGTTAATATTAGAGGCCAAGGAGGAAAATGAAGCAGAATCAATCCCAGAATGACACAGACAAAAGCTGAAAGTAATCATATAAAAGACAACAAAAGTAGGCAGAGCGACTAAAACAGCACCAATACATGAGGCAAATATCCCCTCCGCTCCAAGTGTATCTTACAGACAAGCAGAACAATACGTACGACAGCAAGTACAGGCGTCCTGAATATAAAACCAGACAATTTCAGACAAGCAGAAGAAGATACCTACAAAGGGTAAAATACCTTTATGCCAGAAAACTAGAAAATCCTAGAAAACAGACATTTAGAATCTATTGAAACTGAATCCAAGATTATAATGGGACTTCCAGGTAAGATGGAAGAGCAGAGGCTGCCTCTGGAGGGCGAGTCACAAATGAGAAGAAACTAATCTTATCCCAAAGAGAGAACAGAAAAAGAAAGAAAGAAAGAAAGAAAGAAAGAAAGAAAGAAAGAAGCCCCTCAGACCATGAAGGGGGACGTGAAGAGATGCTGGATAGCAGCAGGAATGGATGAGCAAGGCAGAGAGATGCAAGCCCAGTGGAACCTTGCGAGCAGCTGCCTGGGGCAGGGAGAAGACTCAGATGCTGCTTCCCGAGGTAAGACATGAAAGCCAAGCAGTGTGGTCTCAGGACAAACTCACAGCGCCCCAAGTCTCATGTCCAGTTGCAGATTGTCCTAGTTAGGGTTTCTACTGCTATGATGAAATACCATGACCGAAAGCAAGTTAGGAGGGAAGGCTTTATTTGGTTTATACTTCCCTGTAGTCCATCACTAAAGAAAATCAGGACAGGAACTCAGATAGGGCAGGAACCTGAAGGCAAGAACTAATGAAGAGGCCACGGAGGAGTGCTGTTTACTGGCTTGTTCCTCATGGCTTGCTCAGTTTGCCATTTTTATAGAACCCAGAACCACCTAGGGATGGCACTGCCCACAACAGGCTGAACCTTCCCCCATTAAGCACTAAGAAAATGCCCTATAGCTGGATCTTATGGAGGCATTTTCTCAATTGAGACTCCCTCTTTTCTGATAACTCCAGTTTGTGTCAAGCCAGCATACAGGTTTTGAGGAGACAGTGATTCTTCAGTGGACAGGTTAGCAGCAGGGAGAATCCCATTCTTTCATGTTCTATGACTCTAAGGATATTAGCGGGGCAACACCATGAAAAAGAATGTGTTGTTAAAGCTGGAATTTCCCTGGGAGCCAGAAAGCAGGGGACACTCACAGGTTGAGAGCCTCAGTCTGTCCCAGGAAAGCAGCTGTGGAAAACCGACCCAAAGGTGCAGGCAGCAGAAGATTCAAGTGAGGTATCAATAAAGAATGATAATTCTGCCTGGTGGTCTGAGCCTGAGGCCAGTGGGAGATCTCATTTAGGGTACAGTACTTCACTGCAACACAGCCCCAAAACTCCAAAGTTCCAAACACCATACCCACGGTGTCATTTCTCCACTGCCACTACTAACCTCTGCCTCTATAAATCTCAATTCTATGGTTGTTTCTGTGTTCAACACACTTGCTTTGGGAGACTCCCTCTCAGCTAAAACATCAGGATGACCTGGGGAGCCTTGGAGGATGAGAACATCTTCCTAGACTACACAAGGCAAAGCTAAGCACGACAGAGGCCCCAGTACACAAACAAGGTATACTGGTTACTTTCCTATTGCTATTTTTCTTATTGTTTTATACACCCTGACCAAGCCAATTTATAAAAGAAAAAGTTTATTTTTTGGCTTATGATTCCAGAAGGTTGGGGGCCAGCATGGCAGCAGGCAGGAAAGGTGGAGCTGAAAGTTGGGAGCTGAGGGGCTCATGTTTCCAAATATAAGCAGAAAACAAAAAGATTGAACTGGGAATGGAGCACAGCTTTAAAATATTAGCTCATCCCAGTGACATATTTCCTCCAGCAAGGCTACAGCTCCCATCTTTATCCATACCAAGTGGGGATCGAGTGTTCAAACTCCCGAGCATGTAAGGGCCATTCTTACTCAGACCAGCACAGAAGGGGAAGTGCAAGTGTGAAGACAGCTGTGGTGGACAGCAGACACGGGGCAACAGCTAAACCAAAGGAAAGATGAGCACCCACAGGGTCAGCTGACCCCACCTACTCTGTGCATACACCCAGACGCTCCAAGTTTGAGGGGTCAGAAAGAAGCTCCAACCCAGCACCCCCACTTGTGTTTCTTTCATTTCTAATGTTTAGAAGGGTTTTCGCTATACTGCATTCTAAAAGAGATCCTGTGTGTTATCCCCTTTCATATACCCATCTAACCCTTTTCCACTTAGGGAGGTACTTTTCCTTTCTGCTGGTTCCTCCCTACATTCTGCCTTCTTTATATTTAGTAGTATCTTTACCTTATCAGCTTTACAAAATCACTTTCTCTAATGGTATGTTAGCTATTTATTCCCTTTCTTATATTTCCCTAATCTTGTCTCTGAGCTTCCGCACTATGAATCTTCTTTGGTACCCACTCC
>JANHMN010000008.1:37033441-37050564 GCA_030674055.1 Rhabdomys pumilio
GAGCACACTTAGAAGACAGGGACTGGGAGGAGTCTCCATGTGCTTGAAGCACACTTAGAAGACAGAGACTGGGAGGAGTCTCCATGTGCTTGAATAGGCAGCTTGAAAGTAACTGTTTAACAAGGATCCTATTTGTAACAGCAATCACAAAATGGAACGATAAACCTAAAAAAATGCATAAGCCTCTTATAGAAAATTACAAAATTTTATTGAAAGACAATAAGGAAAACAGAGATATACAACGTTATGGGAAAGACTAAAGGTTTTAGTTTCTCTCAACTGATTAACAGACCCAAAGCAATCCTATCACAGTGCTTTTTCATGGAACTCTGACAAGCTGATTCTAAGACACAAAGCTACAGTAATTAAGAAAGCATGTTATCAGCACATAATAGACAAGCAAATTCTTGGAACTGAACAGACAACCCAGAAACAGATCCATACATACATGTAAACATGATTTATGACAGAGAACAATGAAAGGCTAGACTATTTAATAAAGGAAGCTGGGTTAAGGTAATCCATATGGGAAAACAATAAAGTGGAATCCCTATTTCATAACACATAAAAATCAACTCCAGATGGACTAAGAACCTATAATGCTAATCACAAAACAATAAAAAGTTAGATGCCGCAAGAGAGTGTCTTTATGTTATTCACTCGACATAAAGAACTTCTAAAACAAGAAACAAAAAGCAGAGCCAAAAGGAGCATACTGACAAACTCTAACACTGAAATAACAATCTTCTGTTTATAAAGACTCAACAAGACCGAAAGACACTACAAACTGGGAGGAACGAACACACAGCATATGTAACTAATAAAGGGCTAGCAACCAGCAGACCAGAGGAATCCTGCAAGTAAAAAATGAAAGACAACCTTCTTGGAAAAATTGGGAATTATGAGACATGGGTATTTCATAGTGCAAGCAACACCAATGGCTACAGAATACACATAAAGGTGCTCCAATTATTGATAACCAAGATAATACAAACAAAAATAACAAAAGAAATAGTGTCACATTTCTTCACACTGTCAAATCTTATCTATAGCCAGACAATCTTGAAAGCACCAAATCTCATTTGTCAGACTATAAGACCTTAAGTTTAATGTAAGTATTAGCATGAAATTAGAACCAGGGGAAATCTATACTGTTAGAATAAGGTCTAAGTTGCCACAACCAGTATGCATAACAATTTTATTTACCCAGGGAAGCCTACCTAACAATTACTCCTCAGACTCCAGCAATTCTATTACTAAGGAGAAGGCTTCCCAGACACTGTATGCTGGCGATGTAGCTCAGAAGTGGAGTGCTGCCCTAGGGTCTATACCCAGCATCAGTAAGCAATGCATAGGTTCACCAGTAGCTTGCGGTGATAATCAGGGCAACTTTTCCAGCAGCCCTAACAGCCCCAGGAGCAGTGAGGACTTACAGCACTCAGACAATGGCCAAATGCATGCAGGAAAACAAAGAAGGGACCACAGCTCTGTGGGTACCATCTAACAGCACTATTAACAGGAGGAGCGAGCAAACAGAGGTGCGTACAAAATGATCCTAAGCACGCAAGACTTAAAACAAGCACAACAACACAGCCAATTTGGGACTGAAACATAAATGATAAAACCACAAAGAAGAGAAAAATAGTGATGAACATGGGGGTGGGGGCCCTGTAATGAGATGAGGGGCTGGCCTCACAGCCTCTGAGAAACTGGTAATGTTCTGTCTCTCGGGGCTGGTGATAGACACCTATGCTGAGTTTGAAACTGTTCTTTGACTGCATGTATATACTGCATTACTGCATTTCTTATTTTATTTCCTAAGAAAAGATTTTAAGAAAGCAATCATACTCTACAAATACATATACAAAAAGGTACAAAAGCCAGACCTAAATAAATGGTTCTGTTTAATGTCATTTTATTTATTTTTAAATTACATTTATTTATTTGCTTCGGTGGGGTGCTGTGCATGAGGTCAGAGGATTTTTGAAAATCATTTCTCTCTTCTGGCCATGTAAGCCCCAGGGATTGAACTCAAATTCTCAGGTTTGGCAGTACACACCTTTACCCCTGGGCCACTGTGCTAGCCTTAATAGTTATTTTAAATAAGGAAGGAAACAATAACAGAGACAAAGGAGAAAAGTAGCAACTTCCTAGGATGATGAATTCTAAAGAAGGCCAAGTTCCATAGTCAGCAGAATTTCTCTAATAAAAGCCAATATCCCAAGCCTTAGCCCTAAATGAGAAAAATGTCATTACTGGTTAGCTGCATAAACCACAAACCCAGACACCATCTTCTGCTCTTCCCAGAATCCATTTTAGTTCCTCAATCTTCCTTTCCTACAGAGGCTGCACTCATCCCTGAGGATGTTGCCAGTATCCCACCCCACCCCCACCCCCACCGCTTAAAAAGCACTTCCCATTACAAAGCCCTTTATGCACCATAAACCCCTTTACACTGGAAGATGCTGTACAGTTAGCTCAGCCGCCCACAGCTTCACCTTCACCCTCTGTTCACTTGCTCCTGTCTTCCTGGGTTTGTTTGTTTTTGGTCACCATGAACACCTTTCAACTTTTTGAACACCTATAGAAATCTCTTCAATCTTTGCACATGAATCCACTGTAGTTTCTAGAAGTCCACTGCCTGTCTCAAGAGTATTTAAATCACGCATTTCCTCTAAGAAGTGTTCTCCTAAGACATTTCCTCCTATGCCCTTCAACAGATTAAGTCTCTCTCTCTCTCTCTCTCTCTCTGTCTCTTTCTCTCTCTCTGTCTCTGTCTCTTTCTCTCTCTCTCTCTCCCTCTGTCTCTGCCTCTCTCTCTCTCTGTCTCTTTCTCTCTCTTTCTCTCTCTCTCTCCCTCCCTCCCTCCCTCTCAAAATATATATATTTTAAGTACTTTCCAAAGTTCTCTTTCTGTGCATGTGGCTCTGACGAATACTTCTCTCTGGATGACACTGTAAGCCCCAGGAGCAGCATGGCTATGCTGCATTTTGTCTCTACCATAGGCTCAGGTCCTTAGCAGAGAACCTTGCCCATGGACTTAACTCTTAGCTCTCTGTTGAATGAATAGGTGGTTGAACACATGCTCACACCAAATATAATAGCAACTTCAGAAGCATAACTATCACTACGTAACAACAAGACTCTAAAAGACATGAAACTATGTCTGTATTTGGTAAAACTTCTGAGCCATGCTCAAGGGCACTGGCAGGAAACTCCTGGAAACATGTTACACTGACATGTACACACAATGGGGATGCTCTGGGTGGCTTTTAAAAGACTTTTTTTAACCATCTGAAGCAAGGCTGGCCTTTCTGACGGAAGGCTAAGAAGATCTAGGCCTACCAAGCAGAGCTGACAGAAGCTATGTGGGAACCATGACTGTAGCAAAGCATCTCCAACAAGAGGACACACAGGCCGTATGCTCAGAAGTCTGCCTTGAAAGCTGTGCTCTGGGACATTGGGTTCTCTGAGTGCAGTGGAGAGCTCCTGCCAGCACTTACCTCCTATCACGTTAGCTTCCATGGCATAATTGCAGTCCTTTCTAACTGCCATGGCTATTAAGACAAGTAGCAGGACATATGCTGACTACTGGAATTTTACACATCATGTTCAAAGGGAAGTCAATTCTTTCCAGTAAGAACTAAATGCCATTTTCCTGAAGCATTAAAATATACCATGGACAAAAATAAAATCTAAATTGGTTGGCATGCTTCCTTGGAGTGGCACATGGGTACATAAACTACATGTGAGAAGCTGCTGCACTCCTCACTCAGAAAATTTGTTTTTGGGTTCTGGATAGAAAGAGAAAGAAATGGTATGTGTCCCAGACCTACAGAGCAAGATGGAGTTAGAAGGATCAAGACTAGAAGCATCACTTTCCCTATGTCTCTGTGTCATGCAAAGTATACTACATAATTATATATAGTATAGTATAGGGTGTGAGTGTGTTTGTGTGGGGGTGTAGGAGTGTGTAGCTGGATACCTCATCCAGTACAGGGCTCAGGGCAGGCGACACTACAGACATTACACTGGTAACACAGGCACAAAATTCACAGTTAAACATGTCAAGTGCTGCGGCCTCCTTTCTGCTATTTAATTTTGTTTAAATCATAAAACTGGTCCATCAAAACAGTGAGAGAAACTTTGCATCTGCACTGCCAAAGGAGCAGTGGCTTAAATGTCTGTAGCTACACAAACCCACACAAGCACTGAGGAACTATGTACTTGCTCTATCTTCTGCACTTCCTTTGCAAGAGCCTTCTCTTTCTATTCTTTTATTTGTTCATTTGAACTTACATACAAACCACTGCACATTCTGCCTACATGTCTCTGCTACTCAGCAATGTTGGAGCATCCATTGAAGTTTTTAAGATGCTTATTTATGAAACTATAAAGGCATGCCACACGGGGGCTGGGGAGAGAGTATATATAAAACATACCAAAATCTTTGTATGAAATAGAAAAGTTTTCCACGAGTGTACAAACTAGACACTTTTTATCATTATCATGCTTTCTTGTGAGGTTTTGTTCTATGTCTATTCTCTTTATGTATGCTGCTTTCTCCATGGATTTTCTAGTTCTGACTTTTCGTGACAGTATAATATCATAGCTTCCTACACACCAACTTTTAACTAACGATCCTTGACAGCAGGTGCTCTGATGCACAAACTGTGACTCTCACACTCTATCCAGCATGAAGTATGCCTGCTGTAGCAGGTGCTCAGTACCTTTTGGGTTCAATTATAATCTGAATTCATTTAAACAAATGGACCTTTAAAAACAGAAATATTTACAGGTCAAATATTTCAAGTAAAATGGATGAACTGATCTAAGACATTACCATTCATAAGATAAAAACAATGGTTACACATAATGCCTTTAAGTTACCCACAAGTCACTGTCTTCTCTTGAGGCATATAATTTGGATAAAGACGTAGAGACTATTCTGGACTTGAAGCGAGAGCATCCTTTTCCTCTGCAAGTGATTTCTGTCTCTATACAAGGTAACAGCACATGGCTGCAGGACTAGAGGTGGTTAATTATTGAGTCTGATTCCTCTGGGAAGCTGCTTGGCCAGCCTCAGCACCACACTCAGAACTGATACTGCTGGAAAGAGCAGGAAAGGTAACCTACACACCCCATTCTCACTTTCTCACACCCAGGTACCCGCTACAATGTTACTCTTTTCAGGGATGTAGGTACATTCACCTAAATAGATTTTACTGATTGAGAACTTTCAATATATTGAGCATTTACTGAGTATTATTAACAAGAGTCAGGAACTTCACTTCATGTTGGGAGTACCAAGTTGAGTAAAACTTTCATTTCCTAGAAAACTCCCTTGTGGGGAGCCGATAGAAGGCAGCTATCATCCTTGCAGCCATCTTGAGCCATATACCCTGACAAGTGACTTGTTTACAACAGTCTACAACAGCTGAGCACACTCTGATAAGTCTCATTTTAGATATCCAGGATCTTCCCTTGGATGTGTGAGACTTGAGGGTGAGAGACTTAAAGGCATGACTTAAAGGTATGATTTAGAGACAAGACTTAAAGGCGTGACTTAAAGGCGTGACTTAGAAGTGAGACATAAAAAAGGCAAGAGGCAGACAGAAGAACTAGGAACTAGACACTTGGACTAGAGAACTGGGATTAGGACTTGGTGCCGAAACCCAGGACTTGAGACTTGGAGCACTAGGGACCAGGAACTAGGGACTATGAACAAGAGACTTGGAGAGAAGAAGAGAGACTGAAGAATAAACAGGATTGAATCACACTCTGTCTGGTCTCCATTCTTTGAATACGTCCTCACTCTCTCTCTTGCTGAACCCTGACCCGACCCATGGACCAGAGCAGCTTGGGGCAGTGTGGGCTCTAATAATTTAGCCCCAAGGCTTTTGGCAGTACGGGTTCCAACACTGACAGAACAGTCTGAGACATTTTGGCCCCCAAACATGGGGTAGTGCAGTTCTCAACACTACCTCACAGTGCAGAGTTCACTAGGCCCATGAACAATGAAATCACAAATCAAACTTTATGGGATCATATACTCTGAGGTTAACCTCATGTCTCACCTAACTTAAGACTGTCCATTTCAAATTACATTCCCTTTTCCCCTTAGAATGCTATATATCTATTGCTCGTTTTACAATTTCCCTATTTTGTGTGTCTATATATGTGCACATGCATGAGAAGGCCAGAGGTCCATGCCAGGTGTCTTCCTAGATAAGTTTTCTACCTGTTTGTTTTTTATGAGTTTTTTGGGACAGCACCTCTCACTAAACCTGGAACTTGCCTATCTCAGTTACATTTCTATTGCTGTGATAAAATACCATGGCCAAGGCAACTTATAGAAAGAAGGGTTTTGGGGGACTTACAGCTTCAGAGAGGCAGAAGCTCCTTACCATCATGACTAAGAGCACAGTCAGGTAGGCATGGAGCTGGAGAATCCACTTAGAGCTCATATCCCCGACTCACAAACAGGAACCAAAGAACACATTAGGGAGGTAGGCACCCTTTGAAGCCATACACCCACCCCTAGAGACACACCTCCAAAAGGGCACACTTCCCACTCCTTCCCAAATAGCTACCAAGTATTCCAATACCAGAGACTTATAGGGGACACTCATTAAATTATCACGTTGCCTACTTGGGTAGACTGGCTGACCAGGCAGCCTCAGGGTCACAGACACCACCATACAAGGCTTTTTGACATGAGTTCTGATGTCAAATTAGGTCCTAGTGCTGGCACAGCCCATCTTCTACCAACCGAGCTCTTTCCCTAGGCTCTGCTTTTGTTCTTTAATGTTTTAAATTAACACACTGGAATAAAATGATTGTGTATTTCAAATTCTATCTGTTTTCTCAAAACGACACTTGGTTCTTGCTCTTTATTTACTGAATGAACTCAGAAGAATCCCCAAAGCAGGGCAGCAAGACCAGGTCTGACAACCTGAGTTCGATTCCCGACAGAAGTGACTCCACTAGCTCTCCTCTCACCTCCACGTGGGCCTCCCCCTCCTTACAAAAAGAATAAATAAAATGGGAAAAAAACAAAAAAGAATCTCCAAAGCAAAGTTAAGTAAAGTCAAACTGTGGTACCCTAGTGTGATGATTTGTATATGCTTAGCTCAGGGAGTGGCACTGTTGGGAAGTGTGGCCCTGTTGGAGTAGGTGTGTCACTGTGGGTGTGGGCTTAAGACCCTTGTCCTACAAGCAGCCTGGAAGTTAGTCTTCCACTAGCAGCCTTCAGATGAGGATGTAGAACTCTCAGCTCCTGCTCTACCATGCCTTCCTGAATGCTGCCATGTTCCTGCCTTGATAATAATAGATTGAACCTCTGAACCTGTAAGCCAGCCCCAATTAAATGTTGTTCTTATAAGAGTTGCCTTGGTCATGGTGTCTATTCACAGCAGTAAAACCCTAAATAAGACACCTAGAAATCCATTCTGCCCATAAGTGAGTAACAGCTGGGAGCCCCTGCACATCTGCTAGAGAGGGTCTGGCTATGGCATCTCAGCTTCCATGCCTGTGACATGACTGAAACAAAGGGCCAAGAATCCCTAACCCCAACTCTTAATTTTCTAGGAAAGGCAACCTCTAGCCCTAGTCCTATTTCAAGCTCTCAGAAAAATGGAATAAAGGTTCTGCTTCTCCTTAGTTATACGAAGATGTGCTCCAGGAAGCAGTAGATTTTTCTGATAAAGGCTGCTAGACCCCAAACTGAATGGTGCACCACCTACTGCACAGACTTTCTGCCACATACACAATAGCAGTCAAGCTTAATCATTCCTAATACACTCAGGTGGGAGAAGGTCTAGTACAAGCTTCCTTTATCCCACACAGCTGTGTTTATGAGCCTGCTGTGGTAAGCACACCTCATTGAGGAAGTCAGAGTAGCAGAAAACAAAGAGAATAAATACATGAATCAATTTAGAACACTTAAAAATTTCTAGAAACAGAAGGGAAAACAAACATAAAACAGAATATGATCAATTTCATACAGAAACAAAGTTATTAAGTTTATTAAGATACTAAATTTATGAAGTATTTTGCATAAGTTCCTTGCAAAATGGACAAAACCCAACAGCTAATATTTTATTGAAACTTTCTAATTGGCCAACTAATTGAAAATATCTAAACTGGACCAAAAATGTGATTTGGGGCTGGGGATGCCATCTAGGGGTAGAGTATTTGACAGCATGTCTAAGGCCCTGGCTTGATCCCCAGAACTGTAAGAAAAAGAAAAGAGAGGGAGAAGAGGGAGGCAGGAAGAGGAGAGAGCTCAATACATTAAAATACAGTTTCTTGTCTGGGTATGCTGGTGCACACCTGTAATCTCAGCTCTGACAGTCTAAAACAAGCATGAATTCAAGACTAGCCTAGGCTACACATTGAGACCCAGTCTCAAAATACAAAATGGTCAAATTCTTTAAATGGTCCCTTATTATCTATATCTTTGAAATAAAAATTATCTCTGAAAATAAGTCTTTAAATTGGAAACAGTAAAAGAACAATGAATGCCAGAATTATATAAAATAAGCATCACATAAAGGACTCGGAATCTGGAAAGAAGCCTCAAAAGGTCCTTTCCCAGTACCCCATGGCCAGCGACACGCTTGGGAGCGCTTGCTCTCATTCCCCCAGCTTCTATTTATTCAAGACGCAGTCAGAGCAGGCAATGGGACAAGTCAGACGGCCACAACCAATCTCATCCCCTTCAGAACATGCTGTGACTGTAATTAATCCTCTATTTATTTAGGGGACTTCACACCCCTTACAAGAAGGCAGCAACTCCCTGCTGGCTTCGGTTAAGATAATTATGTTATAACAAGGATTGGGTTTCAATCATAATAGGCAGAAGAAAAGGAAATTGTACTTGAAGTTGTCAGTTTTTTAAAAAGCTTTTTTTGTGACTCCATTCAGAGACTGCTCTTGACAAAGCTCTCCTTAAACAGAGAGCGTTCTGAGCATGATAACCGCACACATGCCACATTAATCAATGTAAGCCTCCTCTGTGAGTAAGATATCATAGCAGTCAGGGACAGGGGAAACTCTCCAAGAGGTACATAATGTGGTTACAAAACTCACTTGATCCATCGCCACCCATACTCACCTGACCCAGAGTTTTAAGACATAAAAATGAAAAGAACAAGGAGGTGAAAGGAAACACCATTTGCTCCTCCTGTAAATCACAGCTTTAAGGAAAGGCCTGAGGAGGCCAGAGCCACACAGGAAGAGCATAGTAATCAGAGGCAAAGGGAGCCCAGTCAAAGCTCCAGGATGGGCTGGGAACACACGATACTCCTTAGACACAGGCAAGGCACCCGCATGCCCGAGCACTGCTGAAAGCTCTTCTCTTTTTACAAGGTTCCTATCAACACTTTTCCCCCTAATCTCCACCATCCTAAGAAAATAGGAAGGCACACAGTCTTGCTTAAGTTATTTTCACAGTGCTTTGTTTTCTTACTGCATCAATACACTGATGGCCGCACAAGTGTACACACGAAGGACCTGAGAGTTATACTTTGAAGTTTCTAAAAAATCTTCAACCACTCCTCTACAAGGCTGAGATCTGTGATGATTCCGACCTCAGGTAAGTAGTATTTCTACAGAATTTCAGTACTTTTCAAAGGCATTTAAGGTCTTGGATAATCAAATGTCTAAGGAACTGACTTGGGCTCTACTTCAGACCAAACAACAAAAAAGGTAGACAATAGGTTAAAACTGAAAAAAAAAAAAGAAAACCAAACAAACTTAACCCTTCAGTCAATAGGACGACCAGTGCCGACTTATTGCTGACACCGCTGCACCACTTAATAGGGAGCTCTGGACTACCTTAGCAAGTGTTTTGTGAGTCTAACACTATGTTAACATAAAACATCGGCTGAGGGCTGAGATAGCTCAGGTGGGAAAGTGCCTGCTGAACAAGCATGAGGACCTGAGTTCAAGTGGCCAACAGCCATGTAAAATGACAGGCACAGCAGGGCCGCATCTGCAACCTCAGCACTGGGGAGTATATGAAGACAGTCAGGCAGATCCCCAGTCTGGTTTATTTTTTTAAGACAAGGTCTCCCCATCCCCCACACCCAATTACCTACAGGGCTAAGAACTTCTGGCTAAATTAAGGTCTGCAAAGTGATAGGCAGACACTCTGGGTGGTTGACTTGGTGTGGGAAATTACTTCTCTGATAAATGGTTAAACGTTGAGTGTTACACTGTCTTCTAATGACAAATGTATAGAAATTTCAAAATACAGTTGTGATTAATTCAAGCTTGTTAACCCTTGAAATCATCCTGGTAAGATGCCTATTTGGGCAAGTGAGGTTGTTCTTTAGTTTTACTGTTTATTTTTAATTAACCCACAAACTCATCCTGGATGGAAGTAGGACTGAGCTCCATAAGGAAAGCCAATGTCTACTCCCTGGTGCCCATCCAGTGTGCTGTCACAGAGAAGGGAGCTACTCAATGGGCCTTTACTGTACCATCAATAGTTCAGCAGTGAGCACCGGGGAGAGCTGCTCTTCCTCAGACTTCGCTTATAAGCAAAGTGCCAATAAATCATAGGATTACAGATGTTCCTATGATTCAGAACTACAGTAATACTTTGAGAAGAGATCAGTGCTCCCAGAACAGTGTACTCAGAAAAATCATGTATCAGAATGTTAAGTTCATGAGAAAGTTTTTTTTAGTTCTCTCATACAATACATCCCAGCTGCAGTTTCCCCTCCCCTACTCATCCCACCCTCCACTCCTATTCCTCTCCCCCAGATCCATTCTTTCTTAATTTCCCTTCAGAAAAGAGCAGGCCTCCAAGGAAAGGGCTTTTGTTGTTGTTCTTCCCTCATTTGTAATTTTATCCTACTTCAAATAATCCTATGTGTGTGTGCATGCATGTATGTACGCACACATGTACACTTACAGGGTTTCTGTATGTGGATGTATATGCTTACGAAGGTCTGATATGAGGGTCTGTGTATTCTTCAGTCATTCTCCCCCTTATTTTATTGTCCTTTTTAGTTTTCTGACGTGAGGTCTCTCTGTGTAACCTAGCTGTCTGGAGCTTGCTATGTAGACTAAGCTAGCCTCTAATTCACAGAAGCCCATCTACCTCTGCCTCCAAAGTATAGGCCTTAATTTAGCCAGAAATCCTTGCACTGTAGGTTCACTATAAACACCAGTGACAGGGAGACCCTGTCTCTCCCCACCTACAGCTCTGTCCGCATGAGGTGGTACATGTTTCTGGTACACTCCAGGCCCTGGGTAGTATAAATCATGCCACGAGTACCTCTTCAAGCTGCTGTGACCAAGGTTACTGGACAGAACAGAGAATGGTCACTAAGGCCAACCCCTTCTTCATCTCCTAGAATTACAAATCAATGTAATTCTACAAATCTACACCATCTCCACTGAAAAGAAGGGCATGAAAACTCAGGGCTGTGGATGGCTACCTGGCTCCTCTGAGAGCTTCTGTAAAGCAGCAGCCTCAGGGCACACAGCCAGAGCAGGCCAGTGTCTCATTCTGCCAGGCTTGAGTCCCCTAGGCTCAGCCGCGGTCTAGCACCTGGGCTCCAGAGGACAATCTGCCATCTAGTAAGAAACTAGTTTCCACTGCCAAAGCCCAAGTGAGTTTCTTCTCCATAACATGACTGAAACCCAGAGAATTAGCAACAGCAGGATCCACTAGAGCGGTGAGAGTCCCTCATGACCCCAGAACTAAGACGGAGGATGGTGGCTCAGTCAGCAGTGAAGGAATACTACAAGGATAAACTGACTCAAATATAAGCAGCTTCAGTCCATTCTTGCTCTCCCACTAGCCTCGGCTACAGGTAGGTGATGTGTATAGCATGTTGCTCCCATGTTCTCCTTGTCTCCCTGCACGGTTCTTTTCTCAGCCAGGAATGATTGTTATTATAGTCACATGAGTACCACAGTCCCAGGCAACCAGACAGCATTTTCATTGCTGCTTAATTCATACCCCTTCTCTGTCCAAGTTCTTCTTGAGATATCTTGCCCAGCTGTGCTCTAAATGTTCTTGGCATGTTTTTGTGTGTGTTCCTTAAAGGCTGAGGCAGCACTTCCAAGACTGCTCTCCTCATCGTTCCCAACCTAACCTCTCCAGTATTATTAAATCTTGTCAACAGCACCTTCAATGGTCAGAACCTGGCTCTCACCTCCCTTCTCCCCATCTCTCTGAGCCTGTGCAAGTAGTTACCTGACCTGCCTCCCCAACTCAAGATACATGTTTAGAAAAAACTGTTTCCTTCACAGATTCTGGCTTCAGTATCTTTGGGATCGTAAGTCTGCTTCTGAGGGAAAAGTATGCTAAAATAGAGCGGGAATTTAAATATGCCAAGAGTATTAGTTAACTACCAGCTCAATGTAAATAAGTGTCCAGCATTTCAAGGACACATTTTAAAATTCTTTGTCAGCACAACTACCTTGAAACAAAATGCTATACTATTGAGCTAGAAAGTTAGCTGAAAGGCTTGCTTCACACATGCAGGGACAAAGGTATGATTCCCTAAGTACCATAAAAGAAAAAAAGAAAACTCAACAAAATTCTACCATACTAGAAAGAGAACACTATTCAATTAGTTACACATTCATTCATTTATACTGAGGATAGTCTGGATTTCATTTAGATTTAAAAATACCATAAATTTTATATGCAGAATAACAAAAATAATTCATTATTTGTCCCCTAGCCATTTCAAAATGTACTATGAATTACAGTCACAGTTTTAGGCCAGGTGTGTGGAACAAGCCTGCAGTCCCTGCAGCAGGGAAGCTGAAGAAATCCTGTTGCAAACCAGCAAAACCAAAATAAAACCAAACCCAGTGAGTTTACTGTCAATTCTCTTCCCTGGACACACACAACTCCTTTTACAATGAGGAGTGTCTTATTTTTTTTAAAAAAAGACTTAATAGAAACTACATTATAAAGGGAAGATACATATTGAATACTATTAAGTTACAAATGGGTACGTGCAATGTATTTCCATGGGTTTAAGAATGAATAGGGAGCCCTCAGAAGGCAGAGGCAGGAGGATCTCTGAGTTCCAGGTCAGCCTGGTGTAGAGTGAGTTCCAAGACAGACACGGCTACACAGAGAAATCCTGTCTCAAAAATAAATAAATAAAATAAACAAATAAGAAACAGCTGGACAAAGTTTTAAATACTAACTGAATCAAAGGAAGCGAAGGAGAGCTTTCCCAGGTCTCAGGGCAGTGTGAACAGAGCCAGACATACTGGTTCACTCTTACCATCCTGTGCTACACAAAGGGTGGGAACTGCCAAGTTCTCAGAGGACAGAACTACTAATAATGGTGGGCCAATTTCAACAAAGATAAGCTATAACTGATAGACAGCTCTTTAAAAATTATATTTTATTTATTGTGAGTGTGTGTGTACATGCATTTACACAAATGCCATGGTGCACGTGTGGAAGTCAGAAGACAACTTATAGGAGTTGGTTATCTCTTCCACCATGGTTCCAGTGACCAAACTCAAGGTTGTCTGTTGGGTTTGGCAGCAAATACCTTAACCTATTGAACAATCTCTTGAGCCCTTTTTCACAGCTTTTAAAAGTTCTACATTTAAAAAAAAATCTTTTTTTTTTTTTTGGTTTATTATTTTATGTTGTATGGGTGTTTTGTCTGAATGCATGTCTGTGTACTCCATGTGTGCAATGTTTGTGCAGGCCAGAAGAAGGCACTGGATCCCCTGGACCTGAAGTTATAGATAGTTGTGATCCACCTTGGGGGTGTTGGGAATTGGATACCAGTCCTCTGAAAGAACAACCAATGCTCTTAACTGCTGAGCCAGCTCACCAGCCCCAGAGCTACACTTTTACCAATGAAAAACTTCTCCTTTAACTAACAGGGCCCATTCAGTTCAACTAAAATTTGCTGTGCACATAAGAAACAGTGATAGATCCAGATTAGTGTTCTTTCACAGGGCCCTTGAAGATTTTAGAGGAGATGAGGACTTAGATTATTCCACTATAGGGAGGGCATAAGGTGTACATAGTGACCTCTCAACCATGTGCTAAGGGAGCATCTACCAACAAAACAAATGGTTCATTAAATCCCTTTCCTCCAGGAAAGGTTCCTAAAGGGAGTATTTTTTTACTTCACGTCTACAGTCCATAAGTGAAGATGGCTAGTTGTAACACATGGCATATCTAGGAAAATATCTGAATCCACAGGGCAGGGTACCATCACAGACCTATTGCTAACATCATTACTGCGAGCAAAATCTCAACAATCTGCATGCTGCCACTCAGGGAATGTATGCTGCAGCAGGCACCATACTGGAAATCCCAGTGCCACAGACACTGAAGGAAACAAGGAATGCTCTTCTGTTTTCCCCAGAAAAATTAATTTGCAAATTCATAACTCATAATAAGAATCCAAGGCTTCATGCCTCACAAAAAGCAGATAGCATAGAAAAGCAAAACACCTTCATGAGGTAAACCCTACACTGTTGCCACAGCTTCATTGATTCAATATAAGAATGACAGCATTTCAATAAACTTTGACTTTTGCCAAAGTAAATGTCTGACTAGAAAATGGAATGCTGTTTTTGGGCAAGTCAGAATTTCATACTTGTCTGGTACTTCCAAGAAAATGTTACACAGCTTTTTATTATTACAATCAAAAATATCAAGTATAAACTAAAGAAAATATAAACTATTATGTAACATTAAAATGTGGTGGTTTAACTAAAAAAATAAGACAGCAAAAGATGAAGCCAAAAATAGTGAAGAGGCTGCTCTACAGTTAATTTAGAAGTGAGAATGTTCATAAGTGAAACACGAGAAAGACCATTTAAGCTGTACTTACAAAGCCAAGGTTGAAATTAGAAAGTTTAATAAAAATCAGATGCATTACAAAAAATAATGAAAAAGGAAGAGGAAAAGTGGGCTATCAATAATTTTATCATAGTGAAACAACACAGTCTATTTAGGGAAAGAAAAGGTACACTCAAATTGGTGAAGTAGAAGAAGCACAGTGGTGTAGAAATAGTTGAGTCTCTGCAAGCTCTCTCTTCTTTCCTACTGCTGACTATGCTACCCTTTTAGGAACAAAACCAAAACCATTACCACCGAAACAATTAATTCCTGAGAATCTAAGAATTCAGCTGTTTCCTCTGACTTAAAACAAGTGTTAAAAAAACAATTTAAAGAGATGTCTGGTGGCTCCTACAAGCAACTTGGACACTTATAGCTGTCTGTGGAATACAATGCAGTTTTCTCTGTATTTAATAAGGAATGTCACAATATGGAGAGAAGCACTCACAAAAGTGAGATCCTGGCACAAACCTCCACGCTCATTACATGTTTATAAAATCTCTGCTCTCGAGCAACAAATCACCTACATGCAGACTATTGCAATTGAATTCTATTATGAAAACAAGAGCCGCACCAGGAGAGGGCAGCAGGGCATCTGATAAGCTCAATCAGCACTAGGGCCAAAGGAAGTAATGGTCTGCCATTAGGACCTCAGGAGTTAAAGGTTCAATTTTCCATCTGGCAAAATCAAGATTTCCACGACAGATGTGGCCTCCTCATGCTGCAGAGTCAGGTGTTGTCTGGAGTGACTACGAGCATCCTCCGGACAACAGGCTGTCAGGTGGCTTTCACACTGTACTCTAATGTAATTGCATCCCCATGAACAGAAAGAAGAAATAAATTCTGGATCACAGTGCATCCAAAGAGGTATTAAAAGGCAATCACTGCAGTAACAGAAGCCGTGTGCTTCTTTCCCGTCTAGGTCAGCACTGACATGACACTGTGCCATGGTGTTCTACACCACTGAGGAATCATTCCAATCAAGAGCTCAGTAAGTCCCAACAAAGGGCCCCTTGCTACTGAAGTGGGTCACTGGCTGTGCCTGATGAGAGGCGCACCTACTCAAGCTCTTCCTGACATACAAATGCACCACCTTTAAAGCTACCAGCCGACGACTGCGCTTCTGTGACTGAGGCAACACTAAACATTCTACAAATCATGAAAATTGCACTCAGCGAGTGCTGGAGCCTATTTGTGAATGTTCAGACTCTTCAATACCTACCTCAACATGCTGCAAGACTGTACAGTTTGTATTTTCTTTTTTCTTTTTTTTTTTTTTTTGGTTTTTTGAGACAGGGTTTCTCTGTGTAGCTCTGGCTGTCCTGGAACTCACTCTGTAGACCAGGCTGGCCTTGAACTCAGAAATCCGCCTGCCTCTGCCTCCCAAGTGCTGGGATTAAAGGCGTGCACCACCACCGCCCGGCCAGTTTGTAATTTCTTATACTTTGAAACATGAACTCAGTAAGACTGGGGTCAGTTAACGAAGGCACAACTCTTGTTTGCATTAGATTTAACTCTTGTAATTTTGACACATGTAAATTTCAGTACATATGCATGCACACACAGCCCTGCCATAATTACAGTTCTAGGTACCCAGTCTTGAGATTTACTGTCAGTTAGGAGGTTAGCAATTCTGTGCACACCACGAGGGTTTGGATAGAAGGCCCATATGCCCTTCTTTTATGAGCATCTGTCATGGTTAAGGGAACAACCACTGGGGAACTGTAGAGCTTTTGGACACAGGCCACCAGGAGTCATAGCCTCACTCCACTTCCTCCTCATCTGATAAGACATGAAGAAACCATGCAGCAAGTTCATACCACATGGACCTCGGCCACCACGCCTTACTTCCACGGTTTACCTTCTAAACCTTCCTAATGCTGTGTGCCTTTAATACAAGTGACCACCGACTGGAAAATTATTTTCACCGCTACTTCATAATGGCAATTTTGCTACTGTTATGAACTGTAATATAAATATCCGTGTTTTCTGATGGTCTTGGGTGACCTCTGTGAAAGGTCAGAGGGGTCTCGACCCACAGGTTGAGAATCACTGTGACCAGAATGACCCATTTCTCCCTTTAGTTGTCTCTGTCACGTATCCTGCTATAGCAACACCCAGCAAAAATCAAATTTTACCCACCTACACCTATCCCCCAAGCAATTATCACACCGCCTATCTTAATGAACCTTGTCCTCCTGATTTTCTCTCTTTCCTGGGTGTGTGTGTGTGTGTGTGTGTGTGTGTGTGTGTGTGTGTGTGTGTG
>JANHMN010000008.1:37050574-37111407 GCA_030674055.1 Rhabdomys pumilio
GTGTGTGTGTGTGTGTGTGTGTGTGTGTGTGTGTGTGTGTGTGTGTGCGCGCGCGCACTCTCCCTCCCTCCCTCCCTGAGACAATTCTTCTACATTTCGAATAGTGATGGCCCTGCTTAGAATCCAGCCATTTCTAAAGTGTTTAGTAGCTTTGGGTTTCTCCCACACTAAGATTTCCTCCCAGGTAAGTGGTGTTTCACTGTTGCAAGCATATAGACATTTCCCAGGAACACACAACTTACTTGGCCTTCTGAATCCATACACAGTAGTCTGAGATGTAGAGATCATTCAAAATATATGCTGGGTCATTTTCCTGAAAGATTTTGTGAACATCCAGGAGACACTTTAAAACTGCACTTTTACCTGAAGAGAAATTTGAAAACATCCAGTCAACTTTAAGAAGTAAAATATCCAATGTTTTAGTTAAGAAATTAAAATCTTGAGAGGTACTATATTTAAAACAGTTCAGAGTTCTAATAATTTCTTAGGAACATTTAAAACTAATGGCCTGCACTGTCACCTGGCTAGAAAGCATGTTTTGAAAGAGAAAACTTCTGCTGTTTCAGAGATGGTCCCCAAAACCTACAACACAATGTACACGTCTTAGCAGGGAACACTTAGCAGGCTCCCCTTTAAACAGTCTGAGATCTACACAGCATGATGCTCACCCAGCTTCTTTCCCTGCAACTCCTTTCAACCCGCCTACCCCCAAACCTGTATTCTTTTGCCTTGGAAATGCCTCTTCTTCCTGCCCTCTCTCCATAGCTCACAGAGTCCTAAATATTCACCAAAATAGAGAAATCAAGAGGAAATCAGTTGGATCCAGTGTGACACTCTTTATTCCTCTGGCAGTTGGAACTGTTGTAACAATTCTACCTGGTTCAGTTCACCTTTGGCTTTTGGGGGGCAGTGCTTTGGTTTCACCACAGGTATGTGCTTTATTATATTTCCTCTTTTCTTGAACCTCTGCCTTCCACATTACCTATGGTAGTGGAGGTATCTTCCCCATCAAGGTAACTTGACACAGTTACCCTGGCCACTTGTATACAATCAAAGTCCTGTCTTGACTTGCAGTCCTCAGCCTGCATACAGAACCATAAAGCAACACTGCTGACTTACTGGCTTGCTCAAGCACTTTCTTATATAATGCAGGACCACCCACCGTGGGCTGGGACTTCCCCCATCCACCACTAATCAAGAAAATGTACCCACAGACTTACCTATGGGCCAATCTGATAGAGGCAATTTCTGAATTGCATTCCATCTTCCTAGATAACTTCAGCATGTATCAAATTAACAAAAACAAAAACAAACTAACCAGCACCCTAGGTAACTGGTTGACTGACTATAAAGAGTTTCAAGTAACAATCACAGGTCTTTGCCAGAAAAAACTCTTCTCTTGAAACTTGACTTTACTTCTCTACAGTGTGACAGCCTCAAGGACTCCTTCCCAAGGTCTCATACCTTCTTAATATAACCAGATGAACAGAAAATGCAGGATTTAGGCTGGTAGGGAGAGTACTGGCCCATTCACTAACTCAGTAGGGAAAGCCCAATGTGTGCCCAGTACTGCTCTATGTGGAGGAGCAGTTACTCATTCTTCACACCACCTCTTTTTTCAAATGTCTACCAGAAACACGTTATATGTTCAATGAAAACCTGGACATAATCTACCATAGAGCCCTTAAATACTGACAGAAGAATGCTCAAAAATTTGATTCATATGTATTTAAGCAACTGAGAAACAATATTCAGATGAGGTTTTCAACAAGCATGCTTTTCACATGCAAAACAGCTTGAGAAAAAGGGATTTATAAGTTCTCTTTAAAAGCTATGCTTCCACAAGCCTTACCAAAACCATTTTCATGGAATTCTATGTCAGAGCATGGTAAAAGACACCCAGATAATCTAAAAGAAGCACATTAACCTCATCCCTCCTCCAACCCTCCGTTGTCATCTGACGCCATGTTTAGTCTCTCAAGCTAGCAGCCAGCTTCCCCATGGTGAGCACTGCATCACAGCTAGGGTAGATAACTGGGGTTTTTAACATCTATTTTGTACCAAATGTTCTTTCTGACCTGTACTCAGCTACTTACTCAGTAGCTATCCACAAAGGAAAAGACTAGCTTCCTTCTAGGCTGTCACATGGCCGGTGACCAGAGGCTTACAGGGACTCACAGTCTATACTTCCTGTGGGGCTTTACCCAGTTGTGTTCTCATCATACATCCTATGAGCATAAAAAAGCTGTTCAGGCCTAAAGCTAAGACAATTACTTTGGCTCAAAGGCACTGCAGGAAAGTGACCATTTTTCAAGCAATTCACTGTCTGCTCCAGAGTATAAAAAACAAAGGTACTTTGCACAGTAACCACGGTAACTATTTTCACTGCAGGTAGGAGCTAGCTTCTGTCCCCAGGATGTCAAATGGCCCCAACTTCAGAGATTCCCTAAAACTGATTGGCTGGATAAGCTAACCCTATTCACGAGAGATCCTGAATCTAGGGTCTCCTGCTCACCCACGAAGGTACTGGAAAGTAGTGTCCTGGGACTATAAATGAATGACAAGAGCCATGAATGTTTTGCTTCAGGGATGACTGTCTAATGATGGCACACAGAAACATAATGACGACATAAAGAAAATGTGTAAGACAACAATAAGTAGGTGGCCAGTAAACACGATATAACACGTTCTCTGGCTTTCCTTCCTGTGAATAGTAGCCAGGTTGGACAATAATCTCTCACTGACAGACAGACCAGCTTACGGCTGAGGCCCTTAAGAAATTGCTCCCATCCATCGAAGGATCAGAGAAGGAGATGCTTTTGCTGGCTAAATGCCAAAAATAATGGAAGCTACACAAGATAAGCCAAAAAAAAAAAAAAAAAAAAAAAGGAAAAAGGAAAAAGACTTTAAGGTACTGACAGAAAAGCTGCCACATTGTTATTTATAAAATACATCAGAACAAAAGCCAACAGTAATTATCATCTTTAACATAATTTAGCAGACAACTAGGTAAATTTCTTAGTGTTTGATAAGACAATATTATCAAAAGAGCTATCTTAGCAACTATTTTAACATTAATTTTCATAGTTCATTTGAGCCTAAAAGAGAAGATAGAAATACTGCGTCAAATCAATCAAAATTAAGAGAACCAAAATGTGGTAATTTGCTTCACTATCAAGCCCTGCTAAGATGTAGAATAAAGTCACGTCCCTACCAAGAAAATGCTTCTCACTCTGGGTAAGTCTTATATAACCTCAAATTCCACTTAAGGTCTTCACTTCTGCATTGTGAGAAGCAGCACATACTTAAAACAATGATTTACTGTTAGCCAGAGTAAGGCCAGTTAAAGATCTATCCTTTGCTATCCAGGGGAGCAAGAGCACACTGAGTTACTGCCCGAAGTGCACAAGGCTCGATCGAGTGTCTAATTTATCATCCAAGTATCAGTTCAGATATTCCTTCCTCTGGGAACAGAGTCCTAACTCTCCTTCAGTTCCATTTCAGGTACCTTTATAATGCCCAGCACATCTCTCTATTATGTCACTCAGAGCCAACACCAACATCATACCACTAACCCTACAAGTTAGGCACTTCCTTTTTTGTTTCACAATAAATGAATGATTTGGCTAGGATTTGAAAATAAATACATCTGGCTCTTAGCCACTATGCCATAAACACAATATCTGCATTTATCACCAAGTGGTGAACTCCTAGGCAGGAAAGAGTGAGTTTTCATCTTTCATTCTCTGGATTTTGATCAATGTCCAGAAAACTATATGTTCATGTTCAATAAAGGCTGCACTCTGGAGGAGACAGAAGCTAACTAACATTTACATCCTTGCTCAAACTGCTTGGTTAACATGTACAAGTGGACTTACTTCAAGCTTACTGTATTATTTTATATAGGCACTGTCCTCACACCCATCATTCTAGCACAGGAGGATTACCCTGGCAACAGTGAGCCAATCTGGGATACAAAAAAAAAACCTTGTCTCAAACCAACAAAAACAAACAAATAATTAAAAGGCCACAAGCAGTCGCTAGGGAGAGGGGACTCAAGGGCCAGTCGAGCTACCTGCCAGTTGTTGGGGACGCTATAGAGACACAGCTTTGTTAGTCAGCACTTAAGGCAAGGTGGGCTTCTTGGAGGTGGAGCTGCCATTTGAGTCACCATATTCCTGTGAGTGAACCTTCATCTACATGCCTGTAAGTAACTCTAATAAACTCACTGGTTTACTAAGTTAGCCGTGGAGGGAGCTGTTCCTTTGGTCTGTCTGTCAGTGCCCTATCTAGGGTGAATAGAAGTTGTTCATGTCTCCCCAGGAAGCATCATACAATGCTCCTGACAGCCAAACAGGACCAACAGAACTGAGGATGAGCGCAGGAGAAGTGGCTGTTTATTTCCTGCCCTGGTGCCACAGACACAGAGAAACTTGAATGTGTTAGTTAGAATGAGAATGCCCTCCCCACCCCCGCAGACTCATATATTTGAATACTTGGTCCTTAGTTGATAGAATTAGGAGGTATGGCCTTGTGGGAGGAGGGGTGTCACTGGTAGGGGTGAGGGGTGGAGGCTTCAACCTCATCCCAACCCAGTTAGCACTGATTGCTGTTTGTGGATCAGGTTGTAAGCTTTCAAGTATGGCTCCAGCTCCATGCCTGCTTGCCTCATTGTCCTAGCATAAGGGTAACAGACTCTAATACTCTGGAACTGTGAGCCCCCAAATGAAATGTTTGATAAGTTGCCTTGGTCACAGTGTTTTATCATAGCAATAGAAAAATAACCAAGACACTAAGGAATATAATTACTCATCTCTCCCTGAGACAGAGGTAATGCAAGCACTAGCAGGACCCATGGACTGGTATGGGCACCAGCACAAAGCCTTGGTTATCACTAGCTGAGATCTCCATGAATTTCATTGAGACAATAAAGGCAGGCAGTAAGAAGTTCTGTGTAAGAGGAGCAGTACTGGATGACAGGACATCTGATAGGACTGTTCACAGCCGAGTTAAGAAAGAAGCTGAAAGGCTGGAAAGATGGCTCAGTGGTTAAGAGCACATGCTGTTCTTCAGAAGACTCAAGTTAGGGTCCCAGCACCCACACTAGGGGACTCATGTTCACCTTTAACTCTCCCCTCAGGGGGATCCGAAGCCTCTGGCCTCTATGAGCACCTGTACTCATATGTATAAATCTAAATAGACACACATATTAAAATATATCAAAAAGAAAAGTGAAGTGAGGGGGGAAAGGGGAGTGACTCAGAAGGACCTCATTCTGGTGGTGTTGCTGAGCCCCAAGGTGGGACACAATCCTTATAACAGGAAAAGTTCTGGCAGACCTGGATAACTCTGGCATGTAAACCAGGTATGTAAAGTGCAAAAGCAATCAAGGGGGGTCGGGGGAGTCAAAGTAGACAAAGGAGTCAGTGCAGGTTGCTAGTGACAAACGTGGCAAGATTTGTTGAGCAGAGTTCCTAAGGAGAAAGTCTATCAGAGCGGCAAAGGCTGTGCTGGTGAACTTCTGACACCTTCAGCACAGCTCAGGGAAGACACAGTTCAGGAAGATGCAGCAACATGGGTGGAAAAGATGAAGCTTATCTTGGGGTAGGCAGTTCACATCAGAACATGCAATGTGCTCACGCAGCCTTTTTTCACAGCTAGCTGAGACGAACAGGAAAGTGCTACAGGTAACCAGAGCCTGTCAGAAGCCGAGTCAACTCTAGTGCCAACCACGGGGCTGTAGGAAAGCCCTGATCCCTCCTGGCCTTGAGCTAGGCTGAGCAGTACAAGCTAGCCCCACAGAGACCACTGGGGTGGACAGACTCACAGCCACAGCAGCAGCTGCAGCAGCACCCCAAGATGAGTCAACCCAGACACCTCACGAAGAACGACTACCGACTAGGGAAGACTAGAGGGGTAGTATCTCTCTACAAGCCACTGTACTCAACACTGAGCGTGTGTGTGTGCATATAAGAGACCTGCTAGAACACATCCATTTGTGTGAGGGCATAGAGGCCAGAGGTCAATGTTGGCTATCATCCTCAAGCACTTCTCAACCTATAGAAACAACAGGTCACTCATCAGCTAGATTAACTAGTCAGCATGTCCCAGGAACCCTGGTTCCATTTCCCCAGCTCTGGGACTACAATGTGCACTGCCATGTCCAGATTTTCCATTACACAAGGGATCTGAACTCAGGTCCCTATGCCAGCATGGCAAGCACTTAACTGACTGAGCCTTCAACATGGTTCTTTGATGAAGCAACTGATGCGCATGATGAGGTCATTCTGTACTCTACTGGACCATACAAAGATTTCTTTTACTACCCTCCAAGACAAACTGGCACTTGTTTGGAGGGGACAGGTTTTGCCTTCAAAGATCCTTACCTTCCTTTATTAAAAGGCTTGACTATCTCCCTTAAAAAAAAAAAAAAAGCTTCATTATATATTGCTATGATATCCCTTGTGTGCCTTAAAGATTTGAACAGCATCTGGAATAACAATAAAAACGAGTTAACAAGCCAGGCGGTGGTAGTGCACGCCTTTAATCCCAGCACTTGGGAGGCAGAGGCAGGCGGATTTCTGAGTTCAAGGCTAGCCTGGTCTACAGAGTGAGTTCCAGGACAGCCAAGGCTATACAGAGAAACCCTGTCTCGAAAAACAAACAACAACAACAACAAAAAAAAACGAGTTAACAAGTTTAAACAAAGGCACGACACAGGGGGTAGAAAAAGGCACTTCTAAGAGCCATAATAGTGGGTGACAATCCCAGTGATAGGGATAGGTTACTACTCTACAAGTTAGCCAAGGAGGTTCCTGAGGCTCTGCAAACCATAAAGGCTATTGCTACTACTATTGGTTGCATGCCAAAATTAGATGGTAAGTCCCTACTGCTTTAAGAAACCATATATTTTGGCAGTAGGATGTATAGAGGTCAGGCTGGGAATGAGCTGGAAGCGCTCTCCTTGCTTGCTAACTTTCACAATGCTACAGGATGTTATGCAGCATGCAGGGGCAAGACTGTCACCAGCAATTCTGTTTGGTTAAGGATACTGCTTAGTATTCTACCTATATTCCCAGTAAAACAAGACCACTAAAACAATAGTGGTGTGACTGTTACAGGTGCCATTAACTGCTTGCTGACTGAATTTAAGGCCCTCTTCAGAGGACGGATGTCATGTCTGGCATGGTAAATCACAGGGAAGACCTATGGCTAGACTCCAGTGGGGAAGCAATTGCTATCGTGCCCAGCAAACTGCTTTCTAAAACATTCGTGTTTGCATCCATAAACCACTATTGCAGTCACAAGTATAAGGAGGAGCGTCCCTTTTGCAGTAGGTGGTGATTTGTAAAGCCTTATAACTGGTGAATTCCCCTAAGAATAAGTGACTGTAACAGTCATTAGTGGCTCAGTACTCGGCTATAAAAGAAAGAAAGTAACCAGACCATCTATGTCACCTCCTTCAGGGAACATAGAAGAGCAGGCAGGAAAAAAAAAAGTAAGAACTGAAGGAAAGAGTGGACCATGCGCAGGTAATTCATCTTAGAAGATGTGGGCCCACAAGACCTCTCCCTAAGGTTAAAGAGCAGCAGAAACTGAGAAAGAGAAGTGACTCTAGGATCAGGTAAGCTGCCTAAAAGCTATGCAGGGAGCTCCAAGAACGCTACTCACGCTGGGCTGGGACTCTGGGTGATTCCACTGTTTTTATTCATCCATGCTCATGTAAGAAGCCTCTCCACAATGATTCTCTAAGTAACTCCAGTAAGCTCACTGGTACTAAACTAGACTTGGGTAGAACTGTCTGTTTGGTTTGTTGTCTTCCTGGGGAAGGTCATCCAACAACATACAAATGTTTCAAACTTCTTCTCTTATTACATCTATTCCCTGGAACTCAGCTGCACTGTTTCCTCCCAGCACAAAACCAAGGCTGCTTCAGCCTTTTCAGTTCTTCCCACCCTTAATCAGAGTCTGTGGAGACGTCGATGCTTCCATCTCTAAGCATACAGCCGGATGCCATCAGAATTACTTGATGGCTGCATAACTGATTCTCACTCATTTAGATAGTTTAGAACAAGACATTCAAATTTCAGGTAGAACTCTTTTTTTTAAAAAAATTCCAATTTACATAGTGAGTAAAAAAAAAAAATGGGCAAGAAGCTGAAGATACACAGCTCTTGAAATACCTGCCATCTAAACCCATAATTAAAACAATAGACTAAAAACTTCAAACATTTTACCATAATTTTGATTCAACAATTTCATCTTAAGAATATGCCATGCATTTCTGTGTTCAGCTAAAACCTGGTTGTTTGAATTGGTAATATTAGACTTCACTTTTCCATCAGAGACTACTTAATAACAAATGTTCTGACACATTTTTTGGAACTGTTTCAGCCTTAAATTGGGAAAGCAACTGTATGGGGCCAGGGAGAAGAAATATAAGTACACAGGAGGAAAAAGTTAGTACTTCAAGTGGTACCTAAAAGAAAACCCACTCAGTTCGTCACATCTGCATCTTTTGACGATGTGAGAGGTGATTTTTTTAAAATGTCAACAGTTAGTGTTATTGCTTTCTACTTCCTTTAAAGTCCCGTAGAGGGCAAGACTACATAGAACACTGTGACAGCAGTGACAGATGGGCCATGGGTCTGCCCAGCTCTCAGGCCTCATCACTGTTTTCACACACCCTGCCTTATTTGTTTACTGCTTGCTCAACTGCATCTCAGTTTGCTTTTCCTAGTGTGGGGGTTCTTATGCTACTGTGAGCCAAACATATCAGTTTCATCTTGTCCTTCAGGGAGGGACAGCAAGGAAAGTGATTTACGTGTTAACACATTGCTGTTAGAGATGGGAGGCAGCCCATGACCTCAGCTCACAGGGGAGGGCTGCCTCCAATCCTTCACAATAAACTTGAGGCAAGGGTGGTAAATCTATTCTGGGAAGAGCTAGAAACTTGATAGTTTAGCTTTGTAGCTGTGTCTCTGCTGCAACTGCTTGACCATGCCACTGAATTATAAAAGCAGTCATAGAAAATATATAAGTGACTGGGTATGTCTGTGTTCCGATAAGACTTTATTTATGGGCACCAAACTATGAAGTGAATATAATTCTCATGTCACAGAACACTATTTTTGTCTTTCTTTGGGAACACCGTCTGCCCATGTGCAGGAACTTGCAGTCTTCCTGCATATTCTCCTAAGTGCCAAGATTAAGGGTATGTGCCAGCAGACCTGACCCAAAGTACTACTTTTCTTATGATATTTTCAAACACTTAAAAATGTAAAAGAGACAGCATAATGACATATGCCTAAAATCCTGGCACTGGCAGGAAGGAAGCTAAAAGCAGCATGATCAACAGTCCTAGGCCAGTCTCATCCACATGAAGAGTTTAAGGTCAGCCTGGATTATATGCGACTCTATCTTAATAGCCCTCCTACATAAAAGTAAATGAGATAAAAAAAAATTTAAATTAAAATATGAAAACATTTTTATTTACCTCAAGGACCAAAAGAATAGATTCAGTTTGTCAGGTATAGTTAAGGTGTTTTCTTATGAAACTTTCTAATTTTTATCTTATACATACTTTTTGTCTTATAAATACATACTTTTTGTGTGCATAGATATGTATGGCATACATATATGTACATGCAGAGGACAGAGGTCTCTTCCTTGACTGCTCTCCACCTTATACACTGAGGCAAGGTCTTTTACTTGAACCCAGAGTGTACCATTCAGCTAGGCTAGTTAGCTTGTTCTGAGTATCCTGTCTCCACTTCTCAAGAGCTGGGAGTAAAAGCAGGCCGCCATGTACAACTGACATTTCTGTGAGTATGAGAGACTCAAACTTGGGTCTTTAAATTTGTAGGGCAAGTACATTGACCAACTGAGTCATTTATCATATATCACCAGGCCCCTTTATCTTACAAATGCATATATTTCAGGTCTTATCTTTTGTTCCTTCATTCCTGTCACACAGTAAATGCTTCACAGGCTAAGCCCAAGCTGTATATTTTTCATTGATTCTGTTTTAATGCCCTGCACACAAAACAGAGTTGATTCATGTCTGCTGAACAGATGCATGTGTGTCACTGGCTAGTATTTAGAGATCAGCTTCTTAGTTAAAGAAACAGTCCTGAGTTCGAGGCCAGCCTGGTCTACAGAGTGAGTTCCAGGACAGTCAGGGCTACACAGAGAAACTCTGTCTTGAAAAACCAAAAAAAAAAAAAAAAAAAAGAAAGAAACAGTCATATAAATAGAATTCTTGCATGTTTGGTGGGGGGGCACATAAAATGACTCAGTTCATTCCATCTAAGTTCCAATGTTAATATGCAATAGAACCTTAAATCAAATAAAGCTTTCCTCTCTCCTTACCAAGTGAATTTTAAATAAATACAATTTTCTGCCTTTATCTTTTTATAGAATACAGAATGAAAGTTACTCCCATTTTCAAAAAAAAAAAAAAAAAAGGCTTAAAACTGATGTTACAGATATTTAAAGAGAACTATTATAAAGTTTTTAAAAATCACACATTCAAAAATATAACTAACTTCTGTTTATTTATACTACTCAGCTAAGAAACTGAAGAAATTAGCAAATGTAGCAAAGCCAAATAGCGTAGGAAATATAACCTAGACAGTGAATGCTCTGTAAGTATTTCAGTGATAAGTTGTTTGAACCATCACCACCAGTGCGCACTACTGTATAACTCAAACTTCAAGGAAGACAACATTCAGAAACAGTAAGTGATTTGTTGGTACCAGGATAACCTTAAACTATTAATTTTTCACAGTAACTAAAAGGCAATTTGTAACATATAAACCATGTGGGAAATGCTGCCCCTATACTGTATTTTAAGTGTACAAAAACCTTTTCTTATAATTATAGCTTAACAAGTTACCATGAGAACAATCTGCACATTTTTAACAACTAACAATGCTTCCTGAGTACCAGGAGTTATTAGAGAGGCTGGGATTCTGTGAAACAAGGGGACAAGGTTTTCTTGTCTTTGACAGTCATTTGTACATCAACAACCTTCTAGATGGGCACAGGTAGGAATCTGCAAATGCTCTGAGGCTAACTGACATGCATGGAAAGATAGAACCACCAAAGAGACAGGAACATATACTGGCACCTAAGAGTTCAAGTCTCTATGCTTAAGAGGGGAGAAAGTAGACAGTAGCTCAGGCTGGCTCACTCACTCATCCCTACACTTTCCAACTCTTGGCTTGGTACCCCAATTTGGGAGTTGACTCCTGCTCCAAAGCTTGCTCCTGTTAGACTTTAATTAGGGCTTAAGTGAATTGTATCTAGAACTGGATTTATTAGTTAGTTCCCCTGAGGACTTGTCTGACCTCAAGTGAATCATCATTTTCCCTTTGTTGAAGTGAATGCTTCTTTTAAGGAGGATACTTGCTTAAGTGCTGTGTGCCTCCTAGTACACAATACTGTCTCAGTACTTAGTGACACAGACACTAAGGCTTATGTCCCCTCTTACTTTAGTTTTTATTCAAAAATATTAACTTAGCTCTTCAATACAGTTAGCCTTGAAGAGGAATAAGGAAGATATATAACCAAGTGTCTTAGTTATGGTTTCTGCTGTGATAAATCACCATGACCAAAAGCAATATGGGGGTTAAAGGGATTATTTGCTTTAACAGCTTATGGTCTACCAGGCAGGGAAGTCGGGGTAGAAACTCAAGGCAGGAACTGAAGCAAAGACCAAGAAGAAAAGCTGCTTCCTGGCTTGCTCCTCGTGGCTCTTTGAATATGCATTCCTTTTGTTTGTTTGAGTTTGCTCTGTACACTTCCTGCCCCCAATCCCTGAGGCAGGGTTTCTCTGTGTAGCCCTGGCTGTCCTGAAACTCACTCTGTAGACCAGGCTGGGCTGTAACTCAGAGATCTACCTGCCTCTGCCTCCCAAGTGCTGGGATTAAAGGTGTAGGCTATCACTACTCTTACAGCTCAGGTCACCTGCACAGGAAAGACAGAACCCACAATGGGCTGGACCCTTTCACATCAATCATAATCAAGACAATACCCCACAGACTTGCCCACAGGCAATTTGATAGACATGTTTTCTCAATGGAGTTTCCTCTTCCCACAAAGCTCTTTAAACATGCCAAACTGGCAAAATCAAAAACAAACAACAAACCAACCAACCAACCAAACAAACAAAAAACCATAAGGACACCAAAGAACCACAGGGAGAGCACAAAGGTCCTTGGATATTGTGAGCAGATGGGTGGTATGCACTCCCCTGAGCTGCAGAAGGAATGGTTTAGTGGTTAAGACGAACACAAATGAAAAGCATTACAATGTCCTCAGTTGCCAATTGGGATCTCCCTGCTGGCTTCCAGGGTGCCTTCTTTCACCTTTGTAAAGACTACATGATAGCCACCCAACCACGCAGTCTCAGCAGTGCACATAAAACACTGGAAAGCATTTGTGCCTGGTGTGTCATTTACCATGACAACATCCCATTATGCTTTGGGATGAAGTTCTTACCCTAAAATTTCTTCCCTCAGATGAACTTGCCATTATGGAGTATAAAGTCACTACCCTGGCACATGACTCCTGGAACAACTCTGTGACAGAAGGAACCCTTCTAACAAAATCTCTTCTCTCCTGAGTTCAGAGTATGAAACTTTTCTGCTGTCTCTGGAACTTTCTCTACAAAGAAGAGAAGGAGATACAGCCTAGGGACTCACCATCAACCACTATGTCAAAGAACACTATGGTGCTGACCATGGCTAAAAGCAAGCCACTACGGGGATCAGCAACAGCTGCAAAGACACTAACTCCTTTCTATTGCTTTTAATTTTTCCTGGGTTCTTTGCACAGAAGAGTAGGTACCTTTTAAGTAGGTACTCATTTAAAATGTCTGTTGAAAAAAATCAATTAATAGATAAACTCATCAACCAATTAACTTGATATGTGCTAGGAAAATGGCAGGAGCTAAGACATGGAGCAAATACAGCAGGGACTCCTCTCTGTAGGAGGTAACATGCCTCAGCTTCCCTGGTTTTACATTTTTATTCTCTACTTTTCATTATACACACAATTCACAAACTAAACCAAAAACCTTTGGAGTAGCACAGCATACTTTCCTAGAATACTTCAGGCTCTAGGTTCAATCCTCAACAATGAAAAATAAAATCTCTAAACATCTTTTGAAATATATAATAGAATACTTAACCCCCTATCCAAACTATTGCATTTTCAGGAGTCTGACATGACAGGCACTCACTTGCTGAACAGACTGCAATATAGCTGCATAGAATATATTTAAACAATAAAAATTAAAAGGTCGAAGGATACATGTTAGTATTAGTCAATCTAAAGGAATTCCTCTGGTAATACTCAAATTTGAGATATCTTCTACAACTGAACCTCTGAAGGCATTTTCCAGAGCTGGGGAGACAGCTCAATGGATAAGGCAGTTGCTGCACAAGTGTGAGGATCCCCAGAACCCATGTACAGGTCAGGAGGCATGGAGACCACCTGCAATCCCTTCCTGCAACAGCCATCCCACTCACTGCTAGCTCCGAAACACGGAACAGGAATGAACCAGACAAGCCAAGGTTTCCTCTTAACAAGTGCAAAGTAAAATTTTCATGTACTGAAATTAGACTCCCCTTGCAACTAGAACTTTGGGGGAACCATGTATAGATTCTGAGGTGTCAGAAACCCTATGGGTATATATTATAAGAAGCAGTATGCTTTCTATTCAAGGCAGTGGGGACACAGACTGAGCTCAGTGGTGAAACCGGGTGCCCTCCCACCCCATCATGCTTGGCCTTCTAGCAGAAGTGAGAAAAACCTTAGAGTCTACAAGACACAGATAGGAATCCAAATGCTCTGTAAAGTGTACAATGTATGCTCCATCAAGTGTTGGACGCTATGGCTTGGAGATTCCAGTAGAATAAAACTGAGGTGCACTGGAAATTGTCCTGTTTCAACATTTCTCATTCCCAACTGACTGACAACAGATAAAGGATGGCTCCACGAAGGTTCTATGCACTCTTTAAACAAAAAAAAAAAAAAAAAAAAAAAAATGAGGAGGAGGCAGAGCATTTGCTGAGGAGTCAGTAACAGAGAACACAAGTGGGAGAATGAATTTTGTTCCCCCAAAAGGACTGAAAAGGGGAGAGCCTATGGGCTAGGTCCTTTGTTAAACACTTAAATAGCACTTATCAGAGCAAGGTCAGGTTTCCCACCCTGAGCAAGTTTGGGTTTAATGTACAAGATAAGCAGCCTTCTGCAAGAAGAGGAGGGAAGGATCCAGGAAACTTGAAGATGCTCAAGGCCAGTAAAGCATCTTTGTAAAGGCTGTTATGAAGTCAGATAAAGCAAATCATGGGTCTTTGAAAAATCCCACTTAGCCAGACAGTTATCATGAAGTATTCTCTGTGGCTCCTGAAGCAGTCCCATGTCGGCTCTGGAAATGCATCCATTTGAAATCAGAGTCTCTTTGGGGAAGAGTCATTCATTACTTTCTACTATGCAAGCACTATCTGACCTTTACTATACAAGTGTGACTGCTAGGGCTGTGTTCTGAATTCTAAGTAGATACAAATTCGCTGTTGGAAGCACCAGATGCCAAGCTGGTGCTATTTCCACTTATCTTATGGAGTATCCAAACAAATGGGATTCTTCACTGATAATAATGGCATTTCTGTGCCATCCGCCTGTGCAAACACAGGTTACAACCTTCATTCAGAGCTTGTCACCCTCACATCCAATGACACAAGTTCAGGACAATCCAGTGCTGGCTTCCACACTAAGCACAACCTACACCAGTCACAGAACCCAGTGCCGTGGCTTAGTTGGATCACATTCATTTTCAACAAAGGCCCTGCTGTGTTATTTCAAGTTTCCTGCTGCTAACAAAATCCAGCTGATAAGACTATTTCTTGTGAGTGATAACGATGAAAAGTTAACTCTCAATTTCAGCTCTAACTACAAAAACTGTTTGAATAATTGATTAGACTGAAGTCAAGGCAATCAAATTTATTTTGGGTTATGCAATCACAGAACTGATTACTTTTCAAATAAAAATCCAGAGCGCAAGATTACTTCCCAGAATAAAAAGTAACAAATAACAGCTCATATGTGTGAAGGCGAGAGTGGACGTACGTGGGAATATGCATGGGAAAGCTTGCTACAGTTTGCTGGTTTCCCCTTGGAAGCCACAACATGAGAGTCTCCAAGCTTAAATCTATGAACAATGCTCACAAACTCCTGCAAGACTACAAAAAGAAAGAAACTGTGATGTGCAGCTCCAGCTCGACAATCATTCATTTAGAATAGATTGATTTTTCAAGGTAATTTTAGAGATTCAAGAAATACCTTGGATAGAAAGCAAGAAAAAAAATAACATCAAAATAAAAAAAAGGCAGCTTGTTTCCCACAGTTAAAGGAGATAGATTTCTCAATGATATTCACTCATTTATCTTAAACAACAATCCTTCAGAGTAAAATACTGCTAGTCTAAACCTATCAGGTGAATGAAAAGGCATCTTTCAGTTAACTATGATTTATTTCACAATTACAATCTACTTCAAGCACAGAGCCTGCACAGCAAGAATACAGGTCACATTGAAGACAAAAAGCCAGGTGTTCCTTGGGACAAAACACTAGAGGTGTGACTGTCCCTAACAATCCAGTGAAGTCACCTGGACATGGGGCTGAATTTCCCTTCTTATGGATAAGGGGATGAGCTTCTCTTCTTAAGAATATAGGAGATGGACTTCCATTCTTATAGCTATAGAAGACTGATTTCCCTTCTTGTGGACATAGGAGATGGACATCCATTCTTAGGGATATAGGAGATGGATCACCTCTTTTGCTGAAGCAGAAAACTAAACCTCTCAGAAACAGCTTTATAAGGGCAAAGGAATGGACGCCCCCCACACTGCAATGCACACACATGGGCGGGACAAAAAAAAAAAAAAAGACCATGAAGTACTGAAAGTGACTTTTACATGAATATGCCAGAACTAATCTATACAAATGAACGCTACCTTGGGAATGATTCTATTTTAAAGATGTCGTTATGGGCAATTTGGAATTTGTTTTGAAGCCTGGAATTTTCCATGTTCTTATAGTCAGAAAGTAATGACTTTTCATGCTAAACAGCAGCAGTCAAGAGTCTTCAAAGTAGTGATGATTTTCCGCGGAAAGTTCTTCTTGCTTCCCCAAGTCTTGGTAACAAGTTCCCTCCTAAACAATCACTGTATTTCTCAGGCAGAATACCTGTGGCTCTGTATTGGAACTGTTAATTTAGTTATCATGTCTCTCTGACAAAGCTGTAACCCTCAATGGAAAAGAGAATTTTCTATCCTCATTACTGGATCTACACGATCTCAGTGTCTACAAAGTTACAGGATTCCAACTGAGCAATGTAATCTATCTTCAGTGTGAAGTGCTCTGGCATGCTGATGTACTTCTCCCTTTATTCTCTCTTTCTTAGAAAAGGTAAGCATGTCTTTTATATCCTGGGGGAAGGGGGCACCTGATTGCTTTCATTATTTATATATAGAAAAGAGCAAAATTTATGATTACATATTCACATACTAAAAACTTACAACTTCTAATGCCCAGATTTGCAAGCCTACTTTACCTAGTTGCAGAATCTTTATAGTGTCTCTGTAGGCTTTCAGCACCAGCTTGAAATGACGATAAAGCGGATAGCACAAAACCCTCCTTCCAAAGGACACCAGGATTTCATGAATGTCTGTCCATGTCTGTGAAAAGTCACCTCAGTAAGTCATTTCCACAAAGTACATTACACAACAAAAGCACACAATGAAAAAGAACAGCCCTGATTAAACCTTATAAACCTAGATCACTGACACAAGCGAGATTGTGTCATTTATATGTCTCACTTTATCACAGACTTAGAATTCTTCACACTGCATCAACACATCATAAATGTGGATGAAACCACAAATGTAGAAGGATCACTTTAGAGTCTTAATGGGGACAGGCATTCAGCCTATAGACTCAGATTTGGATCTGATGAAGGAGGATGAGGACAGGCTTCCTGGCTTTTTAAGCAGCTCCTAGCTGAGGTAGCTGACAAGGCTGCTGGCCCACTCTTAATCTTGGAAGAGTAAGAGTCTCCTACAGTACCTGTCTCAGTGCTGGAATGAATCTTACCTCCTCATAGAAGGAAGCAATGGATGATGCATTCTCCACTTTACAATGTGAAGTATGCATTATCTGAACTGATGGTACAACTTGGATGTTGAACAATCTGTGCTGAACTCAGTTTAGAAAATAGATACAAAACCAATTATCCGTCCACTGCAGATGGTCAGCAGGAGCAGTGTCAGGGATTAAGGAGGAGCGGCTCCATGGATTAAGGTACTTGCACTAATGATATAAACCTGAGTTCAATTCCTGCCACCTACATAAAGGTGGAAGGCACGAACTGATTCCACAAAACTGTTCCCTGACCTTTATATACATGTCATGATAGGAGTCCTGCAAAATAATAATAATAACAAATAAAATTGTTTTATTTTTTTCAAAAAAGATTAACAGCTCCAATCATAAAATGATAGGATACAAGACAATTTATTTAAGGTGCATGATCTAAGTTCCTTCAACTGTAAATTCAGCAACACTCACCTCACTGAATGACTTACTGATGAACAAAATAAAAAATAGCTATACAACACTCTGGCAGCTCATTATCATCCAGATCTGTTTTCCATTTTGAACCCTAGGTTATCAGCACAGCTGCAGGTCCACCCATATTTCCCCAAACATCCCAGCATCCTCAGTGCTCCTCCATACACCATTTGCCCCCACAACTTGTAAAATGTTTACCTGGCTTCAACTATCCCCAGAAAGTGTATTTTTTAAAAAGTATAATAAAGCTCCCAATTTAAAAATATTAAGAAAAAAATTTAAACAACAAAAAAACTACCTAAAATGAAGAACAACAAAGACATGAACAACTCTGAGTAGAAATCATACCTCAAACCAGCAGAGTGTTGGGCTCAGCTTTCTGATGGTCCACGCAGACTCGACCTTAGTTTTAAAGAAAGGAGTGTCACCTTCAGAAGTCATTTGAAAACAAAACAAACATATCCACTGACACTAGTACAGGAGTTAGACTGATGTACTGGAAAACGGTGTACTTACGAATACAGAAAATAGCCGTACTGATGCAGAGACTGACAGATGTCTTGGCTCACTTTGCTCAGAATTGTATGAAATTAAACACTTCATTGATGAGAGGGACAGAATATACAAACTAATAAGCAGGATCATTCAAACAAAACTGAAGCAAAATGTTTGCTGCTTCTTTCTCTGCTAAGACACTAGCTGTTGAGCTGCTGCCCTGGTACCTGAAAAACCTGAGAAACTCTGTCTTTCAGAGACTGCAGTTGAGATTAACAGTAGTCCAGGGTTTGAAAAGTTGCAAGATTTCATGCTCTTCAGAAAGAATTGGTACATTTTATCAAGTATAACACTTTCACTTATCAAGATTGAGTATGTGGAGCTGGAGAGATGGTCAAGAATTCTAGTTGCTCTTGTACAGGACCTGGGTTCCCAGATCCCACACGGTAGCTCACAACCAACCAATAATGCCAGTTCCAGGGATCTGATGCCCTCTTCTGACCTCTCCAGGCACAAACATGGTGCACATACATACATTCAAGCAAAACCTCATATACATAAAATTTTAAATCTTTTTAAAAAGATTCAATAATATAAAATGAAGAGTCTTTTTGTCCATGTAAATATTTTATTCACTTACAGTATATTTAAAAAACAACTTAAAAACAAAGTATTTTCATATATAGTACACTCTAATTAACCCAGAGATTATTGATTTAGATCATATGCAGACTGCAATAGTCACTTTAAAATTTTTCAGAATCATGACAACAAAAAAAAATTTGGCATCTCAAACTCTATTGCACTAAGATGCTGTGTGAAGTAAGTGGCTAAGATCACAGAACAGATGCTGCAATACAAAGTAAACAAGCACACTCATGCACACGCAGACCTCCCACACATGCAATGAAAAAAACTAGAAGATAAATAATCTTGTGACTGTGGTTATTACTAACTACTGGAATTATGTAAAATCCCACTGATCTAACTTTTTTGAATAATCAAAAAGAAAAAGGAAAGCACAGACAAGGCTAAAACTGAGCCCAGGCAATCATCAACAGTGGCCCACAGGCTGGTATTTTCCCAGCATACCTCTCTTCACTGACTGAAAGACTGGAAGGATAGACTGAAGCACTGCCAGTTGAACCCACAGACTTTACGCCACACACACAACCTGTGGCTTCTTTAGCATACAACAAAGATGAAAAGGCTCTCCACTCACAGCTAAGCCTAGCTTTGACCTCTCTGGCCTCTGGCCTAGGATCAACCTAAGGTAATCCTTTTAAATAACAACAACAAAAAGATTCCAGTTTTGGAAAAAGTGGGAATTACAAGTCTTTACAAGTACACATTCTGTATGCTAGATTCTTTGTGCAAAAGGTTTTATTCTGCATGTGATGAATGAAAGCTTTGAGGAAAAACCCCAGTGAGTGTGGTGACTGGCTGCTTTCCACCTTGGCTTTATTTCATACACTTCCCTGCTCCACTATCTGTCTAGTAGATCCACTGCCCAGGGGGAAGAGGCAAGACCACAGATTAGCATTATGCACAAGGATGAGTCCCCACTACCATCTACTGTCATCTATCACAACAGGCTCTGTGCTCCGCAGGGGAGCGAGGGCTTAGCTACCTTTAGCTAACACAGTAGCTACACTGGCACACATGGACTTACGTTGTGCTCTCCTTCAGTGACACGGACTTCATAGCAATAGGCCAGAAGGATGTCAACTAAGCTGTAGTACACTTGACGGTGAGCTGTCTTGTCCAGCAGGTAAGACTTATTCACGAATTTTCGTAGCTGATATTTTTCCTCTTCTGAAAAAGACACTAGAAGAAAACACAGTTCTGAAAATTAAATGTGCCATTCAAGTTCATAAAACCATAAAACCACCAGTGCAGATTTGCCAGAATTGGAATTCTGAATGTAGAAAGCAAAATCAGAGTTATTTATCCTTAGCACTGCATATAAGGCACTTTCTTAAAGGAGGCTTCTCCAGCTTTATTAAGGGCCATCCATCTGTTCAAACCTTCTAGACCTTCCCCATCTCAACACTGTGTTACACTTAGGACATTTCAATAGCAGTTTTCAACTTCACAAATCTTTTTCCTAAGGTTTATCTTTATTATTTTAAATTATGTGTACATGAGCATACACATGTGCCTATATGTATATGTGCACATGAGTGCAGGAGGCTAGAGGTGTCATTAAAGACAATTATGTGCCACCTGACATGGATGCTGGTCACTCAGGTGGGGCCTTTGTGTTAACTGAAATACCTACTTCCCAAATGACTCTAGTTTGTGTCAAGCTGACATGAAGTACCAGCACACCTCCCTACACATTCTTCCCATCCTGCCTGGCAATAAAGTTAGCAATGCTTTTCCCATTTCTTTCCAATTTAATGGATTTAAGTGACCATGGTAATAAGATTTCCAAAATGACCCCCAAAGAGGAGCACCACTCTTTATGTGGGACAGATCCTATCACGTGATCTGTACAGCAGAGTATGGCAAAGATGACAGGACAGTCACTGACTGCCATGCTCACATCCCACTACTATCAGAGCTGAGCCAGGATGTCCTAACCGGTATATCCCCGTGGTGAGGTGCCTTGTGAAAAGGCTATGCGGAAGGTACTTCTAGTAAGAGCAGGCAAGAAAGTGGGGCCACAGTTTTACAGCACCTGGGAAGCGAATTCTGTCGATGGTGATATGAGCCTGGAGAAAAACTGTAGCAAACGACACCCAGTTTTTAAGAGAGACGTGCATATTTGGCTGGTAAGCATGTCCAACCTTTTAACATTGCAAAATGATGCTGCTGTGTCACATGATCATCCAAGGAACCAAACAATGTAGCTATAAAAAAGATCATTAAAGGGCTCATAACGTTTTGTATAAATTCAGGGTTTTGTTTTGGGCTGCATTCATAGCTCTCACCCCACTGGCCACAGGCTGGACACATCTGAGCTACAACAGTTTCCCAAGGCCCTGATCAGAGATGCCATCAGATCCAGACCTGACCTGTAATGCATGGAGACTGTGGGGAAAAGCTGTTCTACAGCAAGAAACTCTGTGAAGCACACCAGGCACTCCAGTCAGTGCCACTTGGCTAAATGTAGAGTGTTATTCCCCAGTTGTGTTGGCAACTGGGTTTGCTCTATAAATTGCCCAATGGACTGTGTTCTCTCCAATTTTCCCTACTGAATAATTTAGCTTGTCAAGTTTTCAAAACTTTTTTTGTGTATTATAAATATAAATCCTTCAGTCAGCAGATAGCTAAGCAGGTGAAAACACTTGTCAATTATGGCGAAGGACAATGAGTTTGATCCTAAGAACTCAATAAAGGGGGAAGGAGAAAACCACTTTACAAAGTTGCTCTCTGACTTCCACACATGAACCATGGGATACACATACCCATACAAGTAATAAATTAAGTACATTAAATATAACAGTAACTAAATTACAAATCTGTGACTTAGTTTGCAATACCCTTTGCTACAGAAACTGTTTTCAATATAATCCCAAACCACCCTTTAAAACAAACAAACAAACAAATCCCAAACAAACAAAGTCATAGATGAGGTTTCTTTAACACTGTTTCCCTGGGGGCTGCAGAGGGGCTCGCTGGCTAAAAGCACTCTTTCCACATGATGATTCAAAACCATCTGTAACACCTGTTCCGAAGAATCTGCTGCTCTTTTCTGACCTCTGCAGACACCAGGCACAAATGTGGTCCACAGATATACATGTAGGCAAAGCATGAATGCACATTTTAAAACTAGTAACCATAAACCTATCTGGAAGCCAGCCATCTTTCATGTCTCTAGACTTGTCTTTATTCCAGATGAACAGTGAATCTCTACTCTACTGAACCACCAACTCTTGTCAGACAGATTTGCTGCTTTTGTTACTAAAATTACTTCAAAGTCTTTTTGCTTTTTGTCAACTGTTGCAAATACAGTATTTTCCCCACTTCCATCATTAAATACTTCATGATAAAAGAGAAAAAATATTTCTTTTTACATATCAGCCACTCTACCAAATATTGACTACATATTCCAAAACAACACACTGAAATGCTTAAATGTTAATGAAACAGCAAAATGCTTTTTTTTACATGAAGACAAGTAAGTATGAGACTTTAGTTTCTGCTTCCTTTAATGCCTAGAATTTAGGCAATCTATCATGCATCTTTCTCTTCCTTAACTTTTTATTGATTCTTTGTGAATTTCACATCATGTACCCCAATTCTATTCATCTCATCTCCCACCCTTGCAGCCCCCGCTCCAAAAGAGAGAAGCTTGTCATGGAAGCTGTAGTGTGTCACAGTGTGTCAACACAGTACACCCTTTTGCCCACACAGCTTTACTTGCAAATGTCCATTGGAATGCATCATTGGCCTGCTTGAAGACCTCTGACTTCTGCTACACCATCAATACTGGATCCTCACAGGCATTCTTGGCTATACTGTTGGTGCCCTGTGTCATGGAGATCATGCAGCTTTGGATTTGCAGAACCAGCCCCTTCACTCACTCCAGCAGATGGGGTAGATGTTGGGATGGGCCAATCCAAAGCCCTGGATTTGGGCCTGGAAGGTAGCTGAGTTGGTCTGCTTGCTAACTGTCTGGCACCACACCGCCAGGGTAAGCTCTTTAGCACTGCTCCAGCTAGCTTACCCAATGCTACAGCCAGCAAGGGGCAGGGTGTGTGTGTGTGTGTGTGTAAGTGCAAATGTAAGGTTGCATCAGGTATTTTCCTCTATGCTTTCTATCTTATACATTTCTTGGTGAGCCTAGAGTTCATAAATTCTCGCTAGTCTAGTAGCCAGCTTACTGTGGGATGCCCCGTCACCATTTGTAGGCCTGGAGGTGGGTTAGCACACTCACCCTGGACTGTATACGGGTGCTGAGGATCCAAACTCAGTACCTTCTACTTACACACCAAGCACTTTGCGTACTGAGCTCTCTCCAGCCCAGTCTTGAAGCCATTCTGTAGTTACAGAAAGGCCATGTAATGTGCTTTTCTATTCAATCTCACACTGATATCATTAGTTCTCAATACTATACAAAGTAAAATATTCTGTCTATAGTATGATCAGAAAGTGTTATGATTATAAAGTGTGTTAAAACTCAAACATTTCACTTTCTAGCTATTATATGCAAAACATGACTGCATTAGTTACTTGTTTGTTGCTATCATAAAACATCACAACCAAAAGTAACTTAGAGAAGGAAGCATTTATTTGGCTTAAGGTTCTAGAGGGGACGAATCAAAGGTAGGGCATGGCAGTAAGTGGGGCCAAGCACGGCAACAGAACAGGAAGCTGAGACTCATATTTCAATCATGAGCACCATGCAAAGAGAGACAACTACAAGGGTGAGCTTACAAAACTCTACAAGCCTACCCCCAGGTACTCCTTCAGCAAGGCCATGCCTCCTAAATCTCCCTAAACAACTGCACCAACTAGGAACCTATCCACCCGGTGTCTATCCACCCGGGCCTACAGGGGATATTTCTCATTCAAATCACCAGCATACCCTCATGGCCTCTCTAAGTACAAAATACATTTAGTCCAACTTCAAAACACCTCATAGCCTTTCACAGTCTCAATCAAGTTCAAAGGCCCAAAGTCCAAGGGCTCTTCTGAGACTCAAGGCAGTCTCTTAATTATAACCCCTGTAAAATCAAAAAGCAAATTACATCCTTCCAACATACAACAGCACAGAACATACTTTACCATCACAAAAGGGAGGAACGTGGCCATAGTGAGGAAATACCAAACCAGAACAAGGCTGAAACCCAACAGGACAATCTCCAAATCTTGTAGCTCTATGACGAGTGTCTAGGGCTTAGATAGCTCTGCCCTCCAGCTTTGCTGCCTGCAATATGTATCTCTTTCCTGGGCTGTGTCTTAGTTACTTTTCTATTGCTGTGACAAAATACCATCACTAAGACAACTTATAAAAGACAACATTTGAGTTTATAGATTCAGAGGGGAAGGATGGTAAAACAGAGACATGGCAGCAGGAACAGCTGAGAGCTCACAACTTGATCTGAAAACAGGAAGCAGAGAGCTAACTAGGAACAGTGTGCATCTTTTGAAAACCCAAAGCCCATTCCTAGTGACATAACCTCCTGCACCAAGGCCACACCTCCAAATCATTCTCAAACAATTTACCTGCTGTAGACAAACACATGAGCCTATGCCGGTCATTCTCAATCAAACCACCACAGCCTGCCATAGCCCAGTATGTAGATCGTCATGGCAGATATCCCAGGCTGGCATCCCTTACCATCTTGAAGTCTCTAACACAATCCAGGCTTCAATTTCACAGTTTCAAACAATGTCCTCTCAGAGTCTTGCAGGGACTCCCTTGCCACATGTTGCCTGGTCTCAAGGATTCTCTAAAATCATAGCCAGTGACATGGATGACACTGCCAAGTTTGGCTACCTCTAAATAAAAGTGCAATTGATCTCTCATTTTACAAATTAGTAATTTTTTCTGTCTCTTATCAGTCACTTTTAAATTTATATCCCACTAGCAGGGGACTGTTTCCACTTCTAGTGCTTCGCATAAAACTGTCAGAATAACCTGTAATGCACAAGGAAAGGCAAGCCAAACTGCTAATAATGAAGAGCCTCCAATAGCAGAAGAACATACGTTCCCCTTATTTCATCACCCTAGATAAGGGATGGAACCTTATTCATAAGCCTGTCTTATAACTTCTTTCTACACACATCTAAGATAGTTACTCTAGGTTTGGATCATCTGCTAAACGATAAGAAAGCAGAAAGTAGGAGGACAGCAAGCATCTCCTTTCTAAACCAGAGATGCAGAAAATACACATATCACTGGCCATCACATCCCATCAGCCAGTACTCAAGCACAGTCACATCCAGCTGCAAGTAAAGAAAAGAAACCCGGCCACTAGCAGAGTGGATGTGTTCAGCTCTAAGTCAAGGAGGCCTCTTACTAGGAAAAGAGTTGTGGAAAGACATGGTTCTCTGCTACCTTGTCCAGATACCAAAAGCTATCAGGCTGCTTTTTAATATTCTCAAACCATTCTCCTGATAGATAGACAGACAGCTACACAGTCTGTGTCTCAGCTTAACAAGACTGCCCTCCAATTTACCATAATTTGACAAAATTCAGAAGAGACTATAAACATATAAAATTACATAAGCCCTTGCATTAGTTTGAATAAGTGTTCCACATAAGCCCAGAGGTAAATAAAGGCTCTGTTACCTAGTCTATGGTGGGTCTGTGACATAGTGGAATTTTTAAGGTGGAGTCTATGGGAGGACAGAGATCACTGGGGATGGTCTTGAGGAGGATAGTAAGAATCCAGCTATTTCCAAGGTAGGATCCAACCCCTTTCCCATCTCTTTCACATTCTGGCTATAGATGAATGGTTTCTGTCATGATTTTCTGAGTCACCATAGGTGCAGAAGTACAGGGCTAAACCATCACGGAATAAAGTCAAAAACCAAAACAAACCTCTCCTCCTTCCAGTTGATTACCTCAGACATTTTGTCTCAGTGACAGAAAGCTGATTCCCACAGCCCCTTTTTTTTTTTTTTTTTTTTTTTTGGTTTTTGGTTTTTCAAGACAGGGTTTCTCTGTGTAGCCCTGGCTGTCCTAGAACTCACTCTGTAAACCAGGCTGGCCTCGAACTCAGAAATCCGCCTGTCTCTGCCTCCCAAGTGCTGGGATTAAAGGCATGCGCCACCACTACCCAGCCCCACAACCCTTTTTATACATGGTTTTCCAAACTCACTTCTGCCCTCTTGACTGAGCTCAAGTTTAACATGACACTTTTACTTGTTTAAAAATTTCCCAGTCTATCCTCTAGGGGGAAAAAAGTCTTAAACACATTGAAATTAGTAGAAAGAGTACTACTCCATTTACTCATTAAAATGCACTTAGTGTAAAAAACAAACAGGTTTTGAAATATATTTAGATGATTACTGTTTCAATCATGTTAGCAAATCTATGCAAAAAGGAAGGGAAAAAATGCACTTGCACACGTATGGCCTCCACAGTGACACAAGTTTTCAATGACTCATTTAATTGCTGGCCATCATGGCTAAGGAATACGTATTTTTAAAAATGAAACATAGGTATGTATCAGATAAAGCATTCTTTAGAGAATGTTGAAAAATGCTCTTTAGAGTATTGTTTAAAAAAATAAGACAAATACTAAGTGTCGTTTGCCTCGTTAAAGAACTCATCTGAAGAAGCCTTTATTTAAAAAGAACTACTCAGCTCATGATGAAAGATTAGACTTAAAGAAGCTACATGAAAAAACAAACTCAATACACAAAGAAAGTACACCTGACAAAGTATTTAAGACCATGTATTTAGCAAGAAGATTTGAGACAGGATTCCCACAAGCACAGTTTTCCAGACAGTCATTAATTTAGCTAATAGGAAAGTACCAGGTGTTCACAGTGATATTATCTCACTAGAGAAAAGTCTTTATACCCTGGCTGGCTAATAAAGACCTCTGCTTCCTCATAACTCCTGAATCACAGAGTAAGCATGCCCAAAACTGTTTTTAGACACATCGACTCTTCTACATGTTCATGTCTCAATTCTTAAGTAACTATACCCATACCTGTCTGGCAAACTGAAAAGAGTTAACCTCAAAGCTCCAAAGTTATATTCCATATGGAAGGATATCCACACATCATGTATCACTTTCTTTTTTTTTTTTTTTAAGGTTTTTATTTATTTATTATATGTAAGTACACAGTAGCTGTCTTCAGACATCTCATTACAGATGGCTGTGAGCCACCATGTGGTTGCTGGGATTTGAACTCAGGACCTCCAGAAGAGCAATCAGGGCTCTTAACCGCTGAGCCATCTCACCAGCCCTTATATATCACTTTCAATGACTATACAGCATAGGAAGAGGCTACCTGACTGCGCTCTTGAATTTATAGATGCTTTTCTTAAAATATCAACTTTTTCTGAGCATTTTTAGGCTCCATTTTGGCTTTCTTAGCTCAAATTCATTTTATACATTTTATACTTGATCCAATCAAAGGAATAAGAGGATATTGTTATAGGAATCAAAAGTCTCAGCTCACTAAAACCCAGTTTATCAGGGCTGTGAATCACATCTAGGGTAAGTCTGCACACAATCAGGTCTAACCCGGCAGCAGCACAGGAAATACCTACAGGCACAGTGCTCACAACACCTGGGTGGTCACCATCTCAAGCAACACTTGTCAAGCATTTGTGTGACTTAGCTGCAGAGTTCACAGCATTTTAGATAATTATACTCCTAAAAATAATCTTCAGTGAAACAAAAGCCAGCTCAAAGCTCCAAAGGGTTAGAGGAGACACTGGTGCATGAACATTGAAGTACATGGCCCAGGGCCACCTCCTAACATTAGCAGCCTCAGCACTGTGTCTGAGATCTGCAAAGGAGCCCCACAAAGATGGGGACATGTTGCTGAGATGCTTACCCTTTCTCCCAAATATCTTCTGACTTTGTTACTTTTAAACCTTCTCTTCCATTTTAAATCCCCCTCCCAAACACCCCTGTCTTGTCTGGATCAGCAATTCAGTCATCCATAATCTGGCTCCTCTGAGTAACACATATCTGTCTACTACACTGTACGTGTACTGGAAACAGATCAAGAAACTGTTGCAGTTAAACCCTCAGCTAAACGGCAGCCCTGCCGTGCTGCCACTTTCAAAGCTGACACTGCCAGTTATCTCCAAAAACACTCAAGGGCTCACTGGTGCCAAACAGGATGGCCCTGCAAGGAAGTTCATGGACTGTAAATGTTATGTGGTATCATAACAAGCAATTATGTGCCAAGACTCTTGGGCTGATGTTAACCACTGAAAGACAACTTGGGAAATGTGGTGAGTCCATCCTCGTGAAACCGGAGCTCCAAGGGAGCACGGCATTTAACACTGTCATTTATAAGCCTTCAGGGAGGAAAATCTGGATCTTTATAAAGCTGAAAATGTTAATAACAGTTTCCCTGCTGCGACTCTGGACTCCAACAAATAGGACCACTGTCACTACCTAAGCAAAGACAGCAGCAAAGTTTACTACCTATAGTGTATCTAGAACTCAAAACAAAGCAGGGCAATGGCAACAGCTCACTGTGTGATACAAACCTGGAAGGCCAGGCAGCAGAGAAGGGCAGAGACTCTTGTGGAGGAGGCAAGAGATGTGCAGCAGCATGTACCTTAGTAAACAGAACTGTAAAGCTAGTTCTTGCTTTATTTCTTTTCTCCTGTATTTTATCCTAGTTCAACATACTTCAATTCATTCCTTCAGTTCTAGGTAACTCAAATATCTGAATAAGAATAAAATGAAATAAAAATCTCATTAATAAGGCCATTAAAGTTTTGTAAAATGTGCAAAACTGCCAATTTGACAGAGATGTTGTCCCACTCCCAGCTCTCCAGCCATCAGTTCACTAACAATCCTCTCTAACCTCACAATGTAGTGAGCTTTCCCACACACAGCCTCATTCAATCCTGACGGCAGCCCTGAGGCAGGCAGATTTCCACAGCAACTCAAGCTGCACGGTCACTCAGCCAGCAGAAAGTAGAGATATTAAATGCAAGTCTCACACTCAGCTATGTCCTGCCCATACTTAACCTTATGCCTGGCAAAATGGAGGCGATCCTTTCTGTTTGACACAGCTCAAGCTCTTCCACCTCAGATCACATACCCTTATTGCTTTAGAAGGTGACTTTTAGAAAGAACCACCATAATGGCTGAGCAGACTGACTGCCTGACTCACCAGCCTGGCTACGAGCCACAGGTCAGATAGAGAGGGTCTGGAAGCAGCAGTTAAAAGGACAGAGAACTGGCTCAGCCTGCTAAAATTACAGAAGAGCTACCTGCTAACATGGAGAACTGACCTCAGAACACAGTGCCACTGATTAAAGGAGAGCAAGCTAGAACTGAAATCAAAGGCAATGGTGTCTTCTGATTTTCAGGGCAACTAGCTCACTCTGGTGGAGAGAAAACTCAACTGCATAACCACCAGCTTACCTCACCAACACACTCCAGAAACTGGAGAAAGCAGCTGACCTTGGGAGCAAACTTCTTGAGACCTACTTAGCAATCGTTAACTACCTAAATGGAGGAGATCAGCAATATTCCATCTGCAAGTCTGTTAGCTGGGAAGGAGAGGCTTCTTAAGCACACATCGAGTGCAACCCCAGAGCACGCTAGAAACAATGGCACACACATCCCTACTCAGACTCAATAGTCTAGTTTCTAAAGTTATAATGGCAATTTTCCACTATGGTAAAAATTACCAAAACTCTAACAAAGCTTAATCACAAAAATACTTAATAAAATATTACTTAATACCTATTATATAATAATTGCAATACCACATGCTTAAAAAAAAAAAAAAAGGAGTGGGCAGCAGGTGACTGGACAGCTTGAATACAAGCTTTAGGAACTGGTGCAGAAGAGACCATAACTACTTCAGCCAGACTGAGTGTGAAAAGGGTTCCTGTACTATCAGTGAGAGGAATAAACCAAACCCCAAGTGAGAGCCAGCAGGAGAGCCCAAACGCTCCCCAAGCATGAGAGAAATACTACAGAGGACAGCAGCCAGTGATTTTCATGCAAGACAAGTTGAGTGATGTGTATGCTCACGTGGGAGATTTTCAATCTACAGTACAATCCTACAGTACAACAAAGATGGAAAGAACACGGCCACAGAACCTTTTGTGTACACCACCTGAAAACAAGTATTTACATGTGGTGTCTGTACTTTAAAAACACTTCAGGCTAGGAATACAGCTCGAGGGTAAATGTATGTTTAACATATACAAAACCCTGGGTTTGATGGTCAACACAGAAATAAATTTGTTTTAAATATACTTAAAATTGTTAACAGTGACTGTATTTAGGGGAAGGAACCTGGGAAGGAGAGGTTTATATTCAACTTATAATCTTTAGAATATATGTTTTTATCTATGTATTCCTTTCATTAAATGTGAAAATTCAGTTTTAGTATATACAGAAAAGCCAAATGAGCCTATCAGACAACATGGACTCCTGCTCTGATCTAACTGAAACCATTATGACTCTACTATACAGACTTAGAACAACCAGCTTGTATCGGGAGCCCATGATGAGAACATACACACCCAAGAAAGGACTCTGGGTTGTTGGAGATCGGAGCTAATGCTTTGAATCTGTGTGTGCAGATGCTAAAGGTCCTTGTCCCCAACTGTCTTTTGATCTATCAATGAAGACACCAGTGGCTAATGGCTGGGCACAGAGATACTTAAGAGTCGCTCAGGTAGGACACAGGAAGAATTGCCAGGACTGGGGGAAGAAGAAAGGATGAAGGTAGCCGCAGGAGATAAAGCCAACCAGCCATGTGAGACTTGGGTAAGTGGCCAGTGGCCTAGGATAGCAGGGAAAGGTTTAGGAGTACCCAGCCTTTGAATTAGCCAAGGCATTTTAAAATTAACTGGCATGTGTATATGTGTTTTCCATTCGTGGATCTGAGATAGCGCCTGGCAGGTGTGCGCCTGCAACCAGCTGAGAGCACAAAGTGGTGCAGCCAAAAATTCCCGAAACATTGGGTAATGCTTGCGTTCAGTCAACTCTTGTGGCTCGTAAAATCCTCACCTCAGCATTCTCCAGTACAAACTGTTTTACCATGTTCTGGAAACTAAGATTGGAAGACAGCTATTCTGGCTTCCTCATCCCTCAACCCATGAATAAACTGAGGATCCAACTCTTTCACTAGAGTGGGAATGAGTCTGGGTCTCCCTCTTACTCATACTCAATTAAAAACTTAAAAGGACTCTACTGAGTCTAAGGTAAGATCTATTTCATGAGGATTTTCCAACAAAAATAAAGCTGAATGATTCAGTGTGAAATTCTCCAGTACCTTACAGTTCAAATCTACCAGCAAAGAAAGGCAAACACATGAGGCAGAATTAGCTATCAAAAACCCCATTTTCACAATGAAAGACAATTAAAATCATATGCCACACAACACAAAAGGGAGTGGCTTGGCGCAATAGTGAGAGTTTTAAAACCACAAACAATGCTAATGTTGTTTCTTACCTAATGCAGCAGCATCCCCTTGCTCTTGGCTCTTTCCCAAAGAGGCCATCATTTCTGCATGTGCATCGTTCCACCAGGGACTATACTTCAAAATCTGTTCAACTGCCTCATCTTCAAAGAAGTCAGCTCTGCTCAAAAACAAATGGGCTTGTTAAATCAGATTGCACTGGCTTGCTTTCTTTCTAATCTTAATTTATCACATTATAACAGAAATAGAGACTACACCAATTCAGTACACAATCTGAGAGAAAATTGCGTGTTGTGCTGACTTTCTTTATGGTTACTAATCCCATAAAGCAAAAGGAGCATTAGTCATTCCTGATCCTCTACACAAAAAGCACACAAAGAGCTGTCCTACCCTGAGCTCTCATCCTACACTGACCACACTGCCATCTAGAACTGATGCTGGGTTTGTGAGTAGCACAGGTTAGAATAATTTTAAGATAAATGAAATGCCTTTCAGACTGAGGAAAAAAAAAAAAAAAAAGCAAACAGATGAGCATGTAATTCAGTATACTGCATTTCCACAAAGAGACTGAGGACACACTCACATACTCACACACTGAAACACATTAGTTAGTGTGACTACTTTCTACTAAAATGCTAGCTACTTTAATGAGCTCTGCTAATCTTAACAGTTCCTTGATTTTAATTTTTTGAAAAAGATGAAAACAACCTTTGTAGACACAAGAAAGCTCCATTCTTTGGAGGTTTTCTGTACTTTCTCAATTTTAACTAGAAAAGCAAAAGGTACATTTGAAACACACCTCTATCTCTTTTTAGAGGACACATTCAGAAGTCAAGTGATCTTGTCTTCCAAGCTGAAAACTAGTGTTCTTGGGGAAAGTCTATACCAAAGTCTACTAGATGGGTGTTTACATTCATGATGCCTTTCATGCCTTCCAGCGTCACTGCCTAAGAAGGAGTCTACTAAAACACTCATTTTACATAGGCGGAAACTGAGGCCTAGAAAGGTGACATATCATGGCCAAGATTTAAAAAACAAAACAAAACAAAAACAAAAACAAAAAAGTGAAATAAAACAAAACAAAAAACAGTAAGCAGGCTGGTCAGACAGCTCAGAGGATATGCGTGCCTGCCCCTAAGCCTGAGTTTACTTGCAGCATCCATATGGTAGAAGAACGGACTCCCTGCCACAAGTTGTCCTGACGTCCACATGCACGCTGTAACATGTACAAGCCCATCTCATGGCCCAAAATAAAACCCTCCAAAATGATAAACTTACTCTGGGTAAATATTCTCACATATCATTCCAATAATCTAAAATGGGATGGGTTATTCTGTTTTCCATTTTTTGCATTATACTGAAGATTGAACTTCATGTTTCACAAATGTTTGGTCTGCTGTCTATTTTTATTTTTGAGACAGTCTCACTAAGTTGCCTAGGCTGGCTTTCAACTCATGCAATATCTTAGACAGACCTTGAATTTGTGATGTTCTCTAAACCTTAAACTTGCTCCTTACAGTCCTCACTAGTCTCCAGCATACCTTGGACTGTAGGCCTGTACCATCAGGCCCACTAATGGCTTATTCTTTACACTGTCTATAAGTTAAGAGTTACATGAATATGATTCATGAGCCAAGGTGTACCAAGCATGGGTGGAGGCAGGTTTCACTAGAGAGCATCAGCCATCATGCCACTGGCCTCACAGCTGCCAGAGCTAGTGAAGCCCACAGAAGACTGTGAGGTGGTCGGAAGGCTATAAGAAGTCACGTGAGAAGAGGGTCAGAAACGTCAAGTAGAGGAAATCACAGAGAGACTTGGCACAGCTTTAGGACTGATTGACTGTGTGAGACAGAGATGCCAAAGACACCTCCGGTTGCTTGCTTTCTGTTTCTGTTTTGTTTTGGGAATTTGTGGGGGGTCACGGGAGACAGGATCTCTCTGTGTAGTCTTGGCTGTCCTGGAACTCCCTATGTAGACCAGGCTGAACTCAACTCACAGAGATCTACCTGCGGCTGCCTCCCAAGTGCTGGGATTAAAGGTATGCATCACTATGTTCTAACCCAAGTAACAGTAGTGAAAACTAACAAACATCTATAGGATACCCAGCCCTTCTCTACACCTTGAACTTGCTTCTTCATAGCTGTGGTGGTTTAAATATATTTGGCCCATGGGAAATGATACTGTTAGGAGGTGTGGTCTTATTGGAAGAGGTGTAGCCTTGTTAGAGGACCACTTCGAGGTGGGTTTTGAGGTCTCCTCCTGTGTTCAAGCTCCACCCAGTATGAAAGAGAGCCTTCTCCTGGCTGTCTGTTGAAGACAGTATCCTTCTGGCTGCCATCAGATCATGATGTAAAACTCTCATCTCCTTCAGCACCACGTCTGTTGCATGCTGCCATAATTCCTGCCATGATGACAATGGACTAAACCTCTGAAACTATAAACCAGCCTCAATTAAATGTTTACCCTTTTAAGAGTTGTCTTGGTCATGGTGTCTCTTCTCAACAATGAAACCCAAGCTAAGACAATGGCCCTCCACCAGATATGCCACTGACTTCCCCCACTGGAATGAAAGTGACATGAGTGTGGAGATCTGTCACAATTAAGTGCTATTCTTGTAATCTGCTGGAGAGTAGGAAACTCTTTCAAACAAATGTTTGTTGTACTAGCACACACAAACAAAAGAACAAGACTGATGTTTTATCCAATGCTTCTTCCTATGCTGAATAGAAAGCCACCCCTTCCAGCCTCCCAAATGCTAGTTCTAGTCTACTCAATACATCAAAATCCAAAGAGCAAACAAGCAAACAGATCAATGTGTCAGCCTCTTTAACAAACTCCTGATAATGCAACTCTATCACAGCTTAAAATAGTATCCCAAAAAAGGCTTGCATCATTTCTGTTTTTTCATGATCTCACAGATGTTTAAAATGTTGATTAAATCCTTCTCCTCCTGTTCCCACCAAAGAAATAAGTAAGATTTTATAAATTACTTAAAATAAAAGTTCCCCCCAAGAATCAAAAACAAATGTAGAAAGAAACAAACACCAATTTTCTTCAAGAAAAGAAATACAAATATTTGGCCATATGTAAAGGTGAAAGATTACTATGGAATACTTCAAGATGCTGTCTACAGACGTTAGTGTAAAAATAACATCGAAGTCAGCAAATGGCTTACAGGTAAAAGCACTTGCCACCCAAGTCTGATGACTTGAGTTTGATACCTGGAACCCATGCTGGAAAGAGGACCAAGTCCTGAAAATGTCATACACACAAGTGCTAATAAGATTAAAAATTTCTAAAACCATGTCTAAAGGAACAAATGGTGTAAAAAAGAATAATCAGAAACGATGAGGTTTACAGATCACCACATACAGCACTCCCATCAGGCTGCGGGACATACTAATGTAATAATCAAACCACATCAGATCTCTATTTTACAACAGATTTCAAAACAGTCACAACCCTAAAGCAGACAGAGTTTACATTGAAATGTATGACTTCCTCTTTATAGGCAGCTGGCCCAACTCTGTCCTGTGTAGGCTAAAATCACGTTCACTTTCTAGAAGTCCTTTCAAAACCTGACACCATCACTTCTCTGAGAACCACTCCTTAAGAAATGACAAGAACATTCCCCTCAAACTATTAAGGGGATGAGCTTCTGGGGCCATTGAGATGGCTCAGTGGGTAGAGACACTTGCAAAGCCAGACAACTTGAGTGCAATCCCTGGAACCCACACAGTGGGAGATTTGAATCCTGCACATCGTTCTCTGATCTCCATACCTGTTGTGCCACCTGTACATCTCTCTCTCTCAGTAATGTAGCTTAAAGTTATTTAAAGAAAATAAGCTTCTGGATACAAAAGCACAGAGGATGGAGGAAAACAGGCTGCTTAGACTGTCATGCTGCCAACTCTAAATTTCAATATCCTCTTCTTGGGCCACAAATGTATTCTCCTAGACAGTTCTTCTAATTAAGCTACCTCCCACTTAAAATTTCAGCCTTCGAAAGCTCATTCTGTTTTCAGACTGGCTGAGAAATCTGCTGACAATGAAATTTCTTCTTTAAATATTCAGCATGATTCTAAATGGGTTTCTTCAAATTACTCTTCAGTGGACCTTTAAAACCACCATTGAAGAGATAAAAGTAATTAGAAATGGCAGTCTAAATGGAGCAGAGTCTCTCAGATGTCCTCCACAGTATAACACAGCCCACTCTTCCCTGGCTCCCCTTAGGATGCTCAGCCATTCATCACCACACATCGCTCATTCCATTTGCACATCACAAGATTCACTTCTGCCATTCCAATTAGTATCCCACTGGGTCACAGGAGAGAGAATGTTAATCACAAGAGCAATGGCAGTTAGAGCGAAGTAGTGTATATGAAAAGGAAATACAGAGTGACAAAGGAAGCCTCTTTTCAAGTCCTACTCATCCACTCAATAGTAGTGTGACCTTGGGTAAGTCCCTTCACCTCTTTTCCTCCTTGTGGAATAATCCTAGGAGGAAACATGATAAGCTGAAAACACTGCACAAAAATACCAAAAAATGTGGTGATTATATGGGTATATGGCTATATGGGTAACAATTTGAAATCATCTGGGAAAAATAATAAAAGAGCCCTACACCAACATATGAACTACACTCCTTCTCTACACACCCTCAAAGAGTCAGGTATTTAGAGGCCCAGAGAAAAATGCAATAAGAGAGAGCATATCTCTGTTTTATTAAGTTCCTTACCCAAATACAGTTCTGATTGCTGCAAAGGGCGCAACAGATACAGGTGGGAAATACAGCGCAACTCTGATTAGGTTCTACTGCTACTCTAGTACAAAGGACAACTAACTGGTCACTGCTACTGGTGGCAGATAAAAGTTCTAGGGAGATCCTAGACTAGCAAGAAATACAGCACACGTATATGTAGATTCTTATGGAAAGCAAGACACATTCAGTCACATACACAAAAAACCGTGACAAAAATTCTACTTGAAAGAAGTGGTGTTTTAAGCATGGTGAGGAAACCATTAAAGCAGTGGTTCTTAACCTTCCTAAGGCTGCAACCCCTTAGTACAGTTCCTCATGTTGTGACGATCCCCAATCATAAATTTATTTCATTGTTACTTCATAACCGTAATTTTGCTACTATTTTGAATTGTAATATAAATATCTGATATGCAGGATATCTGATATGTGACCCCAAAAAGTGTCATGACCAACAGGTTGTGCTGAAGAGTTTATAAGAGACCTCCATTGCAAGTGGGTCCTTACCTGGGCAGCCCAGTACAGCTGGTTACAGGGGTTGGCAGCAAGTGAACCAGCCCAAGGTCGTGAGTGTGGGAGAGCTGGCCCGGCCCTCACCTGCTGCAGCACTCAGGAGAGCAGGCCCTGTACCTCACCTGGACATCACAATAGAGCTAACCCTGCTGGCACAAGCATGGTGAGCTAGCCCCAACGGCATGAGAGTGGGAGAGCTGGCTCTGCCCCTCAATGGCTGCAGCATTGGGTGAGCTAGACAGAGCAGTGCCAGAGAGCTCATCCTGGTGGTGTGGGTGACGGACCAGCTGAGCTTGCACCCAGGCCCAGATCCAGGAATTTGAGTGGGTCCACCCCAACATCTACCCCATCTATGAACTGCTGAAGTACATGAAGGTCTGGTCCTGCAGAGCCAAAGCTATAGGGTCTCCATTACACAGGACAACAGAAGATATCTGAGAGAGAAGTCCCAGTGAGAATCCAGTAAAGATGGTATAACAGAAGACAGAGGCCTCGAACCACACCAATGATTCATTGCAATGAATATTTGCAAATAAAGAAGTGTGGGCAAAGGGAGATGAGTTTTTTTTTTTTTTTTTTTTTTTTTTTTTGCTTTTGAGGAGGAGGTTGTAAGAGCAGAGGGTAGTTATGAAGGGACTGGGAGATGAGCAGGATCGGGGTATATAATGTGAAATTCACAAAGAATTAAAATAAAAATGAGTTCTTAGGTGCTAGTATAAACTAAGCAGCAAGTTTACAAAAGTCACACAGATACAGCCATTATAGGGTACATTAAACGTCAATTAGAGTTAGTGTCTTCACTAATTCCAGGATCTAAAAATATGTCTATTGAGGGGCTGGGGAGATGGATTACTCAGTAGAGTGCTTGCCATGCAAATACAACGACCTGAGTTAGATCCCCAGCACCTAAATAAAAAGCTAGGCATGGCAATATAGGGAAGACAGAGACAGATGGACAGCTCACTGTCCAGGGCTGGCCAGTCAGCCTGGCTGAATGGGTGAGCTCTGGGTTCAGTGAGAGGCCCTGACTCAGGAAATAAAGCAAAAAGTGACTGAAGAAGTCACCCATTGTTGAGGTTTGGCCTCCACGTGCACACATAACCACACAAACATATATACATACATACACTCAAAGATTCTGAAAAAAGTTAAGGGAGTGTAAAGTAACTAACTTATTTAACTGTCACAAAAGTTCGTACTCACAGATAATGATCTGGATCAAATTTGGCCCCCTCAGCAGCCAGGCGTTTCTGCCTCCGTTCAGTCACAGGAGTGAAATCTGGATCCTTGATATCAATAAGCTCACTCAGCTCATCCTAAAAACACCAGAACAAAAATCAACGCTATCTCAAATCCTTAGCTTTTAAAGATCGAATATAGGGAAAGGTATGAAAGTTGGGAAAACTGTCTGATCACTAAAGTATGAGATGCTTATTATATTTAAATTCAAATTTAACAAACATTTAAGACGGGTGTGGTGGAGTACGCGTTGGTTCCCAGCAGTTGAGTGGCAGAGGTAGGCACTTGGGTAGGCAGATCTCTCTGAGTTCAAGACCAGTCTGGGCCACACAGTAAGTTCCAAGCCAGCCAGAGCTATACGGTGAGACCTTTTAGCAAAAATACAAAAAACCAACAATCAAACAAGCAAAAAAAAAAAAAAGAAAAAGAAAAAGAAAAAGAAAAAAACAAAACCCACAACTCTTTAAATCCACTATTCTGTAGACTCTGCTAGAAACTTCCAAATAAATCATCTCATTTAACCCATAAGACAAACTGACCAGCATCTATACGGACATTAACATTTAACACAGAGGATCATGGGCGCTTGTCACCAAGCCTGATCACCTGTATTCAATCCCTGGAAACTATACAGTAGGAGGGGAGAAACAACTCCTAAAAGCTGTCATCGTGACTTGTCATACATGCTGTGGCAGGCATATGCATGCACATGCACTTACTTATTTAAAAATTTTGGCACAAAAAGTAGAATTGAATAAACCCTCACAAACATGCAGGAACATCTAATTCTCTATTCATTTCCCTGTGCAGTTTTAGAGATCTGAAAGCTCCTAAAGACAGGAGGGTCTGAGTATATCAGACATCTCTGTAGATACAGAGAGATCTGCCTTTCTTCCTCCCGTCTAGCTGGCCTCAGAATCACAACACACCATGCAAATGAAATCCTGTACAGTCTACTGTGAAAATGTGCTTGTCATGCAGGCCTGATGACTTGAATTTAATTCCTGGAAACCACATAGAGATAGACGAAAAAGACCAACTCCATGAAGCTGTCCCCTGACTTCCATTTGCACATTTTAAATTTTTCATTATTTTTACTTATTTTTTCATTTATCATTAATTTCATCATAAATAACCATTAATAAAAAATTTTAAAGAATTTTTGAGTCATTCTGGTATCTATGACTTTCCATCTGAATCTTTAAATATCTAATCCTAAAATCACGCTTACTGTCTTAAGATGTGTACACATGAACATGAAGCATGTTTCCCAAGCAGAATTCTACAGAACAGACATAAACAGGAACTGTGAACTGAAGAGACCTCATACAATCCAAAACATTCCCCAAATGTGGCTTTTGTGTCCACTCCCACAGCTACTTCCACTCCAGGTATGAGCACAGACCTGGAGGAAATGCAAAGGACCTCTCAGTGGAAGAAGTCAAGCAGTAACTTGGGAAAGATGTGTAAATGCAACAGACAGTAGTAAACTGAGCTGTGTACATGGAAAGGCAAGAGTGACAAAGCAGAGCTGCCTTTGGAGTTATCCTAGGACCTCAAGCAATCCCTTCACGTCCCTTCCTCGTATGTCACAGCACGTTAAAGCTGGTCGCCAGAATGCGAGGCTTCTAAAACAGCAGTAAGCTGTGGGAGTCATATGAGCACAGCCTCCCTATGTAACCAAAATTTCCAAACTAAAAAAAATTCTTGGGCCAGAGAAATGGCCCAGTGAGGAACCTGATTGAGTTCAATCCCCAGGAGCCACATGGTGGAAGGAGGGAGCTGACACCCAGAAACTGTCTTCTGACCTCTGCCCATACGCCATGACATGTATACAAGCACACACACTGACACAAAATAAATATGTAACTTTAAATCAAAATAAACTTTTCTTACCACTAAGCATGTAGGTCTTAACCTAAGCATATTCAAATATAATGAAGGGATTCAGTGACCTTTCTGGAAGCCACTGGATCAACCAGAACATCTTAATACTTTCAAATACAAACATTTGAGGCAACAACCAGACAAATGCCTATCCACAAAAAAAATAAATAAAATTTACATTCCAAAGTTCCTTCACAATTTACTTTTTGAACACCTGGAATGCATTTTCCTACAGAAATCCTACTGTAAACAGTAGTTAAGAGTCTCAGGGCAGCCCTCAAGTTTATGCAATCCGTAACACACTGAAACAGAACATTCATGAGGAAAGAGCTTAACGAGCAGGCAGCGGTGTTTCCATGGGAAGACTTGCCGTCCAGAGTTGAATCCAACTGAGCATCTCCTCCACAGTGCAGCACCAGTTCTTCCTCCCTCCCTCAGTTTCCTCACTGACATCCCAACTCCAGCCACAGGTGAGGGCACAGTGGACCACGGCCTCAGGAGTAGCAGCATTATGAGTCCACGCCTTGCCTTGGTAGAACAGTATTATGGGGCCATTTCCTTCCTTTCCTTGGACTGCAAATCCGCAGGATGACACCATCCTTCCCTCAGCTCTTCTCATCACAAGGCCTTTTATCCTCCCTCCATGATTAAAGTGGACCCACATATAAAAGGCATGTCGATATTATCTTTAATCACAGTTGCAAAGTACTCCCCATGTAATGTAAAATCTTCACAGGATGGGTAACCACATAGACATCTGTAATATTTTCTTGGGGAGGGGCAGCATTTAGTGCCACAGGCTGTTATAAGTATTAAATGATATAATCCAGAGCTAAAAACACCTACTAACATCAGATTTCTTTTCTTCTCTGTTTCATGGCTGTTCCCTGACACTGATTTCCTACTGGGAATTCAAATCCTCCTTCCATTTCAGACTCCTTACCTGCCAACAGCATTGAAAATCTTAGTGTGTGTGTTGGAGGGAGGGGGCAGTACACAGAACAATTAATTATCACACCAGAACAGACTTAAGGTCATGAATGGGCTATGACCTGTGAGGAATGACAGAAAACTCTGTATTTCAGAGAGTAAACGTACTCTCTGAACCCACATTCCCAGCTCTGCATCATCAAGCCAGGCTTGCCTTTCAAACTGATGCCAGCCTTTCCTTCTGGTCCAAGTCCACCGTGTACTAGATTTCTTTCCATTTATGGAATGCACATCTCAGACTCCACTCTGACCCTTTGCATCTATGGTGTCCTTCTATAACCCCATATGTGTCACATTCTCGGAGGGGTCATCTCTGGGTATCCTAATCTAAACAGCCCCCAGTCTCACATACCACCCTGTATTCCTCCTCCTGTTACTACTGCCATTAGCTTGCTTATCTGCTGTCTACATGACTGTCTGCCTTCCCATAGAATGCTTCATGAGGTGGGGCATCTGGTCTACCTTCTTTTTCAGTGCACACTCAGTGGCTGTGCTACTTAAACTATAGTCATCATAGAGGAGGGAACCTTAATTGAGAAAGCACCTCCACAAAACTGGGCTGTAGGCAAGCCTGTAGGATACTTTCATAATTAGTGGTTGATGGGGGTGAGGGACAGCCCTTTTATGGGTGGTATTATCCATAGGCTATGATCCTGAGTTCTATAAGAAAAGTAGGCTGAGATGATATAAGGAACAAGCCAGTAAGCAGCATTCCTCCATGGCCTCTGCATCAGCCCCTGCCTCCAGGTTCTTGCCCTGCTTGAGTTCCTGTCTCAACTCCTTCAATGATAGACTATATCACTCCTGGGTATATACCCAGAAGATGCTCCAACATATAACAAGGACACATGCTCCACTATGTTCATAGCAGCCTTATTTAAAATAGCCAGAAGCTGGAAGAAACCCAGATGTCCTTCGACAGAGGAATGGATACAGAAAATGTGGTACATTTACACAATGGAGTACTACTCAGCTATTAAAAACAATGAATTCATGAAATTCTTAGGCAAATGGATGGAACTAGAAAATATCATCCTGAGTGAGGTAACCCAATCACAAAAGAACACACATAGTATACACTCACTGATAAGTGGATATTAGCCCAAAAGCTTGCAATACCCAAGACACAACTCACAGACCACATGAAGCTCATGAATAAGGAAGACCAAAGTGTGGGTGCTTCCTTCAGTCCTTCTTAGAAGGAGTAACAAAATACTCATGGCGGCAAATATGAAGACAAAGCATGGGACAGAAACTAAAGGAGGGGCCATCTGCAGACTGCTCCACCTGGGTATCCATCCCATGTGTAGTCACCAAAGGCAGATGCTGATGTGGATGCCAGAAAGTGCAGGCTGACAGGAATCTGATATAGCTGTCTCCTTAGAGGTCTGCCAGAGTCTGACATATTCAGAGGCAGATGCTCACAGCTAACCACTGATCTGATCATAGGTTCCCAATGGACAAGTTGGAGACAAGACTGAAGGAGCTGAAGGGGTTTGCGGCCCCAAAGGGAGAGCAACAATACCAACCAACCACTGCTCTCAGGGTCTAAGCCTGGGAGCACATAGGGAGAGATCCATGGCTCCAGCTGTATTTATAGGGGAGGATGGCCTTGTCAGGCATAGGTGGGAGAGGAAGCCCTGGGTCCCATGAAAGCTGGATGTGTGGGGGAATTAGATGGTGGGGAGGTGGGAGTGGGTGGGTGGGGACACATCCTCATAGAAGTAGGAGGAGGGGAGGATGGGATGGGGTTTCTGGATGGGGGGAAATGGGAAAAGGGGAGAACATCTGAAATGTAAATAAAATATCCAATAAAAAATTTTAATTAAAAAAAAAAAAAAAAGAAAGAAGTGTAAGTCAAAAGAACCGTTTCCTCACCAAGTTGCTTTTGGTCGTGGTGTTTCATCACAGCAATAGTCACCCTAACTAGGACAGTGAGCCTGGCAGTCAAAAGGAAATCATTACTGAGTGCAGAATGTATGGAGGCTGCGGACCAGTCTGGTTGCTGGAATACAGATCCAGTAACAAGCACACAGATAAAATACCCAATCTCATGGAGTGAACTAGAAAACACAAAAGTAACTCTCTTCAGCCCTGCTCATGTTCTCCTCTAGTCTCATGACTCAAGGTCACCACAGCAATGCAACAGATAGGCCACACACCACGTAGCTATTCCCAGCTGGGCAAACTTCACCTGCATTATTCTGTGCATCTACCTACCACAGCCCAGCTCAAACTGGACCCTAGTGAAAAACTACAGCAAACTATTTGTTCCCCATGGAGCAGTACACTTTGGGGAAGCCTCAGGAAATAGGCTTAGCTGGTAGAAAGAAGCCGGTTTCTGGGAGCGGGTCCTTATGAGTTTATTATCCCTGTCTATTTCCTGTCGTATACAGCTTCCTGGTCCTGAGCCGCCTCTACTGCACGTTCTCATCACTGTGAATGAGCTGCTCTGGTATGCCTTCTCTATCATGATGTACAGAAAACATGAAGCAAAATCTGTCCTCACATAACTTGTTCCTATATGGTACTATAATAAGAACAATGGAAAGCTAATGCAGAGTCAGACTGGAAGAGAGATATGGCTGGTGATAGAGCACTTCCTTAGCATGCATGTGGTCCTGGATTCTCAGCACCATAAAAGAAGAAAAAGTCTGAGGCATTAATAAACCATGGGAAAGGAAGAGAAAAAAGTTCAGCAGGAAGAAAAACATTCCCTTTTCTCTGCTTCAGAATAGCTGTGGTCACTAGTTGCCTGAGCAATCAATCTGAAGATGAACACTGCCAGGGAAAGGTCATGGAGGATTTAAGCCACACTTGTGTACATTTATATCACAGATCAAACAGGACCCAATCCGGAAAGAGAATGAACTGTGTGCACATCTGGCCAAGGCAAAGACCTCAGGATCCCTGCAGCAGCCAAAGAAAAGCAAGGGCCAGAAGGCCTGGCATCCTACAACTGAGGCTGTCCCTGGAGCTGGCTGGGGTGGCGCCAGAGACTCCAGGATTGTGACTGCTGGCAGCCACCAGTGCCAACAGCTTGTTGTGCAGCCCTGACTCTGAGCAGCCAGGACAGTTTTCCAAAGGCAGCCTGGTGGCTGGCAGAGATTTCAAAAAAAGGAAAGAAAGTCGGTGTGTATGTATACACGGAAAGCAGAGGGTGGGGGCTAGTGAGAGAGAATTTGCTTCTGCAGAAATATTTTCATTATCAGATAACATGGAGAAGTTTGCAAACAAATCTGTTTAAACGGGGAGAGGATTGTGCTTTAGTAAAAAGTTAAATTATTCAATGAAGACATTATCTGGATGTGGAAAATACTGGTTTTTTTTTTTCCTCCTTCGTACTACTTTTTTTTATGAGTACATTGCTTTTAGCATCAGAGAAAACAAACTATTCACTTAAGAAGAGTGGGGAGATACTGGCATCCTACTAGTGAACAAATGTTTTGGGTGAGTCTTGACCCAAAGGCTAGAGAAATTAAAACTGTAGAAAACACAGTACTAGAAAAGCCATATTAGTGACACTATGAGACGATGGCTCTGAAGCCTCTTACTTGAGCGACAACCTTTGTTAGTAGCATCTATAACTTCTTCAGTAATTGATACTATTCATGTTTTAGTCATTTGATGTGACCGTCACAAATAGCAGTTGTACACACAGCACTGAAAGTAACAGCGATTACGTATAAGATTCTGAGAAATCACACCAACCTTACCATGATTTCTAAAAGTCTGATCAACCCCAAAACTTATGAAGAACAACATGTCCCTCAAATTTAATTCCTAACAAAGTTCCACTTCTTTAAAGTTTTTTACTGGCTTTGTCTCCTAATAAAAATTACACATGCAAAAGTAAAGATGCCCAAGGAACCAGTATGGTTAGGCTGCCTCACACAATACTCAGAACAGTTCCATAGCAATTCCCAGACTTGGTGGCTTCAGCCTTCAGACTCTCTCTGGACTGCAAAGGTATTTGAGAACACATCCTGCTTTATTTATAGTGCGTGTCAGAAGGCTGGCACAGCACTCTTTTATCCAAGCACTTCAGCAGTAATGCAGACACATAAGACTAAGTATGTAGTTTAAAATAGCTTTAAAAATATACAGAGGGCTGGAGAGCTGGGTCAGTTGGTAAAAGCACTTGCCATGGGTAGAGGGTGAATGGCAAATGTCCCCCACAGGTTCATACATATAAATACTTGGCCAATAGCTAAGTAGTGCTGCCTGGGTAAGTTATGGATCTGTAAGAATGGAGAGTCTTGTGAGAGGAAACTTTGAGGGCAAACAGAGAGAAAAAGCCTCTTCCTACTTCTAGTTGCCTCTCCCTGCTTTCCTGTGTGTGGATAAACATGTGATTAGCCTGCCTCCTGTTCCTGCCACCATGCCATGCCATGCACTGTCAAAGACCCTCCCTCTAGAACCGTAAGTCCAAATAAACTCTTTCTTTCCTACGATGCCTTTGCTCACAGTATTTTCTCACAGCAGTAGAAACCATGGTAGGCTGTCAACCTGAGTTTACTCCCTGGAACCCATGGTGTATGGAGAAGACAGAATCCTGAAAGTTAACTTCTGACCCCACATACATGCTGCAACACAAACACACCTGCACTCACATGCACGAGTCACACAAAGACATAAACACAATCGTAATAAATTTTAAAATTAAGTAATTTCAAACATACTGGGACAGCCAGCTAGGTGTGGTGACTTATTCCTGTCATGTCATCACTGGAGATACTGAGACAGAAGGGTCAAGGCTAGACTGATTTACATTCTGAGTTCCAGGTCAGCCTGAGCTATAAAGTAAAAACTTGTCTCAAAATGGGGGAGAGGTGGGGAAAGGACCAGAATAAAACCTATGTTGTTTCAGATACGGTTTTGGTGCCAAACTAAACACGTTTGGAAAGTGGGCATTCTCAGAGCCCTGGGCTCACAGTGTTCTGTGCAGAGTGACAAGCCTTGCCGGCAGCAGTACACTGCTCACATATAAACCCTGGAGCCCACTCACTTGGGTGGCCTCTCTCTGTAAATTGAGGAAATGGGGGTCTTTTTTTTTCTTTTAGGAAAGTAATATTCATTCTATTGAAGTTTGAAATAGTTTAGCAATTTTACATAGTTAAGTTATATAAACAAACTAAGCATTTCTAACAGAGAAAGAGGAGACGTAATCATAGAGATACACAGGGATCCTAACTACACTGATAGTTCATTTTCTAAGGGGAGTGACAGATATTTAGGTATCCGATGCTTTAGTCTCACTATTAAGAAAGACACAGAGTACTACTACCTACACACATGTTCTGAAACACCATTGTTATCTCAAGAGTATATATAACTTTTATGTTTCAAAGTACCACTTTTGACAATAAAAGCTAGATGTACTGTTATATATGTGTGCTTCTGGGACTTGAGAAAGGGAGGTAGGAGAACCAGGAATCCAAGGCCAGACTCAGCTATATAGTAAGTTCCAGGACTGCCTGGAATAAGTAAGACCCTGAATCAAAAAACAAAAGAGTATTTCATAACAATGTTGGCTTAAAAAGTAACCTAAATTACTTATAAATGATTTTCAATAAATACAATAACTTCTGACCTAAAAGAGACTTGGCTTCACCTGAACTATGGTCCTCTAGCATCCTCTAAGCCAGGAGAAACCCTTCAAAGTGGCCACATGCATCTGGACTGGATGCTACTGGGTGTCTGGGACACTTTTAACCTGAATGGAGATTCTGAACTTAGCCGTCCGACACTTACTAGCCTTTACTCGCAGCTCTGGACAGGCCAGCCCCAAATAAAATGACCACAAACTAGCTCTCGGCCACACAGCTAGTGAAAGTCACTGCAGTTTCTGCCACAGCTGCCACAAAGCTGACTCAGTCCTAAACATCTCAGCCATCACTAGGAAAACAAGGGACAGGAATGGCAGAGGGAAACGCAGACAGACACGTCCAGCAGAAAAGTGTCCGAGCTTTTACAGGGACATATTCCTTCAACTTACTTGCTGCTGAGTAAATGCCAATTTTGTTTTCTTGCAAAAATTCTGAAAGTAACTTCATGTTTCAAGGGCAGGAGTCTTTACAGTGTACTACACTTTTATGACTTTTATGTGTCCAGTATCTCATGACATCTTTCACCACTTTACCAAGAGAGAACTACTTACACATGGCCAGTGATCATTACAGTATCACAAACATAAGTGAAAGCAGAAATACGAACAGAATGTCGGCTTCTGACTTCTTCTTGAGAGACTCAGATACACTCTACTAATTGAGTATTGCTCAGGTAAAATCTAAGATCCCAAACTCTGCAAAACCTGAAGTATGCAAATGAGTTTACATTTGACCTCCACCAAGAATAAACAGAATACAGTATCTACTGTGCACCAAGAACTGAACAATTTTATCAAAACACAACCTAAAGGAGACACATACCATAATCCCAGGAAAGGATGAAGGTGTGTGTGTGGGGGAGGGGGGAATGGTTCAAAGAGCTCCTGATATTCAGGAAAGTTAGCTGCATCCTAGATGGAACGTTCCCTAAGGACAGCATCAAGCTAGTCATGGAAGGAATGGACAACTGCATGGTCCTTACATACAAATAGCTTGCTACAGGCTCTAACTAAGTCACCTTCTATAATCTTCCTTTAAAAGCGCCCAGGGAAGCAGAAATGAAGTTGAAACACCCTGTGTGCCACAGTCTTCCAAGACAGCATACCTGTAACCGCTGAACCACACCTGCCCGCAGGTTTCCAAATCCATAGTGACACTGCAATCGCAGAGTACTTTCTGAGACCTCTTCATAGGGAGTCTGCTCGATTTCCCAGTCAAACTCTTCATCCTCATCGTCAGCTCCTTCTTCAGAAACCCCGGAAGCACCTAGTGTTATATATTAGTTTATTTTTTAAAGTTCTGAGGTGTCTAGGTACAATGAGAAGAAGAAGTTGCTACAGGGAAAATACCTACATTGACCAAGACAAGAATATTCACAGCCCCACAGATCACAATGGCCCAGTGGAAGCAGTCCAAATGTTCACCACAGTAGGAGGCAGAGATAAACTCACAAAATCATCTACCATTCAATGATGAAGGTGTGTGGACTTCTGTTTTAACACAGATACACCTCATAAGAACACTGAGTGTAAGAAGCCAGACAAAAAGGAACACACACTCTAGGAGTAATTATGTAAGCAACTGACAGTCGGGCAACGGGCGAGGGTACTAGTGATCTAGGAAGGATCGTGGTATGTACCTGGGAAGAGTATGGGCAGGATTAAAGTAAATTTTAATCCCAGACTATTGGAAATAAATAAACACTACAGTTTGACACCTAGTGACATGTTCAACTACACACTTCTGACAAGACAGAATGTTTTAACTGTCAGAGAAAAAAATGTGACTGGGCTACTTATCCACTCTGGTCCTGCCTTTGAACTGGAATACCAGAGGAGGCAATTTCTCAGGACACTTAACTTTCCCTTTTTATTTTCTTCACTTGAACCCTTTTTCTCTGATTTTCTATCCCCAGGTCTCCTCCCCTAGACACAAATTATCACATGCGTTCCCCTTTATCTTCATTTCCTCCCAACAACAGTAAACATACCTACTTCTTCCACAAGTGGTTTGGCAGACCTGGATTTTCTTGGTGCCAGGAGAGCAGTTAACATGTTCAACCCCTCAAAATGCTGGCCAGGAGTTTCCTTGGGCAATCGAATGGTAAAAATTCCTTTAAAAGAAATTACTGCATAGTTAGACAGATTAAAATGCTCAAACTTCATAAGTACATATAAGGGAAATGTAAGTCTGAGGAATATATAATTCTGAGGAAAACCTTTGTTGCTTCCAATGGAAGTGTTACGGCTCTGCTCCAGGAGAGGAAAGGTTTCCCCAGTGCAAGTGTTACAGCTCGTAAGGGAAAGGTATCTCAACAGTCGGGAGCCAAGGAATATCACAAAGTCACACACACAACAAACCTCATACAAGATTTACTGGGAAGAAAAACCCAGAAGTATGGTAGCAAAGAACTCAGCAGAAGATGGGATTTATATAAATTTTCTTGAGGGGGGTAGGCCGAGGTGGGGATCGGTATATGGTGGAGCTTTCCAGGATGGCCTGGGATGAGAGGGATTATGTAGCCCAATCTTGAGGCAAACACAGGGATTAGTGGATTTTTTTTTTCTGTAGTACAAAACCTGGCCACTCTCCTGACACTGGGGACTGGAACAGTCATCAGCAGCTGGGAAGACATTAGGGAAGTCTGAGTGGGGCAAGGCCTGGTCCTGGGGCTCCTCAGGCAGGGAACCTGGTCACTCTTCTACCTGGAGGGTCAGGCCCAATAGCCTGAGTAGTCTAGGAGGTTTCTAGGAGTGGGGCTTCTGCCCACTGCAGGAAAGGCAGTCCTGCAGCTTGAATTGGCCAGAATAGCCAACAAAGTATACATATGAAAAGAATCAATATTCACAACATATAAAAAGATCAAAACACAAAATACTCAGGTGGGCTGGAAAAATGGCTCAGTTGGTAGTGTCTCTCACATAATCATAAGGATCTAAGTTTGAATCTCTATATTCTATATATACAATAAACTGAGCACAACATCAAATACCTATAACCCCAGTGCTGAAGAAATGGAGACAGAACCCCTGGGTTTCTGGCCAAGCTGAAGCAGCAAGTGCCAAGTGCCAGGTTCAGTGAAAGACCTTGTCTCATTAGGAAGACTGTAATGAAGGAAGAACCCAAAAAGTCGATCCTCTTGTCTATAGCCACATGCATACACACAAACACAAGCTGGGTACAAACCACCTACAAACACATACACAGAAAAAAGTAGACAAAAAGCAACCAACCCAACCAAATGGCAAATAAACACATGAAAAAAAAATGTTCAGCACCCTTAGCCAACAAGGAAATGCAGACTACATTGAGATCTCATCTCAGCTCAGTCAGAACACCTCTTAGAAAAAAGTCCTAACAGCAATGCTGGCAAGGATGCAGAGAAAAGTGACCTGTTAGAACACTGCTGGTGAGAATGCAAACTCATTTTACTACCTCAGAAATCAGGAAGGATGCTGCCCAGAATACTAACACTAGAACTGCCATACGACCCAGCTACCATTCCTAGGTATAAACCTTAAAGAGTCCAAGTTATCATGGCACACCTAGATTCCCTACAGCACATTCACAACAGCCAAGGTTATGGACTCTGTCTAGGTGTCCATCAACAGATAAATAAAAAAATGTGTATCTACACAATGGACATTTACTAGTCATAAAAAGAATGAGATGGTGTCATGTGCAAGAAAATGGATGTAACTGTAGATCACACTAAGCAACACAAGCCAGACTCAGATACGCTTTGTCTCAACTAGAGTCTTTTTATAGATGCATGGACAGACAGACAGACAGACAGGCAGAGAGGATGAGTAAATAGATGACAGATAGTACAGAAATAGATGATAATCACATCTCTCTCTTTCTGTTGTGTGTGTGCACATGTGTGTGTGCATGCACACACACAAATATGACCTCATGTATAATGCGTGAAAGCTAGGGAAACTAGGGGAAAGGGGAAAAGATACTAGTAGGACAGGAAAGGGGGAGAAAAGAGAAAGGAAACAGTTTGGAGTTGTGAATATATAATATATCTGAAAGAAATTGTTTTCATGAATCTCAACACTATCTGCAATGAACAGACACCAATAAAACATTTTAACTAGATTTTTTTTAAAAAAAAAAAAAAAAAAAAAAAAACCAAATTCCTTACGGGATTCCAAAATTTTGCTCTTATTATAAATTTAGTAACTATAAATCAAGAAAAAGTCTTAAAAGGGGCCTTTCCAAAGTTGTGTCTTCAATCAGAAATTACTTCGTGTAAACCAGAGAAAGCTTTAGTATCACCTAAACCATCTTAATCTAGTCAAATACCCAAGCTCAAAGAGTTTCTACAAGTCAGTGGCTGAGGAGGCAACAGCACCGCCCGACAGTTACTGATGAAATATGTATTTCTGGACTACGGGAAGTCAGGACACCTAATACAAAGAGTAGCAATGGCTTTAAAACTGCATCAAAGCAATTATAGCTTAATGATTTCCTTAATAACTCAAGAGATCTTTTCATGCTTTTTGAGATAGCTTTGCAATGTAGCCCTGGCTAGTCTTAAATCCACATCAAACTATGCTCCTATCCTTAGCACCAGGCTTACAAGTGTGCACTCCCACTTCCAGCCCACTGTGTTAAACATTCACCTCTTACACCACACTGATCCGCATTCCAATCCGTCAAATACAGCCCAACCCAGACGCCCCCATACAGTCAACATCTCAACTCTAAGTACTTTACAGTTTTGGTTTGCTTTTTAGGGTTTATTTTATAAATTGTGTGCACATGAGCACAAGTGCCTATGGAAGCCACAAGAGGGTGTCAGATTCCCTGGAGCTGGACTTACAGCAACTGTAAGCCTCTGTGTACTGCAAACCAAAAAAAACACTGTATATGCTTTTAACAGCCGAGCTATTTCTGCAGCCATAAAGTTTAATAATTTCATTGACATATCCACAGCTAGGATAGCAGCTCCCTTACACTTCATTATCACATCATTACAAGTGAGAATTTAATGTTTCTTTAGACTCATTCTCCCCGGCCCCTTACCCTAGCTCTCACTAGTTACTGAGTAAATTACATAAGAGTACTATACAAGCTACTCTTTTTAAATTAAAAAAAATACTACTATGCATGGATGGGGTGGGGGGTGGGACAGGCTGTGCTATAATTCATGTGTGACAGTCAGAGCACAGCTCTGCCCATTCAGCTTTCTCCTTTACCTTTACATGGGTTCTGGAAACTAAATGCAGGTTACCAGGTTTGCTAGACAAATGCCTTTACCCACTGAACTACCTTGCTGGCCCCACAGGTACCCTTATTCCAAACTTAATACAAAAGAAGACAGGAGCTCCTATAAGAGTAAAATTCACGGGTTTTGTGACTAACTTAAAATGGGGGCCTGTCCATCATGACAAGAAAATCCAATTACTCTTAAAATTTTTCTATGCATAATTTCTCATCTACCTGTTACTAAAATTTAAATTTGAAAACTGTTTAAGAAATTTTTCATTCAAAAGCTTATAAGCCATCCGTCCATTTTAAAACCAACCATTTCAAATTGACATTTACTTTAAACATGTGCTAAATATAGAAGCAACTCCAGAAAATTAAACTAGAACTTTTGATTCAATTTTACTTTAAAGATTATTGCAAAATACTTTAAAAGACTGAGAAAACTGCTACCTGTCAAAAATCCATAGGTAACAGGCACTAAACATTTAAAAAAAAAGTTATGCAGCATGTAGCAATTGCTAGACATCTGAATGTCCCCATGGTATCTTTAGAGACTACTACCCTGTGGGTACTATCACAGAAGGAATCCACCAAATCCTATCCAAGACTGGGCCTATGGCTCAGTCAGTAAAGCAGTTGCCTTAAAAGCAGGAGGACCTGAGTTTGATTCCCAGAACCCAAATGAAAACATACAATGTAGTGGTGCATGTGTATAATCCTCCAGCTCGGGAGACAGAGACAAGAGTGGTCCTTTGGCTTCCATTTGCACGTGCGCACACATATGAACCCACACATATGCAATCCCTTCAATACACCTATTCGACATATGCAGCTATACACGACCATCCTCGGAGTCCAACTGCCACCATCTTCAGCTCTGCAGGCCTGCTCACAAAAGGTTATCGCAGATGAGCCTGTTGACTCTTTACATTCCCTCGCAGAGTGAGAGGGCAGGGAAGGTCATGGGACCCTCATCTGATTACCCAGCCACCACCACCCCAAACCAGTGTATGTGGCTGTGGGATGGAGCTAGAATCTAGGCTGAAGGAAGGGAGTTCAATCTATGTAGCCCTGGGGAAGCCTTGCAGATAGATAGTCCAGTGTGGCTACTTCAAGATCACCAATATTCCTGCCCCAAACCCCTTACCCACTACTCTGTAACTTGATAAACTCAATGGTTCCCCAGTGAACTTTGGAATCACATTTAGTTTTTCAATGGGACCTTAGGAGAATATCGCTTCTAGGAAAGGAATTTTAGCAACAGTACACACACACACACACACACACTCTCTCTCTATCTAAAATCCCAAACCATACCTTTATCTGCATCATAGGATCCCTGCTCAGATCCATTTTCTACAATCCTTCCAGGAAGTGTTAATCTGCAGATTTAACACAAGGAAGGTGATTATCAATCATGGCATACCTTTAGCCATCAAAAGCTATCCACCATTCCAATGGCAATTGTTCAGTAGTTCTTTCACATTTTGCAAACTAAATAACCTAGATTCCCTCTTCAACTAAGAAAATAAAAATCAAAGATGGCTCATCTTTCCATTTGAATACTTTAGTTACCAATAATATAGCGCGCTGGGTGGGGGGGTGCTTCACAAAAAAAAGTTACTTAGCAAATGCATTTATATTTTGTTCTGCTTTACTTTTTTAAAATCTAATCTATAAATCAAACTTCATATTGGTTTTATAGGTAAAGAGAAAATAGTATATACAGGGTTTATTACTACCCATGACTTCAGATATCCATTGAGGAGTCCTGGAAGTATCTCTCATAGGTAGAGAGTGACCCACTGTATTTTCAAGCGGGCATGCTAATTAAGACCTAATTCGGCTACCACGTGAGCAGTGGAGAAACTCGCTTGACTGCAGCCTGACCCAGTTGAAAGGCAGAGCAAGTCGAGGAAGAAGACTCTCACAGCGTCCACCGTACAAAGGGGTTAATCGTTCTGCTTAACTCAAAGTATGGCTATCAAGATCAAAATGACATGTGTGCATTTAAGAAGTTGCCTGCCTACCACACTGAAAATGGCGAGTGTCAGCTGCCGCTACTGTTTTGGTTCAACACGGAGAAAAGCCTAGACTGGCAAATGCTAAGTACTGCTCGCATCTCCTGGCAGCCAGGCAGAAAGAAATTGGCTAATCTGATGTCAACCGGTCCTAGGAAGTACAGAAAAGCAGATGGCATGCGGGCGAGAGTCAAAGGACCGACCCACGCGGGGAGGCCACCACGCAAGGGGGAGGCGCGGAAGTGCAGTGAAAGAAAAGCACAAGTCAGGAAGGATCGAGAACGAGGGTGACAGGACTGACACTGGGTGGGTGGCCCCGTGCTTAGTGGCGGGATCCACAGATGCCACAGGAGGCGATTCTGCGGCAGGCAGACTGCGAGCCTGGAAGAAGTCGCCGCCACGGCAGCAGCGAAGAGACCCGCGAGTGTGTCCGCGAGGCGCGGATTAAGTCGCGAGCGTGGGCTCCTGAATGAAGGAGGCGCGTAGGCGTCGGGAACTCGCCTCAGAAAGTACGGCTTGGCGTAGAACTTGAAGTCCACCCCCTCGAAATACACGTCGAACTCGGAGGCGCGCGCATGGGGCACGCGGATGGCGACGGTGAGGAAGTCGCGGTCCTGAGTCAGCTCGAACGCAGGAGTAAGCATCGCTGCGCGCGCCAGAAGCCACCACAGCCCCACTAGGCACACGACAGGTCCCCACGCGACAGACCCGCGCTGTCTGCCACACCGCTTCCGGACGGAGGCGGAAGTGAGTGCGTGTGGGGCCGGAAGTCCCGCCCTGCTCCAGTCTCCTTGGAGACGGGACGCTTTCGCTAGCTAGGCGGAGTTTTTAAACAGATTGAGAAAAGATGCCCTGGAGCCAGGCTTGTTACGAAACTTCAATTGAGGGAACTTTCTCGGAGAACTGGAACTGTAACCGGGAAATTTGCGGACTAACGGGAACACGAAGTCGTTTTAGACTCACTAATGTCCATGGAGAGACTTAGAAATTATTTAACTTGCCTTGGTTTTTTTTTAAGTCAACAAAGTGTTTTTGAATTTCTATGTGGGCGTTTCCCAGTTGCACGACCTTAAGCTGCAAAACTCTATACTTCAGACACCGCTTCTATAAAAAGAGGATAATATTAGTCCAGATTCCTCAGATGCTGTGAGGATAGCATGGAGTAATTCATGAGAGCTATACCCTTCAAGTAGTCAGCGTTCAGCAAGTAGAAGCAGGTTCTGCAAGTAGCTCCAGCGACATCCCTACGAGGTTCCTTTTAGTTCTTACCTGTAATGCAAAAACTGCCCGGTGGTTCCCTCTCCTGCCCCTTCCCTCAGCTTCCTCTCTCCCTTTTAGTCCCTTCTTTGAATAGTTTTCTCATCAACAGAGTATGTGGAGTGTGCTTCCTTTAATCTAACCCACACTGCAAACCCCAAGGAAAAGTAATCTGAGAGGTTAAACGGGATCAGAATCCAGATACCTAGTCAGCGCCCACTCTGAAGAATTGTATTTCCTTTTGGTTTTGTTTCACTTTTCTCTGTCTTCATACACTCGTCAGGAACTATCTTCTGTCTCTTTTTTCTTCGCGTTATTCTTTTTAGTCCCTCTGTTATTCTCACTCTCCCAATGCCTTTCCCACGACTCTCCCTCTTCCCCCTTATATTCTCTTAGACTTCCTTCCCCCTCATTTCTTTTACAGGAACGAACACAGTCCTAATCCAGTATTGTGCTAGCTGGTTTATGTCAGCTTGACATAAGCTAAAAATATTTGAAAGCAGGAGGAAACCTCAATGAAGAAAACATCTGCATAAGATCGACTGCAGGCAAGCCTGTGGGGCACTTTCTTAATTAGTGATGATGGGGAAGTACTTATCCCTTTGTGGGTGGTGCCATCTCTGGGCTGGTGCTGCTGTATTCTATAAGAGAGCAGGCTGAGCAAGTTCCACAAAGAGCAAGCCAGTAAGCAGCAACCCTCCATGGCCTCTGCATCAGCTCCTGCCTTCAGGTTCCTGCCTTGTCTGAGTTCCTGTCCTGACTTCCTTCCATGATGAACAGTGATGTGGAAGTGTAAGCCAAATAGACCCTTTCCTCCACAAGTGGCTTTGGTCATGGTGTTTCATCACAGCAATAGTGACCCTAACTAAGACAAGTATGAATTCCCTGTTTGTGAATGTCAATAAAGTCACTGGGCTCAGTGGCTGGCACCTGTAATCTCAGCACGCATAGGAGGCTGAGGCAGGAGGATTGTGCAAGTTTTTGACTAGCCTCACCTGTATAATGAGTTCCAGGCCACACTATGTATCCTAGTTTGCTTTCTATTGAGATAAAGACCACGACCAAATGTTACATGGGAAGGAAAGGGTTCATGTGCCTTACTTTTCCAGGTCACAGTGCATCCTGTGCCACAGGAAAGCCAAGGTAGGAGCTTGAGACCTTGGAGGGTTCCTTAAAGCAGGAACCATGGAGGAAGACTTCTTTCTTGCTTGATCACCTTGCTCTTTTATACAAGCTAGGACCATAGGACCACCTACCTGCCCAGGGGTGGCATCATCCAAGTATGTTGTACCTTCCCTCCTCAATTAGTAACCAAGAAAATGTCCTCATAGATGTGCCTACAGTCCAAACTGGTAAAAGACATTTTCTTAATTGAGGTTCCCCCCACCCCTTCCCATATGACCTCAGCTTTTACCAAGTTAGTAAAAACTAACCAGCACTCTGGGCTACACAGTGAAACTCTAGCTCAAGACAACACTAATAAGAACAAAACCAAATAGTAAATATTGGTAGAAAGAGTTTAAAGCCATTTCCTTTGACAGTAAAGATCCCCAGATAGCCACAAAAGCCTTCTTGACATCTGGCTTTTTATGATTCTAGGAAAACAATCTTGACATTTAATTAGGACTCAGAAAAAGAAAATGTTAGCATGAGGAGGTTTCCCAGCTATGTAGCAGAACTGCAGTGAGCGTGTTCTGATTCCTCTTCCTCCTTTCTGGCAGCTCTGTGAGGAAGCCATTTATATTCTGTTCACTTGCACAGGGTCACACAATTTGTCAGTGTCTCAGTGGGCTCAAGGTTAGTCTCATTCTAGGTCCAGGCTCCAAAGCAGTAAAGAGCTGAAACCTCTAATATTACCTCCTATATCTTGGTTTCATACTCAAAGGTCAAGCTTGCCTTCTTTAGACCGTACGAATCCTTAACAGTAGTAGATAATCAATTCCTACAATGAATTGATGCCAATCTGGGATTAGTAAAGCCCTTAAAAGATTCCCCAGAGATAGCCTCTGGCCAATTACTCCAAACTCACTTCCCTAGAAAAAAATCTTTATCTACCATGGGACCTCATTCCTGTAGGTCACAAGCATTAATATTTTTAATTATTAATGACAGGAAATTAAATGAAACAAACTATGTGATCCACAATGAAATTCTAACTTAAAACACTTGACAATTTAGTTGTACTTTTCCTGGGTACTTGATTTGGCAAACACACACACACACACACACACACACACACACACACACACACAGAGAGAGAGAGAGAGAGAGAGAGAGAGAGAGAGAGAGAGAGAAAGAGAGAGGAGAACCAAAGTTGTACATCAGCTAAAAAAGAACTTTACATTTTTAAAAAAAGAATGGAAACATATTTGTGTAACTTAGCACTAAACAAATGCAAAAACTAAGTGAACTGGTAGTTGGAGGGATGGCTCAGCAATTAAGAGCACCTACTTCTTTTGCAGAGGACCTGGGTTCAATTCCTGGCACCCACATGGTGACTCATAACTGTAACTCCAGCTCCAGGGAATCTGATATCTGATGCCTTCTTTTGGCTTGCACAGGTAGCAGGCACAGGTGGTACAACATTCAGATAAAGCACCTATACACCTAAAATACAATTAAAATTAAAAAATAAAGGAAACTATTTACAAAGAAAAAAAGGAATCCAAATCCTCCTCCCCCCCTCCTTCTCCAAAGCCAGTTCCACCTGCCTTTGCAGGCTCTTTCATATTTCTACAGACTTTTCCATTATGCTAGGAATTTGTGTTTAGACCCACTTCATAATTTTTCCTTACTGAGGACAAGCATATAACCTGTCACCTTTGTTTACATTAAATCAATTCCTTCTTCTAGTCTAAAAAATATGATGTGACCCATGAGTTTCAAAATTAAACACTAAACTTAAAACACAAGTTATATTTGTATTTAACTTAAAACACAAGTTATATTTATCAATTCTTGTTGTTATCAAAATAACAATTTATCTATCTTTTTAATAGATTGTTTTCTCACATTGTATATGCTGATCACAGTTGATTTCCCTTCCCTCTACTCCCAACTTCCCTTCCTAACGAGATACACTCCCATTCTGTCTCTCGTTAGAAAAGAACAGGCTTCTAAGAGGCAATAATAAAATATAACAAAATAAAATATAATAAGAAAGAGCAAAAATTATCACATTGGACAAGACAAACCAACAGAAGGAAAAAAGCCCAAGAGAGGGCACAACAATCTGAGACCCACTCGTTCTGTTCTCAAACTCAGGAATCCCATAAATACACTAAACTAGAAGCCATGCTCTATTTGCAGAGGACCTGGGACAGACTCACACAGGCTCTGGGGCTTACTGCTCCAGTTTCTGTGCGTTCATATGAATTTTGCTCATGTTGATCTAGAAGGCCTTGTTTTCTTGGTGTTTCCTCATTCACAGGTTCCCTGAGCTCTGAGGGGAAGAATTTGATAGAGACATTCCACTTAGGGCTGAGTGTTCCAAAAGACTAGTTTTTTAATAAACTAGTCTCCTAATGGTGAAATACCCCTTACCTCCAGAAGGTGGCGATCATCTAGGCGATTAAAATAATGCTAACTCAAGAGCTTGTTGTAGCCTTTGAGTTTAAAGCAGATAAGGCTGTTTATATCTCTAGTTCATTCCCTGAGGAATTTGGGGGAAGATAGCAGTCTTCTACATAGACTGTTTAAGCTTGACCACTGTTATTATGTTTCTTTTTTTATTATTATTTAAAATTTTTTTTTTATTGTTTTTCTTAAAGACAACATCTTAATCTGTAGGCCAGGCTGCCCTTAAATTCACCGTGTAGCCTGGGCTGACTTCAAACTCATAGCAATCCTCCTGCCTCACTTTTGAGTTCTAGGATTACAAGGGTAAGACACCACACCCAGAAGGCCTTGTTAATTTTTTGATAGAAACCTTTTAAACCTTTACTCTATTCAGAGAAGCACAGAAAGATTTTTAAAACTAAAACTGGTCTCCTATTCTACACGTCTCTCTTTTCACTTATCATAGCATCACAGTGTCTCCATTTTATTATATTTTTGCTAGTAATATATTTATATATAACTGTACCCTTCTTAGTTATTAGCATTGATACTAGTGTTAGACAGAGAGAGAGAGAGAGAGAGAGAGAGAGAGAGAGAGAGAGAGAAGGGTGGCTGGGAATGCCAAAAGTTCCTCCAGGTGGGAAGTTAGGCACAGAGGCTGTGGCTATAGCGGCTCATTAAAGACCTTCTCCATGGTTCCTCACAGCTCGGCCCCAATGACACGAGAAACTCCTTGGGTTTCCAAAACAGATTTATTGACATGATGGATGATGGTTGAATCTGGATGTGCACCCCTGTGAAACTCAGGGCAGACCTGAGTTAAATAGGGAGGGAGAAAGGGGGGAGGGGCTTGGTAAGAACGCTTAATTGCTCTGCCCTCTGGCCTTCAGGTACCTCACTAGTATGTAAATCTCTCTAGGGGCTGAGGCCTGTAGTCACGTCCTCTACCTGTTTTTTTTTTTTTTTGGGTGGGGCTGCATTGTCCTGAACATGACTGAACAGTGCAGGTCAAAGGAGTTCCACGCCACGTGTTAGGAGCCTGGATTCTGGGAGCGTGGTGGAATAGATGCAGGTCCCTTACAGGCAATGGACACCTGTTGGGTCTCTGGGCTTTCCAGCCAGGGCTTCAACCAAAACCAAGACACCTTTCATAGCCCTATGAGAGAGAGAGAGAGAGAGAGAGAGAGAGAGAGAGAGAGAGAGAGAGAGAGAGAGATCTGGATAAGGTAAGGATTCATTCTGAAGAAGACGAAAATGAAACTAATGCTAGGATCACAAGCATAGATTACAAAAGTGGATTCAGAAGGAAATAGTTAACTGAATCATGCTTTTCCTTAGGGTGCCATTTTTGTTTTTGTTTGAGACCCAGCTCTGTAGCCCAGATTGTTCTTAAATTCATAGCTCCCCTCCTGCCTCAGCCTCTGAGATAGTGAGATAGCAGAACTACAGGGCATTGTGCTCTCCCTCCCAACCCCCCAGCCTTGAGCAGGCTGGAAAGACCTTGTTTACCACAATAAACCTACTAATAGGACCTAGGTAGAGTTACCTACATTGGCTGCAGGTACAACTTCTCACAGGAACTTAGAATAGACTGCCGACTGAGCTTGCCTTGAGACATAATCTGGCTGAAACAAAGGATGGGTTCTCCAACCCGTCTCCAGTTAAAACAAAGAATGGGTTTGGTGGGGCTTTCCCTTTAAATAGAAGAGCTGAATATTAAAATTTGAGTATTGATCAGAAAACTTTGTCTTGGCTTCATGCTTCTCTTGCCTCTGGGTCTCCTTTTTTAATTTCCAGCTCCCCTTTCAGGTGAACCCAGTTTGTCTGTGGCTGAAGGTGGCTACAGGGCATGAACCTGCCTCGATTGAATAAAGCTAGGGTAAAGACACAGGTGACCACAGATAAATGTTAAAGATGCTTAAGAATAGTGACAGAAAATGATGAGGTGATTTGAGTGAGGAACCCCCCACCCCCCACCCCAAGCTCATATACTTAAATGTTCCTGACATCAGTTGGTGGAACTGTCTAGGAAGGATTAGGGAGTATGGCCTTGTTAGAGAAACCATATCACTGTGAGGTCCCTAAAAACCCAATCTCTCTTCTCTCCTCTTCCTCCTTTTCCCCTCCCCTTCTTCCTCCTCTTCCTCTTTATCATCTTCCTTCTCCTCCTCTTCATCTTCCTTCTCCTCCTCTTCATCCTCCTCCTCCTCTTCTTAGTACCTAAGATGTAGGCCTTCCTGCTGCCCAACTTCTTACTATAGCAAGTCCCCAATTAAGTGGTTTTATTTATAAGTTGCCTTGATCATGGTGTCTCTTCACAGCAATAGAACAGTGACTAACACACACCACGAGTGTGGCACTGGTAACGTCTCCAATGGTTTTTTAAAGCACATTTTATTTAAGGTTAGCTTTGTTTTGTTCCTTGACCCAACCCTTCAGCCCACTGCAGTCACGGTTGTGAGCCCTGAACTTGTTCAGGGGTACCAAGACCTCAGGTAGATACTTCAGATGTGAGTTACTTCAATTCTAATTTTGTAAAAGGTCAGTGAGCCTCCAAAAAAGACCCACAATATCTACAGCTAACACCAGTCTATTTGACCT
>JANHMN010000008.1:37126407-37141508 GCA_030674055.1 Rhabdomys pumilio
TGTGTGTTGCCTGCATGTGTGTACTGTCTGTGCCTAGTACCCACAGATGTTAGAGGGGGTGTTGGGCCCCCTGGAACTAGAGTTTCAGATATTTGTGAGACACCCCTTGGGTGCTGGAAATCAAACCTTGCCCTTTGCAAGAACAACACATGCTCTTACCTGACTTCTGACCCATCTCTCTAGCCCCAAGTCAGAGGTCTCTTGCCAAACCTGGATTTGCCAATTCCAATTCCTGATGGTCTAGCTAGAAAGTTTGCCCAGGGGTTTCTCTTCTCTTTCTCCTGAGAGCAAGAGTTACAACTGGGCTGCCCTGCCTGCTTTTATGTGGATGGATGCCAGGGATCAAAACTCTAGTCCTTAGGCTCACACCGCAAGTGCTTTACCTATGAGTCAACTTGCTGACCCTTCCTAATTATGACTTTAAAAAACACCAACTATTTGGACTGCACTTTGAGACGCTCCCTTGGGTCTATTACCTAGTTTATCTCATTTTTGCCTCATATAAATTTCACATCCTATTTAGTTCATTCATTGATTTATTTTTTAGATGTTATGCCTCCTCTCCAACTTTCTGGTTCCTTTGGATAATCTCTAGATCAGTATCAGCTTCCATAACCTTCCCTATTTCTCTGTTATTATTTTAATATTGTTTATACTGCATGTATGTATGTAGGTTCATATGCACGTGTCTGACATATGTGTGTATGCATGTGACAAGAGGTTAACGTTGTATGTCTTTTTCTATTGCTTTGCACATTAGTTTTTAAGACATGGCCAAGACTGGTTGACCAGTGAGGCACACAGACCTTCCATTGCACCACCACATCCAGCTTTTTCCATGGGCACTGGGACCTTGTACTCTCATGGTAAGCCCTTTCCTGACTAAGCTATCCCCTAAGACTCCTATTTCTTTAGAACTACTGCATACACGGATCTTAAATGCCACCCTGGCCATTGCTATGACCGTCCGCCACACCCACCCCCCAATGCTAGCCAAGCATTTTCTGTAGCTTGTTCTTTGAGCTGATTTTTGCTTATCATGGCTTCCCTCCTCCTGTGTTTTCTGGTTTGGGTTATAAAATCAAGTTCTTAGAATTTTATTTGTGTAATTCTTAGAGGACTGGTGCATTCGTTGACCAAGGCATCCAAAGCAAATGACATCTGGGTAACTTTAGCAATGGAAATTTATTCTCTCAAAGTTTGGAAAGGCAAGATGCTGAAGTCATAATGTCGGTAGGGACATAAGTGACATTGTGGATAGCCCTGGTGTTGCTTGCATTTCGATGCTAATTCTGCTCTCCCCGGGAGGTGACTTCTTGTGAACCTTCTCCCCACCTTAACTTGTAAAATAAAGGCTAGATTGAGCAGTGGAAGGGAAATCAGAGCTGTAAAGTTTGGGGGAGAAGGAGGAAAGGAGAGAGAAGACAGGGAGAAAGAAGGAAGGTGGAGGAAGAACAGGACGAACCAGATTCCGAGTGGCTTTAAATAGCCACAGGTAGTCATGAATATCTTTTAAGGAATGGATAATTACAGGACAACTTGTCTAATCTAGGTGGGCAGCTTGTATCATTATCAATTGGCTCTGAAATTATTCTGTGGGCATCTTGTGAATTGAGAATTTATTGATATATAAATCTGACTGACTAATTATAAGCCTCTAGAGTTCTGATGACTGGGTTAAGGGGATTTGTGACAACTAGCTACAGGGGATAGATGGTTGAGAAGAGACAAGCAGCTCTGAGGCAGGTGAACCTGGCCGAGAGTGGCTGGCTGAAGTGCAGGAACTTGGCGCCCTTTTATTAATATTTCCTGCAACAGGGACATGCTTGCCCTGCAGACCTTTGGGAAACACCCTCCTTACTCCTTCCAGTTTCTGGTTCTCATGGCATCATTAAAATGGTGACCCTGTGAGTCAAATCTGTTTCCATCTTCATGTGGCTTTCTCTCATGTATGTGTGTCTCTCAGAGCCAGTTCACTTTCTTCCTCTCTGTATACTTCTGTGTTCCTGAGGAGGAAACACAGGATCCTGAACATCTTTTGAACACTAGGTAAGAGCCAACCACTGAGTTACACTTCCCAGTTCTCCTCTCCCCATCTTATATGGGTAAGACATCAGCCAATGGCTTTAGGACTTCTACAATCAGAATGATTTCACCTCGGGATCCCTGATTAGCAATATCTATCTTATTACATTTGAAAAATAAAAAGATCTGTTTTCAAATCAGGTGAATGTTCCAATGTTAAGAAGACATGGATTTTGAACAGACACTGCTCAACTCTTTATACCTAGAGTTAAATTGTATTTGGTCAGTGAAAATTAGTTCTTGCTTTTAGAAACCAGAGAAATTGCCTATTTAGGACTATTTTGATCTGAAATTTCTACCTGAAACTCCCCCCCCCCCACACACCCCTGCAGAAGATCAACCCATGTGACGGTTATTGGGGTTTCCCAGTTCCCAGTTGCCTTCCCCTTCCTCTGGGGAATACACAGTTGTCAGCTTCTATGAGGTGGACTCTGATGTGCTCTTACACAAAGTGCCATTCTTTGAGGGGACTGTGTCTTAATTAAGTGTTCTAACACTTACCTCATGCCTTGGGAGCTGTGCAATCGTCACAGATCTGTCAGCCTTCAGCACTGAAGAAGCCTTGGATCTTTAGCTTCCTGGGTTTGGGACATCAGTGATTTTCCTCATTCCCACCAGCTCAGTCATGCATATCGAAAGGAGTTTATGCACCATTGAGAGACACCAAACACACTTTGAACAAACAAGAGACACGTCATTGTCCTGGGTAGGCTCATCACAATAAAAATGTTAACTCTTCATAAGTCAATCTTTGAAGCAGCCTCAATGCCAATGCATCTTTTGAAAATTTGCAATGAGATAAACCAGTTCTAAGTTCACACGGAAAAATAAATAGAAAGCTCTCAATGTTATCAGACTTACCATGCTGGGAGTGTAAACACACTAGGAAAATACCTTTTCATTCATACAAAGGAGACATGTAAACAGAATGGAATAGAAACCCTGTAACTATTCTAAAACACACACAGGAGTCCTATGACATGACAAGGTAATATCTCAAACCATGTGGGAAAGACAGAATGGATGGTGTTTGCGTGGGAACAGCTGAAAGATTTGCCATCACTACAGTGAGATGCCTGAGATAATTGCCTTATAAAGCAAAGGAATTGACAGATATGGTGGCTCAGGTTTACAATCCCAGTACTCAGAAAAGAAGAACAAAAGCGGCTTGTAAGTTCAAAGCCAGCCTCGGTTACATACCAAGATGCTGTCTCAAAACACAAAGACAACTTTTTTTTTCTTTTTTTCTGATTAGAAGACATTATTAATAATCTATTAACAAACTATTAACAATCTGATTACTTTGTGGATGAACCCGATAAGCCTACACACAATAAATATTTTGCTAGCTAAATATGCTATCTTTACCAGCCAATATAATGCTTTATTTCTTTTTGTTGTTGTTGTTTGTTTTTTATGTATATTTATTTATTATTTTTTAACTTTTTATTGGATATTTTATTTACATTTCAGATGCTATCCCCCTTTCCTATTTTCCCTCCCTAGAAAACCCCTTTCCCATTTCCCCTTCTTTTTTTTTGCTTTTATACAATTTTTTTTAATGTTAATCAAAGGCTTCATAAGTTTGGTAATGCTCAATAACAAGATGTTCATACAATCAGAAGAATAATAAAACACAAAGATAACTTTTAAATGTCTATTAAGTTTTCATTTCCAACTGAAATTGCTGGGCCAGTGACAATAGTGGCAAAAGTTTTCTAAGAAAACCTTAGAAATTCAAGGTCCCAACCTGTGTTCAGACATACAACCTTGCAATCTCCGTGAGTGCATACGTGCGTGCCTACGCATGCTTGCACGAGTGTGGGTGTGCATGTGTGTATGTTCCAATGGGTGTGTATGTATATGGGATGTGCTCATTTGCTATGAGTTGTCCTTCTTGTTTTAGGAGACAGGGTTTCTGTTGGTCTGGGACTCACCAAATAGAGACTGGCTGGAGAGTGAGTGCAGGATCTGCCTGTCTTCACCTCCCTAATGCTAGGATCCAAGATCATCTCATCGCTCTTTTGCATGTCATCATCACCCACATTCCAAACTTTCCATCAGTGTCTACTGCTTCTGCTGTAAACTCTACAAGCTTGGACATCAGCATAGTGACATGTACCGACTTTGCCACAGTGACTCCAATCTGCTTTATTACTAGTGGCATGTAGCCGACTCCAGTCTCCTAAGAATCCTCAGTAGACTGCTTAACCACAGCACTCTGTCCTTACTCTGTCCACATGGATTTACCTTTTCAGCAGAGTGTCATACAAGATAAAACCTTTCCAGTAGTTTTTCAGACTTAGTACGAATGCAAGGTTCCCAAACAGGTTTTATTTGTGGATTCATCATTCATTCCTTCTTTGTCAATAACATCACATTGTCTTTCCATGTTACTATTTATTAATTCACCTACTGGAGGAAGTATTAGCTAGTTCCAGTTTGGGGTAAAAATAGATAAAAGTCTCTGTAAATGTCAACATGTACATTTTTGTTACTTATTTAGGTAAATATTTGGGGGTGTTGTCTTAATTATTACTCTATTATTATGAAGAGACTCCATGACCAAGGCAACTTTCAAAGGCAGGCATTTAATTGGAAGCCTACTTACAGTTTTCAGATTAGTCCGTGATCATCATGGCAGGAGCATGGTGGCAGGCAGCCAAGGGGCTGGATCAGTAGCCAAGAGCTCATAGCTGGTATGAAAGTTGGAAGCAGAACAAAGGTGAGACTAGGCCTGGCATGAGTGTTTGGAACCTCAAGGCCCATTGATACATCTCCTCCAGCAAGGCCACACCTCCAAATCCTTCCTAAACTGTCCACCAACTGGGAACCAGACATTTAAATATGAACCTACGGGGGCCTTTCTTACTCATACCACCACAGGTGTTGTTTTTAATTGTGTCATAAGCCTTCATTTATCTTTCTAAGTAATTATAAAGCTGTCTTTCAAAGTTGGGGGGGTATATGCTGCCCCACAGCTTCAGTATCTGGTGGTGTTAGTGTTGTGGTCCCCAGGCATTCTAACAGGAGCATGGCACTTTCTTGTTTTGATGTAAAATTTCCTGACAGTACCTGTTATCCTTTTTAAATTTTATTTATCTATCTATCTATCTATCTATCTATCTATCTATCTATCTATCTATCTATCTATCTATTTATTTCATGTTTGTATAAGAGTGCCAGATCTCCTGGAACTGGAATTACAAGCAGCTGTGAGCTACTATCTGGATGCTTGGAATCGAACCCGGATTCTCTGAAAGAACAGCCAGTATTCTTAACCTCTGAGCCATCTCTTCAGCCCCAGCAAATACCTTTCTTATATGCCCATTGGACTTTGGTCTTTGCCGTTGAGGTTTGTTTGGGTCTTTGGCTTACGTATTTAAAAGGTTGGTCTCTTTTTATTGTTGAGTGCTGAGGATTCTTTGTATAAGATGAGTTCTTCCGCAAACGTTTTCTCAGAGTCTGTGTCTTTTGTACTTATTCCTTTTTCATTGTCTTTTGCAGACCAGTTTTTACTTTGAGGAAGTGCAGTCAATCTGTGAGGTTCTTTTGTGGATCAGCCATTAGCACTGTATCTTTAAAAAGAGGGAAAGAAAAACTCGCCACAGTATTCAAGGCCACTTAGACCTCTTTGGATGGGATGCCCTCTAGAAGTTCTATTGAAATAAGTTTTACATTTGAGTCTGTGATCCAAATGTGTGTGTGTGTGTGTGTGTGTGTGTGTGTGTGTGTGTGTGTGTGTAAAGTGTAAGATACGTAACTATATTTGTTCTTTGTATGTGGGAATCCAGTTATTCCAGCACGTGTTTTGAGACAGTATTTTTACTCTATTGAATTGCCTGGTATTTGTGTGAATTAACATCTAGGCTTTGTATTCTGTCTTATTGATTTGGGTGTATTTTCACCAATACCATACTATATTAATATATAACATATCATTGCCATATATTATATATTGTGACCTCAATACTGACTGAGATGGTTATTTGAATGTATTTGGCTTGCCATTCAAATTTATACACATTCTGACTCAGTATATTAACTTAGTACTTTGCAACTTCCATTGAACTTGTTTATTTGCCTCATTGTGTGTGTTTGGGTTCTCTAGCTGGATGGTCATGCTAGCAAAGAAGCTGCAAAATCATTTTAAGATTTATTTATTTTATATGTGTGTGTATACTGCTGCTGGCTTTCAGACACACCAGAATAGGGCATCGGATTGGATCCCATTACAGATGGTTGTAGGACACCATGTGGTTGCTGGGAATCGAACTCGGGACCTCTGGAAAACAGCCAGTTCTCTTAGCTGCTGAACCATCTCTGCAGGCCCTATTATTATTATTATTTTTAAATCACCAGCACCTCTTCTTGGTTCTTCGAATTCCCATCTTTTTCTCTTTACCACACATCTGTTCTTACATGTTGTCTCGCTCTTCTCAGTAGAGCTTTTAGAGTATTAAGGACACTTGTTGGAAGTCCTTAACTGTAATCCTATCAGTGGTGTCACATCAGTGGTGAGTCTGGAACTCCTCTGGTACAGACACCCTCTCTCCAGTCTGTATCATCTGCCTTTTCATTGCCTCACAATGGTCTCGTTGTTGCCAACTGTCGAGAGCTCTGTGCTGGGTAAAGAACTGAAGTCAGTGACTCTGGGGATGTGCTGGCAAAGCGGGAAGGAACAGAGCCCTGAGACTGGCCATCAGTCTTGCCAAGTCTGCTGTCTGTGGTGGTCAGCAGTGCTCAGCAATGAGCATCATGAGTGCTCCCCAGTGCCCCGCCCGGTCATAAGTAGAACAAGCTAACTGGAAGGGGCTGAAGTTGGGTATTTCCCTTCTCTGGAGGTTGGTAGGGTTCTGTTATATCCCAACTAACCTAGGCTTTGAGTAAATTTTTCTCAAAGGGAGGAGGCCTTCTTAGGAAGGCCTGGTGGGGTCCAAAACAGTTTAATTTTCTGCCCCTTGCCAGAAGTAGAAGGAAATTTTTATCCAGGACTTGCTTTGAAAAACCGGAAGAGGCTCCCAGAGAGATCCTCAAAAAAACTGTAAAATCACTAAAACTGTCCTCATTGGGGATTTTCAGTCTCAAAATTGTCCGAAAGAGCCACCAGTAGTTTGTTAGATAAGGGTAAGGCCACACTTACTCCAACAGAGCCACACCTTCTAATAGCGATAGTCCCTGGGCTAAGCATATACAAACCATCACAACACCTTACCCAAACAACTCCATTCCCAACAAACAGAAACTATGATATGCATTGCAGCCAGGCGTAGTGGCCCATGACTTTAATACTAGTACTCAGGAGGCCAAAGTGGGAGGATCTCTGTGAATTTGAGGACACCCTGGTCTACATAGCAAGTTCCAAGCCAGCTGGAGTATCAGGGTATGTTCTTGTCTCAAAAACAAAACAAACAAACACCCAGCCCTGCATTGTTTTACCTCACTATATTTTGGAGACACTCCTTATGAGGCTAGAGATAACTCATCTAGAAAGTAAAGGAAAGAGACTAAGTCTAATTTCTGGTAGGAGTAACTGGTAGCTAGAGATGGCAATATTCTCGAGGGAGAAATAGATTTAGGAGGTCAAGAGAGGAACAAATAACCATTTGCTCTGCCATCAGGGACTCCAATTCTCTGAAACTATAAGCTCAATTAAATGTTTTCTTTTATAAGATGTCTTGGTTGTAATGTTTCAGAGGGCTGAAGTCCACATTAAAAACACAGTAGAGGGCTTTCTCCTTCTTGAAAGAGTGTTTGTCTACTGTTTTAATCTCAGCATTGGGGATGGAGACAGGGAAGTTGGTCCCTGGAGCTTGCTGCCTAGCCAGCCCAACCTAGGCAGTGAGACCTATGAGAGACACTGCCTCCCCAAACAGAGGCCGGCAGTGCCTAAAGAACCATATCCCAAGTGTCTTCTGGCATCCACAGGCACACTCACACACACGTGTACCTGCACACACATGTGCAACTGCAAACATGCACGCACCCCTCCACATGGACACATGCACACATGCGTGTAAACATATCCACCAGAAAATCTTTGCCAAACCACATCTTAGGTTTGATGGAGTCTATCTGTTTCAGGTTCTTCCTTCCTGTTTAAAACACTAACCCTGACAACACTGATACAATACTTTTACCTAACTTGCCTTACAAGGCTTTTGCTGCATGCATTCTCATTATGGTAGTTGGAAGGCACTGTGGCAGACTCAGGGGAGCTTTGTTCACTGGGCCATCTTCCAAAATAACCGCATTTAGGCCCAAATGCCAGGTCTTAGCTGGAGTATCTATGTTGGCCCTTGGCCCAGGGTCATGTTTTACTCTGCCAAATATTCTGATCATCACTGTAGTGTCAGCAACATGCCAGAAAATCTGCTAATTACTGTGACCACCCAGAGCATCCATCCAAAGTCTAGACACTTCCCAGTGGGGTCTGTGACACCTAGGCTCCCTGGGAACCCACGGAGGACCACTGAGTTACTTCCTTTCTTCTCATGTTTGCCACTTAGATTTCCAACAGTGCCCCTGCTATCTCTTAGATGCTTGCTTGGTAAGAGTGTTCCGTATATTAGATAACCTTACTGCTAGAACTTTAAGTACAATAGGTTCCCAAATGACTTACAATCAGATGCTAACAGAATGATTTATAATGTAATTAAATTTTAGATGAGTTAGAAGACAACATGCAGTCTTCTAGAAGCCCAGGAACCATGAGGTCATGGGTGGATTTTTGTTCAACAGATGTGCCACAGAGAGAGTTAATAGAACTCCTGTCGGTTCATGCAGAATAGAAAAGAATGTCCTACTGTTTCAGATTTTGACTGAGATGCTGTATGAAAATAGCTGGGCAGTTCTGACCTGGATCTGGCGATTGCCAATGACAGCATCTCTGGAGAGTCTGTTCTCAACACTGGGCTGTGAAGTTATTACTCGATCTCAACTCTATGCCAGAAGGAAAACAAAATGTGCATGGGTGTATGCATTATAAATGATTTTGTTATATTCATTACCACAATTTCCACTGGGTCCCCACTTTGAGCCCCACACTGTGCAGTTCTTTTTGAAGGGATTATTTAACTTAATGTTCATAGACGCCTGAGCATTCCCATTTTGCAAACTTGGAAAAGGTCTGTGTTTCTCTCAGGTTCGTGAAGCCAGTAAGTGTCAGATTTCGGATTTAAACCTTGCAATCTGCTCTACAATTGCGGTAGAGAACATGGATCTAGAGGATCTGTGTCCTCATTGGCACCAAAAGTTCTGCCCTGGGTCAAGAGGGACTGGGTTGGTGCCCAAGCCTGTGGGATAGATGGATGAAACTAATAATTGGAATACGCATGGAATAAACAAACGCAGTGCGGAATTGCGTGGAGTGGATGGGATGGGTGAGTAGGCACAATGGGCTAGTCGGTGGGACAGCAAGTGGGTGGGTGGGAAAGTGAGTCTTTAGTGAGTGAATGCATGCTTGAGTTGGAGAGACAGTCTGAGGATAAGTGGGTGGACTGGAGAGTTAACCTGAGTGTGTGGGCGAGTATGAGTACTCGAGTGGACGGATTGAAGATGTGGTGAGCCTGCTCTACCTGAGCTCTGTGCATCTGGGTGCCTGTGGTGGGCTGCAGGGCCGCTACTCCACACAGTACGGTAAGGAGGGCTGCTCCACCCGAGTCAGCTCGCGCCTCCTCCCAATCCTCCCCCTGCTTCTCTTCTCCTCCCCCTCCTCCTCTTCCCAGTCCACCTCCGCCGCCGCCAGCTTCGACCCCAGTCCCGGGCGAGCCGGCCTGGACGCTGCGTCGCCGCGGGCAGCGATGCGCAGAGGGTCCGCGTCGCCCCGGGGCCGCCGCGCGGCACCATGAAGCTCCGCAGCAAGGCGGCAGCGCTGCTCCTGCTCGCGCTGGCCGTGCTGCTGCTGGCGCTGCTGTCCTTGCGCTCCCGCCGGGACCCGGAGCCCCCTGGGTTCCCCGCGCGCCCTGAGGCTGCCCCTCAGCGCCGCCACGCGCCGGTCCCCACGCTGCCACCGGAGGAGCCCCGTGCCTTCCCCGGAGCCTCTGGCCGGCGCTCCGCCAGGCGCCGGCCCCCGCGTCTGCGCCCCCGAGAGGGCCGCCTGCGCGCCGCCAGCTACGAGAAGTTGGCGAGGTGAGTCGTGGCAGCCTGGATCCCTTCCATTTGAGGACCTGCGTCTCGCTTCCAGCGCCGGGTGCCAAGTTCAAGGGCGACTTGGGGCTGGATGGATGGAGAGGCAGATTCCAAGTTTCACCCACTCTCTACCTCTTCCCACCCTGCCAAACACGCAGACCACCCTGGTGACACCCATGCACCTCTTCGAAGAAGTGTCAGGGAAAAACGGCTTGTAATTAGGGGTCGCTAGTGTCAGGGCGAAACGTGTGGTTGTGTTCTTGCTAACATGTGCTCTTTGTTTAATTTTTCAAAAGCCATCGCCAGGCAACTTGAGCTCATTCTCTTGTTTCACGGGAGAATTCAGAGTGAAAACCTAGATCTTGAGGGAGTTGGAGAAGTTGAATGCTGAGCCAGAACTGGCTTGCGTTCGGTGCAAGCTCGGGTACCCTGGTGATGCCTGCGGGCGTCTGGCTCGAGTTGATTAGAAGTTTGCTTCTCGGAAGGAGGGGTGCGTGGCACGGGAGAGACAGACTTTGGGTTTCCTGGTTTCTGTCTGTTGAAGCTGCAGGGCCGCCAAAGGCTCCCGCTGGGAAAGCTTCTTAACCTTCGACCCTGCCCTCTCCCCTCACAAGGCGGTCCACGCGGCTACCTTTCATCGCAGCGTTTTATCTTTGGTCGTGTTGTTACCAGATGTCCGCAGGTTAAAGATTCTCCTTTGTTCTGGAGGAGTTTTGAACACTCCCCCGGACTCTGTTTCCTCTGCTCCTTCTAACTGCTTTGCAACGACCACATTTGCTGGGTTCCCAGATTAGTAGAAACAAATTGAATTCTTTTTGACCATAATGACGAAGTCTGAGTGCTTTTTTTTTTTTAAACTGTAGTTAAGAGAAACACGAAACCTTAAGAATTAGCTGGGTCAGCTTTTCTCTCGTCCCTTGTAATACATGCAGAGATGGATATGTCGGGAGAAAAAATACCCCAGAAATTTTTTAAAACAAAATTCATTAATTGTTTATTTTGTGTGTGTATGCTGAGGGAGGCATGTGTAGAGATCAGAAGATCAGTTTTCTCCTTCTATCTGATATGTATCCGGGAATGGGTATCAATCAGGTCCTCAGGTTTGGCAGTGGCACCCTTTACACACTGAAGCATCTTGCTTCCTCCAATTTAAGACTTTGAAGTTATTAGAACTCTTGACAAGTTCTGAGTATGCACTTTTGAAAAATCAGGCTATTTCTGTTGTAAAATTAGCATAGAAGGGTTTTTTTTCCCCCTCCAGTTTGTTGAGGTTCTTATTTACAGTAGATTATTTCAGAGTAGAAGTACAAACTCATTGTGATGCTTAAGATAGTAAGAGCTGGCATCATTTAACACAAACAATGTCAACAGCACCATGAAAAAATAGATATTAATAAACACACACACACACACACACACACACACTTCTATCCACCCACACAGTAACTCTTTGATAGTGGTCCACATAGTTCCCGATTCAAATGTAGATTCTCAGGTCCTACAGAATCTTAAAACTTGAGAGCAAAGTCAATCTAAAAACTTGAGAGCAAAGTCAATCTATGTGGTCGTTTCTCTCTCCATTGCACTCTGTATATGCGTAGGCGTTTGTGCACGTTAACACCAGAGGTTGAGATCCAGTGTCTTCCTCAGTTCTGTTCACCTTATTTTTTTTATTTTTTATTTTTTTGAGACATGGTCTCTCATTGAACATATAGCTTACAGATTTGGCTGCCATCAACCCCCCAGGCTGCCAGCAAATCCTCCTGTCTTCACCTCCCCAGAGCTACAATTGCAGGACTTGCTTGGGGAGCTGAACTCAGGTCTTCCTCCTTGAGCCTGCCTGCTCTTTATCAATGGAGCCATCTCCTCATCCCGAAGCTTTACTTTGAGGACACATTGTCGTGGTAGAGCTGCCCCACCATGCACCATTAGTATTAGCTAAGGTATACAGACTGTGGATTAGAAGAACAGTTTGTGCAGGGCTCACACGTAAGAGATAGATGAGGCTAAAGACACCCAGGCAGCCTGGGACTGGACAGAACCTTCTGAGCTGCTGTCAGGCAACAGTCTTGCCTGCAATTCATCACCGCGCTGAGGTTTTTTTCTAAGGAAGCATCACGGATTCTCGACTGTGTCTCATTCTTCAAGGTGTTGGGAACACTGGGGCAGCATCTTCTTGTCTCCATCTGAACAAATTGGCTCTGACTTGCAGGAGATCATGAATAGAATCCCAATGGGTGCTATAGAGAAAGTATATTGCCGCAGGCAACAAGATCCTGGAAGCCATTTTTCTTTTGAACGTATCTCTTAGATGATCATGGAAATGATGTCCAACGCCACAGGAATAAAGAACTACTTCAGAAACCATGGAAAGAGTGAAAAAAGAAACCTGCCAGTGGGCATCTCAGACTCAGATACATAAACAGTTGACATTTTCTGGGATTTTTTTTTTCCTTTCTTTTGCTACCTCCATAGCAAGGGTAACTCAAGGTTTTAAATGAAAAGTGAGCAGGAGGGGGCAGATCCCCACCGACTCCTTTATTGCTTTTCAAATTTTGCCTGGGTGAAATTTTTGTGGTTGAGAAGGAATTTCATGTAGGGAGGAAGAGAAAGCCTCGTGGCTTAATCTTTTTTCGTGGCCAGAATCCAGAGGAGATGAGAGGCTGCCTGATCTCATTTCTCCTGCAGGATGAAGGTCAGATGTGGCCGTGGTTGGCAGAAAGCTTGAGGGTGGATGGGACCCAGCCGGCCACCTGCTGGCCACACAGAGCCCAGGCCGGCCTCCTGAGGGCCCTGCTCTGAGTTCTGCCACGTCAGTGTGGAGAACGAAGCTTTCTTCCACATCTTGTTTTCATTTTCGGCAAATTTTCCATGGGCTTGCCTGGTTAGCAGGCAGACCCTACAATTTTGGAACTAGCCATTTGTATGCAATCTGTCCTGGGGTGGCTTCCTTCTATATAAACATGAGCCTTGTGGAGTAAGGGCTGGGCTTTTCAGTCATGAGTGCGAACTCAAAATGGCAAGCATCCTGGAAGTAGCCATCATTGTAGAGCCCAGGAGAAATAAAATTCTCCTTCCGTTTTGGTTTAGTGATTATTTATATCTGGCTGGCTTCAAAAAAGAATTTGAGGTGACTATAGTAAAAAATTCATATGCAATTAAAAAATCATTAAAATAATTGTAGAGAAAGGCCATGGGGGAGGAGCAAGCACTGTTTGGTAAGATTGAGAGCACTATTACTGAAAGACTAAGCGCTAGATTTAGCTCTGAGCTTCCTGGCAGCCTTACACAAAAGGGAACATGGTGAGCTGTTTAATCTACAGTAAATGATAAGAGAAGTTTACAAAGAGATTTTATTCTATTTTTTTTTTTTTTGGAAAAACAAAAGAAGCTAAATTTTAAAATGAGAGTTTTACTTGGGAGTGAACAGATTTCAGACTTTAAAAGACTGCATTTCCATTTTGCTTCAGAAAACTCTCTGAGCCTACGTGTGGAAAGAGAAGTTTAATGTGACTGGAGATCAGCAGTATAAATAGGGTCGAAGGGTGGCTCCGTTAGTAAAGTGGTTGGTGTGCAGCTGTGAGCACCTGAGTTTGGATCCCCAGAACTCAGGTACAGCTGGATGCAGTAACATCTATAACCCCGGCCTCCCTACCTTGAGATGGGAGGCTTAGAAAGGAGACACACCCAGAATCCTAAGGGCTGGCTAGCCTGGCATATACGCCTGTCTTAGACTTTTCGGAAGGCAAGGACAGACCCCTAAGGGTGTCCTTCAGCAAGCAAGCAATGCGGTGGGGTACACACATGGTGGTGCACTCTTACACACAAACACACGCATGTGCACACACAAATACTAAGAAGGGAAAAGAAGGAGAGGTCAGAAGAAGGTTCTGATCCCAAACCATTTTTGTCTCCTTTCCTTCATTTATAAAAATGAGCAGATTTATCCCAAGGTTCCTGAGATCTCATCCAGCTCTGACGTGATGATTGGGTTGACTTCATCTGCAAGACTGAACCATGACTGTCACTTGCAAGATTAGCTCCTCATTCCCCGGCACTATCCCACCTTACTGATCGCGCAGACTCAGACCCCCTCCTGAACTCCATTCTCTCTTTTTTGAGCTAGCCTGTTTTCTCTTAAAATACGGCTTCTTTCAGGGAAAAAAAAAAACAAACCGCTACGTGTATTTATTTTGTGAGTATACGTATGCGAGCTTGTGACATGGTGCATATGTGTCCAGATGACAACTTGCAGGAGCTGGTTCTTTTCTTCTACCATGTTGGTTCTGAGATTGAACTCAAGCTGTCAGGTTTAGCAGCAAGTTCTTTCCCCATGGAATTGGAATCATCTAGCCAGCCCCTAAACCGTGGTTTCTGAGAACGACTTCAGCTCCCTCCTAGTCTAGTCCCATGGTATGTCTCTGTCAATACACCCCACAGTTGTTGGGCAAATGTTTCTGGCACATAGACTGCCAAGCATTTGCTGTGCGGTGGAGGATGGAGTCTCCATCCTCCTGGGATTTGCAAGGAGGCGGAGACAATAGAGGAGCTGGCTGCACTTGGCCGCCTCCCCAGCCACCCCAGTGAGAGGAAATGCTTCTTTGCTCATCACCGGTTTCCTGCGGTTCCCTTTGATCTAGGAGAGGAGTCTCATCAGAGGGTTTATGCCTGAACAAAGGTCTCAATAAACAGGGATGATGTCATGTAGCAGAATCTATCTGTGGCCCTCTCGGAATTAGATGGGGGCCTTAGCGGACAGTCAAGATTTCAAGGTCTTGAGCAATATCTGTGATGTTATGTAGCTTGAGTCTTGATGCGCTTCACAGATCAGTTTTTAATCGTGTGTGTGTGTGTGTGTGTGTGTGTGTGTGTGTGTGTGTGTGTGT
>JANHMN010000008.1:37141518-37152886 GCA_030674055.1 Rhabdomys pumilio
TTGTGTGTGTTGGGGGAGGGGACAGGAGCAGTACTTGTAACTAAGAGCCTAGTGACACTAGGCATGCTTACTGGGATGCTATATTCTTATAGGCCTTCAAAGCCATCAGGGCAAAATGAATATGTGTATATGTGTATAATTATCTGTGTATTTTCATACCTCTTAAGTCTTTCCATATATGAATATCAGTGTCTACATTAAGCTAAATATGGGTTCCTGCTGATGTCTCCATTGCTAACTTTCATGGATCCTTCTTGCTTCCTTCCCTCTCATGAGCAGAAGGGGGTTGGGGGAAGTTTTAGTTTCCCTGTAGCTCCTCTCAAATCCCATTAGCTCTGCTTGATTTGAATGACTAATTTGGAGGGAAGGAGAAAGAAAGGATAGAGGGTCGGATTTGCATCATCTCAGCCAACTGATGTAAGCTAAGCAAGCCTCGTCCCTTGATACTACCCACACCACCTGGGGGAGTTTGTATGGTAGATGTTATGCTTGGCACTTGACTTCCATTTTCCCAGCACCTCCACAACACTTCTGTGAACCACAGTACCAAGGGGTAGATGGCTTAAGCCCACACAACAACCCATTCCAGTGTGTAAGCTTTGTGTATCCAGGGCTGAGTGTGCCAACCCATTCATTTCTCTAGCTACAGTTATCCACCCAAAGGAATCAACTTAGAATATTGGACAGAAGACTCTATCTTCTAGATAAACCAGAGAAATCTCCCCAGCTACTCCCGAGGAAATCAACTGTAGGGTGAAAGCTTCACTTGGGGCAGTAGAGAAAGAAAAAGAATGAAGGGGATATATTAGTTACCTTTCCAAACATTGTGACAAACTGCCCGACACAGGCAGCTTAGGGAAGGAAGTGTTTAGTTTGGCTTACAGTTGAGGGTACAGACCATCCTGGTGGGGAAGTCATTGTAGCAGGAACCCCAGACAGAGGATCACCTAACAACCACATTCACAAAGCAGAGATGAAAGACAGTGCTTGGCTCACTTGGTCCTTTTAATTCAGTCCAGGACCCCAGACTATGGAATGGTGCCTCTTACACTTAGGAGTGTGTCTTTGTCCTTCAGTTAGCCTAGAAACTCCATTACAGACATGCATAGATGTTTGTTTCCATAATGATCCTATATCCTGTCATGTTGACAACCAATATTATCCATTGTAGGTACCTTGAGAACATTGTCGAGGCTCAGAATGAGTCTTGAGGTCCATCCAGCCTGGGATCCTCCCGTTACACATGCTGGGGTTGCATCTAGCTGAACTACATTTCCTTAATCAAAATCTTGGAGCCATTGATGAAGACAGAGGGGAATGGTTTCAGGGGTACACAGGAAGGAAGCATCTGCTGCTCTATAGCAGCCATTTGTGTGCTTAATTGCGTCCTAAGCTGTGGGTGATTTCGAGGTAGGTAACCTCTGGTCCACTGAGAAATCTGAACTGCATTGAGAGAGTATGGAAACCCACATGGGGTGGACATTCGAGGCTACAGGGCAGTGCAGAGGCACTGGATCAGGGTGATGTGATCCCATCTTCAGTTCCAAGGTCAGCTCTGCTTTCCGCCCACAGTGTTGTTCCAACCGTTTCTAGATCCCAGAACCTAACAGGTTCCCCTGCTCTCTGAATCTAGTTTGGTTTGCCTATCTGTCACCTACCCCTGAGTAAACACAACTAACTTAGACTCACAGCACCTGTGCCTTTACTAAATTCAGTCAACACTGGACAAATTAACACTTCCTCCACACACATACACAGGCAGGGTTCTTCGGAAGGAAATTTGATAACAGTTTTGTTTTCCTTCTTATTTTCATCTACAATTTAATAAACTTTTACAGTACCCCTGTTTCATCTCAATGTAAAAATCAACAAAGGATGAGAATTTTATTGATGATAAAGTTCATTTTATATTTCTTCAGAATATTTCCCAGAATTTGGCTAATTTTAGATGAGGTTCTGAAAACTACCCCTGGGGGAAAAAAGGAGTTTCTTGACTTGATTTCTTATTGGTTACTTTTCTTGTTGCAGTGACAAAAAACTTAAAAGTGCACCTTAGGTAGGTAAGGGTTAATTTTGACTCACAGTTTGAGGGTCCAGTCTGTCATCATGAAGCAGATGGTCACGTTGCATCTGCAGTCAGGAAGCAGGCTCAGTTTTCTTTGTCCTTTTTATTCAGTCCAGGCCCCCAGCTATCCTAGTTAGGGTTTTACTGCTGTGAACAGACACTGTGACCAAGGCAACTCTTATATAGACAACATTTAATTGGGGCTGGCTTACAGATTCAGAGGTCAGTCCATTATCATCAAGGTAGGAACAGGGCAGCATCCAGGCAGGCATGGTGCAGACAGAGCTGAGAGTTCTACATCTTCATCTGAAGACTGCTAGGAGAATGCTGACTCCCAGGCAGCTAAAACAAGGCCACACCCACAAGGCCTCACCTACTCCAACAAGGCCATACCTCCTAACAGTGCCACTCCCTGGGCCAAGCATATACAAACCATCACAGCAGCCCAAGGGATAATGCGCCCCACCCAGCCCCACTGCATTCATGGCCAGGTCTTCCCACTTCAGTTAAACCTTTCTAGTAATGCCCTCACAGACATACTCAGATGTGTGTTTCCAGTCAAGCTGACAGTAGAGAGTAACCATCATAGCCCCTCTATTGAAATAGATTCCCTGATTTTGTGCCAGTAGAGTGACTGCTTAAACGTGACTTTCACATGATGACATGACTGTTAGTACATGAACTATTATAATCTTCTGGCAGAAATGCATACTGTTTAATATGGGACCCACATCTTCCACAAGACATAAAGAATGCATAATCAAAGAAATGACTTCCTTCTATGGATGTGGAAACTGAAACCCAGAGAAGTCAAATAAGGATGAATGTAAAGCATCTGGTACAGGGCTGACTCACTGTCCCCCTCAGAGTAGTTGGTTGTCCTGGGCACTATCACTGCCCGTCGTTTGTTAGGGAGTAAACTATAACTGTACCCAGATGCCTCATGTGTGACTCGGAATTCATCCATCTTCAGAAATCCTTGCCTGTCTTGCAAGCTCACTGGTGAGATGAGATGGTGCAAATGAAGTGCCTGCTTGGGGTATGTGGCACAAGAAACTGTGGGTGTCAGAGACAGCACACAGGCACATTTGAGCAGGCTCTGTTGAAAGGGGGAGGAGTTCGAACATGAGAACACTGAGACTTGCTTTCCATGTATATGGATGGACGAAAGGCCCTGTCTCCTGGCATGACTAACAGCTGATAGAGTGTAGGAGACAGAAGCCTTTTGACTGACTCCTAGAGAGTTCCAGACCTAGTATTTTGGCTGACAAGAATTTTGATGTCTCTTCAAGTTCCAGTGGTTTTAGTCTTAAGAAAGAAGGGTGTGGGCCACACATTTCCTGAGAGTTAAGCAGTGTGCTCCAGGAGACTCCATGCCAGATTCTATCCATGACATATCTCCTCAGAGTCATAGCTGTGGTGAGGTGTAAACCTTTGTGCTCCATTTTCTTCCTCTCATTTTTTTTTCTGACAAGTTTTAGGTCTTAACATTGTCAGACTAATGACCACAAAGTCATACACATTCAAGAAATAGATTTCCTTATCTGAAGAGAGAATGGGTTAGTGGAAACCCAGGTCATTGTCTGAGAATTTTACGAAGTGTGCCCACCCTTTAATTTGGTCGGCAGCAAATTAGACCTTGTATGCTTTTTGCTGAGCTGCCTCCCAGCCTAGATTGAGCACGAATACAACGTATTTAAAGAAACAGAAGAATGCCTGATAAAGATAATATTTAATTATAATCGTGATGATAATGACTGTTTAATCATTACTTTAGGGACAGTACTGACTGAGCCAGGAAGGCTGGCACATACCTGTAATCCTAGCACTAGAGAGCTAGAGAGAAAGGGAGGGAGGAAGTAGGAAGAGAAGGAGGGAGGGACAAAGAGAGAGAGGGAGAGAGGGAAAGAAGGAGGGAAGAAGAGAGAGAAAGAGAGAGAGAGAGAGAAAGAGAGAGAGCACTCACATGTGGTTACTCGTTAGCTTTTTTTCTGTGATAAAACACTGTTCAAACCACTTGGGTAGGAAAGAGTTTGTTTAGCTTACAGGCCACACTCCATCATCAAGGGAAACCAAGGCAGGAAACTGGAGTCAGGAACTGACGCAGAGGCTAAGGAGAAACACTGCTGGCTGGCTTGAGCGTCATAGTTTGCTCAGTCTGCTTTCCTTTTCCACAGTAGTCTGGGAGTGGGCCCACCAACATCAATCATTAATCAAGAAAGCCCAACAGATATGCCCACAGGTCAGTCCAAGGGAGCTGATTCCTCAATGGAGATTCCTTCTCCCCAGGGTTGACATCGGAAGCTAACGATGACAGGCACTAAGCATGTTGTATGTAGCATTACTTCACTGAATCTCCACTGTCACCTGAAAGGTCACTCCTGTTACTGGGTAAGTCAGAACATCTTTACTAGCAGGCAGTAGGGGTCTATCCCATGTACTGTATTGCTTCATCATGAACTGACTCAAAACTAGAGACTAGTAGAGGAGAGAAGAGTCCAGTTACAACGTGTGACCAAGACCATCCTGCCTCTATCTTTAAGCTTTGTGTGAATGACACTCTCAGCTGCTCTCGTCCTATGGAACAAGCAGATCTGGGCTTGTCCCCTTAGGTCGCAGGCACCTGCACTTTCTGATGGCCACACCTGGGACATGTACCTGCAGCTGTGAGGGTAAGAGGCTTTGGTTCAAATCTCATGGGCTGATAACTGAAGAGCAGTTCCCTTCAAATATAATTGAGGTGGTCTTCTCTGAAACTTCTTTTTTTATTGTATGAAAAAATTTAATTAAGAAAATAAAATAAATACTCACAGTGGAAGAGTCCTGCTCATAAGCCTCTCAGCGCGTGTGGTGGTTTGAATAGAAATAACCTCCATAGACTTGTGTTTGAATGCTTGGCCCATAGGGAGTGCACTGTTAGGAGATATGGCCTTGTTGGAGGAAGTCTGTCACTGTGGAGGCAGACTTTGAAGTCTTATATGCCCAAGCTATACCCAGTATGGCACAGTCTTCCTGCTTGCCTATCTGTTCATTGAGTGCATCAGAACCTCTGGAGTTACTTGTAAGAACATCTTTTACTCGCCTGACGTAATTGTTGTCGCTGAGGCTTACTGCCTCAGTCTTCTACACTAGGCCTTGTCCTGAAAGCTTCTAGCCTCTGTACAATCTTATCGAGGCCTAGAATGTTTTCAGCCTCTCAGACTTACTGCTGAATGAGCTCATCCCTTCTTAACTTCTTTCTGAGCTCTGGTTGATTCAAGGCAAACTCCTCTCCAAGCTGACTGATTCAGTCTGGCTTCTCTCCACTTCTGAATTGCTCTGCTTGGCCTCATACTAATTTTAGCAACCTGTTCTAATCTCCATGACACTTCTGAAAGTAGTTGCTGGTGAGAAAGACAAGATCCAGTATCAGCAGTCTGTCCATCCTACAGATGGGAGCACCAGGGTAGAGATAGTGAAAGCTTTGGCTTTAGATAGTACAGCCAAACAGTGAACCCCCTTTTTTTTTTTTTTTTTTTTTTTTTAGAAACAAATCCCAGACTCTGAACCCTTTATCACTACTAAAAATCCTTTTGGAAAAGATCTCTTTGATACAGTCTCTTGATTTCATTTTTTTTTAATTGAAATGTATTTGTAAAGGGAATAGCAAGTAATAAAAACTGTCCCTTTCCAGCTTAGAAAAAATTGTAGGGCCAGAGAAACAGATGAGTGGATAAAGGTGCTTGTTGTCCCCTGACCTCCACACGTGGGCTGTGGCACATGTGTACCTGCAAGCACAAGTATGCATGGGCACACGCGCGCACGCGCGCGCGCACACAGACACACACACACACACACACACACACACACACACACACTGAATGCTTAAAATTTTGTAATAAAAAATAAACTGTGCATATATTCACACCCTCACATATATTGTATATAGTTCTTAAAAACCAAAATGCCAGTAGTGGTTATGAAACTGTGGTTGTTAAGTGCTCTCCTTGTGCCTTTCTGTGTTTTCAAAGCTTTCTGTAAGGGGTATGTGTATTACTGTTATGTGATACTCTTTGGGGAAATGTGACCAAATGTTTATGCACCCCAGATAGACCTGATGACAGGACAGTGTAAGGATGCCACTAGAGTCCCCCTTGGTGAACCAGTGACTTTATAACAGTATGGGAACCCAAAGGCAGCTATCCTACTGAAGCTTACTTTAGCACTGTGACAACCCTTGAAAGCTAGAGCTCTGGAATTCACTTGGGAGCTTACAGGCAGCCTTACAGATGAGAAAGGCCCTGCTTCTCAGCAGTCCTGACTGCTTAGATAACCTTGAGGGAGGGGGCACCTTGTGAGTCTGCTAAGTTTCAGGAACTTCCTGAGAATCGTGAACTGTTACATACTTAGTGTCCCTATCCAATCCTAGCCATGGTCTGTACCCCGTATCCTCCCTCCCTACCCATCTTCCTTCCCTCCCCTCTTGTTCTCTCCCCTTACCAGAGACAGGGTTTCCCTGTGTAGCCCTAATGGTTCTGGAATCACTCTGTAGACCAGGCTGTCTTCATCCCCCCACCCCCTCCTAATCACAAGAGACAGCTATCCTGGAACCCACTATGTGGACCAGGCTGGCCTGAAAGTCAGAGATTTGCCTGCTGGGATTAAGGAAGTGCACCACCACCACCTGGCATTTTGTTTTGTTTATTGTAATTTTGCACAGGCCAGAGAGGGCATCAGATCCCCTGGAACTGGAGTTACTGATGGTTGTGAGCTGCCATGTGAGTGCTGAGAGGGGAGCCTTAGTCCACAGGAAGAGCAGCCAGTGCTCTTAACTCTTCTTAACTCATCTTTCCAATCCCTACATTTTGATTCCTCACAGCTTCCCTCCTAGATAAAACGTTCAGCTTGAAGCAGATTGATACTTAAGAGTTACTTGTATCATTTCTAAAAGAAGAAAAGAAAAGAAAAAAAAACAAGAACAAAAAAAATCCCCCAAACTAAAAATTTATAAAGTACCATAAATATGAAAACTAGTGATTGTTCTGAGGTGTTGGAGGATGGGAAGTACTTAGAGAGTCCAGTTCTCCTTCACATCCCATTCAAGGTGGTAATTCTTACTCTTTTTCAGGGGCAGAGATAACATTTTCTGATTCTATGTGATCCTCTGATTCTCCTCCCTCCCATATCAAGTGCCATTTATTTCAAGCTCACTCTGCTACGCCGTATTTTAAAAATCCCAACAACATCCTAGTTTGAACAGAAGACGTGGTGGAGAAATCAAATCCCCTGTGTTGGGAGCAATCACAAGGCAAAAATGGTGAAATAAGTGTGGTCCAAGGATTTTACAATAGAAACCCCAAAAGCTGTTAGATAAATGCAGAGAGTTGGTTAAGGTGTGTTGTGAGAATCATACCCCACACAAGGGCATCCAAAAAGGCCATGAGTCTAGGACTGGAGTCCAGCCTACCCCAGGAGCTCAGGGTGGAAGGTCCATCAGTCCACAGAGGGCTCTTTCTAACTCAGTTGTGTAGCATGTTTAGAACTGCCAACTGCTGCAGAATGTGAGCTCATCATTTAGAGAGGTCTTCACAGATTCAGCCAGCTTAGGGTCTCAAGAACTTAGACTTGCTGGGATGGGGAGCTAAATCTGAAGACCGATGTCCTTACAAGAAGAAAGGGCAAATGACACATAGAAGGTGCGTGGAGTACTACATGCCTCTAAATCCAACACCCAGCAAGCTGAGATGGGAGGATTGCAGGTTTGGAGACAGCCTGCGATACATAGAAGTAAGACATATATCTCAAAAGACAATAAATAAATAGATAAATAAATAAGTAAATAAATAAATAAATAAGGAGGGAAAATAAAAGAAGCACAGGAGGGAAGAGACTTGAAACCTAAGAGACATGTGGGCAAATGTGCCCTGTACAGTGGCAGTTGAAGTGACATGGCTACACCTTTGAGAAACTCAGAGGCTAGAGGGACATGCAAAAGATGTCTTCTGCTTACCCTGTGGAAGAAGCCTGGCCCTGCCTATACCTTGATTATATATCTCTTGGCAGAATGAGAGAATTACTTTTGTTGGGTTAAACCACCAAGAGCAAAGAGTTGGAGCCTGGCCTCTTACGTATGTTCCCTGGATCTGGCTCCTTGCTGGGCTACTCACTAATCGTGCAGCATGTGTATGTGTGTGCAGAGATGTCAGAAAGCAAATGCACACTCATCCCCACATGGGCGTGGCTACCCACTTCAGACATCAGACACCTACCCTGCATTAGCTCTAGACTTTGTTTAGGAACTCAGCCATGTTTCAGACACCATGAACCAAATTTAAAATGCACTGCTCATTAATGCATTTATCAAATTATTTTATTAAGCCCCCCTATGACAAGTTTTTGGCATGCCATTGACATTATTTGTATTCTACTGTGACTCCGAGGCAAGCTGTCAGCTTGGCTGTCTTGAAAGATTAATGGTACTTGAGTTGACTCCAAACCACGGGTCATTAAAAGTGATTTAAGTGTTAGCAAAGTTTTCGATGTCGTGTCTGCCTTCCAAGCCAAAGGTCTGATCGCAGCTTCAGTGGGGGAAATGCTTGTGTTCATTCATGTTTCTAAAGCATGTGGATTAGGGCTGGGGACATAGCTCTATCAGTAAGTCCTAACTGCATAAGGAAGAAGACCCAAGGTCCATCCTTAGCAGCCATGTGAAACACACATGCACACGCACATGCACACTTGAAATCCCAGCACTGAGGAGGGAGAGACAGGTAGATCCTTGAGGCTCCTTTGCTTGTGTTCATTCATGTTTCTAAAGCATGTGAGTTAGGACTGGGGACATAGCTGCTGGCCAGCCTACCTGGATTGGCAAGCCCTACATTGAGGTGAAAGACATTGACTCAAAAAATAAAGTGGCTCCTGAGGAAGAATAACAGTCTGAGATGGTCCCCTGGCCTTTCTATACATGCACACATATGTGTACACACACAAATAAAACTTACGGTTTTTCAAGAACATTTGGAAGTGACTGTCACTGCCCACTTGTGATTTGAATAGACTTCCACATCAGTAGACTGCCTTTGCAGGGGCTGTATTTAGTGTCTCCACTTCTTCACCCACCACTCTGGCTCCTTCATGGCCTTCCTCCATATTCAGAGAACCAAATGGGTTCATCTTGCAATGCATTGCAGTAGAGAAACGCTTCTAATGCCTTCTTACCCGCAGTAGCACAATCAGCTTCTTAGACTTTATCTTCTACAGGACATTTCTGCATTTCCTTTCCCGAATAAGGCTCCTCGCTGGCAGTCTGGGTCGGCGTGTTAAAGAAGTGTGATCTTGCTTGCAGCTTTCCCTGGCCTTATCACACCATCAGGCTTGCCTGAGTTAATTCTGCTTGTCACTTAAGGGGAGCTCTGATAAGAGAGAGGGCAGGAGGCAGTGGGGAGGAGGGGCAGAGCAGAACCAATTACCCACTTTAATAATTCAGTGTTTTTCTTAGTAATAGGCTACAGAGTAAACAGCACTACGCATAAATGCACTTTTCCATTATTTATCCACTCCAGAAATGGAAGTTTAATTAAGTCACACACTTGAGACTTTGAAGCGATAAAGGAGACGCATGTCTCAGACAGCAGGCAGGGGAGGTGTGGGAGCCTCTGGGGTTTGGAGATCATTTTTTATGTGAGTATGAGCAAGCTGGAGCCTGGACGATGGGGACAGCGGCTTCCAGGCTCACCCACGTCACATGTGTTCTTGCTGTACCACCATGGCCTTCTACAGTATCTTCTACAAAACCTGTATGATAAGTTTGTGTGTTTTTCTTTACTTACCTAACAACAGTAGTTTAATCCAGTATTTTTAGACACATATACAATGCCACATTTTGGTTTTGTTTTTTTTCCCCTTCGGTTTATTTATAAAATTGTGCAACCACTGCCTCTGTTAAATTACAGACCAAAGGAAACTGTATCCACTAAGTTATCCGTAGACTTCTAGGTTTGCTGTTTTCCGTTTCCACACGTGTTACAGCACATTTCTTTCTGTTGTCCAATGGTATTTCCTTGTGTAACTCGCCACATTTTACTTAAGCATTCATCGTTTGAAGGGTATGTAGGGCGGGCTCGGTGATCGTGATTAATGCTGGCGTGGACATTTGTGTACAGATTCTGTGCAGACATATGTTTTCAGTTCTTGTACATAGCTTGGAGTGAGATTGCTCAGTCAGGTGGTGCACTCTGTGTTTAGCATTTTCCAGAAACTGCTGGTTTTCCAGGGTGGATGTCATAGTTTAAAATGCCTGCCGTGCTGAAGGGCTCCCCTTCGCTATGTCTCTTTGTTTCTTCTGGTGCTGGGGATCGAATCCAATACTCCACATGTGCCAGGTTAGCAATGGACTTCTGAACCATATCTAGAGACACGGTTTCTCTGTGTAGCCTGACCTGAATTCACTGCCAAGGTGGGCCTCAAACTCATGATCCTCCTGCTTCAACCTCCCAGCTGTTTCTCTTTCTTTCCTTTTCTCTTTTTTCTTTTCTTTTTTTTTTTCTTAAAGATACCCCAAGCCAGTACCAGGAATGGTTGTACTCACCCAGGTAGGTGATGACCGACAGAGAACAAAGTACTCTTGTTGGTTTTCAGCCTAGTCCTCTTTCCTGCTGCAGCTCTGTCTACTGAAGGAGGATTAAGCAGTCTTAGCACAGTGCTCAAGGCATATCAGCACCAGATGGAGACTTAGTCATTGATGTTGCTAGAAAGTGTCTGGGAATGGAGACTGTCCCACAGAGCCTGTCCAGCACATCACCATCCATCACCCCAGGGACCCGGAAGCAGTTATGCAAGTCTCTGACTCCATAAGTCATCCGATCCAAGTCTCAGATCCCAGACTAAGCACCATTGGGTGAGGAGTGACCTGGAAGTAGATGATACCACAAGGAGAGGGGAAATTCAGTAGAGCCTCTCAGTGCCCTTCACCCTCTAGATGAAGACAATGCTGTGTCTGGGAATGGCCATGAGGAGCTAGGAACATCCTGTTCCCTCCACAGGACAAGCACAGTGAGGAGGTAGGGCCCTCCCAACACAGATTTGACTTCATCAAGGCAAGAGAAGGGAGCGTTAAGCAAGAGCCGAGGTAAAGCAGGTTTTCCAAAGAAGTGGGGGTGGGGCAGGCAAAGGTAAAAGGTTATTGTGAGAATCCTGGACTGACTGAAGGCTGAACAGTGGGTGGGATGACTGTGTGTTATACATGTGTGTTAGCAGCCTCCAGGGGCTCCCAAGACTGTGTGTGTGTGTGTGTGTGTGTGTGTGTGTGTGTGTGTGTGTGTGTGT
>JANHMN010000008.1:37156974-37175170 GCA_030674055.1 Rhabdomys pumilio
TTTTTTCTTTTGCCTGAGTCGGTTTCTTGCTCACCTGGAACTGGACAAATGAGCTAGGCTGGCTGACTGTTGAGTCCCTAGGGACACATCTTTGCCTCCCCAGTGCTGGAATTACAAAGGGGTAACATCATGCCTGGCTTTTCTTAAACAGGTTCTAGGTAGGGCTCACATTGAGGTCCTTGTGATTGGCAGGCAAGCACTACACCAACAAAGCTCAGGTGCTTTCTCAGGGTTATTTCTCGTCCACCTCTGTAGGAGGTGAATCCATTTGCTCACCTGTATTCTAGAATACTCCTTTGAACATAATGGGTCTTTAATAAAGACTTGTCAATGAAAGAATGGGTGGCAGTTCGTAAAGACCAAAGAGAGAAGAACATTCTGGAGAGAAAATAGGATGAAGGAATTCGACGAATCAGCATGTGTTGAGTCCTAGAAATGACATTGCATGGACTGAATCATAACCATGAATGGGACGAGAAGTGTGACGGAGTGTGCTGATGGGTGGCCATCCACCCAAGTGTATGGATGGCAGTTGGGAGATGAACTCTGGATTCTTGATTGACAGTTTGTGTTTGAGCCAAACAAGCCAAACATGATTCTAATTGGAAAAATAACAAGTCTGACATCCTGGAACCCCACTTTCCCACCCATACACCGATGAAGACAGCACGTAATTTGGGGTGTAAAGATAAATCTGGAGACGGACAGGCCTCCCAGAGGGCTGTCATAGGAATAGGGGAGAGAAGTCAGTAGCCACATCTGAAGAGAAAAGGGGTCTGATGAGAAGTGAGCAATTTACAAAGATACCATCTTTCCCTGTGACACCCACCCCCCACCACCCAAAGTTAGTGAAATCCAAGAACTGGCTGCATCTAGCCTGGGCTGAACCACAAGGCCATGCTTCTGCCAAGCGTGCTCTTAAGTAATCAAACTGGAACATGTTCCAGGGAGCTCCACCCACGAGTTCAACTTCCCTTTTAGTAAAAGCAATCTGGACTGAGCCTGCAAGTTTGCCAGAGCAGCGGGGGAGCCTGCAGAGTAAACGGGAAGGTTTTTGGAAGGAAGGTGGCATTTGACATCCAAGTTCCCATGCTCTCCAAATCTTTTGTGCGAGTAAATTGCTTTCATTTGTCTCAAGACACCTTTTCCAGCCCAGCTTCTTCCAGCCTGCTTGCAAATGTTTCTCAGTGGTGCATTTGAGGTTTGGCTTCATCTCGCTAGCTGGGACCAACCTTTTATTCCTAGGAAATAGCTGGATGATGATCCTAGACTCTTGGATTCCATTTCTCCTCCCAGCTGTTCATTCAGTATTAGATACCTTCATGTTCGCAGGTTTGCCCACCTCCCCCCTGCCTGCATCTGATTAAGAGGCGTTTCATACCCACCACCTCACCCTTCCTTGGCCAGACAATTAGGATTAACACCTGTTTCTTTAAGACTACCCTGGGACAAAATGGGAGTGGGGGCATGTGGGTTGTTCCGTTCCCTCACCTCCCAGGACTGCACGTGATTGCAGCCAACAGTCACGCATTCCACCGCATCCTAAAAGCCTCCAGATGATGAGAGTATCATGTTTCGAGGTTCACATGGGAAAGCCACAACCCACCCTCCTCCTGTTCAAGTTGCATCAAATTTAATTTCCATGGCCCTGTGCTAGTGGGAGCCCCACAGCCCCCAGTCAGCTGTCGGAGTTTGGGAATGCCATTTCCAAACACAGTCCTTTAGGCAGCCAGCAGGCACTAGACAGCTGAGTGCTGGCAGAAAAATGTCCCAGACACCTATAGCCATCCAAAGGATGACTCATCTCATTATGGCCAGGATAAATATGGGAATAAATGGTGTTTTTCTACAAGCAGGAAGAATTGTCAAAATGCTTATCACTTTATAAAATATAACAGATTGTGCCTGGTCATGTTTTGAAATGTTCCATCCAACTATTCGGTGGTTTTTTGTTTTTTTTTTTTTTTTTTTTTTTTTTTTAAGTTCAGCTTGTTTTTCTTCTTTCTAGGAGGCCCGGAGAAGTGAGGAGTTTGCACTCTGTGCCACCCGAGCTCTGGATTCACCTGGCCGTGGTGGCCTGTGGCAACCGGCTGGAGGAGACTCTGGTCATGCTCAAGTCAGCTGTGCTTTTCAGCCACAGGAAGATGCGCTTCCACATCTTCACTGAAGATGCTCTGAAGCCCGAGTTCGATAAACAGGTGAAGCAGGATAAGCCGAGGCACCGAGTTTCTGGGAGGGCCACGAGTCCACAGCGGACTAGCTGCAGATGCAGGTCACAGCTGGGGCTGGCTACATGCTCAGGTGTAGGAGCTTGGATCCTTGGCTCAGAGGGTTCCTTCACTTGCAAGTGTGTGATTCAGAGATGGGCTGAGCATGAGAGTCTGTGTTTGGGTCTCCATAACCCACCATAGCATGTGTCTGTAATACAGCACCCCTAAGTAGAGACAGGATACTCTACAGCAGCTCATGGGCCAGCAAGTCTGGCTTGTGCAGCTGTAAACAACAGATCCTACCTCAAACAAGATGGAAGATGAGGACCAACTCCCAAGGTTGTCCAACAACCTTGTGTTCTATGGCATGAGTGTGTGCCCAAATATACACACATCAACACATAATACACACACACACACACACACACACACACACACACACACACAAGCATGTGTATGTACATGTGCTCTCACACACTTTTTTTTTAATTGAGGCAATCATGTCCTCCCCTTAAACATATTGGGAGCATGTGAACAAATAACATGGCGTTTTGTCTGTGCTGGGTTATTAGAACTATCTACCTTCTGGGGCAAATAGCTTATTTTTATGTTTTGATGAGAGAATAACAAGTAGCAGGTTCAATGGAATAAATCCCAGAACTATAGAGGAGAGAAGATAGAGTCCCTACTGCCCTCCAGTCTCATGTAAGAGATGTCAGTGTTAATAATTTGGGGGAGTTCTACCATGTTTTTCTTTGGACCCAGAAGTGAGTGTCTGCTTCTCTGTGTCTGTATGTAGACACACATACGTTTACTCGTGTGCACACATACATGCATAAGCCGTGCTTTCCTGGAGTCTCAACTGTGAGGCCGTGTCAGCCTTGTTCCCGGGTTGGTTCTCCAACACCTTTACCTCCTTTTTTAGCAACTGTGGAGATTTTGTTATGCAGCTGGGTCTCTGTTTACTTGGCTCTTCCCTCTCTGAGTTTTGACCCACACAGAAGAGCTACAGAGAGGGCAGTTCCCTCAGGAGAGGCCCTGCCTGACCTCAGCAGGCCAGGCTTTGTTTACCTTGGAACTTTTCTCCTGTACCAAGGTCTTGGATTCTGGCAAAGATCGAACCTACTTTGTTTTATTTCTGCTGACTGAGTCAACAGTTCTGCATCCTGTCACCAGGCTAGTGGAGCTCCTGAGGATTGCCAAAAACAATATATTGGGCAGAGAAAGACTAACAACAGAAAACTAGAGAGCAAGCTATGTTTTCTGAGGTGGAAGTCGCCTTGAGATGTCACCGATAGAAGCTAGGAACCTATAGCCTTAGGGCTTTGGAGTCAATTGGAGCAATGCCTTGTGAAATGCCTCAGGGGACAGGGGAGTGAAAAGATTGAAACACTTCCAATTGTCTGCTCTAAAGTGGTGTTGGAAAGGATGGTGATAATATTAAGATTATAGTAATTATGCCAGCTGATGATTCCTGATTTCATTTTGCAACTTTTTACAGAAAGGAACTCTGTCTATTTTAGTTCTTGATTACTATAATAAAATACTTGAGTACCATTCTAAGAAAAGGAGGCTCATTTAACTCACAGCTATGGTCCCTGTATCATCTCAGTTGTAAGGATCTTTGACTGATGAGGCAGAAGGTACCCTACCACAGCAGAACAATGTATTGCCAAACAAGAATGCAGAGAGAAGCCAGGGTGTGGCAAGGCTTGATGTTTTAAAATGGTACTCTAGTTAGAATTAGCTCAAGAGTCCTTCAAGAACTACCTTGCTCTCTTCTGGGATGTATCCAAGCAACCTAAACGACTTCCTTTAGACATCACCCTTAACCATTGCCCCACTGAGGACCAGGCTCCTGACACATGAACTTGTTGGGTGTGAACTCAAACTATAGTAGACTGGGAAAACCCTGGACTCAGAGAGCTCTATTGGTTCTGCTCACACTAAATGTCAGGTTAAACTTACTGCTTCAAGTACATCCTCCTGAGGCACTGAAAGGACGCGTGAAGAAGGATTTTTTGCTAAATGACACACATGTATTGGTCTGCCTTACACTGTGTAGTTAAACTGCATTTGTCAGGTCTCCTTGGACTCGAGCTGATTGGATGCACATGTTAAGGCAAGACAAGTGCTGAGGCAAGGCACGTGGAGGGCATGTGATATTTGGAGGGTATAAATGGGACTCGATGGAGTGGGAGACTGAGCTTGGCTTGCTTGTATAGCTAGCTGTGCAACGCTTGTGGGCCTCCTGTCTCCTCATCTCTTGCTTCTCTGAGACAGAGACACAGCCGAAAACTTCTCCTGGTGTTCCTCCTGCTGGCTCGAGCCAAGGCTGAGGCCTGGAAGTCTCTGCTAGGTTGTGTCACCATTGTTGCTAACCCAACTCTAGTGAACTGGACTGCTGGTATATCTGTGAAGTGTTTGCAAGTGGATTGAGCTGCTGCTGCCTGCTATAACCTGGGATTTCCCGACAACACAGATGGTAGTTGCTCCAAAGAACCTTTCTAAACAGGTGTGAGACGTTCCAAGTGAACTCTAGTGATAGCCCCTGCAGAGTTCAGGGCCTTACGTGCCGATGCTTCTCTCCCATGGGGACTAAATGGTCCACACAGCCTTGGCTGTAGATCAGGAGCTGAAAGGCACTACTCATTCACCAGAATACACTGCTGAAGCTTTATTGGCCAGTCACAGTTCCCAGGATGCTAATTTAGGGAAAAGACAGACGGGAGCATCATCAGGACCACACCCTTTGCTCCTTCTGTGTGATACTGACACGAATCTCTTCAACTGTCCAGAAGAAGCTATGGACCATGCAACTGCAGAACAGCCTCAGAACTGTTCACACGGAAGAATGGAGGAAAACCGGCCATGGATGAACATTAGCCGTGTCACACTGAGTCCAAGTGGCATCTCCTGCATGCTGGATGTCGAGCGCCGAGTTGCACATTTGGCTAGAGATTGCATGGGGGAATGTGTACGACCATCTCTGTATGGCCATTCGTACCTTCCTGAGTGCTCACGTCCTCAAATACATTCCTTCTGTACTGACCTGAAGTTGTAGACCAGGAATATCAGGTGGAATGGAAGGGAGCCATGCCTGAGAGTTTCACTGTCTTGGGTTAGCAGCTCTGGGTGAGGCCTCCTGCTGTCTGTGTCGTCCTTGGAGAGATTCACATGATGAGGCATAACGACTCTTTGGCTGTGCTCATGTAGGAGCTTAGAGACAGGTCCTCTAGTCTCAGCCCCATTAAACCTTCAGATTAGTATAGACATTCCACCCCCAGTTTCAGGGGGGTTCGCAGAGCCAGAACATCTCAACTCACAGACTCCTGGCCTTAGGAAGTTATTGAGTGGGTTAGAGATATGGCTTTAATGTTAAGAACATTTGCTTCTCTTGCAGTGGACCAAGGTTTTGTTCCTAGCACCCATATGATGAGCCACAACCATATGTAACTCCACTGCTGGGAGATTCAACACCCTCTTCTGTATGCCATAGGCACCAGGCATGCATGTGGTGCACGAACATATGTGCAAGCAGAACACTTATACACATAAAATAAAAGATTGGAGCCCATTTTGTTAGCACCGACCTGCAATCTCAAGCTACAGAAGAGGCTGAGGCAGGAGAATCACGAGCCAAAGTCCTGCCTGGGCTACAGAGTAAGTTTAAGGCTAACCCATGCAACCTAGTGAGACTCTGACTCAAGACAAAAGGTAGAAAGAGGCCTGGGGATATAATGCTGATCGAGCACTTGTCTAGCATATATGACGTCCTGGGTTCATTCCTTTATGCTTCACATACATACACACCCTGAGAGAGGTGAAGGAGAAAGAGAGAGGGAGAAATATGATTTGGAGGTTCGGGCAAGATGGCTTAGAAGGTAAGGGTGTTTTCCATCAAGCCCGAGTTCAATCTCTGGGACCCACATGATAGAAGGAGAGTACTGGCTCCTGAAAGTTGTCCTCTGACCTCCACATGCGAGCAGTAGCATGCATGTGCACATGCATGAATACATAAATAAGTAAACAAACAAACAAACAAACAAATCCATGTAATACTTTTTAAAGATTATTTGCGATTGCGTTTATGGATTTATGGTCTTAAGCTATTACTGTTTGGAGCCATCTGTTACAAGGTAGCAGTTAATACGAGCTCTGTGCATACACACTTCCATGTAGATACACATGCAGATGAGGGAGTGTGACTGGTGTAATGGCATGTGACATCTAATGCTAGGTCATAGAAAGAAGACAGCTTATGTTTGCCCCTTTGGAGTGGCCTGCACCTAGTGCTGAACCATGTCATGTATTTCTTCTGCGTATGTTTCTGTCATGATCTGCTTTCTTGATACAGCAACCGGACCAACAAACCAGGGCCTAGAACTATGAGTGAAACTATCTTTTTCTCTCATTTGTTTTTTTGGTTTTGGTGTGAGTTTAGTTTGGTTTGGTTGAGACAGAATCTGACTACAAAGCTCTGACTGGTCTGGAATTTACAGAGGGCTGCCTGCCTCTGCCTTTCAAGGGCTGGAATTAAAAGTGTGTGCCCTCCTGCTTGGGACCTTTCCTCTTTTTAAGTAGATCACCTCAGGTATTTCATTGCAGCACCGTAAAGCTGACTGATACAGGTATTAAACACTCGGCAGAGTATGTGGTGTCACCTCTTTCTGCGGAATAATTGATGTCAGTTTAGGTTTAAAATCTGAAACTCTATGTAGGTTATAGACTGTTCGTCCATGTCGGTTTTTGTCGTCTGTATTGTGGGACAAATTATTCTTCATCTGACTATGTATGCAGAGTATCACTTTTGGGCCAGTCTGATAATACATTTATTCGATCATTTTGCAAAGGTTCTCTGGAATGTGCGCTATCCATTGTGTATTTTGTTACAGCAGCTGGCTGAGTCTGGGTTGGAAGAAGGTGGGCAATGTTACTGCTTTCCTCTCCTGTCACCCAGCACTGAGTACTGTTGGCAAATTCAGAACTTCCTGGGATATTTAGAACCATATATTTTTGCTTTAGGATGAAATTTTTAAAAAGTCAACCACCATTGCCAAGCTTCGGGCAGCTGCACTATGGGTTAGGTCTTCTATATTTAGACAGTTTTTCTTCTTTTTAAAAAGGTTGTATCAAATGCAGCCTCTCTTTAAGAAAAAAGAACAAAGGCCCCAGACATTCCTTTTAAAAAGGTATCCTGGGGCTGGGGAGACAGGCTCAGCCTGTAAAAGTGCTTGCTGAGCAAGCATGATGACCCTAGTTTGATCCCCAGAATACAAGTAAAAAAGCCAAAGTAACTCACATTTGTTAACCCAGAAATCCTACTGTGAGATGATAGGAAGGAGAGAATTGCCCAGCTCACAAGCCAGCCAGCCTGGAATATAGAGGCAGCGACAACAGGAGACTTCCTCACAGGGTGGAAGGGGAGAGCTGACTCATGAAAGAGGACTTCTGACCTCCGTGCGTGTGCTCTGGCATATATGTGTCTACTCTCCTGCATTCGAGTGCACCCCTCCCACACATATGCGACACACACAGTCGCATATGCACAAAATCTGGGACAAAAAGGGCTGCACTTTGAGGGGGAAAATGAGCCAAACAGAAAAGAACATAAGCCCCACGATCTGAGTTCCATCTGGAAACTCCTGGTGGGAAGGAGAATCGACTCCTAGAATGCCAGTTTTGTATATGTTTGTATATTTTTGGGCTGCCAGAAGGAATGGGGCCCTTGTAAGGAGGAAGGGGAAGCAAGCCAGAGAGAAAGTTTAGCATAGAGCAGTAGCCATATTTGGATCATTCCAGAGGGAAGTCCCTAGTATGAGTTTTGTTGACAGTCTTTGATTGGATGAGTTTAAGTAGCAAGCAGTCCCTAAAGGTTAGTTGCTAGTTTCACATTGGCCTGGGATGTAGCTGTTTAAACTAAGTGGGTCTCAGTCGCTTAGGTAGAAACCTGGTATGTTGGATATGATGTAGCCTCATCGCTTCTGTTTTTGCTACTTTTCCATTGCATGTGAAGCACCGTGACCAAAGCAATGTATTAGAAGGGATGGTTTATTTGGACTTACAGTTCCAGAGGGCTAAGAGTCCATTATGGCCCAAAGCATAGCAGCACAGGCCGGAGCAGGACTCACATCTTAAACCACAAGCAAAAATGGAATGTTGTGTGACTTTAAAAACTCAAAGCCTGTACCTAGTAACACACCCCCTCCAGCAAGGCCACACCTCCTAACCTACCCAAACAGTGCCACGAACCAGGGGACCAAGCATTTAAACATCTGAGCCTGTGGGAGACAGTCTCATTCATGCCACCACAGCTTCCCAATTAATAATGTTTTATTAGAAGCACAGTTATAATGGTTAACTTCTCAACAGTAGCACTAGCTAATACCTAATGAGGGAAACCTTCAAAGTGCAGAGAATAAATCAACTTGGGTCATCTTCCCTGGTTAAACTACATACAGAGAATGAAATAATTAACCAACAAAAGACCATCACTTAAGGAGACTTTTATAGGATAAAGTGGAAGAATGATGATTTTTTTAAAAAAGTAATGCCTAAGTTGTAGAGTGAATGTTAAAAATCAGATTGAAATATAACGACTGAATCATAAGCATTCTATGAGTCCTCTGTACGTCAGGAGTATGACAGCAATCAGCATCTGACTTCATATGGATGCTAAGATTTTGAACAGAAGTACTTAAAAAAAAAGATATGATATATAGAATATGGAAGTAGAAAAAAAGAGAAAATCTTCATGTCAAAGAAACCAAGACTGGAAATGGGAAAGAAACCCAAAGATTAGAAGAGATTTAAATAAGCACTGTAACGAGGGTAAATGGGCTGAGGCTGCTTCCCTGAAGACAGGGCTTGGGAAAGAGAGATTAGATAGTTACTGAGGTTCAAAGTCAGGAAGACCCTCACGCGTTCTCAGAGGGCTAATTACAGCTCAGCCTGTGCCCGGCATGTGTGCCTGTGTTTGCTAAGTGGTCAATACTGTCGTACTAAGTCAGTGGGTCACGACCCCTTTGGGGGTCAAGCAACCCATTCACAGGCTGGCTTTTCTAAATCCTGCGTATCATATATTTACATTATGATTCGTAGCAAAATTAGAGTTATGAAGTTTGAAACAAAAATAATTTTATGCCGGGCAGTGGTGGCGCATGCCTTTAATCCCAGCATTTGGGAGGCAGAGGCAGGTGGATTTCTGAGTTCAAGGCCAGCCTGGTCTACAGAGTGAGTTCCAGGACAGCCAGGACTACACAGAGAAACCCTGTCTCGAAAAAAAAAAAAAAATAATAATAATAATAATTTTATGATGGGGGGGGGAGGCAATCACCACAACATGAGGAATTGTATTAGAAGGTCACAGCATTAGAAGGGTTGGATAACTGTACGAAGAGCATCTGTGGGTGTCAGGTCTCCTGAGCCACTGTGCTTGAATTCAGTATCAATGCTGGCACAGGTTCAGTCCGGTCAGTGCTCAACATTAATCAAGTGTCAGATACTTTCAGCTGGCATTCAGTAGCTTTCGTTTGCTCCCAGTGTCTCTAAAAGTCGGTGTTTATAAAAATGACGTGTGCACATTTTAAACGAATAACCAGTAAATTTGTGAATCACAAATTAAAGAGACACAAGTACCACAGTAGTGCCAGGAGATCAACTTTCACATGTTGTTTTCTCTTCTGTGTCTGTGCTGGCTAGTTTGTTGTTGTTTGTTTTGTTTTGTTTTTGTCAGCTTGACACAGGCTAGAACCTAGGAAGAGGAAATGTCAGTTGAGGAATTGCGTCCATCAGACTGGCCTGAGGGCAAATCTTTGGGAATATCCGTGGTTAATAATTGTTATTGGAGGCCGATGCCACTGTTGAGCAGATGCTCCTGGACTGTGTATGAAAGTAGGCTAAGCAAGCCACAAGGAGCAGGCCAGTAAGCAGGGTTCCTCATGGCCTCTCCATCAGCTCCTGCCTTCAGGTTCCCGACCAGAGTTCCTGCCCTGACTTCCCTTTGTGATGGACTATGATAGTTTCAAATGGAAATAAACTCCTTGCTGCCCAAGATGCTTTGGGGCATGGTGCTTATCAGAGCAACAGAAAGCAAGCTAGAACAATATCTTTTCATATAAACATCAGAAATTATATCATACACCATATTCTTTCTTCTGTCAACAACATATAGATAATTAATTGCTTCCAAAGCAGGGGTTGGCTTTTCTAAATTTTTCTGCAAAACAACAGCTATAGCAACCATTTCTTTACAGGCATTGCATATCACAACTCCATTGATTCCTGTTGTCGCGTGCAAAGTAGCCAGAGCCATGTGTCCATGAGAGGGCGTGGCTACACATGAGAGGGCGTGGCTGCACATGAGGAGGTGTATGTACATATGAGGGCGTGACTGCATTCCATTCTATTTAGGGAGACAAATTCAAATTTCAAGTAACTCTCAATCTATCACAAAGCATGATTCTGTTTTGATTTTTTTAAAATATTTATTTTATTTTTAATTATGTTTACACGTGTGTGTCTGTGCCTGGCTATGTATGCATGGCCACAGATGCCTGTGGAGGTCAGACGAATTAGATTCCCCCTAGAGTTAGGTGACGCACCAGAGACAGGAATCACTTGATGAGAATGCTGAACTCAGCAAGAGCAGTTTGCATTGCTAACCACTGGGCCATCTCCAGTTCCCAGGATTTCTTGGACTACTTTAAAATGTCAAATTGTTCTGCGTGGGTGTGGTGGGCTGGGGTATTGGTCTTCTGAGATCGTTGTTTGCTGACTCTAGTTCTATGATATGATCGCTAAGGACTGCACTGTGTTCTGTTATTCAGACATACCTCATAAGTTGCCAGTGGCTTGTTTAGTATAAAATTATTCACCAGTACAAATAAAACTTTTAAGAAAAAATTTTAAAATTAAAAAAAATTATTCTCCTCTTATATATTACATCCCGACCTCAATTTCTCCTCCCTTCACTCCTCCCAGTTCCTCCACCCTCCTCTTCCTCCTCTCGACCCCCCCATCTACTACTCCTCCATTCCCCTTCAGAAAAGAGCAGTTCAAAGTCTTATAACAGTAGGTGAGTTGTCAACTCACAAAAAGGCATGTGAAATCTTAAATGCATATTGCTAAGAGAAAGAAGGTGCATTTAGAGATGGACCCATGTGAGTCCAGTAATGGGACCTTCTAGAAAACTGAAGATGACAACAAGACCAGCGATTGTTTGGAGAAGAGTGAGTGGGCAGTACGTGGTGAATGGGTAGACGGAAGGCTTTCTGGGGTGGTAAAAGCACCGTGTGTGCTGTAATTGTGGGGACCTGCCTTAACGCGTGTATCCAAACCCATAGAACTGTGACGTAAGAGAGAACCTAATGTATACCACAGACTTCAGTTAATCATGCTAATCATGGGGCTGGATGGATGGCTCAGTGGTTAGGGCCACTTGTTGCTCTTGTGAGCTCAGTTCCCAGCACCCACATGGAAACACCCATAATTGTAATTCCAGAGGATTTAATACCCTCTTCTAACCTCCACGGACACCATGTCCATGTGTAGTACACGTAACATGCGTGCACGCAAAGCAATCATCCACAGAGAATAAAATAAATTATTGTTTAATTTAAAAATTAATATGGGTCCATCGGTTAAAAAACAAAAACAAAAAAAAACAGCCAGGCATGTTGCTGCATGACTTTAATCCCAGCACTCGGCAGGTATATCTTTGAGTTTAAGGTTAGTCTGGTTTAAATAGCTAGTTTCAGGACAACCAAAGCTGCATAATGAAACCCTATCTCAGTAAAGACAAGTTTTGTTTCTACATAGTGAGACCCTATTATTATTATTTTAAAATAATAGTCAACATTGGTCCGTCAGTTGCAGCAAACGTGCCATAGCAGTGTGTGCTGATATACTTACTGGGTGGGAAGGTGAGAAGAGGGGGTAATTGTTTACTTCCTGCTCCATTCTTCTCCAAAGCTACAAGTAATATATATATATAAGAAAGTGCCATTAAGAATTTATCTTTAACATATGCAGATGCTGAGATGGCACGGCAGTTAAGAGTTGGATTTGATTCCCATATACGTGATGCTCACATTCATCCATTCCAGGGCATCCAATGCCCTCTTCTGCCTCCTGTAGGCACCAGGCACGCATGTGGTGCACACATATACATGTAGGAAAAACACTCATACACATAAAAGAATAAAGCTTTAAAAAATATTAACACATGCAACAAAGAAATATATTGGCTATAAAGGTTCTGGAGAATACAGAAATTTTAACAGGAAATGAGACCATAAGTAGCAACTGTAGAGGTGCCCACTTTTAATATTTGGATGCTGTCTGTCTAGGTTGTTCTCCACATATAAAAGACATGTGTACAGGACATGCTGACATGGTTCAGTAGTTAAGGGCTCTTTCTGCTCTTGTAGAGGACTTGGGTTTAGTTCCCAGCACCCACATTGAGTGGCTTACAACTGTAACTCCAGTTCCAGGGGATCCGATGCCCTCTTCTGGTCTCTGCAGACAATAGGCACACACACATGTCACATACGATGCACATGCATACATGCAGGCAAAACACTTGTCCACATAAAAATAAATCTTGAAATCAAGATGCGTTTACTTTTGCAATTTGATGGATCTGCATTAGAATTTTTTGAGACTGTATTTTACATAGACCAGGCTAGCCCCAAACTTGAAGCCCTCTTACCTCAACCTCCCGAGTTCTGGGATGGCAGGCATGTACGGGTATACTGGGTCATATAATAGTTTACATACATCAAATAGAAACATGCAGATCGTCTTTATTCTACATCATTCCATTGTATAGGTCTGTCATAACTTTTATTTTCCCAATTCCTAATAAGTTGGCATTTAGACTCTCCCAGGTTTTGTTGCCACATACTACATCGTGATGAATGCCAGCATACCTCTCTCTGTCTTTGGGGTCTTGTTAGCCAACTTCTGAATTGTTCTGAATTGCCCTCTTGGCAGGTTTTCCAAGTTTATATTCCCTTTGGTGGTGTTGTGGACCAGTCTCCCAACTCTCCTGCCAACAGCAAATATTGTTTGTTTTCAGTCCTAGCAATAATATAGGAAAATGACTGTGAGGAACGGAGATGGATCTAGACTTGCCCTGTGAATTGCCTGGATGATTTCCACTGTGCCAGCCAGAGGCCTCTCCGGTGTTCTCTGTTTATCCCAGTGTCTTACCATCCATCTGTGTCTTCCATGTTTTGCAGTTGCGCCAGTGGCCCGACTCATATACAAAGAAGTTTGAGCACAGACTCTACCCTATCACATTTTCTGTCGGAAACCCTCAGGAATGGAAGAAACTATTCAAACCCTGTGCGGCCCAGAGACTCTTTCTTCCGGTAGGAACCCTGTTGTTAACAAGATGTAGCTTGGGAAAGACTTCCACTTGGAAACAGGAAAATCAGCTGAAGTGTTTAGAGACCCTTCCCATTGGGGATTGGGGGAGGGGATAAAAGTGCCCCCTTCCGTTCTGTGGTTGATGTCCTCAGCCTGCAGTGTGTAGACAGATGGCTCCTCTAGTTCTAGTCTTGAAGGCTGTCCTCAAGATTTTGGGTCTGAGAGCATCCAAAGCATGACTTATACAAGGGACTTGGTGACTATTTTTGGTTTACCAGTTTGTGAACCTCAGCCTCAGCTTCCTCCTTGTGCATGGCTCAAAGCACTTGGTCAATGTTAGCTTCTGTTAGCAGTTCTCAAACAGCAACTACCACAACCAGATGTAGCCGGATATTCACAAAGGCTCCAGAGTTCTGGCTTAGCCTTTCAGTTTTGGAATTTTTAATAGAATATTTTTTTTGTTTATTTAAAATTGTTAATGTAGGCCAGGGCTGTAACTCAGTGATTTGCCAACCATTCACCAGGCCCTAGCTGGGTTTAATCCCTGGTTGCACAGAAAAGAGGAGGAGGGTAGAAAAAGAGAGAGGGGGGAGAATAGGAAATGATACATCAAAGCTCAGGTATTGAACTGAGAGGGAAATGCACTGGGAACTACAACCTTTATATTTCTGAAGGATCCATACCTTCTCATAGACATTTGCTATACTGTCAGTTAAGCGACCATGGTCCCACTCTCTAGACCTTAAGTCTGACAGGAGCTTAAGTCTAATCAGGACAGAGGCAGAGAGAAAGCACCATGGCTATATGTTATAGACAATCCTACTGTGTCCTGGAAGAGATCTTAGTGACCATTTGTGGCAAATGGAGTGAGGTTACTGGGTGAGAAAGGTTTGATGGGGGAGAAGGAAAGAGGGGTGGAAGGATGGAAGGAGTGAAGGGAGGAAGGAAGGGAAGGAGATTGAGAGGTAGGTTCAGGCAAGAGAACAGTGTGTGGGAAGAGACAAGGAATAATAAGGTTCATGGAACTATAGTAGAGATGGAGACTGGGTTGAAGATGGCAGCAGGGCCCCAACTACAGGCTCCGAAATCTCCCTGAGATGGCTGCTGTTTATTTAAAGACAGAGGGAAAACACTGTATGAATCTAGAATGGAAAGTGGATGGCCTGATTTGTGTTTTTTAAAAAGACAAACTGTTAGTGATAGATTTGAGACCTGCTTAACGAATGGATTTACCAACTCTTATTGGAGTTAAAGTGAGAGGGTCGAGGGGAGAGATGACAAAGATTTCAGCCAGGTTTTGGTTGATTCAGTTCCAATTGTCAGTATCTAATCATTAATGACCTACTTATGGGCAATTTCTCATAATGCTCTGTCTAAGAAGTAGAATGTTTTATAGAAATAAGGAAATCTGCAGGATCAACAGTTTGGGTAAGGAAGTTTACATTGCATGGTGTTTGATTTGGAGGTATCTAGGGTTATTGATGGTGGGATGCTTCTCCATCTGTTGATTTGGAAACTCAAATGGTGAGTGATAACCTTAGTATTTCCAACATAGAGAAGAGCATAGCCTGGGCACATGACTGGTGCCACTCTGCTGTCTAGGATTGCCACTTATTTATTTTATTTTTTTAAAGATTATACACACACACACACACACACACACACACACACACACACACACACACACAGAGGGTAGAAGAGGATATCAGATCCCCTGGTGCTAGATTACAGGCAGTTATAAGCCTCCTGTCATGGTTGCTGAGTACTGAACTCAGGTCCTCTGCAAGGGCAGTGTGCACATTTAACCGCTAAGCCATCTCAATAGACTCAGCTGCCAAGTAATTAAATGGCCTGCTTCTACCACATGCAGACCCATCTACATCATGTGAGATGAGTTATTTGTACAAAAACATGAGTAAGGAATGACTGCTTGAAAATGGAGCTAAAACCTCTGGAATGAGGATGGTCCCCATAATTGACATTTGAGGTGAGAAATGATACCAGGCTTCTGGTTTTCTATTTAAGGCAAAGGGAAGTATTAGAAATCCAGAGTTGCTGCTGGGAAATTGTCTACCAACTCTATGCAAGGTTTGAGCAACTCAATGGAAGAACATTTGAATTCTCTCTGACCTTGAATTGTGACTTTATTACCCTACTAAAGCAATTCCACCCAACCAGGCTCATTCCAGGATGAGAACGATTCATTACAGCTAGGTGAGCTGTCTGCTTTGAATGACAAATGGATGTTAGTGTTCCTTATCTGCTTCTGGTAATGGAAACCAGTCCTTCTTAAAAATAATAAAGAGAGATTGTGGCTGTCAGTATGTTTACCTCCTCCCAAGTCCTACATCATAATGGCAGATTGTGAGCATGGCTTTGGGGAACATTGTTGAGATATACTGACCTTCAGGGAATTCTGAAGTAAAGTCTAAGTCACATGTCCCATGAAACCCCTCTCTATGAACCAACATCTGATGTGCTGCTAATGCTGCATGTGGAAAATGGAGCCCTGTGATACAAGTATGCTATCAGGTGGCTGGTTGGAAGAGAACCATGGATTTGGCCTGCATCTTCTGCACTGTCAGTGTTTGGACTCTCAACCTCCAGCTGAACATGCTATTTTAGAAGGTTCCAGAACTAGTGTGTGGACTGTGCTGGAGGAAGTGGGTACAGGGGGTGGGCCAGGTGGGCCTTTGTCCTGGCTCTATGTTCTGCCAGATGCCACGTGCCACAGCTGAAAAAAAAAAACCTGCCAGAGGCCATGCACACACCACAGCTAGAAACAGCCAGCCAGAAACACCAGCCCTGGTACCCATGAGATGCCAGGATTTGAGATGGCTCTGCCAATCTACCACGCTGTCTCCATAATGGTTGGCTGAGCCCAGACCATCCCACCATCCCACCATCCCACCATCCCACCATCCCACCATCCCACCATCCCACCATCCCACCATCCCACCATCCCGCCATCCAAGCAGTACTGGGTAGAAATGAGACTCTAATGCTTATCCAAAGGCTTTATATGTTTGGTAATGCTCAAATTAACAAGATGCCCATACAATTAGCTGTGTTACCCAATTAACTAACCTAGATATAAGTTGTTACCCGGGACAGTCCCGGACCTGTGGTTCTCCATGGTTCCTACGTCCTTCCTCCTCCAGCTCCAACTTCTTCCTTCTCTTTCTCTCCTTACTCCTCTCATATTAGCTCCGCTCAAATTACCGAGTTTCTTGTAAACTGTAGTGGGGGAAGTATTCTGCTACACTCAACTAATATTTTACCATCAGAGAAAAGACTTTTGCATTTCATGCCTATCGGATTCTGACACATCATTATGGGAATTCAAATTTCATCAATACTTGGGTTATGAAGCCCTGGAGATCAGTTTACTTTTCTACCTCTGGGGATAATGGTCCAAAGGAGTAGGCCTGTTATTGGTGAAGCTATGGGTGGCTTTAAGTTCTCTAACGTGCATCTTTCTTCCTGGCAGTTTGGTAGTTTAAAGTATTCCAAACAGTATGCCAACTGCAGATAAATCAAATTTAATAATAATAAAAGAAAAACCAGGAAGCCGTTCATTCTACAGAAATAGTTGTCTCGAGTGATCGCAGACCATCATCTTTCCCCCCAGCTAATGGGAAGTTGCAGTGTTTTTTTGACAGCTGCACGTATTGCTACCCACTGTACCCACTGGACCACAGAAGCTCCTCGGGAATGCAGGTGTGTGAGGATCACAGTCATGTTTAGAATACAGCAGAAGTAACTGAAGAGCAGGCTGTTCAGGAACTCGGTTGGCAAGGACCACCTAGCGTGGCAAGAACATGCCATTCAGTCTTTCCTCCGGGAGAGAGGATTTGACCAAGTTTTAATTGATATGCTCCTAGTTATAATAACATCTGGTGTCTTTCTTTGTGATGTGTCAATGCAAATTGCAACTCTTCCAACTAAGGAAATAAGAGATGATTTATTCTGAGCCAACGATTATGAAAATGCCCCAACAAACGTAGACTCAGGATGCTCTGAAAGGTATGGTCCACTGTGGAAGTGGCTACACAGATTTTTATAGTCACATCACAAAACAGACATAAAGCCTAAGCCTGTTGGGGACATGAGGCAAGCAGACTACCGTACAGTAGCGAAGTCTCTGTGATGGATTTTTGATTCTATCTGATGATACTCTTAGCTTTGGGTGTTAGGGATTGGTTCTAATGTCTATATTTAATTTGGCTCCCAAAGGCCACATTCTCAGATGCTGAGAGTCTCTGCCCCCAGCTAGATTTGACTGGCAATGAAGAATTGCCATATAGCCAATGGCGGGACAGGTGGACTGAGGCAGGACCTAGACATTTGAGTGTAAAGGGAGAGATCACAGTGACAGGGAAGAAGAAAGACCAGACCTAAAGGCCCAAGGGGACACACGGGCCACTTCCCCAATTATGTTTTGGGGTAGCAAGGATGAAATACAGATTTTAAAATACGTTAACTTAGGAGGGTGGAAAGGGAGTATTTGCTAGCAGCGGGAAGGATAAGAACTGCCCAGCCTTTGAGCTAGTCAAGACACATTAAAAATAACGTGTGTGTGTGTGTGTGTGTGTGTGTGTGTGTGTGTGTGT
>JANHMN010000008.1:37175180-37202199 GCA_030674055.1 Rhabdomys pumilio
ATAGCTGTGTTAAGCATGCCAACGTTTTTCCCTGATAGTCAAAGGGATGTTAGGCCAGATACAGAGATGGGAGATGGAGAACAATAAAGGGTGCTAACCATGACACAAGATAATATTGGCTCTGATGAACAGCCTTCTAACTCTCCACAACCAGGAAGTTCTAATTGGTCCCTGGGTCTGCAGAATCTTTAACACAAGTGTGGTTTTTGCAGAGAGCTTCAGTTCATGCCACCATTGCTTGCACAAGCATCTATATTCTTGGCAGGAGTTAGGATGAAATTGCTTTCAGACCTGTCTTCAGGTTTATCCTGAGCACAGTCTGACTCCAAGTTGCTCCCGGTAACTTGCCTGATCTTTTTTTTTGAATATTTCAAAAGCAATGCCATACTAAATGACAAACATATTACATGTGTCTTCTATATCACATTGGAGGGAACAACATGCAACATTTCCCTTGTCCATTTATAGTTTGCTAATGGGGTCTATACTGGTTCCAACATGTGGAAATGTATGTGGTGGGTTTGTTTTTTAGATTTATTTATTTATTTATTTATTTAATGTATGTATGTGAGTACACTATAACTGTCTTCAGACACACACCAGAAGATGGTGTCGAATCCCATTACAGATGGTTGTGAGCCACCGTGTGGTTGCTGGAAATTGAACTCAGGACCTCTGGAAGAGCAGTCGCTGCTTCTCACCACTGAGCCATCTCTCCAGCCCCATATGTGGTGTTCTAATGAGCGAGCTATAGGCTAATGGAAAGGGTGACCTGTTAGATTTGTTTGAACTTTTTTAACTTATGGTGAGACCTTTGTTACTCCCCGTGTGACACCTCAACATTAGCAATTGACATTGAGGCACCAGGGAATGAGTCCTGTGGCTATGAACACACATTGACAAATGTATAAAATATATTAAATATCTTTGCTAAGAGGGGTATTGGGATCCCCTTGGGTGATGCTTGCCATCTTACCAAGCAACAAGAGGCCACAGAAGCACTGGAATGAACCTTTGTTAGCAAAATGGTCATGTTAATTATGAATAAGATGTGAAGAAACTTTTTACAGTACCACTATTTATTCACATATGACTAAAGATTTGGCATTCAGAATATTAATTCCAGCTCTTGGCTGCATGTGGAAGATACCTGTATCTCTAACTGTAGTGGTTTGAATGAGAAATGTCCCCCCAGCCCCCATTGACTTCTGTGTTTGAACATTTGGTCTCTAGTTGGTGGAGGGTTAAATGGCAAAGGCTCGCTGGAGAAAGTATGTAACTGGGGCAGGTTTTGAGTGTTTCTGATTTTTTCCCACCTCCTGTTCATGCTGCTTCCCGCTTTTGGTTGGGCATGTGAGCTCTCAGCCTCCTGTTCCTGCTGCCATGCTTCCTTGCTATGATAGAATATTATTTCTCTGGAACTGTAAGCAAAAATAAACCCTTCCTTCCGTAAGTTTTTTTTTTTTTTTTTTTTTTTTTTTTTGGTTATGGCATTTCATCGCAGCCACAGGAAAATAGCCATTACATTAGCTTAGCAGGAAAAAAAAAAACAAAAAGAAATTATTTTGTTTGAGAAGTCCAGTTCAGAGGGCTAATTCTAAGCATAGCTAGATCCAGGGGCTCATGTGACGTCATCAGGGCTCATCTGTGGTCTCTACAGCCTTTGTAAGCCTCATCTGCTGAGCCTAACGATTGCTCAAGATTCTTGGATTCCAAATTCTACAAGCTTAACAGCAATAGCATCGAAAAGACTTGCCATCCAGCACTTGAGGAGCAGAAGCAGGTAGATCTCTGTGAGTTCAAGGCCAGCCTGGCCTACATAGAGAGTTCCAGGACAGCCAGGACTACATAAAGAAACCCTGTTTCCTTTAAAAAAAAAAAAAAATGCCGAGGCAGTAACATCCAAACTGGTCGAATGAATGGGGAACTCTGGGAAATTGCATCCCAATGAAGCAGGTAGAACTGGTGGAAATTGTTTTCTAGATAACTGTCTAAGTTATCTGGACTAAAGAAATAAAATATTTGTTTAATAAAATTTACTAAAATGTGATAAGAAGACGCCAGGACACATTTCCTCCCCTCCCCTTCTGCCGGTGACAGCATTTAGGTGAACTGAGGCAGGCATCGATGTGGGCTTGCTGGGGCAAAAGTAGCTTACTTTTGGTAAATGTTTTCTTTAAATCTTTGCTATTTTAAGGCCTAAGGCAGATGACTTCTGGTGATTCTGCTGTTCAGCATGGGGGGGGGGGAAGAAAGAAAAAAAGTTTAATTGCTAGCTAGGGCTCTTTTTTTCTTGATCCAGAGCCCCCACTCCTGAGTTGGTTAACACTTTGTGAGTCAGAGAGCAAAGAAGAATAAGAGAGAAAGAGAAAGGAGAGTCACACACGGAGAAAACACACACACTTGGGATGTAATAGAAATGGCTACACTCAATTTTTATTATTGCTTTCAGATTTATATAGCATTTAGACAAAAAGTTGTCTATGTAAAAGAGAATTACCTCATGGATAAAATATTATATAAAAGGGGAGTTGCAGAAGGATGTCAGTAGTGAGTTCAAAGCAGGGTTTTGTTCTGTAAGTTCATTATAAGTTCAAAGCAACAATTTCACATAGCCTTGCTTTATCATAGTGCCTATCTGTGGCTTCATCCTTGGACTTGACCTAAAATGAATGTTTTTCCTGGATCATATATTTGTCCCAAGCCTATTGCTCTTCTTAGTGTAGAAAGCTCATTGTATTCCTTATAATGCAGCCTTTACTTACTATTCTATGAGGAGGGGTCACATTCTGTTCTTGATTCTGGTTTTTATTATGTCGTTCTGGCAAAACAACTAAAACCATCTCCTTAAAAATTTTTTAAAAACTATTTTAATCATACTAGGAATTCTATAAATTTATTAATTTGTCTAAACAGTGTTAATTTATGAAAGTCTTCATGTTGATCTGTAGGAAATTTGCTCAGTAGGATGGGCTGATGCCCAAGAATCATTAAGCGATGTAATAATGACAGGAAAGGCATATCAGCAGTGAGAAGCAATCCTGGGATGAAGTCTCTAAGGACTTCACATTCTCAGAATTCACCCATCACAGGCCATGCAAAAAGGTGGGCCATCTCCAAAAAATTCACTTGCATGCCTTAGTTTTTCCTAGATGGCTTCGGACAACCTTCCAGCTCACTGTAATGGAAACTTAATTCCAGGCAGGTGAACATGGGGTCCCTCTTTCTACTGCTCCCAGAATCTCCTTAGGAAGGACAAGCCATCAGCGTCTCTCATTTCTGTAGTCGTTGTTTTGAAGAGGCTAAATTCCACAAGCCACAAAATCAACCTCTTTCTTCATTAAGGAGAGGTCTGAGGGGTTTGCTAACAAAATCTGGCAACCTGGGTTTGATACTTGAAACCTCACAAAGTGAAACTCAAGGTTGTTCTAGGACCTCAACATGCAAACAAAAGTACACACCCCACCCAACAATAACTAAATAGTACCCTGTTAGTGTCAGAATGAACATTACACCTTTGGACTCAAAAGTTCATTGAATTAGGTTGTAGAGCAATTTGTGTTCTGCTGAATTCTAAAAATGTTGAAAACTTTAAAATCCTATATTAGCAAATACTGAATACAAAAATAAACAGAGGAAGAAAAAAAGGAAAAATGAAAAAGCAAAATGGTTTGCATAAATTCCTTATACAAATAACACTAAATGTAAATGGAGAAAACAATAAAATCAAAAAGCAGAAATGGAGTCAGTAAGGCAGATTACTTTTGGTTTTTCAAGACAGGGTTTCTCTGTGTAGCCCTGGCTGTCCTGGAACTCACTCTGTAGACCAGGCTGGCCTCGAACTCAGAAATCCGCCTGCCTCTGCCTCCCAAGTGCTGGGATTAAAGGCTTGCGCCACCACTGCCCGGCTGGTTTAAATGTTTAAATAGACAGAAAAGATAGATACTCATGGATAGAAAAAGATATGCTCTAAAACTCACCATAAAGGAGCTAAAATAGCACAAGAGAATTTAAAAATTAAAAAGGAAGTGGGAAAATGACTGGGTAAGTATAGGTGCTGGTTCAAAGCCTAAAGACCTGAGTTCAATCCCCAGGACCCCCATGGTGGAAGGAGAGAACAGACGTCTACAAGCTGTCCTCTGATTTCTACACATATGCTGTGGCATCGGTGCTCACGAACATACACGAATTAAATTTTTTAAAAAGTGTAATAAAAAAGTGAATACAGGTGCCATCTACCACAGACACACATAGTAGAGACCTTTCTTAACTAGTGTGTGTGAATGTGTGTGTGTGTGTGTGTGTGTGTGTGTGTGTGTGTGTGTGTGTGCGGGTGTGCATGCTCACACACATGTATGGAGGACTCTGGGAGTCCTGCTCTATAACTCTCAGCCTTTTTCCCTTGAAGTACTGTCTTTCACTGACCAGGAACTAAGCTGGTATCCAATCCGCCTTGGGGATCTCCCCATCCAAGATGTCTGTGCAGCCTTGTCCAGCTTTTCACTGGGGATTTGAACTCAGGTGATCATGCTTAGGCACCAGAAAAGAAAACTGAGGAATCTTTGGACATCCCATCAAAGAGGGATGTAGGTAGCCAAAGAGCCAGTGTTTGCTACACTTATTGGTCTCTCAGGACATTTAGGTTGATAATATTACATTAATTCTTTGTGGCATGAGTCTTCTTGTATCCTCTTTGCAAATCAGGACGATGCTGCTCTGGCAAATTTAACCATTTCTACTCCAGGCTCTAGTTAGTAGCCCAACTTCTCCTATGGTGTTGTTATTCTGCTCTGGTTCGTGAATCATTTCCTCGTGCATTTGTACGAAGAATTCTCAGAGTGTCCCAGAATGCCCCTTGAGCTTTGTACTCTCGGCAGAACTCCATGCTAGCATTTACCATCGCTCAATTCACCAGGCAGTGAGGCTCCTGTTTCTGATTGCCTCTCTCTGCTTTCCTCCACCCTGCTATCCTCAGAGTCAGACTGTACGTAACTCACTTGGTTTTTGTTTTGTTGATGTTGTTGTTTGTTTCTTTCTTTGATTTATGCTTGCCTCATGAATATAGAAAGTCAGTGCTTTGGTTTCTGGTCCCTAGAGTAGCACATACCAATGTTAACAGAAATCATCCCCTAAAACTATTTGGAAGGAATTGGGGGAGGGGACATGGGTGGTTGGATAAATGGTTAAATGATGGACAAAAAGACATAAGAATAAACGGTTTTATTAAATAATCCTAGCTTCTCGACAACCTGGACTACACCTTGCATGGACTACACCTTACAAAGTACATGAGGAAACTTTAAGAATATCTTCAAATGCTGGCAGATAATTTAAAGATGAGATGCTTCCTAAAATGCCCAAACTTCAACCAAACATCTATTCAGAAAATGTTAGTTGGGTTTGGTTCTTGAGTACACAGAAAGAGAAAAACCTTTGAAAGTCAGTTGTATTATGCAGACCTGCTGGTCACTGTGTCCTGGCGGCCAGATTTTCAGCAACTCAGGCAGAGAGCACGTGCACTGCGGAGTTACCATCTGACTAAGACAGTCAGTTGTGCTTTAAACAACAGTTGCCATGGCCGCTGGGATACCAATAAGGAAAGAGTGAATTTACTAGCTCGAATGCCAACACCTGGTAAGGGGCAGAAGCAACTGGGCACACGGGAACAGATGGAAGATCTGAGAAAGCCATTATCTCCGAACAAACCAGAGAAACCCGATCCCTCCAGTTATGAAAGCCATGTGGAAAATGGGCTGCAGAGCCAACAGTTGGCCAACACAGCTGAGATCATGAAATCACAGGCCAAATTAAAGTTTGATGGAGCAGGGTTTTAGGGAGCCCATCTTGAGCAAAGCCATCCTAGAGTTGCCTGGTGCAGAGGAGAATCTTGTTTGTCAGAATGGCCAGATAAGCAGATTCTATTTCATAGGGAAAATCCTGCAAAGTATATCCCTGGCACTGGTGGTCTGTCTTTAGGCAAGCCATGGAAATTATATAAATACCATTATACTATTTGTAATTCTACAAGGGGGCACAGTAGAGGTAACAATAAAAATTTTATTTGTGGTTTGACTTTTAACACCCTATTTTAGGCTAATAATTTAATAAACAACTTTAAAATGTCAAATTAAAAGTTAAAATGGTGCAACACCATTTAGCCAAGAACAAGTACTTATTTACCAGGGCTGGGAGGTGCTCCGTGGGCAAAGCGCTTGCTGCACAAGCATGAAGGCCTGACTTTGGATCCCCAGATCCCTCACTGCTGGTGGGAGGGTAGAAACTGGAAGATCCCAGGGCTCTCTGAAATGGTAAGCTCCAGGCTCAGTGAGAGACTCTGTCTCCACAAACCAGGGTGGAGAATGTTGTCAGATTATACAGAGGGACACTCAGTGCAGCCCTCTAGCCTCACACTGGTCATCCCAGCCCTAGAGAGGCCGAGGCAGGAGGTCATAAGTTCAGTCAGGGCCTACATAGAGGTTCGTAGCCAACTGAAAGCTAGCCCTAGGTATGTAATGTGCCCTTTTATGGTTGAAACAAAAAACAACCCAAGGGCCAGGTTAAACCTGACCCCCCCACACACACACACACTCTAGTGCATATTTATGTAAAAATTTCCAGTGTATATATATTTTTTTAAGCCAGAAAGAATTTTACATGACTAATGCTCCCATGTTACTCCCTCCATTAAATTCTTTCAGCAATGCTAAAGGGGGTGATTCGACAGATGCAGCTTCAATAGAAAGCTCTTTGCTCTCTGCACATATGAAAGGAAAATACCTGAAAGTAGAGGGAGAGGAATGGATACTAGGACCTCGTTGATATTTACAATATCCATGTGTGTATATATATATATATAAGTACATATGCATATATTTATTTATGTAAATAGTTGTTATTCTTTAACAATACTTATTGAACCTCAAGAATATGCCTGACCTTTATTCTGGTACTCAAGAGGCAGACACAAGTGGATCTCTTGTGAGTTTAAGGCCAGCCTGGTCTACATAGTAAATACCAGGACAGTTCAAGTTACATAATGTACCCTGTCTCAAAATTAACTAATTAATTAATTAACAACAGGGTGAATTAGTTTCTACTAGTCGTTAAAAAAATGGAGAAAGGAAAGTTTTTGAGAGAAATGGAAATAATGGTTATATTGAGTTGAGATCTGACTTCCTGACTATGCCACATGTGAGAAAATGTGGTGGTTTGAATATGCTTGGCTCACGGAGTGGCACTATTAGGAGGTGTGGCCTCGTTGAAGCAAGTGTGTCACTGTGTGGGTGGGCTTTGAGACCCTTCTCCTAGCTGCCTGGAAGCCAGTCTTCTGTTTGCCTTCAAAACAAGGTCAGCATCTCCGTGCTTCCCACCAAGATGATAATGGAATGAACGTCTGAACCTGTAAGCCAGCTGCAGTTAAATGCTCTCCTTTACAAGGGTTGCCTTGGTTATGGTATCTGTAAATTGTTCACAGCAATGGACTAAGACAGACAGTATAATATCTGACACTGCACTGGTATGTTGTCACATTATACAGAGCGGAGGGAGGGCTGTGAGGCTGTGGAATGGTGGTAGACAGGGGTAAGGCTGGTAAGGAACCAATGATAAGAGTGTTTAGTAGTAATAGTATAGTAACTATATTATATATAACATGTAGTAATAATAGTATATTATTTATATTTACATTTTATTAATATATGGTACATTATATAATATTAATAGTAGTATTGTCATTGTCGTTGGCAAAGCTAGGGATTAAGAACTAAACCCACGCCAGGTGGTGGTGGCCCACGCCTTTAATCCCAGCACTTGGGAGGCAGAGGCAGGTGGATTTCTGAGTTCGAGGCCAGCCTGGTCTACAGAGTGAGTATCAGGACAGCCAGGGCTACACAGAGAAACCCTGTCTCGAAAAACAAAGCAAAACAAAACAAAACAAAACAAAACAAAACAAAACAAAACAAAACAAAACAAAACAAAACAAAAAAATTAAACCCAGAACCTTCGTGCTTGGCAAATTCTTTACCTCTGATTGTGAGTTCAAAGCCAGTCCTGCCTCATACCATTACTTGGTAGCAATGCATGACCACTACTGTCCTATTTCCAGCGTCACAGAGATCATTTCTATTTCTCACAACTCAGATCAGCATTCTTAAACTTGCTTAAACTGCCTATAACTCCTGTTCCAAGGGATCTGATGCCCTCTGGCCTCCACCGTGGCTTGTATATATACATGATGCACATACATTTACATAGGCACATACACATACATTCTCTCTCTCTCTCTCTTTCTCCCTCTCTCTCTCTCTCTCTCTCTCTCTCTCTCTCTCTCTCTCTCACACACACACACACACACACACACACACACAGTCACATATGTGTGAAGCCAGTCAAGCTGAATATAATCCCAGACTGGGAGTGGGGAGTGTGTGTGTGTGTGTACGTACGGTACGTGCGCGCATTCTTGGTTGGTACATATCACCATAATTCTATTGACAGAGAGGTCAGAAGTAGTGGGATTAGACCTCACATTCAGATTTGGGCTTCTGAGTACTGTCCTTGTGGTGGTTTGAATAGGTTTGGCCCCCATAGAGTCACATGTTTCAATGCTTGGTCATAGGGAGTGGCACTATTAGGAGGTGTGGCCTTATTGGAGTAAGTGTGGCCTTGTTGGGGAAAGTGTGTCATTGCATAGGTAGGCTTTCAAGTCTCCTATGCTCAAGCTCTGTCCAGTGTGGAATTAGAGCCTGCAGAAGTCAGTCTGCAGATCAAGATGTAGAACTCTCAGCTTCTCCAAAACCATGTCTGCCTGCAGGCTGCCATGCTTCCTGCCATGATGATAATAGAAACTGTAAACCAGCCCCAATTAAATGTTTTCTTTTATAAGAGTTGCCTTGGTCATGGTGTCTCTTCAGAGCAATAAAACCCTAACTATGACAGTCCTACAGTAGGGTTCTTTGGGGAAGCTGATTGATTCCAAGGCTTAGGGTAGAAAACACAAGGCGAGTTTGGAGTGTCCTTTGGTACCAAAAAATTAGAATTAATTTTTTTTCAAATAGAAAGAGGGCTGTGGAGATGGTTCAGCTTGTGTAAAGCATAAGGATCAGAGTTCTTATGAACTTCAACGTTTGGAGTTCACAGAACCACATAAGAAAGCTGACCATGGTGGCATGCGTTTGGAAGTGAAGAAGATCCCAGGGCCTCTATAGGCTGACAGCCTACCTGGATAGGAAGGTCCAGGCCAAGTGAAACCCATGCCTCACAAAATACACTGGGTTCCTGTATTTTTCCAATGATGTATACGTTCTGAGAGATGGCTTGGCAGGTAAAAACGTTTGTTGTACAAGCTGATTGCCTTAGTCACTGTCCTATTGCTGTGCAGAGATGCCATGGCCAAGGTAACTTATCAAGCAGTTGAGGGCTTGCTTACGGTTTTTCAGAGGGTGCATGTATAACCAGCATGGCAGGAAGTATGGCAGCAGGCATGGTACTGGAACAGTAGCTGTGAGCTGCATCCTGATCGTCAGACTGGAGGCAAAGGAAGGAAACCTCAAACCTCCTAATGCTTCCTAAACATCCATCAGCTAGGAACCAAACTTCAAACACATGGACTTTGCAGACCATTCTCATTCAAACCACCACACTGATGGTCTGAGTTTGATGCCTGGAACCCTCCGTGGAAAGAGAGAATGGATTCCTGAAAGTTGAACTCTGACCTGCATTCACCAGCATACACATGAACACACACATGCATGTGTAAGTGAGCGCACACATGCACACACAGACACACACAGACACACAAAGACACACACAGACACACACACACACACACTGACTGGACACGGGATTCACTTCAGTGGGTTTACCGAAGTTATTAGAAAGATGCAGTTGCTCTGACCTCACCTGAGATGCCTGACAAGCTCAGCTGCACAACCCAGTGCTCTGTCTCGGAGCTGCCACCAAGCACCACCAGAGAGGATGGCGCTTCGGCTTGAAAGGTCCAAAGAAAAAAATATGAAAGTAGAGTTTTCACTGAGTGTAAAATGCTCCCATGCAGTCATAACTCAAACTGTTGTTAAACCAGGGACAATCTGTACTGTATGATACACTCCCTCTCCCACACACAGTGAAATAGTTTCCGTGCTGATAAATATGAGCAATGGAGTGGGTAAATGAGTATAAAAAAAAAAAAAGCAACTCTTCCCCTCAGAAGAATTCCAATTAACACATGCAGAAAGAATGAGGGGACGGACATATGAGGACATAGTGGTGAATGCGTGTGACCCTAGGTAGCACTTGGGAAGCAGAGGCAAGAGGGTCAAAAGGCAAGCCTTGGCTACAGGGAGTGAGGGAGCAAGGAGTGGGAGGTGGTGAGAGAACATCTTTGAATACAATTCCTGGAGGGAAGTCTAACCAGTGAGCACTAAATGAGGATTGTAAAACTTAATCGGAGTGGGACACTCCTGCGGTTTCAAAGAATCGTCTCCAAAATACTTAAAGGGAAAAGAATAAGTTTACAGAAGAGTATTGGCAGCCACTACGTGGTCCAGATGGCTGAGACTGGCACATGTGGCCACCCTGTGGCTGGTTCTCCTCCACATCTGCGAAACTCCATTTAATCCTGAAAACTTAAGTCTCCCACTGGATACTTGGGTCCAGACTCATCAACCAGTTCTCACAGAGGTATCAGATATCTCAGGTCTCCATATCAAGTGCAAGGAAGGGATAAAGCAAATGTTATTTTAGATGATCAAAACTTCATAAAACTGTCTATATTCTTTCCTATTTTTATGAGATAGTTAATTGAATATCACCTGGTTACAAATGGTTACAGTTAGTTTAGTTAGAACACTATTAGTTCATGTGCTGGAGTGCTGGGCTCTTGCTTCTTTCCAGCATAGCTTGCATCTGTTACTGGAGGAGCGGTCAGAGGTTGCCAGTCATCAGTGCAAATAGTCACATGGACCTGGCCTCCAGTGTTTGCTCAGTAACTATTGTCTCTGTAACTGCCCATGTCATCCCCAAATCCCTGCTGCAGCCCGTGACCTTTCTGTGAAATGAGAGGTGGCAGAGGGCATGGGACGCTTTCCCTGAAGTCTCTCACCTGGGAAAAGCCTAGACAGAGAGAAGACAGGTTACCGGAGGCCAACGACGCCTGCTCCTGTGCCTGTCTTGGCAAGAATGGTTTGTGTCAGCTTGGGAATGGTGTTTGACCTGAAGATGTATATGCTCCAGGACTGACAGATGCATCTGTAACTTCAGTTCCATCAGATCCAATGCCCTTCTCTTACCTCCACGGACACCAGACACACAAGTGGTAAATATATGCAGGCAAAATACCCATATACATAAACCAAGGAAAATAAAATCACTTTTTAAAAGCAATGATGAAGTTTTCATTTGTGTGTTAAATAACTAAGATTGTAGTGGCTCTGAGACAGTGTGGCAGGAGTATTGTCCCAGTCACCTGGACTTGAGGTGCTTCTCCATTCTGGCTCCCGTGGGGCTTACTTAGGTTCTAATGGAGGGAGGAGGCAATTTAAGGAAAGGCCGCTGGTGATGGGGTGTGGAAGGAGGAAGGGAGTCATGGAGTGTAATGAAGGGTACATGGAGGGAAAGAAGAGGGCCCTCAGAAGGGCTTTCTAAGAAGGGCTTGAGCCAGAACTGGCGACGCTGCCCAGTGTGAGCCCAGCTCTGCCTGGCATCGGGGAAGCCCAGAGTGGCTTGTATTTGCTTGGGTTTTTGTCAACTTAACAGAAGCTAGTTATCTGGGGAGAATAACTGGAATTGAAAAAAATTTCCAACCACACTGGCCTGTGGGAAAGCCTATGGGGCAATTTTCTTTATTGATGATTGATGTGTAAGGGATCTGCCCCCCATGAGCCATGCCAGCCCTGGGCAGATGGTCCTGAGTATCTAAGAAATTGCCTTGAGCGAGCTAGAAGAAGCAAGCTCATGAGCAATGTTCATCCGTGGCTTTTGTTTCAGTCCCTGCCTCCAGATTTCTGCTTGAGTTCCTGCCCAGCTTTTCCTTGATAATGAATCATTGTCTCAAAGTGTAAGCCAAGTAAAACCTTTCCTCCATAGACCTTGACCTCTGGTCAAGGTCTTTATCACAACAACAAAAAGCTAATTAAGACGATAGGTCCTTAATGAATAGTGCTGGGAAATTGACCATCCTAAGTCATAAGTGTCCTGCTGGGGCTTTTTCTCAAACCCAAGGCAAGGGGCAGAGTGTGGAAGGGGAAGGTGTCATGGGTAAAAATCACAATTCATCTCACTGTTCCCTCTCTCTGTGTGTCTGGAGGAGATGCTCCATAGGGCACACATGGTTATCATCAGTGTGGATGGAGAAGACCGTGGCAACACTAGCAAACGGGTGACCTCAGTCAGGGACAGCCACAGAACTTGTGGAACGCCCCACCCACCAACTGCCGAGCAAACATGTATGGCAAATCTGCAGGAAACATTCACAGAGATAGACCATATGCTGGGCCATAAAACAAGGCTTGGTGAATTGAAGTCATGCAGAGTGTTCCCTGATGACAAGGGAACTAAATGAGCAGTGGTTGCAGAAAGACCTGGTAACTTCCAAATACATAGTAATTAAATACAGCAGTTGGAAATCCCCACTGGGTCAACATGAAATCAGACACAAGCCAAGAGAGTCTCCATGGATGTCTAAGGAGTGGGTTAGACAGAGGCGGGTATGGAGCATATCACAGATTCCTGGGGGACTATCATAGTTTCTTGGTGTTGGGCAGAAAAAGGAGAGAAATGGGCAGATCCAGATGTTTTGAATGTAGTCAGATTTTAACACACACACACACACACACACACACACACACACACACACAATTTGTATCCAATTGTACTGAGGAAATTGGTTCACAGGTGGAACAAGATGAATTTGACAGTGAGTTCCTGATAATCAGGCTATCTGTGACTAGGCCCCAGTACACTTAGCACATGTTTCTTTCTCTCTCTTTTCTTCTTTAAAAAGATTTATTTACTTGTGTGTGAGTGTGTGTATCTGTGTGTGTGTGTGTGTGTCTGTGCCTGTGTGTCTATGTGTCTGTGTGAGTGATGCCACATGTATGCAGGTACCCACACAAGCCAGAACAGGTCATCAGCTCCCCTGAGCCTGGAGTTACATACAGGTGGTTGTGAACCACCCACTGTGAATGCTGGGAACTGAACTCAGGTTCTTCAGAAGAGCAGGAAATGCTCTTACCTTCTGAGAGATCTCTCCTACACCCTTAGCACATTTTTCTGAGCTAGATCACTTGTAGACTGTCCAGAGTTAGGGCAATGGAAGGGCTGAGCAGCACTGGGGACAGATGGCCTTTGTGTGTCACCCTACTTCTCTTTGTTAAAAAAGCCTCTCACCAAGTGTTTGTTAGTTTCCATAAAGGAATCAGAATGGCAACTTCTATATACTCTTGGTAAATATTATTCTTCCCATTGTAACATAACCAGCAACGATACTAGCATGATTGCAGGCCTACAGGGATGGAGTGTTAGTTATTACAGTCATCTTGTATTTTGTTTTTACAGGTTAATTGTGAGAGGGCTTAGTGCCCGTTTCCAGTCAAGATAACCTGTGCACTGTGATATTAGGAAGGTCCTAAAACACTGTTTCTTCTCCTCTTGATTCTGATGACATAAAATGCTTTCCATGGTTGGCGCCTGTCTGGATGTGCCGTGTACACTGACTGACATGAGCCATAACGACCTGCCCTTGGTTTAGATGGAAGAACAGAAGTTTCTACGCACAAAGCTGCTGCTTATAGACTTACCTGGCTGCTGTTTGAGAGCCTTGTATGTTCATGTGATCCGTTAGTGCTATGACTCTGTGTAACTTTAATTTTTTCAAAACCTATTTTTAATGATGGTTCTTAATTGCTTTAACCTCCCTTTTAGCCCACCAAACATAGTGGGAAAGAAAGATACGGGGAGGGGCAGGGGAAGTGGACCTGTTTAGAAAGGTTCTTCAGAGCATCCGTGTTGGCTGGAAATCGGCAGTTCAGTTGACAGGTCAGCATCGGCAGCTTGATGTGCTTGCAAACACTTCACCAGCAGTCTAGTTGGGTAGAGTTGGGATAGCAAACAGGAACCAGCAATGGTGGCACTATCTAGCAGAGACAGCCAGGTCTCAGCCTCAACACCAGTAGGAGTCAGCAGGAGAGACCATCAGGAATGACAGTTCACTATGCCTCAGCGAAGACCAACAAGTGTTGCATAGCTAGCCTAGCTCAGCCTATGTCTCTGTCTGTTGAGTCCTCCATGTGTCTTGCCTCTGCACAGGTCTTGCCTCAGCTGGTATCACAAATGCAGCTCAACTACGCACTGTAAAGTGGACAAGTACATGCGTATTGTTAGCAAAGAATTCTTCGTCATGTGTCCTTTCATGTGCTTGCTTTAGCAAAACATCCTCTCCCCTGTGTCTGCTTCAGCTAAACATTCCTTCACTAGTCTGCCTTAGTCTTTCAACTATGTCCACTTCAGCTAAATGTTTCTTTATGTGTTTACCCCAGCAAAACACCATCCAACTGACTTTTCAAAGAACCCTTAAGTTTCCACCTCAACTCTGCTATTTACAAATGGGGGAGCAGAGGCCACAAAAGACCCAGCATCATGTCCAAAGTCACATGATAATTGCCTTAAAGTGGGTTCCACGGATACACCAGACTCAAAATCTCTTGGGAAGGCTTTCCTCACCTCTGAGAGGTGCCCTTGTGTGTTTCTTTTGCCATATAATCTACTTTTCAGAGAGAGCATATTGAAAGTCTTTATGCTCAGCTTAACTTGGGCACCTCCCATGAGATCAGATGCTTACCATCTTGTGTCTTTTTCCTTGAGGAAAGGAGAGTTCACGAGTAATCTGAGGACTACTGGTGTCGAGTTGACAGAATCTAGAAAGACTTAAGAGATGGGCCTCCGGGCATGCCTGAGGAGTGTTATCTTGATTACGTTAATTGATGTGGGAAGACTAGAGGTAACCTTTCCTGGGACTGGGATCTTGGACAGAAAATGGGGACCAAATGAGCTAAGCACTTTGTTTTGGTTTGCTTCTTGTGGGTGCAATGGTACTTGCTCCTTCAAGCTTCCACAACATCTCCAGTACCATGGACAAAACAAACCATTGCTCCCTAAGTTGGTCTTGCTGAGGCATATTTTTAACTGCTACAAGAAAAGAAAGGAAGCCAGGTATGGTGTCACATGGTGAGTGGATCTCTGTGAGTTCAAACTCAGCCTGCTCTATACAGTGAGTCCCAGGCTAGCCGGTGCTAGGTAGTGGGGGGAGGAGGAGGAGGAAGAGGAGGAGGAAGAAGAGGAGGAGGAAGAGGAGGAGGGAGAGAAAGAGGAGGGGGAGGAGGAAGAAGGAAGGAGCTAGGCTTTGGTACCTACACCATCCAGTGTCTCTGTGGAACCTCAGGGTGATGCAGATCTGTCTCAGTTACCATGGTTTCCCGTTGCTCGAATGAACATCCCTGGACTTGCCCTTGACTTTGTCTTTCCACATTTAGTCCATCTGTCATCCCCATGCCTTCTGTCTGTTTAGGACTGAACCATTCATTTCCTACTCCATGGTTATTGTCACCAGAGTCAGTCCACCCTTCAATCTCAACTCACCAATCTCCCTGCTTCGTCTATGTTTCCCAACAGCCTGGTCTCAGCAGATGATCCCAGAGAGTGATAGAGCCCCTCGGTGAAGAGCCATCCAGTGGCTACCATCCCACAGAATCCAAACAAGAATGTCCTTAGCCCTAAACCACCAGCCCCCTGCTACCTCTCTTCATCTTGGACTCTTCTCATTGTTGCCTTGCCCAGCCATGTGGTCTCTTGTTATTGGTGTGTCAGACACACCCCGTCCTGTTCTCATGCGCCCAGAGTGAACCTGTTCTGAACTGAGCTTTTAGATCACAAGCTCCCATCCAAGTAGAGAAGCACAAGCCTGTTACCCCAGAACTCAGGCGGGAGAAGCGGAGTATTGTGAGTTCTGGACCAGCCTGGGCTGCATAGTGAAACCTTGTCTTGAATAAAGCAAACACTGCCGGGCTGTGGTGGCGCACACCTTTAATCCCAGCACTTGGGAGGCAGAGGCAGGTGGATTTCTGAGTTCGAGGCCAGCCTGGTCTACTGAGTGAGTTCCAGGACAGCCAGGACTACACAGAGAAACCCTGTCTTGAAAACAGAACAAAACAAAACAAAACAAAAAGAATAAAGCAAACACTGTAAACTTTCCTGTGTGTTTTCTACCTGCGTATATACTATATAATCAGAGGTTTTATCTTCTTGCCATCTCCTATAGGCAGAGATATTTGTTTGTCTGGGTCATGCCTGACACTTATCTCCATAATCTCCATTTGTCTTCCATAAATGTTTATGCCATTGAACTGAGAACACTACAGGTGTCTGTTACCAAGAGCAGCGCATTGTCCTATGGGGAAGTAGACACTCAGATGTTTTTGTGAGCTCTTTATTTTTCAGAAAGTGTGATTCTTCTCCTCTTCCTCCTCTTCCTCCTCTTCCTTCTCTTCCTCCTCCTCCTCCTCCTCCTCCTGTACCTGTTCCTCCTCCTCCTCTTCCTCCTCCTCCTCTTCTTCCTCCTCCTCCTCCTCTTCCTCTTCCTCTTCTTCTTCCTCCTCCTCTTCTTCTTCCTCCTCCTCCTCTTCCTCCTCCTCCTCTTCCTCCTCCTCCTCTTCCTCCTCCTCTTCTTCTTCCTCCTCCTCCTCTTTATCCTCCTCTTTTTCTTCCTCTTCCTCCTCCTCTTCTTCTTCCTCCTCCTCCTCTTTATCCTCCTCTTTTTCTTCCTCTTCCTCCTCCTCTTCTTCTTCCTCCTCCTCCTCTTTATCCTCCTCTTTTTCTTCCTCTTCCTCCTCCTCATCTTCTTCCTCCTCCTCCTCTTCCTCTTCCTCTTCTTCTTCCTCCTCTTCTTCTTCCTCCTCCTCCTCTTTATCCTCCTCCTCTTCTTCTTCCTCCTCCTCCTCTTTATCCTCCTCTTTTTCTTCCTCCTCCTTCTCCTTCTTCTCCTTCTTCTTTTTCTTCTCCCTCCTCCTCCTTCCCTCTCCCTCTCTCTTTCTCTCTCTTCTCCTCTGACCCCAAATCAGGAAATCCTAATGTCCACTTATGTCTCTTCTATCCAGCTATTGGCTGTTGGCATCTTTATTTACCAATCATAAATAACTTGGGGGCAGGGTCACTTGGGTTTATGTGCAGACTCCAGGTCTTGGGGGCCACACTTTACATTACAATAGACAGCAAGACCAAACCTCATCTCTCAACTCTAATCCTTAAAGTCTTCAAAATCAAACCATGTATTTTTAACTTTTCATTGGTTCTTTGTGAATTTCACATTACGCACTCCAATCCCACTCATCTCTCCTTCCCCTTGTTTCTGCCACCCTTGTAAACTCCCCTCCAACAGAGAAAAAAAATCTCATTGTGGAAGTTGTAGTGTGTCACAGTGTGCCCCACAGTGCCCCTTTTGTCCACGTGTCTTTGCTTGCAAATGTTCATGGCAATGACTCCTTGGACTGGTTTGAGGCCTCTGGCTTCTGCTACTCAGTCAATACTGAAACCTTGCTGGAATTCCACTTGGATATCTATTGTTTTATGTAGTCATGGAGACCCTGTAGTTCTGGATCTGCAGAACTGGCCCCTCCATGCCCTCTAGAAATTCATCAATTGGGTAGATGCTGAGGTGGGCCAATTCAAAGCCCTGGATCTGGGCCTGAGAGGTTTCTGATCTGGTCAGCCCACCAGCTCTTCCACTATGGTGAGCTCTTCTGCCTTGCCCTGGCTGACCCATCCAATGCTGCTGCCAGCAAAAGGCAGACCCAGCTCTCCAGCTCTCATGCCTTAGAGGCCAGCTTATCCAAGCCCACATCATCAAGGCCAGCTCTACTGTACTACCCAGGTGAGGAGCTGGGTTGGTTCTCCGGCTCTCATGCCCATGGGGGCTTATCCCCAATCCCTGAAGCCAAGAGGCAAGGTGCAGGGCCTACTTTTCTAAGTGTTGCAGCCAATGAGAGACAGGGCCAGTTCTTCCACTCTCATGACCCCAGAGCCAGTTCTCCCACAATGCCCAGCTTCTCTGCTACCTGCTAACCATAATAGCCACACCCGCAACACCTCTCGGGCAGACAAACAATATGTTTGAACCAAATAAGTGGTTACTGTTAGAAAGGAAGTGACAGGGCTGGCAATATGATTCAGCTGGTAGGAGCACTTCCTGCTAAGCCTGATGAACTTCCTGCTAAGCCTGACGAGTTGAGTTCAGTCCTAAGAATCCACATGGTCAACAAGGAGAGAACTGACATCAGCAAGCTGTCCTTTCTAATAGTAAACAAATATATGAAGCAATAAGATGTTGTTGTAAATAAAAATATTACCCCATTTTCATCCTAACTGGACTTGGTGGTGCACTTGAGAGGCAGTGGCCGGAGGATGTCATGTTCAAGGCCATCATAAGCTATGTAGTGAGATCTTGTGTCAGAAACTAAAACCACAATGGGATAAAAAGGGACTCTTTATATAATTCCGGCCGCATATATCAGCTTTCCCCTCTTGAGGGACATTCTGTCACAGTGTAATACCTCCCTGCTTCCTCTTCCTTTCCTGGCCCTTCCTCCTATCTTTTTTCCTTTTTTCCCTTTTTTGTTTTGATGAGGGTTGATAACTGAATTTTTTATTATAGAAAGTATCGATATAGCAATGATTAAAGACCAAGGAAAACAGTGAAAGTACTCGAGTCAGTGGACTTCAATTTGCTAGTAGATTTCTACGAGGCCCATGGCTAATTAAAGCATTGGTAGGATATGGCTTAATCGGGTCTTGTTCTATCCAACAATAAAGAGAACATCTCCAAGAGTTGAAGTGCCTTTCTCCCCCTCTCTAGTTCTAATGTTTTAAATTAGTTTATTTTCTTTTTTAACACTCTATGGTGTCAGACACTGAAACACTTCTGGCAAACAATTTTATCTCCCTCTAGGCTCATGTGTCCCACCCACTTCAGCAATCGTTATTAGATACATGAACTTAGAATACTTTTGTACTTCAGCTTGTCTTCCCTGTGAGGGAGAGGAAATATAATTCTCTCCTTCAATCCTCTTAAGTTTGTAGTTGAGACAGAGTCTGAAACAGGAGAGTAGTAAGAGAAGGAAGTTTGTCAGCACATGACGCATACATCACATGGGAGAACACACAGGGCACCAGGGCAGGAGATTGGCTTATTTAATTATCTAAGGAAGAACCATACATTTCATTACTTATTTGTCTTAGTCGCTGTTCTATTGCTTTGAAGAGACACCATAACCGAGGCAACTCTTATAAAAGAAAGCATTAGTTAGGGGCTGGCTTACAGTCTCAGAGGTTTAGTTCACTGTCATCATGACTGGGAGCATGGCGTCAGGCAAGGGCAGGCATGGTGCTGGAGAAGTAGTTAAGAGATAGATCCTGATTCATAGAGGGAGGGAAAAAAAGAGAGAGGGGGGAATGAGAGGAAGGAAGTCTGGCAAGAGCATTTGAAACCTCAAGCCCACCCTCCCAGTGACACACTTCCTCCCAAAAGGCCACACCTCCTAATTCTTTCAAATAGTGCCACTTCCTGGTGACTATTCAAACCACCACTTTATTTATTTGTGTGTGTGTGTGTGTGTGTGTGTGTGTGTGTGTGTGTGTGTGGTGTGTTTATACAGATATACATGCTGTAGCTTGAATGTGGAAATCAGAGGACACCTTGCAGACCTTGGTTCTTTTCTTCCACCCTATAGGTCTCTAGGGTGAAACTCTGGTCTTCAACCTTCAGGGGTAAAATGCCTTTGTGCCCTACCCCCACCCCCACCCCAGTTATCCCGCCAGCACTTTGAGAATAATAAATTGCAAAGCAATGACAAGACAAAGCAAAGCAGCTGTGAGCTTCCAGGGGAATTTTGGGAAGGGCAATGTGGGGGAAAAGGCTAGTTGAAAAAAGTCTGCAGACTCTCAGTTTCTGAGCCACAGAGGTCTGCAGAGGAGAATATACCTCCTCTCTCTGGGTAGGACCTAGCGGGGGGAAGATTAGAAGGGTCTATGTTTTTAGGAGTCTCTGTCCTGTTTCTAGGAAAACAGACGGGGCAAGCAGATAGCTCCCCTGTGCCCTGTCTTGAGCTGAGTAGTTCTTCATATTTGGAGCAGGTGTGTTCTGGTTTCCTTCCAAAGAAAGCAAGACATGAAGCCCTTGGGATGGACAGGCGGGGACATAAGACAACAGGTTTCTAATTACATATGATGCACAATTTTGTACCATAACATGTTTGTTAACACTTTTGTGGAGAGTTTACCCTCTCTCCACAGTACACTAGGATTTCTGAATGATGCAGACTAGCGCCAACCTGTGACAGGTTTTACCTTTTCATAGGAAATAGGGAAAAATAAGGAGTATGTGGGGTAGTTGTTTGGTTTTGTGTTTGTTTTGAGACAGGGTTTCTCTGTAGACTACAGCTAGCCTCAAACTCAGAGATATGCCACCTTCTGCCTCCAGAGTGCTGGGACTAAAGGCATGTATTTCCACACCTGACCAGCTTATTTTATTTTGTTTTAATAGGATAATAGCTGTTATTCTTAATTGTATATGCTGATGTATAAAATCTGTTCCTCTAATAGATGAGGAGAGAAAGAGCCTGAGGTTAGTCAAGCAGGCATTGAAATAAGTCCAGTTGAAGTCCCTGCAAAACTGGATTGCTTGGTACCTGTTCACACTGTTAAATGCACACTGTTAAATGCTGGGGATACAAACGAGTGCTGTGTTAATCTACTCAGCTCCCCTGTGAGACGCGAGTGACTGGCTCCTCAAACAACAGAAACATGTTTCCCAAAGTTCTGACTGGGAAAAGTCCCAGATCTGGATGCCAGGAGGGTTGGGTTTTGGGCAAAGGTTCTCTCCCTCATGTGCATGACTGGACACCTTCTCACCATGTCGTGATGGGGCAGGGAAGAGAGGGCACTTTCCTGTCCCTGCTGTCCAAAGGGCACTAATGCATTATGATGACATCCTTACAACCTCAGCTAATCCCAGTGGTCTTCCAAAGCCATAAGTCCAAATGCTGTCACTTGAGGTGTCAGGGTTTCATTGTGGGTGTGAACACAGAAGCACACACATGTTAATTCATAACACGTATGATTACATTGAGGACCCGGAAAGAGTTAAATCTTTCCTTGGTTAAATTGTTCCCAAGTTTGTGGAACAACAACAAAATGAGACAACTTGCTGACTTGGGCTTTAAAGTTTCACACTCGAAGGCCTAACCCTGGAAACTGGGGTGGGGGTGTAGGTGCAGGGGATACCCCTGCACCTGAGAAGGCTTAGGAAAAGATGTAGCAAGCCTCTTCATGAATAGAAGTCTATGGGTGTTTGTTTGTTTTAAAACTCAGAGCAAGAATATTCTATGACACCCAAAAGTTATATAAAATTCCATTTTCAATGTCCTTGCGTGCAGTTTGGATTACAAACACCCTTGTTCACTTACAAGTCGTGAGTGCTGCTCAGAGGATGCAAAGGCAGGGCCAGCTGGCTACAACAGAGCCTGCAGTATGTACTGTCTGGCCCCCTACAGGAGAAGTTTGTCAATCCCTGATCTACAAACTTAGTCAGCCAATGACATGCTTTTTCTACTTCCAAGTCCAAACAGGCTGAAAATATCACCTTAGAAAGATATGGAAGCAGTGTCCCAGGGTCCTCAGTCCCAGAGCTTGGGGTAGGCCTGGAGTGTCCCCATGAATTGTCAATACCTGGCTATTCCAACCAAGAACTAGGAGAGAAAGACAAGTGGACTACTTGTGGGAGGAAAGAACAAACAACAAAGGAGCTACAGTGTTCAGTTGATGTTTCTGGTTTCATCTCTTTTAAAGTCTGGCCCAGGGGCTGGAGAGATGGCTCAGTGGTTAAGAGCACTGACTGCTCTTCCAGAGGTCCTGAGTTCAATTCCCACACCCACGTGGTGGCTCACAACCATCTAACTCCAATTCCAGGAGATCTGACATCTGCACCCCAATGCACATTAAATAAAACAATTAAAAAATTATTAAAACATAAAATAAAATAAACCAGGGTCCCTGAAGTCCGGCCAGTGTAGGGCAGGTTTATCTGCCCTCAAGCCTCCACTCCTTGGCTGCCACTCATCCTCAGGTGACAGGAAGAGAGGGGAATGGGAGCTAAGATGTTACCTGGTATAGAATCCGACGTTGGTCACTCACTATCAATGGCATTTTTCCTGTTGAGCCACTGTCATTGTTTCTGACCTGCTTTTGTTTTGTCCCCGCCCCTTGTACACAAAGGTGATCTTAAAGGATGTGGACTCACTTCTCTATGTGGACACTGACGTCCTCTTTCTGCGGCCCGTGGACGACATCTGGAAGCTTCTGAGGCAGTTTAACTCCACCCAGCTTGCTGCCATGGCCCCAGAGCATGAAATCCCTAAGATTGGCTGGTACAGCCGCTTTGCCCGGCATCCTTTCTACGGGTCCGCTGGGGTTAACTCAGGGGTCATGCTCATGAACTTGACTCGCATACGAAGTACCCAGTTCAAGGTAAGGAGGAGCTTGAAAATGCCAACTAAAGACCAGGAGTTAAGGGTGATGGTGGCAAACCCCTTAAATCCTAGTACTCAGGAGGCAGGGGCAAGCATATCTCTGAATTCAAGGCCAGCCTGATCTACAGAGTGAGTTCCAGGAGAGACAGGACAACACGGAGAAACACTGTATCCAAAAAAAAAAAAAAAAAAAAAAAAAAAAAAAAGACCCAGGAGTTAGCCTTTTTAGTAGAGACAGGCTGAGATGCTTTGGGTGTGGATATGGATGGAAGGATCCAGAGGAAAGTATTTGAAACATGGAATTTTGCTCTGAAAAGCTCAGGTGGCTATGAAATGTGAAGCTTCATAGTCTCCATTTAGAAAAACTATGTGATGTTTCTGAATTATTTAGTGTCTGAACTGTGTTTATCCAAGACTTCAAAGCTCATGACCAATCGGAATGACTCTAGAGGTGTATTCATGTGAGTGCGCTGTGCATCGCTGGCTGATCAGGGCCTCTTTTCTGCTAGTTAAAAAGTAAATAAGAAGAACCAAAATGAAAATATTTAGATGATAGTCCCCATTCTCCTTGTGTTAAGAATAGGAGGCTGGGACATAATTAGCTCAGTTGGTGAAGTGCTTCCCTTGCAAGACTGAGGACCTGTGTTCAATCCACATGTTTAAAAAAAAAAAAAAGCCAGAAAATATTTTAAAAGCCAGGCAATGGTGGTGCATGCCTTTAATCCCACTACTCAGGAAGCAGAGGCAGGGGTATCTCTGAGTTCAAGGCTAGCCTGGACTAGAGTGAGTTCCAGGACAGCTAGGGCTACACAGAGAAACCCTGTCTTGAAACAAAACAAAAGCCAAATGCGGCTTATCATCCCAGTGCTGGGGAGGCTGAGGCAGGTAGATTTCTGGGGATCACTGGCCAGCTAGCATATTCTAGGTGGTAAGTTCCAGGCCACTGAGAGATCCCATCTCATAAAACAAGTAGATGGTCTCCAAGAAGCAACATTTGATGTTTATTGACTTCCACAAACACTTGCACACACACATGCTCACATTCACCTACATGTAGGTTTGCACCACTACACACATGAAGTTGCACACACCTGTACTCACATACACCAAAAAAAAAAGAAGAGCCAGTGTGTGGTCTGTACTAGGCTTCAATGCCAAAACAATGACAAATACAAAAGAACAGGCTAGAGTCTCAGTAGTTAAAAGATCCAGTGCCCACATGGCAGCTCACAACCATCTGTAACCAGAGGATCCTCTTCTAGCCTTCATGGGCACCTGGCACACATGGCACACAGATATCCATGCACACAAAACACTCTGTGTTAGTTAGGGTTTCATTCCTGTGAAGAGACACCATGACCAAGGCAACTCTTATAAGGACAACATTTAATTGGGATTGGCTTACAGTTTCAGAGGTCAGTCCAGTATCATCATGACGGGAAGCATGGCGGTGTGTAGGCAGACAGGGTGCTGGAGAAGCTGAGAGTTCTACATCTTGATCTGAAGACACCCAGGAGAGACTTCCACAGGCAGCCATGAGCACTGGAAGCCCTCAGAACCCACCTACACAGTGACACACTTCCGCCAACAAGGCCACACCTATTCCCACAAGGCCACACCTCCTAGTAGTAACATTTCCCATGGGCCAAGCATTTTCAAACCACCACACACCCACCCATACACATAAATTTTAAAAATTTAAAAACAGGCTAATCTGTGTATTACTAGCAGTAATACAATTTCCAAAAATCTCAAGTGAAGAAAAAAAAATGATCATACTTTTATGCCTTAGAAATTTCTAGAAAAATGCCCAAGAGACCTTTAATTGTTCATTGTAGATGCTTTGGTAGAAAGTAGGAATATGATCTAGAAAGGGCAGCAGAAAAAATACACTTTGTAACTTTTTATCCTAATGTACAACTTGAATACTTCAGTTATGGGTTTGTTACGTTTAGTTTAAAAGTAATTTTTCTGAAACAAGGACAGGATGGATTTGGTGGTACACACCTATAACCACAGCATTTTGGGGGTAAATGCAGGGGCCCCACACTGAAGGCCAGCCGGGGATATAGTGCAAGACGTTCCAAAATTTGTCAATTAAATGAAGGGATAAAGAAAGATGGTTTCCCCATTAAATTAGTGCTTTGACTCTGTGGTCACTGTTTTCTTTCTTCACAGATATAAAATAGTTCTAAGATAATTTTTTTAAATGAACAAAGCTAAGAAAGAGGTATAATTTCAGCATGTGTTTTAGAAATCACAGGCATGATCTGGAGAGAAGACTCAGTGGGTAAAAATGTATGTGGTACCAACCTGATGACTGGAGTTCAGAACCCTAGAACCCATGTAAAACTGGATGCATCGCCCAATGGGCTGCAACCCCAGCACACTAAAGGTCCAGACAGGAGCAATGCTGCAAGTTATCGGTCAGCTAGCCTGGAATCAGCAGCAAAGAGATATGTCTCAAACAAGGTTGAAAAGGCAGGGCCTGCTATCAGAAAGCTGTCATCTCATTCGAGTGTGTGTGCTGTGATACACGTGTGCTTGCTTCCACGCACACAAACGGACATTCTCACACATCTCACATACCTCAGAAAAGAAAAGGATGATGAGATGGCCCAGCAGGGAGTGGGGGGTTCCTCCTGACAACACAAGCCTGATGCCCTGAATTCCATCTCTGCAACCCACATAAAGGTAGGAGAAAAGCAACTTCATGAGGCTGTCCTCCAGGACCTCCACATGTACCCCACGGCACATTGTCATACACACACACACACACACACAAATAATAAACAAAATTTAAAATAAAAAAGGGAAAAGATAAAACCATAGAGCCCTCTCCACTTTCTGGTCCACCCTGCATCCATGGATACATCCCCCACAAACTTTACCCAAAGTTTTGCTTTGTTTGGTTTTGTGACCAGAGTAGCAGGGCCACGCCTGCATTTGCTCTGTCTCAAGGATAAAAGAAAGGCATCCCAGTTTTCACAGGACAAGGCACGCTTGCTTTGCTTCAACTGCTTTCATGGTTCTCTCTCTTCCAGAACAGCCTGATTCCAACAGGCCTGGCTTGGGAGGAGATGCTGCTCCCGCTGTACCAGAAATATAAGAATGCCATCACGTGGGGAGACCAGGATTTATTAAATATTATCTTTTATTTCAACCCAGGTAAGTGCTCTTTTCAGAATGCCATTGTGTAGGAGTATGCCCACCTCATTTCACAGGGGACATTCCAGGCCTAAGCTGCCACTGATGGACAGACCTACAGGGTACACAGAGAGACCTGTGTTCCTCTGACCCACCCCAGTATCTGCCCCCTGGGTATCTGCGGAGGCAGGGCCCCGGCAACTGAGACAAAAGGCCAAATGTTGGAGCCTCCAACGCTGCTCTCCAGTTTTAGAGAGTATCTTTGTAGTCTTGTCTCACTATTCTTCCAAGAAATGCAGTGCAAAGTGGCATAAGCCCCAAAGTCAGATGACTCCATTATCATCTCAGCACAAGACCTTCACGGTGGAGCAACTGCTAGATGTCCAGAATGCAGAGGGCCTAGAATAAGCTCTTCGGTCCCCAGGGGTTTGTTTTGTTATCTAGAGCGAAAGAAAATGTTATATGTTGTTAACTTGGTAGCTGAGGGTGGGAGTTGGGGAAGGTATCCTGGTTGTTGTTGTTGTTTTGTTTGGTTTTTGTGAACTCTACCCAAGCTAGGGTCCTTTGAGAAAAAGAAACTTCAATTGAGAAAAATGACTCCTTCAAACTGGCCAGTAGGCGACTCTGGGGCATTTTCTTGATTAATGATTGGTGTGGGAGGCCCAGGCCACTGTGGGTGGTATCCCCGCTGGGCAGCTGGTTCTGAGTTGCTGAGCAAGCCCTGGAGAGCAAGCCAATAAGCAGGGATCCTCTATGGGCTCTGCTCCTGTTCCTGCTCCAGGTTCCTGCCCTGACTTTCATCAGTGCTGAACTGTTACCTGAAGTATTAGATGAAATAAACCCTTTCCTCCCCATGATCATGGTCTTTATCACAGTGAATAGAAACGTAATTAGAACAAAGAGAGATGAACATTTCTGTCTCTGTTTTCATATTAATGCCTAAATCTAACAACAGCTTCTTCTTCCCACGCCTACCCTCTGCTAAAAACTTATTTAATTTCATTAAAATAAAAACCATGGAAAAATCTCTAGGGGAAATAAAGTAATCCTTTATTTGTATATTTGAATCTGGACACTGCCTGTCACTCCTGCCTTTCCTGATGTTGAGACCCATGTTGATAAAGATTCGGCCCGTGTTACATGTCACCCTTAAAGTACTTGTGGATCAGAAAAAGAAAAACATCTGCCATGTCCAATTCCATAGGGGAAAGAAAATAAGGAGGTCAGTATGGGTGACTTTTAATTTATCCCCCTACACACACACACACACACACACACACACACACAGAGAGAGAGAGAGA
>JANHMN010000008.1:37204856-37229655 GCA_030674055.1 Rhabdomys pumilio
CAGAGGCTCCCTTCCCCCACACCATACTGTGCCTCCACCAAACATATTTCTTCCTTCTTTCCTAGTCACTAGGAAAACACCTAGTCACTAGGGAATGGCACTATTTAAAGGATTAGGAGGTGTGGCCTTTTAGGAGGAAGTGTGAGACTGACGGCAGGCTCTGAGGCTCTGTCCCGGGTTCCAGACGCTTTCTCTTTTGCTACCTGGGATCCAGACATAGACCTCTCAGCTACTGCTCCAGTACCTTATCTGCCTGCATGCCACCATACTTCCTGCCATGATGAGGCTGGGCTAAACCTCACAAAGTGTAAGCAAGCCGTGTCAAATGCTTTCTTTTATAAGAGTTGCCGTGGTCATGGTGTCTCTTCACAGCCGTGGAACACTGACTAAGACAGGATTTGTGAGTAACACTGAAAACAGCTTTGTACTTTAACTCGAGTGCCTTGCCTTTCATTGGGGCTGAGCCCAGCTGGGTCTGATGCCCTGGGTGTCTCCTTCTGAGACCCATTGAGCCAAAGATACTGTGACATAATTATGAAGTTGTTCAAAATCCTGGTTCTTAGCAGAGCCCGGTCAGGAACCAAGAACTCTGGTCCAAGAACAGTGAACTCACTTACTGTTCTTTGTGTGGCTATTTGATCCCATTTTATACTTACCTAGGCACTGTATTAAGCATTAGCTGTCTCTAACAAACATCTAAGGATAGTCGCCTCCTATAAGTTTTTCTTTCATTTATTTTGTATGTGGACTTTCTGCAACCTGGAACCAACTGTTTTCTGTTTTGTTTTTTAAGGTGTGTCACCTTTAGCATTGTAAAGAAGAGGGTGATGATATTGGCCGCAACCTAGGAGATAAACATGTTTATCGTTGAAGCCTATTGGGTTGCTATGGATAAAGCCACGCACTGATGAGAGTCTCCTGTAGCCAGTAACCTGCTTACTGAGATGTATTTAAAAGTCATTAGCTAAACACTGTTGTAAACTCCCTGCCATAATGAGATCGTAAGCTTGTGGGTGTGTGAGTGCCTGGCTGGGTTACAGGCTGCCTCAAGAGGAGGCTAATGAAGCCCATGGGGACTGTGCAGGCAGCTGGTCCCACAGGACATTTCCTGGTATGTGAGCCAGGGTGGCTTCTTCCAGAATGGAAGGCTGAGCTTACACTGTATATGGGTAGGGGGAGGGTTTGTTCATGTCTATGCATACATGTATGTGTGGTACATGCATGTGGAAAATGGAGGCAAGAGGTTGACTTTAGGTGTCTTCCTCAATCACATTCCACCTGATTTTTTTTTTTTTTTTTTTTTGGAGTCAGGGTCTTTCACTGAACCGGTAGCTTGCCATTTTGGCTAGACTGGCTGGCCAGCAAACCTGGGGGGTACTCCTCTTGTCTCCGTTCCCCCAGCTGTAGGATTACAGGTATATGCTGCTGCACCTGGCTTTTGCATGGGTGCTGGGGATCAAACTTAGGTCTTCTTGCCTGTGGGACAAGCACTTTACCAGCTGAGCCGTGTCTTCAGCCCCTGAGCTCATACCTTGACAGCTGAGCTTGAGTTTAATAGAAAGAGAAAACCTGACCCAAACCCAAGGGAGCTCTGTCAAGACGAATGAGCTTCAGTCTCAGAGATTAAAACTCCACTTAAGGAACCGAAGAGATGGCTCAGTAGTTAAGAGCACTGAATGCTCTTCCAGAGGACCCAGGTTCAATTCCCAGCAACGACATGGCAGCTCACAATTATCTTTATCTCTGGTACCAGGGGATCCCACATTCTCACACAGACATGCAAAACTCCAATGCATATCACACACATACACACACACACATTTTCCAGTCAGACCAGCTACATGGGTCAGGTAAAGCTAGGCTTTCTGGAGGCTGTCTTTGGATGCTTCTAAGGACTGTAGTAATTGCTTCAGACTCCAGAGTCCTACTTAGCTGTGGCATCTTTCCTTCTGAAGAGATTCCAGTGTCTGACAGAATTCTCTGTCCAGTTCAGCCTGATTGTCATGCAATACTTAAGAGACCACAGCAAATAAAGATGGTTTTCTTACAGTTGGGAGAGAAATAGACCAGCTGTAAGACTATCCTTGGTGTCGTTGCAAGGGGACAGAGGAACAGTTTTCCCACCCACCATATACGTCTGCTACCACTTTGGGCAAATTTCTAGAAAATACTGCAAAGAAAGTAAAGCCAGCCTGGTATAAATGGCAATTCAGAGCACCCCACCAGAAGAGAAGTGTAGAGTTCTCGGAGGAAGAGAGAAGAACCAGCCTGCCCATGGCATGTATTCAGTAGACCAGGAGTATGAGATGCTAGAGAGTCAGAAGGATCTCCTGTGGGACACACATAGGAGAGCCCCTGTCACACAGGTCAAATCTTAGTGATGGCTTTATTTTGGTTCCTCATTTCTCACCATTCCCATGACTCCCAGAGCTCTGGCCTTGGGTGTTTGGCTACATTGAATGAACACCACTGTGCAAAAACACTAAGCCTCGGGCTGTAGTGTGTGCTGTGCTGTGTGTGCTGTGTGTGCTGTGTGTGCTGTGTGTGCTGTACTGTGTGTGCTGTGTGTGCTGTGCTGTGCTGTGCTGTGCTGTGCTGTGCTGTGCTGTGTGTGCTGTGTGTGCTGTGTGTGCTGTGCCGAAGTAGGGTCCAGGTTCTTCCTCTCAGCCCCATGCTCCCAGAAGTAAGACTCAAACTCATAATATATTTACAAATACCTTGGCCATATAGCTAGGTTCTTCTCTGACTAGATATCACTTAAAATATTCCATTTATTCTAGCCTACATTCTGCCACGTGGTTGGTTACCTATCCTCAGGTACCATGCTTCTGTCATGTCACATCTTAATAGCTACTCTACCACCTGACTCTTCTATCCCCACCCCCCAACACACACACACACACACACACACACACACACACACACACACACACACTCACTCTCACAGGGAGAGAGAGAAAAAAAAAGCATATCTCTACACAGACTAGCTATCAGGTAACAGTTCTGCCTCCCCCTCCTGAGTGCTGGGATTATAGGTGTGCAGGACCACCACAACCAAATACGATTATCACAGTATAAGAGCCTCCATTCTGTTGCTGGAGGGTAGTAATTGAGTGGCAAGCTCACCTTTCTGTGAGTTAAAATGATCAGGCACGAGCCACTCCGAAGTCTTCAGTACCCACTGGGTACGAATCATCGGAACTACAAGTGGGCCCTGGCACTGTGTAGACTGGTCGGAGTTATCTCTCATTAATGGCTATCATCCATAGAGAAGCAGTTAATGATTTTTTTTAAATATAATTTCAAGAGAGAAAATAGCAAAGACCAAGGGATTCAAGAAATGGTGACTTGAATTTCCATTTGTTGTTCATTTTTTTAATTTGTTTTTTGGGCAGGGTCTCACTGTGTGGTCTGTATTCAGCCTTCTCTGTGGTGTGTGCTTAGCCCCCGCCCCCCCTGCTCCTCCTCCTGTTCATAAGATGCGCAGTTCAGACAGTAACTCATACAAAGTTACCCTGTAATAAACAGACACATCTGAGTATTTGTGGGGGTGGGGGGAGGGTTGGAGGGTATACACTGAGGGGTGTGCATGTACATGTGTGGTGCGTGTGTACATACCAGAGGACAACCATGGGTGTAGTTTCTCAACTACTACACGCCTCAGCTGGGGGACAGGCTCTCTCATTGACCTGGAACTCACCATATAGGCTAGGCTGACTGGCCAGTGAGCTACAGGGTTCTTGTCTTCTCTGCTTGAAAATGTAAAGATGCTGCCATGCCTGGCTACTTTTACATGAGCTCTGGGAATCAATCAGGCCTTCAGGCTTGTATAACAAGCACTTTGCCAACTAAGCTATCCCCTGGACCAAATCTTACTTTTTATGTCTGCCTACCTTCCCTCTCTCTTTCTCTCTCTCTCTCTCTCTCTCTCTCTCTCTCTCTCTCTCTCCCTCCCTCCCTCCCTCCCTTCCTCCCTCTCTCCTTCCCTCCCTCCCTCCCTCCCTTCCTTCCTTCCTTCCTTCCTTCCTTGGTTTGGGTTTTTTGATTTGGTAAGAGTGGCCCCAGTGCTGAATAGAATTGTTCTTTTCCCCATCTCATGCTGTCCAAGAGCCCTGCCCTCCAGTGAATCCCTGCTAAACCAGTCGGACCATCCATTCCCTGGTTTCTACATCCTGCAAACCCAACAGCAGAATCCGTGGCTGGCTTACCCAGGCAGCAGGGCTCAGAAGCCATCGTTAATTAGTCCCCACCCCAGAGGCTGGGACCTGCCCCATGTCTGGCCCCAATTCAGCCTCACCTCAGATTTTATCAGCTACTTGGTTGTCTGCAGCCAACACAGATTTCTGTCTTGATTATTTCAGACCAAAACAATAGATTTGACAGCTTGTCCTCTATCACCCCTCCCTCATTGAAGAGATCAACTCTCCAGCAAAACCTAGACGACATATCTTCCTCTAAAACACATTCCGGTTTCCAAAATTTTAACATGATCAGACAGACCACTTTCTTCCTGGAGTATTCTTCCAAGCTTTTGTTTCTGTCAGAACTGCATCCTGATTAAAGCCTGTATTCCAAACTAGACACCATTCCCCTGCAGTGACACAGGGGACAGATCCTTCCCATGTGTAAGAAGCAGGTCCTTAACAGAGCTGACTCCACATTGTAATAGGAAAGAAAAGTCTGGACAAGTCCAGAAAACAAGTTTGAACATGTTTTAAAGTATGATGATAACCAAAAGTCCACCTGCAATGAAGTCATAGCCCACAGATAGCCAGACACATCTGTTATCTGCCGTGTATGTCAGAAGTAACCCTAATTCAAGCACAAAAAAGGAGCCCTTGGCCGGAGCACTTCATCACACTGGTAGCCATAGCTGGCTAGCGTGATCCTCCGTTCAGGCCTCCTCTGCAACCAAGAGATTAAGCACTCTGCAGCATGGATCATCAAAGCAAGCAGCCGAGAAACTGAAGTCTCTAACTTCGTGGTCAAACACTCTCCGGACCTGAGCTGCTGGAAGCCACAGAACACCTCTATCTTCGTGGTCAAGCACTCTCCGGACCTAAGCTGCTGGAAACTACAGTCATAAGGACTCAGGTCGTATAACTCATGAATAATAATGTACTTACTGCTATGTTTATTTCTTCTGTAATTAGCAACTTACTATTTGCGTTTATTGTATTGATATTGATAGAGGCAATGTATAGGAAATGTGGCAGTACCTTGTTGTTATAATAGCTTTAGCATTGGTGATAATATATTATTTGCTCTGCATTATTAAAGAGCATTTAAATATCAAACCTCTGTCTCTGGTGTACTCTCTCTCCTCTCGGGGAACTGACCATCTCACAGTCAATCCTGTATATGATTCCTGAGTGGAGAGGACCTGTCGCTCCTCTCCCCACAGGGACCCTAAAACCTTATCACAACCTGCTCACGACAGATAACATACTGGGCTCTCGACACCATGACTACATGTATATTTTGAGTTTTTCACTCCAGAAAATTTTGTCAGAATGTGAACTGAATTTCTTCCTGAGTTTCGTTTTGTATTTGAGGTTTAGCAGCTGGGTTACTTAGCTGGTGTTCAGGAGACATGCAAGGCCCTAAACTTACAAGCAACCATTCTTTTAAGTCTGTGTTTTCCCCGACTTGTCATTTTCCATACTCAGGGTCTAAAGGTTCCATTAGATTCTCAAAGAGATCTGTGGCTCACAAGATGGTAGAGAATGGTCTTGCATGTCCAGGAATCGTTTCATTAACACTGATCACAGGTGTACTGTGTGCTGCTGTCCACTGGTGCTCCTTAAAATAAAATGTTCCCTCTAGATGTATGTGTTTGGACAGTTGATCCAGCCTGTTTGGGGAGGGTGTGGTACCATTGTATTTGAGTTGTTTTGAATCTGAAGAGAACTCTTGAATCTCAGCTCCTCTATTGTGATCTCTCCACTTGACAAAACCTTTCCAAAGAAATGATTCATTGCTGACACTCTTGGGCAGTCCTGTATGCTTGGCACATGTTTGCTGTGTATCTGATTTGTTTTCCCTCTTGGAGTTCCAAGGATTGAACATAGCGTTTCATGAATGTTAAGCAACTTCTCACCCTCAGCCTGACCTATTTTAATAAACAAAATCAGGAAGGTCCTGTTAGTCCCATTTTACAGATGAGGAGACTGGGGTGTCTAGAAGTAAAGTGGCCAGTTCCAGGTTCCACTGTTCATGAGCGAGTAGTTGGGGTTCCGACCCAAGTGTGCTGATTAGTCTTTGTCAGTTTGATACAGGAAAAACCACAGTTGAGTAATTAATTTCATCATGTTGGCTGGTGGGTATAGCTGTGGGGCATTAATTTCTTGATTAATGATTGAAATGGGAGGACCCCACACACTGTGGGTGATGCCTCCCCCGCGGCAAGTAGTCCAGCATTGTATAAGAAAGCAAAGTGGGCAAGTCATGGAGAGGAAGCCAGTAAGCAGCATTCCTCTACGACTTCTGCTTCAGTGCCTGCCTGCAGCTTCCTGCCTTGAGCTCCCATCCTGATTTCCTTTGGTGATAAACTGTTATCTGGAAGTTGTTATGAAATAAACCCCTTCCTCTCCAAGGTGGTTTTGGGACATGGTGTTCATCATCGCAACAGAGAAACTAAGACAATAGGCTACTTTGATGCCCTGGTTTAACTCCTGGTTTTAGAGGCTGTTTGCCTTTTTCCACCATCGCTCACAGGTGCCCCTTCTATCATTGATCTCGGAATTTAAACAAGTGTGGTAAATTTGACCCGGGACTCATAGCCACACTCACAAGCATTGAAATCGTGCACAGTGTGTGGTTTATAAATATTAAGTTTTAAGCGCTGGACACACAGGTGACAGCTAAGCACTGACCGTAGCTGTATCTCTTCCTCTGTTGCCACCAGAGTGTCTCTACGTGTTCCCCTGCCAGTGGAACTACCGCCCTGATCACTGCATGTATGGAAGCAACTGCAAAGATGCCGAGCGGGAAGGCGTGTCTGTTCTGCATGGCAACCGTGGCGTCTACCACGATGACAAGCAGCCCACTTTCCGAGCGCTCTATGAAGCAATCCGGGATGTAAGTGTGCTCTTCAAAGCACCATTCAGCCGATGTTTGCTTACCAGCGTGATGCACTTCAAGTGCTGTGGTTCATGGGTGCCTTGAATGCCAAATACTCCCAAAGATAACTCCTATGCCTTTTACCATCCTGTAGAGTAAGAGTTCCGGGGAAAGAAAACGCAACAAAAATGAGATTGTTTTATTTAGCTCAAGCTAAGCATGTTGCCTGGTTACCAGCTCTAAGGTCTTAAGCAATCATGTGTCAGGCTGGTCAGTTAGAAGCTGCCACATTGAAAGCAGCAGCAGGTCGGTTTCGTTTCTTTTCTTTTTTTTCTTTGTTTGTGTATGTGTGTACATGTTTGTGTCTTCTGTATGGCCATGTGTGGTGAGTGTGCATATGGAGACCAGAGGTTGACACTGGATGTTTTCCTCAATCACTGTCCACCATTTTAAAATGTGTATATGGGTGGTTTGCCTACATGCATGCCTGTGCACCACATGTGTGCCTGGTGTCCTTGGAGGACATAAGATGGCATTGAATCTCCTGGAACTAGAATTATAGAGGATCATGAGACACCATGTGGGTGCTAGGAATTGAGCCCATGTTCTCTGGCAGAACAGCTAGTGCCCTTAACTATTGAGCCATTTCTCCAGCCCCTCTACATTATATTTTGAGACGTAACCTAGAGTGCCCTGGTTTGACTAGTAAACTCAAAGATCTTACTGTCTGTACCTCCCCAGTGCTGGGATTATAGGTATGCTCTGACACACACAGCTTTTTACATGAGTCCTGGAGATCAGATTCAGGTCCTGAAGTTTGCGTACAAACTCTTTGCTAACTGAGCCATATCCTTAGCCGACCAAGCCCTATTGATTTAAATAAAGTGCAAGCAAAAAGCAAAAAAGAGGTGCCTGCCATTTGTACCATCAAAGGGAATATGTAGGGGCTGTGTGGATGCCTCCTGGATGGTGGGAATCTTCTTATAGCCAGGAGGTCTTGAGCTATATATATCACGAACCATGAGCCAGAAATGGGGAGCCAGAGCCCTGTAGCTGCATGTGTTTGCTTTCAGAGATCACGTTTGATAGAGTCCCTTCCCTGTGGTTTTACTTCGCATGGTTTCAGTCGCCATGTCCAACCATGGTCCAAAAACATTACATGGAAAACCCCAGAGTTGCACGCTTCATAAGTTGTAAACTGTGGGCTGTTCCCAAGAACATGAAATTTGATGCCATCCTGCTCCGTCCTGCCAGGGATGTGAATCACCTCTTTGTACATGTATCCACACGGGATATGTTACTCACCCTCCATTAGTGTAGCAGCCACAAGGTGTCCAGTCTGTAGGGTTCTGTACTTACTCATCATGGTCTCAGGCATCCACCAAGAGTGCAGCAATGTATTCCCATGAATAATGGATGATATTATGTACAATGCTGCCATGGAGGGAGTGGAACCTCATATAATTTGAGCCCACTCTCTCTTCCTTGAAGAGATAAGTGAACACGGGCTAAGGGGCGATTCAGGGTTGTGTGAATGATTCCCTTGGGAAATTCTGTGTTGTCCCCTTACCTTTTACCTTAATATTGAGATTACTAGTAGGAAGCCATCAGCAGGTACTTACAAGGAGTGCCCCCCTTAAGCTGTCCCTCCAAGATGCAGAGCAGGGATCAGCAGATTGTTTTCAACATGAGGAATCCATAGGAGATTTGTGTTTCGGCATTCATAAATAAGGTCACAGGGAACACAGTGACCTTTTCCATTCATGCACTGCCATTGGCGGAATTGGCATTCCAACAGCAGAGGTTATTGGTTGTGATTGTGGGTTCCTCAATGCCCAAACTATTTGTTATCTACCCCTCCCCACCCCTGACAAGAACTGTTTGCTGATCCCCTGATATAGATTGTATTAAAGATTCTTTTTCTTCTTCTTCTTGAAGATCTGGGAACCCAGTGCTGGGATTATATATATGAATGCCAGCACTGGGTTATATATATATATATATATATATATATGCGCCACAGCCATGTGTGCAGGTCAGAGAACAACCTCGGATGTTGTTCTTCACCTTCTACCTTGTGGAGGCAAGGTCTCTGTGCTTTACTGCTTCGTGTGTCAGAATAGCTGGTTCATGAGATTCTGAGGACTGCACTATCTCCGTCTCCCATCCTACCATACGAGCACAGGAATTACAGATATATGCTACTTGTGGGTTCTGAGGTTCCAGACATAGGTCCTCACACTTTGTGGCAAGTACTCTATCCACTGAGCCATCCCCTGGCCTGTACTGCATCTTTGTGACCCATCCCTCAGCCTATAATGCATCTCTCTGTATGAAGGTGAGCATTTTACTAAAGAATTACAGTTCTGGAGATGCCAGGGCTGTCCTCCCCACAGGGGATCACTTACCAAGCATCTAAGCACCTCTTCTTCTGCTTCCTGCTGTTTAGTTTTCAAAGGGCAAGTGATTGAATTACACAATCCGTTATGTACTCTGTGACATTCACACACTTGATTACGCAAACACTGACTCAAGGGGGAAACCCATCCCCAGCATGGGTGGAAGTCAAGAAAGCATGCAGCCGCGTGGGCTCCACTTTCCCTTGTGATCTGGCCCTGCTTGGGGATTGAGCAATTGTGGCTGAGTTATGACTCATCTTGCTCAGTTCTCTTGGGGATCAGAAAGGCAGCCAAATGACTCTGTCTTAAACAGTTTTACATAATCACTCCATGGGGTTCCACAGTTTAGCCCTAAAAGACAGTTTTCATTCAGGCAATTCCATTAGGACAGTCACTAGCTCCAAATCAATGTGGGAGTGAATATGTGTTCCCCTATACCCGCCTTCTACTGAGTTGTGATGTTCTTACCATATGCAAAAGGATCAGAGCTGGCTTTCTGCCTGTTGGACCGGAGCTGAAACCCCAGTTCTGTCACCCTCTGATTAGTCATTAACTGCTGTTACCTTACTGAGCCTCAGTTGATTTCATCATCATAAAATGAAAATAATAATAGAGGGATGGAGAGATGGCTCAGCAGCTAAGAGCACTAGCTGCTCTTCCAGAGGACTCCGGTTCAATTCCCAGCATCCACATGGCAGCTTACAAGTGTCTGTAACTCGAGTTCGGGAGGATCCAGCACCCTCACCCAGACATACATGCAGACAAAACACCAATGCATATGAAATAAGAATAATAAAGTAAGTTTAAAAAACAAGATAAGCCGGGCAGTGGTGGCACATGCCTTTAATCCTAGCACTTGGGAGGCAGAGGCAGGTGGATTTCTGAGTCCAAGGCCAGCCTGGTCTACAGAGTGAGTTCCAGGACAGCCAGGACTACACAGAGAAACCCTGTCTCAAAAAAAAAAAAAAAAAAACCAAAAATAAATAAATAAAATTAAAAAAAATAAAATGAGGATAATAATGTTACCTTCTAAGGTCTGGAGAAATGGCTCAGAGGTCAAGAGTAATTGCTCTTTCAAAAGAACCGAGTTCTGTTCCCAGTATGCATGTCAGGTGGCTGACAGCCACTTATGACTCCAGCTCAACGGAGTCCAACAAACTCTTCTGGCTTCTGTGGATACATGTGTGGCGTGTGCGTGTGCGTGTGCGTGCGTGTGTGTGTGCGTGTGTGTGTGTGTGTGTGTGTGTGTGTGTGTGTTTGTGTGCACTCGGGTGCGCATGCACGTATAGAGTAAATGGGTGAAAGAGACTTTTTAAAAGTATTATCTCCCTAATGAGATACTTATGAGGATTAACAAAATGATGGCTTTTAAACTTTAATCACACACCTGACAGTTGTATTCAGTATGTAGACATTGTTCTAATGGCAAGCATTTTACATCTGTTTTTTTCCCTAGCGTGTTGTCTTTCTTTCTCATATGCACACAGCCTAACCCTGCATGTATGTGCTTGTATGATGGACTGGTCTAACTGCTCCCTGTCATGACCCTCCTAATATATATAGATACTCTTCAGTAATTCTTTCAACAGTCATCTATAAAGCCTACTACTTTAGGCAGGAATAATTCCAGTTGCCTGGAATTTGGAGGCTAGCAAGATAGACCAAGCCCTGTGATTGAGATCTCTGTTCTAGCTAGGCAGTGGTAGAGCATACCTTTAATCCCAGGAGAGGCAGGTGGATCTCTGAGTTTGAGACCAGCCTGGACCAAGGAGTGAGTTCCCAGACAGCCAGGGCTCTATAGAGAAACCCTGTCTTAAAAAACAAACAAACAAAAATCTCTGTTCTAGTATAAAAAAAAAAGTTTTCCGTAACAAGGAAAGAAAGATCCTATCAAAATGGAAAGATTTAAAGTTCTAAGAGGAACAGGTAGGATGTTTCAGCAGGCAGGTTGTCAGGGAAAGCCTGTGCCAGCCTGGGACTGGGTCAGGTGGGGGCATTCATGGGGAAACCCAGGGAAGATCCTGCCAACCGGAAGACACAGTCAGGAAACTCCCCAGTGTGGAAGGAAGCAGGTGTACCAGGACACAGGAAGACTGTCACCTCAGCCACCTGGGAGTGATAATGGGAGGAGGGTAGAAGATGAGGCAGGGTTCCAGATCACCTGGCGCTTTAGAAGCAAGAGTTAGACTGCAGTCTGGGCAGGAAAGTGACAGCTGTGACTTACAGTGGCTTATGTCAGCTAATTACAGACTTGCAAGAGGAAGGAGGCCCTGGGCTGTTTGTGAGGTTGATAGCCAGAACTGACCTAGAGGGAGTTTGTGTGGAAGTGGGAAAGTCGGCAGGCAGGGCTGTGGAGGCTGTGGAGATGGGACTTCTGGTTGTCTGGCTTAGGGCTGTGGGAGAAAGCAACTGTGTCCCAGGCCGGAGCTGGTGTGTGGCTCATTTTCAAGATACCTCACTGCCTTGGTGATCCACATGCTGAAGCAATGTTTCTGATGTCCTTGACCGACTGGGGGACTTGTTCTACGAAAGTAGATACCCATCCACTCCGCTCTGGGGCTAGAGTGGCTTGCCCTTTGACCTTTCTGTTTCTCCCTTTTTGTCTCCCTAGGGTTTTCATTGGCAAGCGTTAAACTCTGACTTGATCTACCAGCTTTCCTTTCTCTTTCGACAGGATGGTGATAAAGCTTGGCACATGCTCTTCTGTTGGGTTTGTCCAAGTAGTCCAAAAGATTTATTTTGGAAAATTCTACTCTTTCGTATATCCCATGATGAAATTAAGAGACATTAAACAAGTCGAGGCTTCACATGTTCAATACTGAGTGAATTTTAAAAACTCAAAATGATCAATGACCTTTGGCCTCTTGATTACTTCCCCCCTCCCCCCCCCAGCCTTTCACACTTGACCCTGTGTTGTGGATCAAACTCACAACTTTGAAATGCTAAGTAAGTGCTTTGCCGGTGAGCCCCAGCCCCAGCCTGGTGTCTAGAATGTTTTGCTAAGACACCTGTATTTGCTCAACTCTTGGCTTTCCGTAGCCACATGCCCTTAAGTTTCTTAGATGGCAAATAAATAAACAAATGAACTAATCAGTTAATTAATTGACTAATTGGGGCTGGAGAGATTACTCCTTGGTCAAGAGCACTTGCTGCTTTTGCAGAGGATCCAGGTTCAAATTCCAGCACCCACACAGTGACTCATAACTGCCTGTAATTCTAGTTCCAATGAATCTAGTACCCTCTTCTGACCTCTGTGGGTACCAGGCATGCAGGTAGTATTTATACACCCGTGCATATGCGTAAGATAAAAAAATAAATAAGTCTTTTGAAAACAATAAACTCAGTGTTTTGTTTGGGGTAGATTTCAAATGATTGTCTGCTTTAGCCTTGTGTTCTACCCCTCAGACATAGAGACCTTGTCTTCAGACTTGAAGAGCCTTAGGAAGATAAGCAAAGCATATTTTGGGGGTTGCTTGGGGGTTGTTGGGCATCATGGTATAGGCCTATAATCCCAATACACTAGAAGTGAAGGCAAAAGAATTCCAAGTTCAAGGTTAGTCTTAGTTATAGAAGACTCTACTTCAAAAAAAAAAAAAAATAGAGAAAACAGAATTGAGGGGCCAGAGAGTTACATGATCCCATGGGGCTGTACCACTGGCCCAAAACTTAGTAAGCTTACACTGTGTTTTGTGTTTGAATAAGAGTGACTTGTGTTTTAAAGAGCACTTGAATGACAAATTTATGCCTTTTTTTCTTCTTTTTTTTCCTTTCTCTCTTCTTATTATCTTTCAGTTTCCCTTTCAGGACAATCTTTTTCAATCTATGTACTACCCTCTGCAGCTGAAGTTTTTGGAGACGGTGCATACCCTGTGTGGACGGATCCCCCAGGTTTTTCTCAAGCAGATTGAGAAAACCATGAGAAGGGCTTATGAGAAGCACATTATCATCCACATGGGGCCCAACCCCATAAGCTGAGTGTCCTCTTGCGCTAAGTCAGCCTGGCGTCTGTGATCAAGGACATGGATCCTTACACTGCCTGGATATTTGTGTGTGTGAATATTTAATGGTGCTCTGTGACTGTTAAGGTTCAAATGCCTAATTATATTTTGCTAAGTTAATTATCCCTAAAAGGGAATATGCTTTTCTTTATTTTCTCCTGATACCCTATTTATCTTTTATTTTTAAAGTTATTTTATGAATTTAACATTGTTCCAGTGTGTTGAGAGAGAAAGAGGAACTTTTTTCCAGCCCTCAAATATGAGCCCCTGTTGGTATATGCAGCTATCATAATTATCTGGATTTCTTGAGATTTCTCCTATGGGACTTGCTCTCTCATACCCTGTTAAAAAGCAGTACGTCTTGGGACTGGCAAGATGGCTCCGGTGGCAAAAACATTTGCCACCAAGCCTAATGGCTTGCGTTCGACTCCCTAAATAGAAGATGAGAATTAACTCCACCGAGTTATCCTCTGATCTGCATGTGTGTGCCCACACTCACACCCACAAGTAAAGAAGTGTAACATTAAAAAATAATAGGGGCTGGGGAGATGGCTCAGCGGTTTGACTGTTCTTCCAGAGGTCCTGGGTTTCATTTCAAGCAACCACATAAATGGCTCACATCCATCTGCAACTCCAGACCCAGGGGATCTAATGCTCTCTTCTGTCCTCCATGGCCACTGTGCACATAAGTAGTGTGAATCGATATACATGCAGGCAAAACACCACTACACATAAAATAAAATGATAACTTTTTGAAAAATTAAAAAATAATAATAATATATGTTATGAGACAAACAAACTTGAAGAGAATATAGGTCAATGTGCCACAATCAAGATTAGACATAATCCTACCAACCACTTGGTAAGGTTGTTACCATTTGCATGCCTTTTCTTCCAGACTCCTTAAACCCGCTCCCCCCACCACCACCACCACACACACACTTCTGTATTTCCCACTGTAACACCTTGAAAACATACAACCTCAGTAAAGCGCAGTCTTTTTTCTGAGATTTCATATAGGAGACTAAACAGTCAGGCGAGATAATTACAGCATGCCGTGTCTGGAAAAGGCTTTCAGACCAGCTAATTGGGCAGCATTTCAAGATGAAACATGTGTCTGAGAGTGTGTCTCAGAAGGATTGCTGAGCTCCGTGGAGGGCTCAATCATGAGAAATTTCTATGCAACAAAAGCTTCTAAAAGAAAGCCTAAGGGATCTCTTTAGCAAAGAGGTGTGAGTTTGTGTTTCTCCACAGACAAGAGCACTTGATTAGACTTCCGGACAGGGGGCAGAAATCAAAGGACAACTTCAGATGGTTGTTTGGGTCTTGTTGTTTTAATTGTAATTTTTAACGATGTGTCTGTGTCTGTGTACCTGCATGTGAGTGCAGGTGCTGGTGGAGACCAGAAGATGTGGTTGAGGGGAGGGGTCGTTAATCCCCTTGAGCTTGAGTTACAAGTGGTGAGGCCCCTGACTTAGGTGATGTGCACTAAACTTCCGGGTCTCTGCATGAACAGCAAGCGCTCTTAACCATGGGCCCATCTCCCCATCCCCTTGGTGTTCTTTTGGTTTGTATTTTAGAGACAGGGTTTCACAACCTGCCTGCCTCCATTTCCAAGTAAGTCCCGGATCTACAGGTGTGTGCCCCCACACCCAGCTCTAGTTTCAGATTTAATTTGCTCAAAGTAAATATTTCAGATAATTTCGTTGGCAAGAAAACGCAAATTCCTGCCAACCTCGGGACTCTTTTTTTCACTGTGTTAGCTTAGAAGCCTTACAATCCTAGCATGGAGCTACAGGAGAGAAAGCTCTTATTCTGTCCCCAAAGGGATCTGACTTAATCCCTAGATGCTTATATGGTTGGTATCAATGTAGGGACATTTTTGCATAATGCTTTATTTATCTCAAATGACTTTTGCATAAATGATTTTTTTTGTTTGTTTCCCAAAGCGGAGAGAACTAGGAGGGGCCCATATCATCTCCGTGAGGTTAAAAGAAGGAACGTCTTCTTCTTCTTCTTTTTTTTTTTGTTTTTTTTTTTTTGTTTTTTTTTGTTTTTTTGAGACAGGGGTTCTCTTTGTAGCCCTTGCTGTCCTGGAACTCACTCTGTAGACCAGGCTGGCCTCAAACTCAGAAATCCACCTGCCTCTGCCTCCCAAGTGCTGAAATTAAAGGCGTGCGCCACCACCGCCCGGCAAGTCTTCTTCTTTTAATTAGTTGCTTTTAATACAGCAAAAGGAACAACTCCAGTATACGTCTATTTCTATAAAATACAGGTTAGTGTAAGATGGATCCTATTTTTCCAAGGAGGAAAACATTTGAAAATAAACATCCTGAGTTCTCTTCATCCCACACAGACAGCAATCTGAAAGTGGAAACTTAAAAAAAAATTATTTTTATTTATGTGCGGGAACCCATATATCAGTAGGTTATCATGGCCAATGTCTCATCCGAAGATGGGACTCCTCAGCACGACAAAGGAACCCTGCGGTGGCAGTTAGTGTGTGACACAGTTACTGTAGTCACAGATGTGATGATGAAATGCTAAGGTCCAGCCACTCTCTTCTCTTGCCTACCACCTGCTGCTGTTAGGGAAATCACCCCGTGGTATACTTCTCTCATTTTTACTGTTGTTTTGTGTCCTCACCAGCAGACGTGACATCTTATTTTTGGTCTTTCCTGCTGTGGGCACGTGGGGTGTGGGGTAACTACTCACGATCTGGGTTTTAGTGATGGAGTCAAAACGTACACATAAAACACTGACCTCCATTTCAGTCTTTCTTTTCATTGTCTGACCAGAACGTCCAGTGAACCCATGGGTGCTGTTTAGACTCCTCAGTGGCTACCAGATCTAAAGACCTCCCATCAAGTCTCTGGAGAAGCCTTCAAATACAAGATACAGCAGTGCCTTTGGTTTTATTGAAAGCAGCTCTACCTGCAGCTCTCAGCTGTTTGATGCCAACTGCATACACAGCACTGTTGCCACTGAAGCTCTATGGTAGCATTTTAAAACATTCTAGAAGGATCAGTCATGATCATGTAACACTTTAAAACCTTATGTCTCACACACACACACACACACATACACACACACACACACACACACACACACACACACACCACTCCCCATGGTGGAATTCCCATGGTGTGGCCTACAATTTTAGGTGTTCAGTGGAGAATGTAAAGGAAAAAAAAATCTCTTCCAACCCTTTGAATCTAAAAGTGGTAATTATTGGGTTTTCTCTGCCTTTGGTATTTCCTGGCAAACACCTTAGAAACGTGAGAGCCGTGTGTTTATTCAATGAACTTCTAAAACCTGTGATCTGTGGTTTGCTGGCTGCCTTTCAGCAACTTAGGCCACACTGAATCTACCCCTGCAAGAGCTGAAATTGGTGCTCTCATCTCCTCCAGTCCTGCCCTTGTTTCTTTTCCCCTCCTCTCCCTTCCCTCTCGTTTTAGTCACTGTTCTGTTCCTGTGAGGAGACACCCTGACCAAGACATCTTTCATAAAAGAAAGCATGTAATTGGGGGCTTGTTTACAGTTTTACCAGCTAATGCATTATCATCATGTTGGGAAGCAGAGAGGCATGGTGCTGAAGCTGAGAGCTTTACATTCTTACTCTTCAGGCAGAGAGACTCCCAGTGGCACACCTCCAACGAGGACACACCTCCCATCAACTGGGACTAAGCATGCAAATAAATATGTGAGCCTATGGGATGCATTCTGATTCAAACCAGGACACCTCCTCTCTGCTGCCTTCTCTCTTTTCTCATTTTCTATTTTTTTTTTTTTAAAGTCTACTTCGCAGATGTGACTGTGTCTGTCTGTGGAGAGTGTCAGAGCACTTCGGAACAGCAAGCGATGATCACGATCTTTGCACGCGCTGGAAGTGAGATTTCAGTGACAGGGTTAGTAGGAAGGCTGAGGTGACTTCTTGCTGTTTCTTAAATCTCAGAAATTGTGACTTACATGGAAATTCTAATACTTGAATATGTCCCATCTACAAAAATCAATTTGACTGTCTCCTTGACTTTGACAATTGTGGTTTAGCACAATGCTCGTGGCTTCAGCTTTTTGTGACATTTGGATGTCACATTCAGTGCTCTACGGTGAACCATCTGCACTTGCACTGTCTGCTTCTGAAATGGACATTTTTATGCTCCCAGAGGCTGGCTGGTGTCTACAATGCATTTATAGTGTCCATAAGCGAAAGTCAACAAGCACACCAAACCATGCATAATCAAATCTCGATTCAGAGTGGTAGCTCTGGGCATGGTGGCACACAACTATCATCCTAAGATGATAGCTGTGAGTTAGTGGATGATAGCTGGTACTCACCAGGTCGGCCAGGCCTTTCTCAAAAACAGCTGAAGGGGAGGCTGGAGAGATGGCTCAATGGTTAAGAGCACTGACTGTTTCTTCTTTCCAGAGGACCTAGATTTAATTCCTAGCACCTACTGATGGCTTACAACCATCTCTAACTCCAGTTCTAAGGGGATCTGACACCCTCTTGTTAGGATAACAGGCATGCATGTAATTCACAGACATTCATGCAGACACAATGCCCATACATGTGATTTCTTTAAAAGTTAAAAACATCCAAGCAGGGCCCACGCCTTTAATCCCAGCACTCTGGAGACAGGCAGGTGATCTCTGTGAGTTCAAGGCCAGTCTGGTCTACAGAGTAAGCTCCACGCCAGCCAGGGCTGCATAGTGAGCCCCTTTCTCAAAAACAAAACCAAGCGCACATGCACAATAACAAAAAGTTATTGGGTGATCATAAAAACAATGATTCAGTAAGTTAAAATCATTATAGCCTGCTCTGCACACAGGACACCTGCCACATAAGTGTAAAATTATAGGACATAATATTTGGCATTTACTCATAAAGAAAAAAGTGCCATATGTTTGATGAACCAAAATGGGCATCATTTCATGATCAGATTCAGAAATTCATTCTCAGTGTGAAAGTGTCACTTAACAGAGTGGCAGGCAGCCAGGCAGTGGTGGCATACACCTTTAATCCCAGCTGGGAGGCAGTGTCAGGTGGATTTCTGAGTTCGAGGCCAGCCTGGTCTACAGAGTGAGTTCCAGGACAGCCAGGGCTACACAGAGAAACCCTGTCTCAAAAAACAAAACAAAACAAAAAAAGAACAGAGTGGCAGGCAATTCTCCTTACATTCTTGTTTTCTGCTGTGTTTTCATTTTCCATTTTTGCCTTCCCCTTTCTGTCTATGATATAAATTTCTGGGTAGTACAGGAACCAGGGCTTTCTTGGAACACATGACAGGTCTTGGGAGCCCCTGTGTAGGTAGACTAGAGTTCTAACTAGACCTTAGATCCACTGTCTATGATTAGGGATGTTCCAGACATTTTAAAAGGCTAATACCTGTAGCCCGGCAATGGTAGCTCAAGCCTTTAATCCCAGCACTTGGGAGGCAGAGGCAGGCGGATTTCTGAGTTCGAGGCCAGCCTGGTCTATAGAGTAAGTTCCAGGACAGCCAGGACTACACAGAGAAACCCTGTCTCGAAAAACAAAAAACAAAACAAAACAAAAAAGGCTAACACCTGCACACACTCATACACATACGTCATCATCCTTTTAAAAGGGACGCCACCATTTACTGTATCTGTGAGTTGAAGAATCATGCACGGTTAAAGCCATTCATTTCACAACAGCCTTGTGGGCCTTTACCTCTGACGAGATTTTTCCGGCAAACGAGGGAGAGCTTTGTTCTAGTTTTTGTTTTTCACAGGTCAAAACTGGAAATATTCTCTTGAGTCTGCAGCATAAAACTGTGTGTCACCATAGGAGTGAACACGTGAGAACCAGGCACAGTGCTGGCTTCACTGGGCTGACATGTTTGCATTGTCATTGAAAAAAACATATCTACTGTTCAGAGCTCCCTGAACACTGGTTGTTTTTTGTTTTGTTTGATCGGAAAAACTTGGGTGTTTTTGTTCTTGTAATTTTATTTGCAAAGAAATACATTTTAAAAAGAACAATCCAAAGAGAAGGAATTATTACAGTTAGTAGAATGGAAGACAAGAACTAAGATGATCTGACCGCCTCAACTTTTTAAATGTCTCATTGCTTGTTTATTACCTTTACAAAAAAAACAGACTTAAAAGCTTTAAATATGTGTTATTTGATATTGCTTTGGAATTGTGTATTATGTTTTCCTTCATATGATTTTAAGCCTAAAAGTATCTTAAGTATATATAACTAGTAAAGAGTATTTAATATGTAGAATAGTTTATTTTTAAAAAAATCATTAAAAAATTTTACCTTGATTATAATAGTGTCGTCATAAGTTATTTGTTTAGAGTAGTTTTCTCTGTTCGATGATGATCAGAGTTTGATGTGAAAATGAGCTGTCTATAAAATCCCTTGTGTTTTGCAAAGTTGTGCTTGACTTGTTGACCACAGCACATAAAAAAATAACTAAACTGCTTCAAAGGTTTCGAGCTGATCGAAATATTTTTTTTTCTACCATTTCTTTTTAAAATCAGCACAAGGGTGGGGCAGTGGTGGCGCACGCCTTTAATCCCAGCACTTGGGAGGCAGAGGCAGGTGGATTTCTGAGTTCAAGGCCAGCCTGGTCTACAGAGTGAGTTCCAGGACAGCCAGACTTACACAGAGAAACCCTGTCTCAAAAAAACAAAAAAACAAAAAACAAAAAACAAAACAAACAAAAAAATCAGCACAAGGTATTTAGTTCATCTCCTGAATTTTCTCCTCATAGTTAAGACTAAATTTTAAGTGGTTTTGTTTTTAAGTTTAATTATGTGTATGTGTGTGTGTGCATATATGGACATGTGTACATGCGTAGAGGTCCTGAGGAGGCCAGAAGAGGGCATGAGATCCCCTGACGCTGGGCTATAGGCTGTTGTGAGCAGCCCAATGTGGTTGTTGGGAACCAAACTTAGCTTCCTCTGCAAAAGCGGTACTCGATCGTAACAGGGGAGCCAACTCTCCAACCTCTCAAAATTAATTTTAAATCCTAGTGCCACCATTTTCTGGTAGAATGTAACCCTCTACACCTTACCAGCCCTCTATTAAGGGAATAAGCTGTGACTCTCCTTATGTAACATTCTGAGAATAACCAAAGAAATGTATATTAAATACTTGACATGTGGTAAACACTCAGCTTACACATAAACACTAGCTAGTGCTACCGCCAGGGACCTGTCTACCAAAATAGAAACTTGTACAATAAATCCCACTGCATGGGATGGGATGTGGGCTGACTACATCTCTTGTTTTTCACCTGAGATTTCATGGCATCTCTAAACTTATTTTAGTGGGTGAATATGTTAGTGTCGCTAAAATGTGAAGAGAGTAAAAGCAAAGGTGTGTGGCTCCAGACCGGTAGGACCACCACCATACATACTCTTAACATATACTGAATAACTGAACGTTATTTTTAAGCATGTGTTTCCCTTGCAGTGGCTCTCAACCTTCTTAATGCTGCAACCCTTTAATATAGTTCCTCATGTTGTGATGACACCAACCATAAAAGGATTCTGTTGCTACTTCATAACTGTGATTTTGCTATTGCTATAAACTGTAATGTAAAAGGGATTGCGACCCACAGGTTAACAACTGATGCCTGAAGATTTTATACAATTAGAATGAGTCTGGCATGTCTCCCCAAGGTATCATTCTGAAGATTTGAAAACTATATTAAATTTGGTGCAACTTGATGATGGTAGAAGTGTAACTTACTTGCTTAGCATGCACAATGCCCTGGGTTCCATCCCCAAACCCTGCCCCCAGATAAAGAGGGGAAGAGGAAAAGGAAGAAGGAAAGGAAAGGAGGAAAGAAAGAAAGCTGCTATGATAATAATGTTTATTAAATAATAATGTTTAAAAGATATATTCTAAGCCAGCACCACAACCACAGTGCATGCCTGCAAGCCCAGCACTCAGGAGTCTGAGGTAGGATGGTCATGTGATTGTAACTAGTCAGGCTTCTGTAGTGACACTCTGTCAGAAACTCTGTGTGTGTGTGTGTGTGTGTGTGTGTGTGTGTGTGTGTGTGTGATAGAAACAGAGCCACACAGAGTTGTCAGAGTTGTAGCTAGATCCTGAATAACCGAGTCAGCTTCCTCTGATGTCTAAGCCACTATCTCCACTCAAAACATTACTCTGAAGGTGTCCTGGTCCTCTGACCCAGATCTTCATCCTCCTGCCTGTTTGCCTCTGACTGCTTCCCAGCACTACCTCACTCTGTGTAAAGCTTCTCCACCACTTTTTCCTCTTAGAATGATGCCCAAGCTGCTCTTCAGGTATCCTAGGAGGTCTCTACATGATCCACCACACGTGCGTGCGCGCGCGCGCACACACACACACACACACACACACACACACACACACACAGCCCATCCCCCTGTCCACATGCCCTCTTGACTTTCTTTTCCCACATCTTCACTAATTCCCATTCATCTATTACAAGGGCTTTGAGCCTTTGTTAGCATCCCTCCTGCCTCCCTTTTCCTTTCTTTCATCTGATAAATGTCCACTACTCTTTGGGCCTCAATGAAAGTGTCACTTCGTTTTGGAAGCCTCCCATGATCTGCCAAGGGTGACAAGGCCTTCTTGTATACTCATTTGTATGTGTCATCCTGCACATTGTGATGTCTGTCTACTGAAACAATAGTGAGATAGTGACAGTAAGCTAGACATAATAGACCATGCTTTAACCTCAGCACTCAGGAGACAGAAGCAGGTGAATGTCTTTGAATTCCAGGACACCTTGATCTACACATAGACTGGTCTCAAAAAGAAAAGGAAGGAAGGAAAGAAAAAAAAAGGAAAGGAAAGAGAACAAAAACAAAGAAGAAAGAGTAGAAAAAGAAATAATAACAATACTTATGTCATACTTAATTTATTGACTACCTTTCCCAGTAGAGACACTATTCCTTAAAGGCACAAGCCTTGCTATCCTGTTCTCTGTTCTGGGCTTTGGTGATGAACATGCATGAGCATCACAGTTAACAGAAAATAAAAATAATTCGGCTGCATGCCGACCGGGACCCAGCCCTATCCGCAAAGCTTCAGAACACTAATTCTGGTTATCCTGAAAAACAACTACTTTCCTGGAGAGGTTGCTGCAGAGGTATGACATCTTATCCACTGAATGTTTATCGAGTTGTGTGAATCTTAGGGATTTATTTACCCAGAGACGGCAGAAGTTCTTTTTGGCTTAAATGCTCACTCTTTCCACAGTCCGTTCTTTATGGCCTTGTGGAGGGCATTTGTCTGGAAACTACCTTATTTCTGATTGCCATTTCTTTCATCATTAACTATTTAAATTGTAAAGGGGAGCAAATAAAGGTCATTTAGTGTGTGTGCGTGTGTGTGTGTGTGTGTGTGTGTGTGCGCGTGCGTGCGTGTGTGCGTGCGTGCGTGTGTGTGTGTGTGTGTGTGTGTGTGTGTGAGATTGAGAGAGAGAGAGAGAAAGAGAAAGAGAGAGAGAGAATATAAATGTGGACTGGTTCATGTAAGGGACAAGGTACCTGCCACTCCACACACACACACATACACACACACACACGCACACGCACACGCACACGCACACGCACACACACACACAAACACCACCCCTCACCTGCAATCTGTGTGTATTCAATGGTTCACATAATGCCAAGGGAAATGTATCTCTTTCATGGTGCTTTTGTCTTGAATATTTTTTTGAAAACCATTGGCCACCCTTCTAGGATCCCAGCCGTAAAATGTTCGTGTCATTACAATAGCATCTTTCCATCTGCAGAAACACACTGTTTTCATGTCCAGAGGAAAAATGACATTGCCAAGCTAGACCACCAAAGCATCAAGAAAATCTCCTAGTGTTTGCTTTAAAATAATTACAATATTCATTTTCCCTGAATGACAGACAACCATTGGCCACCTACAGCCCTCCTCAGAAAAAAAAAAATCCATAATCTAACTACATAACAATTGGATGGGATAACTGGAGGGGTCTTGTCATGAACTAGACCTGTTGGAAAGACTCGTTTAGCCGTCGCCATAACTGTAGGCAAAGCCATGAGTGTAAATGGATCCTCTACATGCGTGTGGTAAATGTGACTGTAAGGAGCCTTGTGGGAACACCTATTCTTACTGAACATGTAGGACTTATCAAAACATAATAAATAATATTCCCCTTCTCTGGGATGGCCATGTTGGGTTAAATAACAATATATATATATATATATATGTCACCACTGCCCAGCAAAAAATTTGTATCCGTTTTCAAATATTAGTTTTTGTCTGTGTGTAACACACACACATGCATGTAACTTTTATTCTCCTGTTCTAATTTTTGTTTCAGAAGCGTATTGCCTCTGTCTGCTAATCTAGGCCTAGCTTCTAGCCACCTCAGTACAATCTTATCTAGGCCTAGAATGTTTTCAGCCTCTGACACTCTGCTGAATAAACTCACCCTTTCTTGTTCTTGGCTCTCTGACTGGCTGGTCAACTCAGCTGTTTTGGCCCAAACTTCTCTCCAAGCTGACTGACTCAATCTGGCTTTTATCTCTTGGCCTCTCCTGAGTTGCACTGCTTGACCTCATACTGTAGTGCCAGGGAAGGGTTAGTGATTTATCCAAAACAGATAGGAGCTGATCCGATGATGCAACTCACAGCAGGGGCTTTATTTTATTCAAGCTAGCTCAGGCCCCCAGTGTACTACCATTATGCAGGACAGTTTTAGTGATGGGGAGCCCCAAATATATATGGAGCAAGGCTTTAAAGAAAGCTACAAGCTCTCTCTCTCTCTCTCTCTCTCTCTCTCTCTCTCTCTCTCTCTGTGTGTGTGTGTGTGTGTGTGTGTGTGTGTGTGTGTATGTGTAAGCATCTAATTGGAAAGTTACCATGGCATTTAACATAATTGGCTGGTGTTGGGAGTCATGAGCTTAATTTCTGCCTCCCTCTGCACTGGTGGTCATTAGGATTGTAACCTGGGCATACAAATCTGTTGGGGTAATAACCTGGAGATGCTCATCTTGTTGGGGGTGTAACCTGGAGACTGGAGCTAGGCTTGGGTTTTGTTGGGGGGGTAACTTGGAAACTAGTGTTAGGCCTGTTAGTTTGTCTGAGTTCAAACTTAGGTCAGATTCTCTAAAACAGAGTCTGAATTTAAAAGATTTGGCTTCTCAATACTAACTCTGGCAATCTGTTCAGATCCTCTCACCCCTTCTCATTCTCGGCCTCATTCTGTCTTCACCTATGTCTAGCCATTCTCTCTCTGTAACCTGTCTTTGTACAACTGTCCCAGTAAAACTCTCTCTCTCTCTCTCTCTCTCTCTCTCTCTCTCTCTCTCTCTCTCTCTCTC
>JANHMN010000008.1:37229665-37278211 GCA_030674055.1 Rhabdomys pumilio
CTCCCTCCCCCAACTGCTCTCTTAAGCAGCTCCTCCCTTCTCTCTCCTCTCTTCTAATGAGAATTGGGAACATCCTAATCTGTCAAAATTTTCTCTGGTTCATCACTTTGCCACTTAATTAGACATCACTTTCAAACACAGGTGCTTCCTTCTACAAACTAACTTTACCTTGTTGGAGATTAAAGGTGTGTACTAAAGGTGTGTCTGTATTCTAGCCAGAGATATTAAAGGTGTGTACTAAGGGCTGAGCCACACCCTCACTAGAAACAGGTTCAGATATCCTGTAACATGCCTGTGCTACAGAACACACGTGGTGATCAGGGGTTCACTTGTAGGAATGAGTTTTCTCCTTCCACCACGTGGGTTCCAGGGATCAAATTCAGGCTGTCAGACTTTGTGACAAGTGACCTTACATGCTGAGCCATCTCACTGGCTCAGGAACTGGATTTTTCATTAAGTTGTTATTAGGAATTATTTCAAAAATACAGAGCTGAAAGAAAAATTAAGAAATCAGACCAGTTTGGGCACACCGAGTGTTTGAAACCTGGTTGGTGATTTGAACAGGCCTTCTTATGGTTTGGTATTGCTGACACATATGTGGTAATAGAAGCAACTGTTAACAAAACTAAGCTGTGTTCCAGTGGGGAAACACTTAAAAGTCAAAATTTATGAGAGCCAGAGAGATGGCTCAGTGGTCAAGAATGCTGGCTGTTCTGAAATGTAAATAAAATATCCAATTTAAAAAAAAATTGAAAAAAAAAAAAAAGAGTGCTGCCTGTTCTTTCAGAGGACCAGGGCTTGATTCCCAGCACCCACAGGGGAGCTCACAAACCATCTGTAACTCTAGACTGGCCTGGGAGATCCAATGCCTTGGATTTACACTGACATACAGACAGACAGAATCCCCATACACATGAAACAAAAATAAAGGTTAAAAAAATAAGGAATTAAAGTAGTTGGTTTGTGGTGCGTTAGGATTGGAACTGTCTAAAGTTGCCCGATGTCTCTTTAGACAGCTTCTGTATGGACAGCTACCGTTTGACTTTCCTCCCTTCTTCTCTGCACACATGATTTCCATGCAAAGCAGCTCCCCTTGCACTTCCCCAGCCCTGGCTGTCTCAAAGCCATCCTCTGCCACCAGGCCTGCTCTGCTTGCTTAATGGCATGCTGAAGGTACTGGAAAAATGAACACTTCTGGGAGTAGTCTTCTCAATAGACTGGCCGATTTAGTATATCTATAACATGGCTAGCTCCCATTAAGTGGGTAATGGAATTGCCTGCTTCACAATTTCACCCCAGCATCCTTCAGTAGACGGAGTTCAAAGTCCCAACAGTGAGAACTTCCTTGATAGTAAGTGCTTTATTGCCTCCCGACTTCCCTTTCTTACCCTTAACCGGTCTACCCACGGTTCTGCAGACTTGGTCCCCAGGGAAAACACTCAAATCTTTGACTCATCATCATGGGTAACACTTTTGGGTTTTTTTAAATTATTATTTTAGACAGATAGCATCTCATTGTGTACCCCAGGCTGGCCTGGACTTCACTATGCAGACCAGCTGACCTTGAACTCCCAGAGATCCACCTGCATCTACGGCCTGAATGTTGGGACTAAAGGTATGCACCACCACTTCTGGGAGTGCAGTCTCAGGGGTCACATTAGTATCCCCCATGACCATGGTTCTCACAGTGTGTATTTTGGACCGGCAGCATCAGCATCACTGATAACTTGATAGCAATAAATATCTTTGGACTCTGCCACAGAATTTAACTGAATCTGAAACCTCTTAAGTGACCTCCACAGCCAGGTTTTGGGTGGTGCTGGTGGGGACTTGGGGGAGATCAAGACTACAGCTTCAGGCAAGCTGAAGCACTTTGCTTCTCAACTACAAGCCACGCCCACCATCTGTGTTTGAATAAGCCCTTCAGGTAACTTGAGAACCACTGAATTCAGACTCTCCCTGAACTGGACAATGCTGGCTCCTACCCAAGACCCTTTGACTCAGAATCTTGGGATTTAGGAGCCAGAATGTCCCCTTTCCTCAAACTTCCCCATACAATTCCAGTTCTCTCTACAAATTGAGAATGATCAGTCTAGTAGTGTCTTATCAACTCAACGGCAGCTTTTAGAATATTTGAGGGAGTGTCAGGATTTGGGCCTCTCTAAAAGATGAGTGTTCTCTTGGGAGTTCAAGAAAAGAAGATTTGACAAGAACACTGAGGATGTTGACAAACATAAATCAGTGTCTGTCATTTGGATGTGTAAAACATTCCACTGTCACCAGACATGGTGGCACATTCTATTTAATACCAGCACTCAGGAGGCAAAGGCAAACAGATCTCAGAGAGTTTAAGGCTAGTCTGGTCTACAGACTGAGTTCTAGGCCGACTAGGCTACATGGTAAGATCTTGTCTAAGAACAAAACCAAACAAATGTATGTGCAATCAGAACAAAACCCCATTCCACTGCAGGGTTGTGCAGTTCTGCAAGTACAAGAACCTAAGATCAAACTCCTCAGCACTCACGCCAAAAGCCAAGCTTTGTTACCTGTGCTGTAACCTAAGCACTGAGGTGAGCAGAAGCACACCTCCCAAGTCGAGAATTAAATTCTTTATCTAGGCCTCACAGAGCCCACACCCCTCACAGGCCCCACAGCCGCAGGTCCCAGTACCTTCTCTTTGCCTTGCCTGGTGGCGCACGCCTTTAATCCCAGCACTTGGGAGGCAGAGGCAGGCGGATTTCTGAGTTTGAGGCCAGCCTGGTCTACAGAGTGAGCTCCAGGTCAGCCAAGACTACACAGAGAAACCCTGTCTGGAAAAAACAACAACAAAAAAAGAAACCTTCTCTTCTTTTCTTTCACACCCATGAGCCCTCTTCCCACCTCCTAGACCTCAACAGTTTAGTTTTAGTAACTAAGCAGTATCCCAGCCCCCCACTTAGAGTTCTTTTTAAAGCTAGGGGTGGGGCTGGTGAGGTTACTCACCGGGAAAAGGCACTAGCTGCCAAACCTTACAACCTGAGATTGATTCCCCCAAGGGCTCATGTTGTGGAAAGAGGGTACTGATGCGTGCAAGTAGTGCTCAGATCAGCAAGGTGCTTAGTGGCATTTGTAGGCCACTCTTATACCCCCCAACAAACACACACTAATTTAATTTTTTTTTTTTAAAGAGTAAGAGTAAAGGTTGCCAAACAAGGTCAGGAATGCCTGTGAGGGAGTAGAGATAAGAGAATCAAGGATTTAATGTTATCTTAAGGTTACATTAAGGCTATCTTAAATCAAGGCTTTAAGGTTATTTAAAGTCTGAGGCCACCTTAGGCTACATAAGACTCTGTCCAAAACAATCAAAAGAAGGATAAGGGGATAGCTCAGTTGGCGAACTGCTTGCTTTCATGAAGCCCTGGGTTCGATCCCCAGCACTGCAGGATCCAGGGATGGTGTGTGCTCCTGAAACTGCCATTTCAACACTCTTGGGTGGAGTCAGAATGATTACAAATTCAAAGTCATCCTCTGATACAGGAGTTTGAGGCCAGCCTGGGCTACATGAGATGAAATGGGGGGGGGGGGCAGATTGACAGATACAGAAAGACAAACAGAGATACATACAGACACACACAGACATAAAGAGAAAGGTAACAGAGACAGAGAGTGTTTGGCAGAAGAGACAGGGCCTGAGTTGGCTAGAGAGTTTTCAGAGGAGTCAGCTCCACTACACCTTGGCTTCAGACCCCCTTCTCCAGAGCTGCCGAAGGATACATTTCCATTCGTTTAAGCAACGGAGTTAGTAGTAAATCATCACTACAGTTTACAGAAAACAAATACAGTTACAGGGGGTAGGGAAGGAATGCACATGGAAGAAATGTGCCACACCTATGATGCCGTGACTAAAGTGACTGTCTTTAATGATGGGATGCACTTGATTGATGCAATGGGGTGGAAAGAGAACACAGCATTTCTTCAAGGTGTTCCTGCCAGGGACTCCATAAAGATGCTTTCCTGGGTCCACTCTTATAAAGGGCTCTAAGTCAGATGGAGGTAGTGTACCAGTGCTCACTTCTTGATGGAATGAAGAGGAACGTGGTTGTCCTGTGGTAGGAATTTACACTAAGGTTGGCAGGAGCTTGTGGCTACCTGCTCAGTACCTCAGTCTCAGGCAGCTCAGAGAGAGTGTTCTTGTGTCAGTGTTGTGACTTTCTGCGCTTGAAATTAATTCAAGAGACAGAAGTAGCAGACGGATGGACATGTTTGTCAGTCAGCCTAAACGAGAACATTAGGTTGTATGTAGTCAGTGAGGCAAGCCACTGGCTTAACTGGTTAAGTCACCTCTGGTGGCTTCGAGTCACAGCTGAAGAAACAAGCATTTTAGATTAATGATTTATAAATTAATGATTTATCTGGGTTCACACAATCAGGAAGTGGGAAGCAGGGGATGAAAGCCAGATGTCAGATTTTAGACCTTTCTGTAAACCAGAAGAACATTCAATGTTATCACACTCAATTACTGAAGTGTATATGTATCTTTATGTTTATATGTATGTGTCTGAGGTTTTCCAAAGAAACAGAAATAGTGTATATGGGACAGAGAGACATCAGTGTTTTGGTTTTTTTTTTTAATACAAGATTTCTTACTGAGCCTGGAACTCAGTGAATCAGTGAGCCCTAAAGATCCTTCTGTCCACCTCCCCAGCACTAGAATGGACATCCACGCTCTGTGCCTTGTAGTATGATGTGTACAGACACACAGACAACACTGGGGAAGGCAAGAGGGTGAGAAGGAGAGGGAGGAGAAAGGTTGAGAATTACTATATGCATTGATGGAACGTTGGCTCCTATCGTCCAGGCTACCAGCCCTATGATCTACAGGCTGAACTGACAAACCAGGTCCTGGGCGGAGCCAATCAGACGGAAGACATTTAAGATCACTCTGGGAAAGGGTAAGGCTTTTGTTTTATTGAGGCCTTTGCCTCATTAGAGGAGGCCCAGTCCACATTAAGGAAGGCCAGCTATTCTCATCTGGCTTCCGATCCAGATGCTTCTCCCATGAAGAAACATACTTACAGATATGTACAAAGTCGGACCAAATTTTACATCCCCACACCCCTTCTCTGAGAACTAACATTACCTGGACTCTCTGCATTAGCAGCCAGCAACAGCCAGATTTATACAAAACCTTGGTTCCTAGGTATAGTGGTAAGGACACTTGGCCTGAGTCAGTCAACCAGATACTTTTCCTGTAACTGAACCATACTGCTCAGTTGTCCTTAGTGAGCTAATTAAAATGGAGATGTGTACTCCTAAGCAGTGGAAGGAGATTCAGAAAGATAAAGAGGCAAAGAGGAATGAGAGAGTAGGGTTTACGAGCAATGGATACCTGGCAGGTAGAGGGGGGGGCGGGGTCCCAATCTCATAGACCACACTCCACCCTCCCAACAGTCTCCTGTTTTATTTTTCCAGATTTCTGGAAGCCCACCTTCACAATGGTGGTCAGGCTGAATGAAGACACATTTATCTATCCTATCTGTCTCTCCTCTATCTGCTCGAAAGCTGCACGTCATTGCCAGCAGTGATCATGACACCACAGAAAGCAATCCCAGTCTTTAAGAAAAACCCTAAGTTCCTTGTATTTTCACTAAGAACCTGTTAGCTTTTGAAAGTCTGAGGGACAAGTGAAACCCAGTGGGTTTGAGAACTACCATACTGTTTAGAACATTATAACCAGTCTATTTTCTCCACCTCTATCTTCCTATGCTTTGTGATGTACAAGTAAGAACTCAAAGGCATAAATAAAAGGCCACAGGAATCACAGAGCTTTCCAGGCTTTCTATAGTGCATTTAAATTAAATTTAAACTGATATATAAGTACATAAAAATTGCAAGCATTTATGGGAAACATCTGTGTATCATGTGATTTTATTTTATTTATTTATGTTGATTTTGTTTTTTGAGGCGGAGTCTATTTAGATCAGGTTGTCCAGAAACTCACTTTGTAGACCAGGCTGGCCTTGAACTTGAACTCAGAGATTCACCTGCCTCTACCTCCCAAGTGCTAGAATCAAAGGTGTATGCTACCTGGCCTGGCTTTGTGTGTTATTTAAATAAAGGCAAGCTTATCAATCCTCACAAACATTTATTGTTTCTTTATGGTAAAAATCTTTTTCCTGTCAGGCAGTGGTGGCTCATGTCTTTAATCCCAGCAATTCTTTGATGACGACATGGTATGTGGGCATCGGGAAGAGAAGGTAGAACAAACAATAGCTTTTCTTTTTTCTTTTTTAAAATTACTTTGCGTAGCCGGGCAGTGGTGGCGCACGCCTTTAATCCCAGCACTTAAGAGGCAGAGGCAGGCGGATTTATGAGTTCGAGGCCAGCCTGGTCTACAAAGTTCCAGGACAGCCAAAGTTAAACAGAGAAACCCTGTCTCAAAAAAAAAAAAAAAATTACTTTGTGTGTGCCCGAGTATGCGTGTTAAAATGGAGGTCAGATGACAACCATGTGAAGCTACACTCTTTTCTGCAGCGCGCAACGACAGCCGCGGGCTCCGAACTCGCGCCTCCGTCTCTCGCGCCTCCGCAGCGCACGCGCACTGGGCGGGCCGGGAGCGCTCCTGGGCGTGTGTGGGTGCGCGCGCGCGCAGCGGGCGCGAGGACGACAGCTGTGGGGAGCGTGCGCGCGCTGACGTGCCGGGCGCCATGTTGGAGGGCTGGTGGTAGCGGCTCGGGGAGGTTCTCGCTCCGTCCGTCTCGCTCCGTCTCTCGCTTCCCCCCCGGCTCCCTTCGGGACCCCCCTCCCCGATCGCCGGCGTGTGGCGGAGTGTGTGCGAGGGCGGGGGCGGGCGTCGGGGGGGCGGGGGCGGGCGCCGCGGCCCCCGGGACGGCGGCCGAGGGAGGCGCCGGCAGCGAGGGACTCCGCGGCGCCATGGACGTCGAGAGGCTGCAGGAGGCGCTGAAAGGTGGGGGTCGCCGCGCTGCCGGCCGCGCGCTCGGGCGGAGACCGCTCGCGCCTCCCCGCCGCCGCCCGCGCCGGGCTTTGTGTGGGCTGCGGGCTTGGGGGGAGGGGAGCGCCTAGCACCGGCGCGGCCTCGTCGTACTGCGGCGGCGGCGGCGGCGGCGGCCTCCGGGCCTGGGGAGGCTCGCACTCACCATGCCGGGGCCGGGACTTGGCAAGCAACAGGCTCGAGAACGCGGCTTCCCAAACTTGGAACCCCGGGGTCCCGGCGTTCTGAGGAGCCCCTTGGCCACGCAGGAGCATTTGGAGGATGGCGGCTTAGTTGGGTGGCTTGGGGCTGGATTCATTCAGTTACACGCTGCGGCGGTCGGGGCCCGGGTCGGATGCCGGGGCTCCCCTGCGCCACTCTTAGGGAACACCGAAGGAGAGTCTGTGAGGTGGAGTGCCCCCTTTAGGAGAATTTGCACTGCCGGTGGAAAAGGGTGATAAATGGAGGTAGGGATTCAGGGGTGCATGTATGTGGGTATTTGAGTGAGAGGCTGATTTTCTTTAAAAAAAAAAAATTGTTTTTGATGACAGTTTTTTTTTTTTTTTTTTTTGATGACAGTTTTTCTGTTGTAGCCTTGGCTGTCCTGGAACTCGCTCTGTAGACCAGGCTGGCCTCGGAACTCAAGATCCGCCTGCCTCTGCCTCCCAAGTGCTGGGATTAAAGGCGTGTCCCACGGGCGCCCAGCTGAGACAGATTTTCTTTGTCGTTTCCAAAAGTAGAGAAAGAGTTTGAAGTTTTCTTGGCGAGAACATAGTGATAACTCCTTCTTTCTTTTTCTTATCTAGATTTTGAGAAGAGAGGGAAAAAAGAAGTCTGTCCTGTACTGGATCAGTTTCTCTGTCATGTAGCTAAAACTGGAGAAACAATGTAAGTAGAAAACATGGGTTCATAGTGTCAGGCCCACTTGCCATTCAGTTGCTCAGGGTGTGGGGGAAAGAGGATTTCAGAACACGTACGTAATCTATCAAAATTGGAGACCCCTGGGTATGGGTGAGACAGCCCAACAGGTTAAAGTGCTCGATACCAGCCAGGCCTGAGGACTTTCATTTGATCTGGGAGTGCCACATAATCAAAGAGAGCTGATTCCCAAAAGTTGTCCTCGGACTCATACACAAATCAAATCAATAAATGAATGTAATTAAAAAAAAAGTTGGAGATGCCTTAAAAAAAGAAAAGGTGAGAATGCTTTCTGCCTGTTGCAAAACAATTGTTAAGAATTTATCAGCGTTTTCTAGATTTCTGTGCTTTGGCACAAAGAACCTACTAGTTTTAGTTGGAAAGAACCTAGGAAAGAATGTTCCATTGTGTGGCTTTGATACTGTTTCAGGGATTTGTTGAGGGCTTTCTTTTTTATTTTTTTGTACTGTTACTTATCCAGCCTTTTGTTGTCTTACTAATCCTTGTAGTTGTTTGAAGTCTAACTTGTGTTTATTGCCTTGAGGACTTAAGGTGATTATCTGAGGAATTCCAGATGGTGAGGTTGTCACTGTCCTGACTTTAGCTAACTTCATATGCCCAACATCTTACTAGACTCCTTTCTAAATGTCGCTCTGAACTTATACTGTATTTTTATCAAAAGGAAGAATCTGATTTATTCTATAGCTTGTGTGGAAAAAGTTGCTTTCACAGTTTGAGTCAGTTACTCTGGAAGATAACCCACCCGTCTTTGTACACTGCTCGGAGTAGTGGTGGGGGGGGGAGCAGAAAAGGAAAGGTTATTTTGGGTTCAGTGTTGGTGAGCTGTCTGCTTAGTTTGAATATAACATGTAGCAAGTGGTTATATGGCTTCTTTGTCATTATCACTTTGCAGTCAGGGCCTGTAACCCTGGCTGGCCTGCAACAACAACTATGCAGACCAGGCTGGATATGAACTCAGTGATCCGAATTCCCCCTGCCTTCTTAATTAAAGTCTTAGGTAACCAAGCCAGGCTGTTTTTATCTTTTGAGATGAAATCTTCATCTAGCTCAGGTGATTTGGAACTCATACTCTACAGTCAGTCAGTCATGTCTCAGCCACTATGTATTGGGGTTACAGATGTGACTGTCACCTCAGCTTCCCTCATTGTCATCAACATCTTAGTATTATTACCGGAGGGCACTGGAGCTAGAACCTAGTGCCTCATGTGTTAGACAAGAGCCATAACACTGAACTACATTCTCAACCCCCTTAAAGGTTTATCTTGAACTCTTTAATCCCAGCACTCTAGACAGGCAGGTGAGTCTCTTGTGAGTTCAAGCTAGCTTGGTCTACAGAGTGAGTATTGGGACAGTTAGGGCTGCACAGAGAAACCCTGTCTCCCGGGAAAAAACATATTTTGAGAGTTCCTGTCTCTTTAAGGTACCCATACTGGCTTTGAACTTATGGTCCTTCTGCTTTTTCATATCTGTAGTGCTGGGATTACATGCATGCCCAACATGTTCATATCTCTGATTATATTAACAAGTATTCATTTCTTACAAGATTCATTTATGGTTGTAGTTTAGCTTTCTAATAACTAGCTGCATTTTAGGAAGAAAAAATATCTGGTATAGTGCATAATTTAGTAGTTACACAGCAGAACCTTTTCAGTGGTCTGTTAAAATATATCTGTCAGCCTAATGTGACTATGATTCATTCACTTAATTTTTCTTTGCATGTCAGAATGGAATCCTTGCATTCCATTCTGCAAAGACATGGTGGTGAACACTTTTGTCCCAGTAGAAGATTAAAGGCACAGACAGGTAGATTTTTGCCAGTTCAAGTACAGCCTGGTCTGCACCATTCTGTGACAGCCAAGGCTACATAGTGAGACCCTGTCTTTAGGGGAGAAGGGAACCCTCTAGTGAAAAAAATAATTTATCAGGCTGGAGAGATGGCTCAGTGATTAAGATCTGACTACGCTTCCAAAGGATCCAGGTTTGATGATTGGCACCCACTTGTAGGCTCACAAGTCTCTGGAACTCCAGTTCCCAGGGAGCTGATGACCTCTTTTGGCCTCCAAGGGCACAGTACACATACGGTGCACATTTATATATGTGAGCAAACACCAAAAATGAACGCAAGTCACTAGTTTTACTTATATAGAAAAGCCTTAAACATGACTGGGTACCATTTTTCAAAAGTAGTCCCTAAATGAGTTCCTAAAATATCATTGCTTATACTGCCTCTCTTCCTCTTGAGCTATTGACTGGACTGAGTTGTTTCTGTGTCATCACAGGAAAAGCATTTTATTTCCTGTTTTGTCTTTGGTTTTTTTTTGTTTGTTTGTTTTGTTTTTTTTTTTTTTTTTTTGACAAAAGATTATCTTAGCTTTTCCTACGACTCACACCTTTAATCCCAGCACGTGGAAGGCAGAGGCAGGCAGATCTGAGTTCAAGGCCAGCCTGGTCTACAGAGTGAATTCCAGGGCAGTTCAGAAAAACCCTGTCTGGGGGATGGGAGAGGGGTGTCTTATCAGTCAGGTCTGTACAAGTTGCCTTAACTTTTTGATAAGTACAATGCCTATAGTTGATCTGCTCTGATTTAGAAATTGAACTCTCTACTTACTACATTGTTTGGATATTGTATATTTAGATGTTTGAGTTAAAATGATTGGTGCTTTTATATTCTTTTATTACATTTGGTGGAGTTTGAACAGTTTTTTTTTTTTTTCCCTAAACTGGGTGTAGCCTTTCTTTGCTTGCTTGTTTTTCACTAATCCTGGGGGTGGAACCTGGGTCTTGCGTATGTTAGCCCAGTGCTCAGGCGTTGAGTCACAAGTGCAGATCCAGGTAGCAATTACTTGGTCTGACTGGTTCTGGAGATGATATTCATATTCTTCTGTGTGCCAGGCAGGTGCTGTACCACTAAGTAAGCAACATCCCCAGTTCAATACTGTGAGCCTTTTTTTTATTATTATTAGCCACAGCTAATTCCCTGGTTCTGGAAATTGAATGGTTGGATCGTATATCTCACAATTACTACATGAATCTATTTTACAGGAGAAAAGGTAGAAATAATGCTAATGTTATTTCCACGAAACAAGAATGTTAAAATTTTTTAAATTTATTTAATTTATTTTTTGCTTTTTCAAGATGGGTTCATTGTATAGTCCTGCCTATCCTGGAAAACACTCTGTAGACCAGGCTGGCCTCAAACTCACAGATATCCTTCTGCCTCTGTTTTCCCAGTACTGAGATTAAAGATGTATGCTACCCTCCTGCTAGGCTTTAAGGCTTATTTTTAATATGTATGGGTGTTTTTCCCTGCATGTATGCCTGTACACTGTGTGAAATGCTGTGCCTGCCAGGATCAGAAGTGAACGTCTGGAGTTTCAGGGGATTTTGAGCTGCCTGTGGGTATTTGGAAATGAATTCATGCCCTTAACTTACAAAGCATCTGTCCAGCCCCAAGAAAGTTAATTTTATTTTTTAACAAAATGTACCTATTTCATAATGCTTTCCACTCTACCTGTTTTGAGATGGAGTCATGTGTAGCCATCGTTGTCGCCTTTATGTGGGGTTGGTTTCTGGATGTGAGCTTTATTAATGCCACATTTAGGAGCTCAGTGAGCACAAGTGGTCCCTTCAGATCTTCTCTTCACTCATTGGTGGAGTAGCCAAGAGTATTTCATTTGTAATTGCTGCTCTCAGGTTGGGCTGCCGTGGCTCTGGTGGTACCTGTTGGACCTTTTGTGTGTGTGCCTCTGGTGATACCTATTGGATCTTGTGTGTGTGTGTGTGGGGGGTAATGATTTTTAGTTCAGGGCCTTGACCTCTGTACCATTGTTCCCTTTTGAACAGGTAGGTCCCAGAGGTGCATGATTTGTCAGCTTTTCTTCACCCTTTGGAGTTTGTTTAGTCTGTCTGACAGGGTTTTGAGAGATGAACAAAGCCAACAATGCCATTCTTTTTGGTTTCTCTTTTCTTTTCTCTCTTTCTTTCTTTCTTTCTTTCTTTCGGAAAACTTAAATCCTTGCTAGATCACTGTTGTGTGACAAAACTTTTCCTGGGGAACAGTATACTCACCCCTGATAGAGAGCCTGCAACAGACCAAACTATGGATACCATCAAAGTCCTTCTTGGTGAACCAGTGAATTTTATTGGGATTACTTAGGAACAGAATGGCTCAAAGACAGCTGAGTTATTACCAAGGCCCACCCCAGGATGACTGAGAGCTCACAAAATCTGGTAAACCTAGAGCACACTACACAGCTTGTAGGCAGCACAACAGGTTGGAGAGTGTACTTTCCTTATGTTTCAGTTGCTCTAAACCTCTTCTAAGCAGCTCTGCTTATTTCTGCTTCTTCCAATCAGCTGGTCTCTTCTCAGAGTTTTTGAAGCTCAGCTTCTCTTCCCAAAGAGAGACTCACTCTCAGCTTTATTGTTTATTCAGTCAGGGAGTGGCCTAGTGAATCTGGTCAGCTTCAGGGAGTTCTTGATTTGTTTACCTCTCTGCTTAAAGAGCTTGCCTGCAGGATGGAATGTTTTGATCATGGAGGAAACTGTTACACAGCAGCCAGTTAAAATAAGGCTAGTACCTCAAACAGAATGGAAATAATATGCAAAAACTTAGATCACTACTTGGTGCTAAATAAGTCATAGCTGTCATACAGTTTGCAGTGGTGGCTGTGATGGGAATTGGAGGTGGTCTAGGTTGTCCAGTTTAGCCTGGAACTTGCTTTATAGTGTGGGTTGGCTCTACCTGGCAGTCCTGTCTGACCCTCCTTCTGTTTATATATTTGATACTTCAGGAAGGAATTAAAGTTAGGTAACTTAAAAGTAGTTACTAGTCACTAGGAAGATGTACATTATTACAGTGTGAGGCTCATACATAGGTCTTATAAATTTTAAGGTGGGGAATATTTTGTCTGTAGTACTGCAAATATTTTTTAACTTATTAGTAATCATGTTATGCTAGAGCATATTGATTTCTCAGTCTTATTTTTTTTTTTTTTATATCACACTTTAAAATGTGGAAATGAGAGGACATCTTGCAAGAATTAATTATAATGCTTTTACCATGTGGCCCAAGAATCAAACTCCTTCTCCACTGTAGCAGTCTTTCTTAAAACCACCATTAGAATTCATTATCATCATTTTTTGAGGCTGTCATTGCTTGCCTGAACTGACTGCATACACCTGCACAGCTCTCCTTCCTTCACGGATGCCTGGCCCTGTGGTATTGGAAGGTTATGTGTGGTGATGCTTCAACACTGTTTGGCAGTAAAATAGGTGACCCATGTGCTCTTTAACATCTTTATTTTGACATTCCTAGTAACTTCAAAGCCTGAACACTTCTGTGTGAGTAGTTTTTGCAGAGGCATAAATTTGATATGACATTGATGATTAGACCAGTACATGCTATTTTAGTTTGTAATACATAAACCTAGCTTTTTTATTATATGAAGAAGGCATACATTGTGGAAGTATTTTAAATTTGAGAGATATGAGAGGTTTCACTGATACTGGTGTAGGTTTCGCTCTATTCTTGTGTCTATAAAAAAAGAAGATAAGTTGCTATCTTATCAACCATTATCAAATTGTCTCAAGTGCTGCATGCTAAAGGGAATTTGTTTTTATAGTTTTTTTGTTTTGTTTTGTTTTTTATTGAATTTTAGAGATCTTTCTACAGTGACTTGCAGTTATTTCTGAGATTACTACATTCTGTATCTCCTACCAGTTCTGGGCATGGAGATTGGCCTAACTTTTTAGGGATTTTACAAATAGTATTTCTTGATAGAACAATCTTGAATGTGGGTAGAATTTGAGCATTTTTCCTTTTAGAGACAGTATCTTTTAGCTCAAACTGGCTTTGAACTTTTTATATAATCAAGGATGGCCTTCAACTCCTGATTGATATTTCTGTTTCCACCTTTGTAATGTTAGAATTAGAGGTTTGTGCTACTGTGCCTGGACTACATTTGAAGGTATTTATTGAGTCCAAGAGTAGGTAGGTACCCTGGATGACTCCAAGATAGTTCACAGCGCTGTTGTCTTCGATTTGGTATTTCTGGTCTTTGTTCCTGTTCATTTGGTAGGTTCATAATTTCCTTGTTCCTTGGCTTTCTTGTATTTTCTGTAGTTATGGTTTTACTGTGCACTCTAGGATATGATTGAAATCACTGGCACAGACCAAGTGTGGGAGCTTTAAAAACATGGTTGATGGTTCTGAAGAGATGGTTAAGATCATTTATTCTTGCAGAGGTCATGTGTTCGCTTCCTAGCACCCACACACCTCAAACCATCTGTGTAACTAGTTCCAGGAGAGCTTACATCTTCTGACCTCCATGGGCACTGCATTGTATGCATATGGTACATGTACATACATGCAAACAAAGCACTCATACTGATAAAATAAATAAATCTTTTTTAAAACTTAAAAATAAATGTATGTTGACAATATTTTAGGGTTTTCCCTTTTTCTCCCTGAGACAAGGTCTCTCTGTAGTCTTGACTGTCTTGGTTCTCGCTCTGTAGATTACTAGACTGGACTTTAAACGCATAGAGATCTGCCTGCCTCTGCCTCCTGAGTGCCACACCACCCAAAATAGGGTAACTTCATCTTGTCATTTAAAACTGTTAAAGGGATCTCTACAAACAGTCCTACAAATCACTTGATGGTGATATTTCCTGAGAACCTTGTTGGAAGTTGATACTATTTGCAAACATTGGAGATTGCACTTAGAAACCTAGGTGGTGGAGGTCAGTCGGTAGGTCCTCTTGGTGCCTGAGTCTGCAGCTGGCACCATGCAGTTTGCTGTTATACAGTCAACTTTAGCTAGACTAGCTTTAGCTAGAGACATTCTCTAACAATAAAATGTCTATAGGCCAGTGTCACATGTTCTTATCAAGAATTATGCACCATAGTAACGTATGTGCATTACTGTTCTAAACTACACAGTGAAGTGGGTTCTTGGGAAACTCATATGGACCGTAGTATGTTGCAGTACATTATTTTGATGGCATGGCTGTGCCATCACACTAGGCAATAGGAATTTTTATTTTCATTGTATTCTCTTACTCTGTTGATAACCAAACCATAGTTATGGAGTGTATGACTAAATATTTTATATACAAAATTTTTCATGCTTGTATTTCTTCTAGAAGCTTCTTTGATTCATATGTGTTGATAGTCTGTTTTTACTCATGGTTTTGTAACGGAGTGGGCAGAGCTTGTGTGGCACACAGCTAGATTAACAGAAGAAAAAGTTTTTTAAAAAATTTACAGTGACTAAAACTCAGGTGCATAGTGCTGAGAGGTGTAGGGGAGGGGTTGATGCAGGTCTTGGTTTTCAGTGGCCATCACATTATCTATATCCAATCCTTACTTGATCAGTAGAGAGAGAGAGAGATAGAAAGGTAGGTGGGTGGGTGGATAGATGGATAGGTAGGTGGATAGATCTGGACCTCACTATGTAGACCAGGCTGTCTTTTAATTCACACAGAGCTACCTGCCTCTGTAGTTTCAGTGCTAGTATTAAAGGTGTGTGCCACCACACTTGACCACCTGGCTTTTGAGGTGAGTTCTCTCACTGGGACCCTGGACTCCTAATTATGGTAGTGCTCATAGGTTAGGGTAGGTTGCTGACCACAGGCCCTGGGAATCCTATCTTCACCTAACACTGGGTTCACATCATTACCTATCACAATACCTAGGGTTTTTTCTCCAGACCTAAGGCAGTATTTTAACTTTAGAAAACAATAGAAAATATCTGAAACTTGACTGTGTTATGTGTAAATATTTGGAGATGTTTGCCTTGTCTACTTTCAATTTCTGTATGTCCAGAATCTGTCCATTCTTTAATTGGTTTATCCATTTCTTACACCTTAGATTATCAGAGAATACTATGACCTTGCCTGTTAATCACATTTTACTGTGTTCTATTTTGTATTATGAATATTTTGTTAAAAACATGTCTCATGCCAAGCCAGTCTCCTTTGGCTATCTGATCATCATCTGTAGTGTGTGTGTGTGTGTTTGTGTGTTTACTGTTTTATTTTGGAGTCAGGGTGTCTAGTCCCGGGTGGCCTGCATTGCTGAGGTTAAAGGCATGCACTACAGTGATGCTTAGTATTTTTAAATTTTTTATTGGACATGGATCTCTTGTACCCCAGGAAGACCTTGAGCTCTTTGTCCTTATTTGCACCCATAGTCTGTCTTTAGCTTCTAAATACTGGAATGATAGGCTTGTCTCACTTTATGTATGTGTTTATTTGGGACTAGGCCTATTTTGTAGTCCCAGCAGTCCTTGCAACTGTTAGGTTTATGCAAAGCTGGCCTAGAACTTGTTATACTTTTGTTGCTGTCTCTCCAATGTAGTGATTATGGGTGTGCGACTACCACACCAAGCTGGGATCATGCTTTTGTATCATTGGTCCTTTAAAATGTAGACTTAACTATTTTAGCTTGAGCTGATGTAATACATAGAGGTTGCATGGCTTAGTGAGCAGGTCTTTTTTCCCAGTTTCTTAGACTATGGAATCTAAGATGAGAACGTCCTGTGGTATTGAAACCTTTTTGTCTGCCTTGTCAGTATTTCATCACACTCCAGAAAATGTCAGCTTCTCATAGGCTCTAGGCTCTAACCTAATCATGAAGGTCCCACGCAGATGTCCTTAACTAGCCATAAATTGCCTGTGAAAGGCACCATCTCCAAGTCATTGCATTGAAGAGCTTCAAATTGTGGATATTTTAAGATCTCATAATTGAGTTAATACTTGTCACAAATCTGTGCAGTGACTGAACCTCAGGTTTATTGATTAAATTGGAGTGTGGGTGCATTGTTGAAGATGACTTTCTTGCAAATGTATGTTAAGTTGTGGAAATATTTAAATGCTAATTAAATGTAAATATTTAAAGCTAATTTCAATTTTACATTTTTGCCTGTTATGTGTACACATTAGAATGCTAGGCTAGTACAGACAACATGACGCTGCTTTAGTGTTCCTTTTGCTGTCTTTAGAAGAGCTATGAGAAGGAGCTTGGATTTGTTGAGTATAATCTGTGGCTACTTGGGTATTCAACAGCCTGTACATGTGAGATGCTTCGTAGCCCTTGATTTTCCTACACTTGCTTCTCAAGCAACTGTTACCGTGGATGTGTACCACTGGGCCTGACTGAAAATGTAGTTCTTTAAGAGAAATGTTTCACATAGTTTTTTAGATGAGTCTAGGACCAGTTGGGATCAGAATGAAGTCAACAAAGGACTACTGATTTTTGCTTTGCATTTCTACTTTAAAGAATGACTTTCCCTACATGTATGTAGGGAGGCGTGCGTGCGTGCGTGCGTGCGTGCGTGCGTGCGTGCGTGCTTGTGTGTGTGTTGTCTGTCTGTCTGTCTGTTGTATGTAGGTCAGAGAACAACTTTGGATCTCTGTTTTCTCTACCTTGAAGCAGGGTCTTTATCACTGTGAAGACCCAGGTATATCGGTACCTTAAGGGTCTGGGGAGATAGATGTTCAGTGAATCAGCGTCATGTTGTCTGTACTAGCCTAGCATTCTAATGTGAACACATAACAGGGAAAAATGTAAAATTGAAATTAGCTTTAAATATTTACATTTATGAACTTTTTCTCTTGTTTATGACTACATAAAGTCTTTTATGATTTTGACATAATTATAACTTAACCCAACAATGGCTTGTCTTAGGATTTCCATTGCTGTGAAGAACCACCATGGCAACTCTTATAAAAGAAAACATGTAATTAGGCTGTTTGTTTGTTTGTTGTTTAAGGATGTTCAAAATATGTGTGCCATTTCAGGTTAATAAGATTTATGGGAAAAAATCTTATTTTGTGACTAATTGAAGATTGCACAGAGTGCTACATTAAAGCTCAGACTCTCTGAATGCTAAGGTGAACCTTTAAATTGGTAATCTGCTAGGGTGGATGCTTAAATGGCTCATTTGGGAGTGTTCACAAAGACTTAATGTGCTAGTCCCACCACATTTTTAGTATTAAACTGTAAGAAATAAAATTTTAAATTGTAATGAGAAAGTCAGAAGAAGACCCTCCACCTGTCATTTCTGGTTGAAACAGAAGCATTCTAATGTTATCCTAAAAGAGTATTTGGGTTTTAGAAAGTATCATAATAAGTTTAAGGACTTTTGCATAATTTATTTTGAATGACTGAAGTCCAAAAGGAAATAAGAAAAGTGGAGAAAGATAAATTTTTTTCGAAGGATGTTGAGTTTGCAACAAATGAGGCTTTGGGTAGGAGGATTAGGCACCTGTGGGCGGCAAAGCCATTGTAGGTGGTAGAGCTGTCCCTTGGGCTGCTGCCTTAAAGCTGATGTGCTTGAGCCGGTTTCTCTTTCAGTTTCCTTTCTGTTCCACCTTTCAGAGACAGAGTGATTGATCTATTTGGCTTAATCCACTTTTTTGAGGGCACCTGGTAGGCACCATCCCACCAGAATTAAATAGAAACAACTGGCAGAGGTTGAGGTTGGGGGATCCTGGTGTTTAAGTCTTTCCAGAAAAGTAGTGAGTACAAATGAGTTGGGGAGCCACCCCCTGTAGTGCGGGTGATCAGTTGATCACTAAGTTAAGTCTATTGGTAAGGGTTACAGTTGCACCTTTGTGGCCGTGGGAAGAGCAGCTTCTGCCTGGAGGATCCAGATAGATTCAGTACCTCAGTCTGTGGACATCTTTGAGTTGGTGGTGTGTACTTAGTGCTTTCATAACAAGGATGTTTCCCCTAAAAAGTAGTGTCCACCCCACCCCCAATGTTGGCTATGCTGGCCGGAACTAGCAGAGATCTGTCTTCTCCTTCCAAGCACTGGGAATAAAGCTGTGAGCCACTTAGCCCTACTAAGAAAGGTAGTGACTTTCTTAGGCATACTTTTTATGTCAAGGTATCTGATGCTTTAGCAGAGTTACAACGTGTGTTTCAGTAAGTAAATTAGGTCAGGTTCCTGTGAAGGGATCAGCAGTTTTTACTAGTTAGACTAGGAGGTGGCGGACTATAGTGATTAAGAATAAATCATAAAGTGCAAGGCTACTGCTTGCTGTGGGCGTCAGAGACTTTAGTAAAGACATTGAATTTTTTTTTCCTTTGCTATTTTATTTATTTACATTTCATCATCCCCTTTTCCCATTTCCCCTCCCTAGAACCCCTCATCTCATCCCCCCTCCTCCTTTTTGCTTTTATACCACTTTAATTTCATGCAAGTATTAAGGTCAGTTCTAAGTTGAGGGACTAGCAATGCAGTAGATGCAAATAGTCAAGGAACAAGCAAGACAATAAACACAAATAGTCAAAGAACAAGCAAGGCAATAAACACAATTCCATGACCACTCTTGAAGACACTGGATTTTTAATGTAGAAAGACTAGAAGTGTTGCTTAAGGATTTTATGCAAGAAAGAGAGTCCATGGCTTTGTCCTTGGGAATCTAGCACACTTCAGAAAAAAGAAAACTTCTCAGGAAACTACTATGGTATGTTAAGTTTGAGGAACTGAGACTTGGAATAGGGGAAATAAGATTATTAGACAATTTGGGGTTTTCCAACTGGGACAGTTTCCTGTACACTATTCTCATTGTTTTGGATTTTTAAAAGCTGGGGCTTTAAAAAAATGTCTTCCCGAATCACAGTTTCATTTGCTCTCTTTAGACATCATATTGAAAATCTTCATGGATTTAGAATTTAAAGCCCTGTGAAGTTTAAGAGTGTGTGTGCACATGCCTGCTTAAGGTTTGGCCTTCTGTTTTCCTGGTCCCTCATCACAGTGATTGTAGATTCCTCCTTTCTGGGTGTCCAAATGCAAAGGCATTCTAAGGTCTCTCTGGAATACTTTTCCGATGTCAGTGCTTATGACAATGACTTCCTTAGTAGTGTGTGATTTGTTGTGCTGATACTTTTGGTTTAGAGTGCACGCTTCATGGAGCTATCTGAACCCTTTCACCTGTTCTGTAGTCACAAGGAAATGTAGAGGTGTGTCCTTTAGGGCATGTTTTGTTTTGATGTTCTCCTGTACTTAACTGTAGTAGGGCTGTGCCTCATTTTTCCAGACTAGGGAGGGGCTGGAGTGGGATGACTGTGACATTGCAGACCTCTTGAAGACTTTGATCTTTACTCGTAGTGAGACCCATGTTTGAAACAGAGGTAAAGTTAGGCTGCATTGTCAAAGGACTGTACTGTGAATGGTTGTGCTGAACCCTTGTAGGTATGGTAAAGGAGATGTGGGTACTGTTTATGCTTCGTTATTTTTTTCCCTCTCCATTGGAGCTTTTAACTGAACCCAGCACTGAGGCACAGCTGTACACAGCTCTTATCACTGAGCTTGCAGCCCTGTAAAGGCACAGCTTGAATTCAGGCTAAAGGATAGTGGTGCTTTTGAATAATTGGCAGCCAGAGGTAGTAAAAATTGGTTTGTGCATATATTTATTTATTTTCAGACCGGGATCTCATCGTGTAGCCCTGGCTGAGCTGGGACATTGGTAGAGCAGGCTGGTTTTACTGTTGGAGGCTTTGTGTCTGTTTTCTGAGGCTGAGGACCACCACACCTATCTTTCTGTTCTGTTCTTGAAACATTTCAAGGACACTGACTGGCTTATAACTCATCTTATAGTCCAGGCTGGCCTTGAACTCACAGAAATCCTCTAGTCTCTGCCTTCCAGGTGTGCACTATTATGCCTGGGTCCCAGCTACATTCTTTATATGTTTTAAAGGCATAAATAGATTTTTTGACAGGAAGATGTAATGGGGAAAAGAAGTCAGTAATGAATTAGGGATTTTATCATAGGGAGAAGAAAATTCTGGCAGGAACTATTGTTGGGAAAAATCAGTTTGGCGTTGGACACTTTTAGCAAAATGGAAACATGAAGTACATGGTTGAGTGAATGAGTCTCAGAAATGAGGTCTAATTGACATATATAGGTATAAAAAACCATGCTGGGTGAAACCACTATCTGTTAATAAAGAAGAGGTAGGTTGTGCTCATGAATGCTGCAGCATTGAACATTTGAAAATGAGGAAGAATGGTAACCTGGCAGAATACTCTTTGTAGAAAAGGAAAGTTGAGGTGTTAGAATTAACCACTGAGGCCTAGAGAGATGGCTCAGCGGTTAAGAGCACCGGCTGCTCTTCCAGAGATCCTGAGTTCAATTACTAGCAACCACATGGTGGCTCACATCCACCTATAATGGGATCTGATGCCCTCTTTTGGTGTGTCTGAAGACAGCTATAGTGTACTCATAAATACAATCTTAAAAAGTTTAACCGCTAGATATAGCAACGTGGAGGTTGCTGATGATCCTGATGGGGACACATTAGATTTCGTGATAGAGCAGTAAGCCTGACTAGGAGATGTCACTGTAGGAATTTACTGCATAGGACAGTGAAGAAATGAGGTGGGAACTAGGAAAGGACAGGAACGGAAAACATGACGATGGGAGAAATAGGTGGGGTAATTTACCAATGAATTATTATGTAGGTGTGTGATAAGGGGGAGATTGTTCATTGTTGTGCATAGGTGAGCATATAGATCATCAGGAGCTATGCAAGAGAAAGCTGGGTGTTTCTTACTAATGCTTCAGTTTTAGAAAAGAAACAGGAAGTGAGGCCATCAAATTGGACTGTAAGGAGAAGTACTGAAGAGAGAGAAAAGAAATGTGAGTGCACTGGAAATCCTGGTGGAGTCAGACTCGAATGTGAAGCACATTAATGTCTTCCCCTCATCGAGCACTGTAAAAGCAAGTCTCCCTAGAGTTGGACAAAGCTAAGTGATACATGTTTTTGGTTGTTTTTTTCTATACTGGTTTGTCGATACTGTTCTTTCTTTTAAATAAAGAAATTTAAATGAGTAGGGAATCAATACTGAGAATTTTCTTCTCCTTAAAAGGGAATGCTTAAAGTGCCTCTGAAAGTATTTCTAGGGCAGAGACTTCCTGAAGTTCCCTATTATGTGATAGTACGTTATGAGCTCAACAAAACTCTGTTTTGCTGGGTGGGGGTGGTACACACCTTGAATTGCAGCATTTGGGAGGCAGAAGGCAATCTGATCTCTTGAGTTCAAGGTCAGTCTGGCCTAGAGTGAGTTCCAAAACAGCCAGGACTACACAGAGAAACCCTGTCTTGAAAAACAAACTATAGAAAAAGTCTTTAACTGACCCATTTTACTATTATTAATGTCATCTCAAAATGTTACCGTCATCCCCAAATTTTTATATTTTTCCAGCTTTATTACTTTTAAAGATTTATGTGTATGAGTGTTTTGCCTATATGTATGTATATATACACGCATCACATGCATACCTGGTGCTCCTAGAGGTCAAAAGAGACCATCTCCTGGAATTGGATTTACAAATGGTTGTCAACTACAGTGTAAGTGATGTAAACCCAATCCCACCCCTCTGCAAGAGCAGCAGATGTCAGTAGTCTGACAGCTGAAGAGGGGAGGGAGGGGAGGGAGCATACATGTCTCCTTAAAGCGGTGGTTTTCAACTTTCCGTGTGCTGCGATTCATGAGTAGAAATAGAGTTCCTCATGTGGTAACACTCAAACATGAAATTACTCTCATTGCTACTTCATGACTAATTTTGCTACTGTTATGAATTGTAATGTAAATATCTTAGGCAATCCCTCTGAAAGGTTCATTTGACACCCTTTCCCCCAAGAGTTGTGACCCACAGGTTGAGAAACACTGCATTAAAGTATATTCATTCCTGTTAGATACACTCTTCATTCTTTAACACATCAATCTTGAGGTGAAACATGCCTCTGTCTGATACAATAGAAACAGTTTAAGTAGGAGCCATGGTTGTCCCCATTTAGTCAGTGTCATATGCACAGGCTCTTTCTGCCTCATTCCTTGGCTTTTGTGACCTGTCTGCTAGGATTACAGGCAAGGGTCTCCATGCCCTGCAATGAAGACACAATTTTAAAGTTTAAATTGTGTGATGGACATAATGTGTAGTGGCACTCATGTGGGAATCAGGATAACTTGCAGAAGCTTATTTCTCTTGCCTTGTAGGGTTCAGGGATTGAACTCAGGTCACCAGGCTTGGCAACAAGTTCCTTCACCTGTTAAATTATCTTGCTGACCCAAAGAGAGCCATTCTTGAATGTTTATTCCAAATTGCCTGTAGATTTTAAATTCCACCATGTTACAAAGATAGGAATCTTCATCTTATAACTAAGATGACAATTTTTATAGTGAAGGTGCTCTTAATAATTTATTTTTGATCTTCACTTTTTTAGGCACTATGCCATTCGTGTTCACTTGATTTCATTGAGCAAGCGAATGCTGGATAGGAAACTGGTTAATTCTGCTTTCAGTGTTTAAAGATGTGCTGGTATCACCTTACTACGATGGATAGTTTGGGGCATATAAAATCATCATCTCTTCGGATTTTGAAGGTGTCTTCTTCCTATTGCTCTTATGACACTGACTTTTATACGTCTGAGGTCCTCTGATATGTCTCATCAATGAAATAGTGTAGTGCTTTTTTTAGGGTTCCAAGATTATGTACTTTAAATTGTGCCTTGATATATGTATGTCTTGTCAACTCTTACTTAGTATGGCTACTTTCACGTATCCTTAAACTCTTTGAATGTGGAAACTGATAGTTGTCCTTTGATGTCTTCTAGGTATTGCTATAGGGGCCCTGCTGATTCCAAATTGTGGATACTCAAGTTCCTTAGTATTTATTATGTCCAGCCTACAGACGGCTTTCGTGTTCTGCTTGTCTTTTTTTTTTTTGGTTTTTCGAGACAGGGTTTCTCTGTGTAGCCCCCGGCTGTCCTGGAACTCACTCTGTAGACCAGGCTGGCCTCAGAAATCCACCTGCCTCTGCCTCCCAAGTCCTGGGGTTAAAGGCGTGCGCAACCACTGCCCGGCTGTGTGCTGCTTGTCTTGGTGACCTTCTCAGTACTGTGATAAAATACCCTCACAAAAGCAACTTAAAGAAAAAGGGTTTAGTTTGGGTTATAGTGTCATAGTGATGCCTCGTGGTGGTGCAAGGGTACCACAGGAAGCCTAAGGTGGATGTTTTTAAAGGTCACAGTGCTAGAGTATTTATTTTAAATGAACCATCTACACTTTAGAATTTGTCTTTTCACTTGTATGTTATTTTATGTATCACTGTGAGGTTTCAGTTGAAGGTTCTGGGTTTCCCAGTTTGATTTTTCATTGTAGTCCTCAGCAGAGGGATTAAAAATTGTAGTGCTTCTTAACTGGTGGCAGTTCATTTAGCAGTGTCTGGAGGCACAGTTGTTACTTCTGACCATGCTCCTGGCACAAGTGAATAGTGGTTGGCCATGCTGCAGAAAGTAAAACACATAAGGCAGCTTGCCGTAACATAGGATTCTGTGGCCCACCGTGCCAACATTGCTGAGTATGAGAAATTACCTTTATTTACTTTTCTTTTCTTCCTGTACTGGCTTTACTTAAGTCTTTGACCTTTTCGATTTTTTTTTTTCCCCTATACTCATCCTTTTAAGGGCCAGCCTATAGGTTGGACTATGTCCTGACGGCCTTGTGTCATAGTTCTAAATCACTTGATCTTTTTGTAACTTCTGTATATTAGCACTAAAATCTCTGTTGTAAATTTTCTATTTAATATCTAAAGTCTTCTGAAATTAATTTTGCTAATTGTGGATCTTCCTTTTCTATTTCTTTGGGAAATTTTATGTTGAGATATGCTAACCTGGAACTGGGATCTAGCCTCAGCTCTTAAATAGCTGAGATCACAATCTTATCAGTTCCGTCCATCATTGCTTTCAGTGTCATTACTGTACATCATCAGCACAGTGAAGATGACTCCTGATTCCAGCCTTGATCTCTTGAATCACTTACTTACAGAGGTAGAGATGAAGGGTATACACTACTCCTAGTTTACAGGGCAGCTAGACAGATGTATGTCTAGCATTTTAATGTATGTATGCCATACTGAATTATTACACTGATTTTTATAATTATATTTAAGCAGTGAATTTACTTGAAATTACTCTCTGCACAAGAAAATATGTGATATCCCTAACTTTTGTGTCGCTTAAAACTTAAAGACTGTCAGGTACCATCTTTAATTTTTTTCTTACACTAATGGTTAAATGTGAGGATAAAAAGGTCTGGTACTATTCCTAGGGTAACATGAATGAACCTGTACTCATGCTTGATTAGGAGCCAATGTCAGACCAAAGTAAAGGATACCATCACCAAAGTCCAGCTTGGTGAGCACTGCCTCAGTTTACACATATTGGTTATTTAGTCAGTGTTCTACTGCTGTGAAGAGACACTATGACCATGGCAACTCTAAAGGAAAGTATTTATTTAGGGCTTTCTTACACTTTAGGCAGTAGTTCTCAGCTTTTGTAATGCTGTGACTCTTTAATACAGTTTCTCATGTTATACTGATCCCCAACAATAAAGTTATTTTCTTCCTGCTTCATAACTAATTTTGCTACTGTTATGAGTTATAATGTTAACATCTGTTTTCTGATGGTCTTAGGTGATCCGACCCTTGTGAAAGGATGTTTAGTCCCCAAGGGGTCTTGACTCACAAGTTGAGAAACACTGGTTTAGAAGTTTACCTATAATTAGCATGGTGGCATGTAGGCAGACAGAGTGCTGAAGAAGGAACTGAAAATTATATGTCACCATCTACAGGCGTCAAGGAAGAGACAGACACTAGGCCTGGTGTGAGCTTTTGAAACTCCAAAGTCCATCCCCAGTGACTTAACTTCTTCCAACAAGGCTGCACCTACTCCAGCAAGGCCACACTTTTTAATCCCTGTCAAGTAGCACCACTCACTAATGACCAAGTAGTCAAATACACTAATGTCCACACTGATGGTACTTAAAGAAGCATGGATGAAGGGTTACTTAGAAGAGCAGAAGTGCTCCCAGTCAGCTTTATCACCAAGAGCTCATCCTAGGATGGGTGGCTGATAACCCACGGAGCTGGAAATAAGGAATGTACTTTGCTGCTTGTAGTTAGCACAGTCAGAGGGTGTGTCTTTCAGGCAGTGTGGCCTTGTAGTGAGACAGTGCTAGGGAGATGGCTTAGTGGTTAACAATTGTTGTTATTCTTACAGAGGACCCGAGTTTTGATTTCTAATACTCATATGACAACTCACAATTGTCTGCAAAATTTCAGATTCAGGAAACCTGACATACTCTTGTGGCCTCCTTGGGCACCAGGCACCCAGGGGGTTCACAAGCAAACATTCAGACAAAACACCTGTGTATATTAAAAATAAAAGTGCTTACAGCTTATATGAGCTTGGGAAAAGCAGGCTGCAGTGAGTTGGTCAGTGTCAGGATTTCAGGTACTTGTGAAATAGCTGAGTTGTTTATTGTCTGAGTCTCAAGGGGCATCCCTTAACAACTTCCTATGTCTTAACAGCTTCCTTCAAAGATGGGGCATTTTATCTTGGATGAAATTACCACACAACAATGATTAGAGATGAAAAATGCAAATTTTCCCCATGCATATGTGCATGTTTGTGTGCTTGGTGTGTATGCATATCTAAGGATGATGTTGGAATTGATTTCTCTGCCTTATTTGTTGAATAGAGCCAGTGTCTCTTGTTGAACCCAGAGCTTGCTGATGAAACTGGTCAGGCTAGTGAGCTGGCTTCAGGGATCCTGTCTTCACCTTCTAAGTACTGGAATTATAATAGGCAGGCTACCATACCTACCTGGTACCTGATTCTTGGAATCCAAATTCTTGTCCTCATGCTTGAGCCCCGGTGCCTTAAACACTGAGCGTCTTCCTAGCTTAGGTAGTTGTGTACTTTATTTTTTACTATGTCAGACAGGCTGAGACACCAGCACCCTGAGTACCTCAAATGACAATTGACTGAAAGTGTCAGGGAGGGGTCAGGGAATTAAAGTTATTTTTGGTTGAGTCAAGATCTCACTGTATGGCACCTGATTGATTGGCCTAAAACTTACATTGTAGACAAAACTGCCCATAAACTCAGAGATCCCCCTGCCTCAGTCTCTCAAGTGCTGTATTACTGGTGTGTGTCACCAGACATGGCATATTCTGTACTTTTAGTGGTAAGGAACTGTACTCGTCCATGTAAGAATTATAGCATGGAAATTATGAACACCTTTATAATATCTGTATTTATGTTTAGTGTTAAGTAATTGTTAATATTTTGTGAATTTTCTTTTATAGGATTCAGTGGTCTCAATTTAAAGGCTATTTCATTTTCAAACTGGAGAAAGTGATGGATGATTTCAGAACTTCAGCTCCTGAACCAAGAGGTCCTCCCAATCCTAATGTTGAATATATTCCCTTTGATGAAATGAAGGAAAGAATACTGAAAATTGTCACTGGATTTAATGGGTATGCACATAATAATAGTAAATAATATTTTCAGGAGTTAACTTTAACAAAGTGTTTTTTCTTAAGTTTTGCTATATCTGGTTGATAATTGACTTTTATCTTTAGTGCTTGCCAAATTTTGGTTCATGAATACATTAAATATTTACAAGCTTGAAAAAATCTTGAACTGTTCTTATGAGTTTCAAGGGTGTTCAGACTTTAAACATGCGTGATAGCAGTGATACTACTTTATCAAAATATAGTTTAATATTTTATTTGTTATTATTTTGATATTTGGTGAAGACTTATGTATACTTGAGGTTTATTTTAGAGTTTATGTGTCCTTTCAATAAGTAAACACTTTTTTAACCTTTTGTAAAACATTGAAAACACCAGGAACACTGAGTGTGATACTTTAGAAACATTGCTGTACTTCGTAGTCGTTGTCGTTGTGTTTGTATTTTCTGAAGGGAAGGCGTTTGTGAAGTTGAATTGCTGAGCGTGTGTTGCATTTGGCACTAGCAATTTGAAGCATCTGATAACAGTATGAAGTATGGTGAATTGGTTTATGTTAATAAAGTTCCTGATTACTGGTAGGTTTTTTGTGAAGTAGCCCTGGCTGGCCTTGGAAATACACAGAGATCCACTTGCCTCTTTATCCTTTGTTGAGATTTAAAGTGTGTACCCCCCATTCTCAGCTGCTTAGTCCCAATTTGAGTTTAGGGATTTGCCTATAATATCAGAAGTTAATGCTTTGACATTGGGTCTGTTAATGCAACTGCTTTTTCCAGGAGATGCCACACTTGGTGTTTAGTGTCATCAGATTAGTTTTCCCTGGAAAACTCTCTGGAATGGGAGGAGACATATCTTGACCATGTACCTATAGTTACCTAACCACATGCCTTGTCGTTATGAGTTTAGTTGGGACTTTTGAAAAATCAAGCACCGGAAAGAAGCCACATGTTGTGTTTGTTATATGTTGCATAAGATTTATTTTTGAATTGGGTGTGTGCAGAATAAACAGACTTCCTTTGTGTTTGTGTGTATGTATACACACACAATGCATAGACATTCCAAAATAAATGAATTATACCATTGCATTGTGAATAGTGAGCTAATTTCTAAATTAGTAAAAGCAAATATTCTTAATTGTGTTAGTTAGACTAGATAGCAGGCTATTAGATAGAGCTAAAATATTTATAATTTTTTAACCTGTTAAAACATGTATTCATCTACTTCAGATGATTTGAACAGTCATTAAATGCCTAAGCACACTTAAGCATAATTGCTCTTAAGGTGTTTTTCATCTTTGAGCCATACATAAGTATTTTAATTCCAGTTTTCAAAATGGCTGTTTTTGAATTATTTACTCTAATTAGGTAGGATCTAAGTTTTAATTACTGGTATGTTATGAATTTTCATTTTATACCTGCCTTTTTGGTCTATAGTTATATATTCAATATATGTTGAAACATACAGTGAATATGTTTTGTTTTTAAGTTCTGAATATAGATTTTGATAGATTTAAAACAACATACCCTTTTGCTTTCCATCCAGTTTATTTTCTTTCTTTCTTTTTATTTTTAAATAATACCGTGTTTGTGATGTGTGTATGCTCATCTCTGTAGTTTCCCGTGGCCACCACAGGCCTGTCAGAATGTCATCTGTAATTGTTTACTAGCCCTGGAGTTCATTGATTGGCTAGTGGTTGAGTTCCACTAGCCAATCAGTGGATTCACTTTTTCTCTGCTTACCAGCATATGTGCTACCCACCACCTAACTGTGCTGGCTATCCAAATTCAGGGCCTTGGGCTGAGGCACAGCACATACTTTATCCACTGAATCATTCCTCAGGCCTAGTCATTAGTTAGGAATCTTCTTTCTAGTATATGTTAATCATGTTTTAATAGGTTGTCTTTGATAAAAGTGGAATATCTTTAGATTCCCAAATACAGAAAATGTCTTGGAATCATGGTGTATGCTAGTTGTATATTCATTTTACAAAAGATGTGATACCTCAGTGATCAGTAAGTACATGTGTAGCCTGGTGTGCTGGCTCATCACACATGTCATCCCAGCACTCGGGAGTCTGGGATGATTTAAGATTGAATGCTGGCCAGCCTGTGCTACATCCTTAAGATCTTCTGTCTTAAAACCAGAAAGGAGAGAGGCTGAGCCATGGCTTAGCTGTTAAAGTGTACTTTCAGAGGGCCACAGTTGGGTTCCCAGCACCCTTATCGGGCTTTGCAAAAACTACCTGCAGCCAGGCTATGGTAGTCCATGCCTTTAATCCAGCACTCGGGAGGCAGAGGCAGGCAGATCTCTTGAGTTGGAGATGACCCTGGTCTATAAGAGTTACAGCACAGAAAGACTACACAGAGAAAACTGTATGTGTGTTTGGGGGAGGGTGGCGTGTGGGTGGGGGCTGGAGGGGGCCAAAACCACCTGCAAAAGACAGCTGCAGCACCAGAGGATTGGATGCTTTCTTTTGGCTTCCACCAACATGTGCCCTTTTGTGAATGCATTCAAGTGATGTGGGGGAAGCAGTACTGTGAACGTATGTTTTTACAGAACATCTTGCTGATTTGTTGCTGTAGGCAAAAACATAACACAAATACCTTTGTGTGTAAGCTCCTTATGCCACAGATTGAAATCAAGGCCATTACAAATTCCAGGCCAGCACTTTACCACTGAGCTACCTCTTAGCCCTATCACAAAATGTTCATGTGTACCTTTGTGTAGTAACTGAAGTTATTGTAGTTTTGTATATTTTGTGTATGCTTTTCAGAATTTTGTGTGTTTCTTTTCTGTCTACATACGAGGTGCCAGTTTGTACTTTTGTAAAATAAAATGAAAACTTCTTTATTTAGTTTCTGTTTTTTTCTTTTGTGGATGGGTATTTTGTTAGCAAGTATGTTCGTACACCACATGCATGGTACCCTGGAAGCCAGAATAAATACTGCATCAGATCCCCTAGGACTGGAGCAACAGATGTTTGAGTTAGCATGTGGGTTTTGGTCCTCTGCAAAACAGCCATTGATCTTAACTGCTGAGCCATCTCTCCAGCCTTGTTCTGTTTGTTTTGTTGTATTGCTGCTGTGCTTTTAGTTTTATTTAAAAGCTGTAAATTAAATGCTTCATAGAATCTTAACAAATACCGTTATTTCCTAAACTATTTTTGTAAATTTTGAGTAATTTTTGCTCTTTGAATTGCAAGTTGTCTACTTAATTTTAGTTTTTTCTTTTATTGAAAGTAGTTTTTTTTTCATATAATATATTCTGATTATGGCTTCCCATCTCTGTCCATACCATTTCCCTTTGGTCTCTCCTGAGAAAACAAACAGGCATCCAAAATAAAGTAAAATAAGATAAAATTAAAAACAAATAAATAGGAATAGGATAAAGCAAACAAGATAAAACATAAGGAATACACACACATTCACATACAGGAATCTCATGAAAACACAATATTGTAAATCATAATTTTATATATTTGTAAAGGACCTCTAAAATTAAAAAAGGCCCTGTCACAACATTATGAACAACTTCCCAAGATGCCATTGGGTTCATTTTGTGTTGACCTGCTGCTGGGAATGGGGGGGGTGGGTCTATCCTTGCTTTGTTTACCCAGTGAGGCTCCCCTGAAGAAAACTAATTTTTCATTTGTAAGTAGCTATCAGTTGCAGATAATATTTTGGTTAGGGATCAAGGTTTGTGTTCAGTTCTCTCAGCTCTGGGACATCTCTGATGCAGACTCTACCTGCTTCCGTAGTCTCTGTAAATGTTTGTTTGTGCGGCATTCACTCGTTGTGTGTTTAGAAGGCTTTGTTTTCTTGGTGTCTTCCATCTCCCTCCAGCTCTTACCACTCTTTCTGCCTCCTCCTCTTCAGAGTTCTCTGATCCCTAAAGGGAGGGATCTGATAGAGACATCCATCCCCCTTTAGGGCTGAGTGTTCCAAAGTCTTTTACTCTGCACATTGTCTGACCATGGAACTCTGTATTTGTTCTGTATTGTATCTGTTGGAGGAGGAAGCTTCTCTGAGTATCGGCTTGTCTTTGTTAGGTGAGCCGAGGGGGTGTTGTCTGTAGCAGTAGGGTTTTATCATCAGTTTTATGGAAAGCAAACAATAGCCTGGTTTTTTTTTTTTTTTTTTTTTTTTTTTTTTTTTGAATAGATATAACCTTAGAACTGGAGGTTTTATTTGGTGGCGAGCTGTCTAACTGGGGCTTTGTCTTCCATTACTTGGTGATTTCATTTAGATTTCTTACATATATGTATATATTTCGAGAAGCTTCTACTTTATTTTATGGGGTTTTATACCTCTCAAATAGACTCAGTTTTTGTCCCTTTCTGTATTCCCTATCTTACCCTCTTTCCCCTTCCCCTCCCCATTTTATCCTTATTTTAGTAAATTTTGTGTATATAATCTTTTTGCTCTTTGAATTTCAAGTTATCCACTCTCTTTTCCCTTTTTAAAAATAGAATAATAGTAACATTTTTTAAAATTATCTGAACTGTTAGCTTCTTCTTTTTTTGGTTTTTTGAGACGGTTTCTCTGTGTAGTCCTGGCTGTCCTGGAACTCACTCGGTAGACCAGGCTGGCCTCGAACTCAGAAATCCACCTGCCTCTGCCTCCCCAAGTGCTGGGATTAAAGGCATGCACCACCGCCCGGCTGAACTGTTAGCTTCTAATGATAATTGACTTCCTTAAACAAGGCCATAGAAGACTAGATCCATCTAGACTGGTAGGTTCTCAGGTGTGCACTGAGAGTCTGGGTAGTGGTTTTATGTGCACTTAATAGCACCAGTAAATCTGTCCATTAAAATATACTTACTTTTTCTCTTCCTTTTTTGTGGTATAATTAGCTGAGAATTGGTATGATTTGGTTCTCTTTCCTCCTTATCCTGTCCCCTCACCTTGCCTTCTGATGATAGGTCTTGGTATGATGATCAAATAAAATTCTTAAAATTGGAAAGTAGGATTTATCCAAAGCTAGTTAATTTTTGATACATATTTGATAGAGGTATAAACAATTTAGAGTACTATAAGCACTTGTAGAGATGATTAACTATGTTAAAAGCTTTGACGGACTGAAGATTGAGTCAGGATATGGGCTGATACAAATATTAATGTACTTGCATCCTTGGCTTTTTGCCTGTATTGAAAAGTTGGTTCATCTAACTGCTAAGCTTTAGTATAGGAAGAACGTGCTGCTTCAAATAAAGATAATGTTATTAGACTTGTGATTCTAAATAATAGGAGATAATAAAATTAGGACTCTATTCAGCTTTTATTTAAGACAGTGCCATGTATGGAGTGATACTGTGAGTGAATGTGTTTGACATGACAAGGACCCACGAGAGTGGTAAAGCTTCTAGTGAATGTTAACAGTATGTGCAGAAAGAATCCTCTTCTGGATATTTGTGGCCTGAAGACAGCTCCTTATCTCCCTGTAAATACTAGTAGACATACTGAGCTTCCAGGGTATGACAACTTTTCTCTGTCTGAGAGCACAGACCACCTGGTCTTAGCTTTTCTGTGTCAGTGTGTGTTTGTTTGTCCTGTCTTCACTCACTGCTGCTCTCAGTCAGGGTTGTGGGACTTTGCAAGGATGTGGCAGTATCTTACTGTTGTCTCTCTATGTATCTATCTCTGGCTGGTCTGGAACTCACAGATCCATCTGTTTTACTCCTGAGAGCTTTTAATGTGCCCCGCCACACCTAGCGTCTGCTCGGTTTCTGATATTTATTAGGTTCCATGGATAGTTTGTATAGACTGAGTAGGAAAAAAAAAGACATAGTAAAGCTCCATGCCACACATAAAAGTGAGTGGTTCTTTGGGCCTTTTTTCCCGTAAGAATTTACATACATAATCACTACATTTACATGATTTCCACCCCTTCCTTTCCTCCTGTGGGCCCCACTCTCAAATTCATGACCTTTTAAAGCACGCACAACATACTGAGTTGATTTAGTGTTGCTCCTATATGTATGTGTTTTGGGCTATACTCACTTGGGATTGGATAATCATTCCTGGAGAAGACTGATTTTTCTCTTTTAGTATCCCTTTATTGTCTGTAACTTTATTTTATGTGTATATATATGTACCGAGTATAGGTTTGTGTACCTTTAAGGTCAAAATCTATATCTTTTGCAAGAGCAGTAACTGCTGTTAACGACTAGGCCTTCTTTCTATGCTGTTTGCCTGTGGTTCTTCACCTGGGAGGAGGGCCTTGTATGAGTTCCCCTACTCGTGTTGTGTCGGCACATCAGCTCATGTTGACATTATGCAAGACTTGTTTGGACAGCAATATTGTTGAGACTTAATGGTGCAGCTTCCCTGTTAAGTCTAGAAGAGACTGTTCAGCAGCAGACATCTTTGTTCTCTAACCCCTGCAAATCTTTCCACCTCCTCTTCTGTGGTGTTCCTGAGCTTTAGGTGCAAGGGTTGCATTGTAGGTATATCAGTTCTGGATTTTGTATTTTGAACATTTGTGGATTTCTGTAATAGTAATGGGGTAGGGTAATAGATAATGGATCTAATTTCAGTTTTTCACATGTGGACATTTAGTTTCCCCAGCACCATTTGTTGAAGATGTCTTTTCATTCATTTTGTAGTTTTCGGCATCTTTGTCAAGTATAGGATGACAGTAACATGCACACATTTGGGTCTTCTGTTTGTTCCATTGATCTACATTTCTGTTACAGTTTGTTTGATGTTTTCTAATATTAGGCTGGTTGATGTTAATGGTCATCTGCTTAGCTTTGTACTCAGGTTGTCTCTTTGGTATACTTGGCATTGTTTTGTGGTGTCAGGCAAATGTTTCTTATTTTACTTTCTTTGGCAGAACAACTTTCAGATTTGACTTCTGGTTGAATAAAGATAGTGTCTTGGATTTTAATCAGAAAATACTTGTTTTATTATGAACAACACTTCCTTTAATCATTTTCTAATTGTACTCTGGCATAACGCAAGAAGTAGTATTGGTTCAAGTAAGTTTTGACAGGTGTGGTGGTGCATGCCTTTAGTCCCCCAGCAGAGGCAGAACTCTGAGTTCAAGGCCAGCCAATTCTATAAAGCAAGTCCAGGACAGCCAGGGCTCTGACACAGAGAAGCCCTGTCTCACCCCCTCCCTCAAAAGAATTTTGCTAACTATGGCGGCACAGTGTCTTCAGTTTTATAGCACTAGATAAGCAGAAGCAGGCAGATACCTGAGTTCAAGGTCAGCCTGGTCAACAAAAGTGAGACCCCGTCTTTTAAAAAAGCGTGAGATTTAAGTGTAATTTATTCAGTAAAAAAACTACTATGATTTCTGTCAGATGTGTGTGATACAGTGAAGATGTGTGGGTTTTGAAGTTAGAGAAATTGGGTTCAGGTTATTACGTTGTCATGCACTAGGATGGACCATTGTGTGAAAATGAAGGCACTGTGAACATTGTGAATCTGAGGCATTGCAGTTCTCTTCATAAGCAGCATAAGTAGGTTTTAATGAAAAACACTGAAATCCAAAGATGTCTTTTGTGCAGTTTTCAGTATGCCATTTTGTACTTATATTACACTTAGCTCTAATTTGGATGATTGCTAATAATTCTGAGTTCAAAACCTTTTTTTAAAAAATGCACTTGTTTCCATATGTTGTTTTACCTGCATGCATGTCTAGGTACTGCGTGCCTGCCTACTTCCCATGTAGACCAGACATTGTTGTTGGTTCCCTTAGCACTAGAGTTCTGAGCTACTGGATGGATCCTGGGACCCAAACCCCCTGGGAAACCAATGCTCTTAACTGAGGAGCCATTCTTCTCATTTCCTCCAGACTCTGTGTAAAATAATTGTTGTTCCAGATCTTATTTCAAGACTTTTACTCTTGGATTTGCTGTGATTGAGGAAAAACTGCATTCTGGCAGAAGTGTTTGGTATATTTAACCCCACAAGTTCTTAGAAAATAGTAAAGTTTGACTCAATGTATATAGATTATATATAAAGCTGTAGTAACGGAGCAGAGTCTATTTAAAATACTTTTGTGTCGGAACTAATTTATTATGCTGTATCCAGTAACAGAATCATAATCATTTATGATGTTCAGTAAAGCGGGAGCAAAAGAAAGCTTGAGAAAACTTTGTTTGTAAATAAACTAACAATTATTATTTATATCTCTTATATAAAAAAGTTCAGATTGAGTGGTCAGAGTTTAGAATATTGTACTAATCTTTTTCTGGAATGAGTTTTAAAGCATTCTGTTTTCTGTGTTCCTTTTTATTGCTCTAAGTGACTCCTACATTTATTCTTCTGTAGCTTAACACGTGGTGACTTGATAAAGCCTCATTGTGAAGCCCTGCTTCTAATTCTCACACTAATGGCCTCGAACTATAAACTTATTTTGCAGTATCCCTTTCACTATTCAACGACTATGTGAATTGCTAACAGATCCAAGAAGAAATTATACAGGAACAGACAAATTTCTCAGAGGAGTAGAAAAGGTACGTATTCTATCATGAGAATTAAGTTTGAAGAAAGCTGCTTATTGACTATTGTTTTCTTCTTCTTCTTCTTCTTTTTTTTAAAGATTTGTTTATTTTATGTATATGAATGCATTGTTGCTCTCTTCAGACACACCAGAAGAGGGCATCAGATCCCATTACAGATGGTTGTGAGCCACCATGTGGTTGGTGGGAATTGAACTCAGGACCTCTGGAAGAGCAGTCAGTGCTCTTAACCGCTGAGCCATCTCTCCAGCCCTTCTTATTCTTTATTAAGCATTAAAAACAAAACAACAAAACAAAAAACAAAAATAAACCACCAGAGAGACACGAGAATTCACAGTACATTGTAAACGTCACTGTGGGACTCAGAAGCACACAATTTTGAAAACTTACGTGTAAAACCATTGAAGTGATATGTATTGACTAGAAAGATCCAGTTCAGATTATGGGTGGAAGGTCACAAAGGAAAGAGCATTCTAGAGAATGGAAGTAACTTAATACACAAAGATATGGTCATTGAGTTTTAAAACTTAATTTTTCCTGTTCATTATAACTTTTTATTGGATTCAAAATCAGTCCTTTTACTCTGGGAATAGGAGTCTAAGACTATTGACTTTGGGATTTTCAGTAGTTAGGGCTTAACAGACTCATGTTTACTGCGTCTTTATGTTATCTATTGACATTCTGAAGGGCAACTTCAGGGTTCATCAGTACTTCAGCTGGGATCCAGAGTAATTAAATGTATTTTGTTTGTTTTGTTTTGTTTTTAAAGCTATTAAGAATTATTTAATAACGAACCTAACATTCTCCCTTACAATATGATGGCGAGTTTCCAGGGGTCATAATGATTTAAATTATTGGAATTGTTCTTTCTGTAAGAAAAGAAAACACTTAATCTTGGTGTAGTGGTACAAGTCTCTAATTCCAGCAGTTGGGGGTCAGAGGCAAGCCAATCTCTGAATTGGCCATCCTGATCTACATAGTGAATTCCATGCTAGCCAAGGCTTTAAAAGAAGGGCAGGGGTGAAGATGAAGCCTGATCTTGAGACTTGTACAGTGGAAGGTTCTTCGGGCTTGTACATACATGCATACAAGATAAGTAAAGATATGATAAAGTAAGCCAGCCCCGTTGCAGTCAGACCTGGAAGTCTTGCTGCTCTTAGGTTTTACTTTATTGGCTTTCATTTTTAAACAGTTGCTTTGAGTTGGAGTAAATGGAAGCTTGCCCATGAGGCTGATTGTGAAAACCTTCCACAAGGGGTTAACAGTTTATGTTCTGTGCTTTCCTTTTACTCATCAACATACTGGTTTCTTTTATTTCAGAATGTGATGGTTGTTAGCTGCGTTTGTCCTTCTTCAGAGTAAGTATAGAGAGTTTTTTCTGCTTTTGATATTACTATATTCTAGTTATTTTAATAGTGTTATTTAAATAATCTGCATTTAGTTATTTCATGTGTAACTAAACATGATAGCATCTATTCATTGTGAAATCTACCACCTGGTTCCTGAGGTGGAATGTTGCCAAAATACTGTTCAAGTGTTTCCAGTAGAAAGATTTGAATCAAAGAGACTGAGCTAATTACTCCAGTTCTGGCCATGTGCATGCTTTTCTAGGGGTGGCAGTTAGGTGTGGAATAACATACTTCATGGTATTCTCCATGATGCACAAGTATTGCTAATTGTCAGGATATCTATATCCAAATTAAGGCCTTGGTTCCAGGCCATGGCACTATTAGCATTTAGGTCACATGCATAATTCTTTGTGTGTGGATATCCTAGAAATTACAGAAGGCTAGTGCACCCTCCCCCATCCCCCAACCTCACCCCAGGACATTCAGAGACTGGGGCATGAGAAGGGATGGGAAGAAGACACTGCTACTTGAATAGATCCACTGACTTATTTATAAACAAAAATTTTATTTTTAGAATTCTTGACTTGACATTTCTTACTAAATCAGATACTGAGATAATCTATTGATGCTTCTTGGTAGAAGATCCAAAAAATTATGCTACAAAATTGATTTCCTTTCTAATGAAATGTTTTGCTTTTCTGATGACTGTAGTTAGCTGAAGAACATTTCAAGAGATTTGAAAGCAAGTGTCATTGACTAATTGTTGTTTTTTTTTTTAAGGAAAAAAAAAACAATCTCAACATTAGTGTGTGCATGTGCTAATATTTTTAAATTTGACAACTATGTTACAAAAGACCTAGACTTAGATTTTTCTTTTTAATGTATTTATTTTGCTTCTTATGTATGTGAGTGTTCTTACCTGAATGTATGTAAGTATGTATACCTTGTGTATGCCATGGAGTTCAGAAGGCTGGTATTAGCTTTTCTGGAGAGGGGGTTAATGGATGGTTGTGAGCCACCATGTAGGTACTGGGAACAGAACCCAAGTGCTCTGGAAGCCATCTCTCCAGCCCTATACCCAGATTCTTACAAATTAGCCATTCACAACCCTTCTTTCCTTTGTTTCTTCCTTTAAGGCTTTATTTTACTTTGAGATACGGTCCGAGTCTATGACCTTGGTTGGCCTGTTGCTTGTTATGTGCTCCAGGCTGACCTTGAAACAGAGCTCTGCTTGCTGCTGCCTTTCAGTGTTAGGATTGAAGTCATGTACTACCATACTCACCTGAAGTGTTTTCTTTTATTACAGAAAGAACAATTCTAATAGTTTAAATAGGATGAATGGTGTTATGTTTCCTGCAAACTCACCAAACTATACTGACAGGTGAGAATATTATGGTTTGTTTTGTTTTGTTTTTTTAAATTGTCCAGAGTGTCTGTTTTCTGGTAGTATTTGGATTAAGGCTCAGTATCTTTTTTTTTTTTTTTTTTAAATATATATTTTGTGGGAAAGATACAAGATATATGTTGTGTATCTTGGACATCAGGCTATATTTGCTAATCTAGGATAAGGCACAGATCTAAAACCCAAAATTATTGCAAATGATGTATACTTTGGAAGGCGTGGTTTTTTGTGTGTGTTGTTTTTATTTTTTATTATTACATTTTAATATTATTCCTATAAGTAGAAAATGATGTTCATTTATCTCATTATAGGTCTAATATAAACGGGCCTGGAACACCTAGGCCACTCAATCGACCAAAGCTTTCTTTGTCAGCCCCCTTGACAACAAATGGTTTGCCTGAGAGCACAGATAGCAAAGATTCAGATCTGCAGCTAAGTGAAGAGAAAGGCCACAGGTTTGTGTCTTTTTTTATTTAAAGAGAGAAAGAGATGCATAGAAATTTAACATCTGTTAAAGGTTTTATAGCATTATTTACTATTCACAAGGTGGAATGACATTCTGTATTTAATGGGCTCCATTTATGGGTTTGAAAGATTCAGCCAGTAAAAGATCAAAAGTAATTGGGGGAGAAAGTTTTCATCTGTCCTGGTTAGGTATAGACTGTGTTCCCTATGCCCAGAGTGTTCATTAGTATTAGGTATTGTCACCTAGCATTGATTCACATATAAGGGAGATGTATGATTCGGTGTGTAAGTCTAAGGGAGGCTCTGTGCATGTATTTTTGAAGTCTTTAGGTTTTGGTGCCCTGGTGGGCCTAGAACTTGCCATGGACAGAACAGGCCTTAAAGTGACTGGAGGAGATATGGCTTCTGTATTGCTTTAGTACAGTTGGCGGTGAATGTAGACAAGATTTTCTAGAATTTTCCAGAAAGCTCATGGAATCTGACAAATTGGTCCTAATGGGAATATTCATGAAACACTTTAGGTTGCTTTGGAAATCATTTTCTTAGCACAGATGCTACCATTTAATTTCACAGTCAGTTTGTTAAGTTTTTAAAATTAGAGGTAAGAATGTAGATTATGAAGAAAAAAATTTTATTAATGACACTTTAAAAAACCATCTGCAGTGATTCTTCAGCATCTGAATTAGAAGTTTCCTCACTGAGCCCTGTTAAAAATAAACATCCAGACGAAGACGCTGTGGAGTCTGAGGAACATGAGGTGAAAAGACTGAAGTGTGACAGAGAAGGTGACCTCCGAGAGACAGCTAGCCAAACCGTGTCCAGTGAAGTCTCTTCAGTTAGAGCAGAGGAAACAGAAACAGCATCTTCGCTCCCTGAGAAGGACAGAGAAAGTCGAACCAGGCAGCATTGTGCAGAAGAGGAGGAAGAAGAGGAGGAGGAGGAGGAAGAGGAGGAAGAAGGTGAGAGAGGGGATGGAGATCACCCCTTCGTCCCCACACAGTGCGTTCGGGGTTCCTCAGTATGCTGCTGATGGGCTCTTGTCCCACCTGTGTGCTTGCTGCTGAGTTTGAGGAGCTCTGAGCCATAGACACAGGAATCATGAAACTTAACTGAGTGTCTTGAAAATAAATTTAACTACAACATTTGCTTATTTCTAGAATCGTTTATGACACCAAGAGAAATGGTCCCAGAAAGAAAAAATCAAGAAAAGGAATCTGATGACGCCTTAACTGTGAACGAAGAGACTTCAGAGGAGAGCCATCAGACAGAGGGCTCTGGTGTGTCTCCAGCTCAGACAGACTCCGCTTCAGAAAGGAGTGACAGTGTAGGGCCCTTGAGGAGTGGATCTGATGTCCGGGAGACACAGGAGTCAGGAGGGCCCCCTTCCAGTAAAACTGGAGAAAGTGTGTCAGTGCCGTCCATGGAAAATGACGAAGCCACAGAAGTCACAGATGAACCAATGGAACAAGACTAACTACTTAAAAGCACTCAGAGGCAGTATTTTACATACAGTTCTGGTTTTACACTGTATAAAACTTAAGTAATAAATAAAGTGGACCTTTAGTTTTACAAGAGAAACAGGCTGTAAAATAAAGAACCTTAAGAATAAACCCTGAAAGTTGTACATGGAAGAGCTGTGAATACCAGCTCCTCTGGGTCCCGCTGATTGCTGATCTTTTTGTTTGGTTTTTTTTTGTTCGTTTTTTTTTCCTGGTGTACTCAAATCAGTGGTTTGTGTATAGATTTTTTTTTTAAAATTTAGAATTAAAGTTTTTAAACTGGAAGATAATTATAATTTTGAAAACTTTAAAGATGATCTCATTTGGTTTATACATACACAAGGAAGATTTTTGTCTTGTCTCTAGCAGTTTCCATATTTTGGTCATAGTTTAAACATGTTAACGTGAATTATAGGGTTTCATGTGGTTCAGATTTTTATTGTTCGACTGTACAATGGAACTTTAAGTCATATATATACATATATAGATTATCCTAAGGGGGAATGTTATATTTTTCTGTTTCTATGAGAGATGAATACAGTGGATACTTTTTTATTAGTAATGACTGAGTTCACTTCTTTCAGAAGACATTTTCTTTCTCTTCTGAGTAATTGAGACAAAAATCTGGCCCCTGTGAAACCCTGGGAATCTTTAAGTCTGTTGAAATACCAGGTTAAACACATTCCAAGAGATCTGTGCAAACTAAATTCTTTTGTATACTTCTAAGGTGCCTGAGAAAAAAAAGACTTGATTATTTATGAGAAAGTGTGCTGTATCTTGGGAGTTGCCCTCAAGCATTAGCTTACTGTTTGTAGAATGAGTGCTTAGGAGCCTGACAGGAAACCATCTCAGAAGAGCCCACAGGCCCATAACATTTGATTGCTTTTCCTAACATTGTCCACATTACATCTGTCCTTCGGAATTATCCTATATGAGCATGGCACTGGTGTGAAACATCACTGTACTGGAAGAATTAGTAGAGTACTTCAGTAATGTACCTGAGCTAAAATGACTGAAGCTTTAGGGGTACACAGAAACCACCATGATTTGTATAACATTTTGAAGTGAATATTTTTGAACATGCTTCTTCAACAGCCAGTGTTATATTTTTCAGATCAACACAAAGCACAATGGTTACTACTCAATAAACTCAATATTTTCAAATTCACATATTTAAAGTCATGCAAGCTGCAACTTCCCTGTCAGAATTACTGGCTGCCAAATTTATACCTGTTTCTTCAGCTGTACTTTTTGATATTTAGAATTTTTAAATTTCTGTAAAGTAGATTTTGTAGACTGTAATGTGTTCACTGCCTTTGTGAAGCGGTATATAATTGTATAATTTCATGTGTAACTGAATGCTTGGGCTTTCAATACAGTATTCATATAAAGCAATAAATATTAATGTTATGAAATATTGGAGTACATTTTTATCAAAATAAAAAGAATCCCTTTTTTAGTTTTAGACATCTGAGGTACAGGGATGGACTTAACAGCGGATGTAAACAGTTTCTCACACTGAGTTTCGGGTGATTGAGGGAAGCCACAAGATTTGGATTTTGACTGCTTAGACATTACTATAACTATACAGATACTTGGCCCCGTTTGTTCATAAAATAATATACTACTGACTGATGACCTTCAGGTTCACAGCAGCTGGATGCTATATTTATGAATGTCTAATAAAACTTGATTTACTGCACCCACGAGGGATGAAAATCAAATGTAACTTCAAAGTTTTTGGCAAAAAAAAGGTTAAAATGAAGCAAATTTTAAGTGTGACATTCATTTGTAATGGCCTGTTATTCTATTTAGTTGAGGGGTTGCCAGTTAGAGCAGATTTTAAACATTTTGGGTTTAGAGTTTTTGAGATTTTCCTTAGGGTATTTATGAGATTGTTGTCAATAAACCTGTTCTCTAAGCTCCTGTGACCGTTGATAGTCTTTATTTATGGTGCCATAGACCATTCACAAATCAGTTTGCTGCTGGTTAAAAGTTGAAGATTTAGCATCGTGAGTGGAGGTCTGTGGTTTCACTTGTACACTTGCAGTTGCTATCTTTGCAAGGGGAAATGTATTTCTTTATTAAATAAAGTACAATTAATAATGGTGAATGTACCAAAATGACATCACTCAATTCTATGAGAGGTCTGCATTTTAATCTATAGTTTAATAGCTTTAATATTTATTAGCTATTCCTATGTTGATCATAGATGAAAGTTGTTGCTGTTTATACAGATACACGGATACTGTATCTCTAGGGTCTCTCTAGGGCAGTTGCAATATTCATCACATTGTGGAGCCATGTTAAGGCTGTGGATGCACTGGCCCCTTGGAAGTCTTCCGTTTCCACAAATATTGTTAGATGCACTTACAGGAGACTGAGGGAAGCATCAGTTCTAACAAGAACTGAGTCATTTGTGAATGATGAAAAGGCAAATTTTAGGCACATTTCCTTAATGTACCTAGCAAAGCCCTGTGAGAAGATCCAAGAGAGTGTCAAGACTGAAGTAGCTGGCCCTTTGATTTGAACAGATCCTAACCGGTTTCTCTGTTCCCAATCTTAACTGATGAGGAGACAGTATACATGTGACATGGTTTTGCCACTTTTCCCTTTTAAAAAGTGAAAGCATTTTTGAAAACTGTCTTCAGTTCTGAAAATGTAGTGGAACAGAAGTGAGTAGTGAAAATATATTTTGAGTGTTATTAGATAAATCCACTTAATCTTTGTCACAACTACAGTCTTTCCCTTATGTAGCCAGAGTTGCAACTCTTTGGCTTTGGAAAGCTAGTCCAGAAATCCTGCCTCAGAAAGTCTTAAAGCATTGAGATCCCTGTGTTTTATTTTGGCAGTGTAGATAGGCATGTATTTATGCATTTGTAAAATCAAGTTTTCAAATTATGTAATGTACTAGCTTAAATGGTACTGGGCAGAGCCTAAAGCTGCTGCAATGTTTGAATGAGAAACCTGTATCGAGGGTGGAAATGTACCTGCAGAGCCAAAGCAAATTGTTCTGGGTAGTGTTTCAAACTGTCTTTCGAGCAGGAGTTTCTTAGATCTACTGGTTTTGACAAACAAAAGGTCATTTCTTGAGATTTTGTGCTAATCATAAGATAAATGGATGCAAAAACACCTTGTAATTTCATATGGAATTATGAAAGTTAGCTTAACAGGGATGCTAGTATGTACTGGCTAGAATATATATATTTCACATTTAAAAAGGAATCCGGAACACCAGAATTCTCTTCTTTCAGTTTGGAGCCTAGATCGATCACTTTGCCAAATAAATGTATTATTTTCATAATGCAATAAAGTGTAAAGCAGAAGAACTTTTCCATGTGTGGGGTCACTTTATTTACTGCTCTGACACATCTGCCTCTTACCCACTGCTTTTCAGTCGAGGAGCCACAGGGAGGAAGCCTAATACGTGACTTGAGTACTCAAAGCAATTGGAGGGTGCTAGCAGGAAGACCTGTAACTGCATGGGCAGTCACGGTCCCAGGCCCGTGTGCAGGTCTCTGTTGACATAACTTGACATTCTTAGCACCCACATGTTGGTTCACAGTCATTCCTGGGGGTCCAACTTGCACTGATGTATGTGTTGGAATCTGAGAAACCCCAGCTTGAGGCATCTGCATGGTAAGTGTTGCAGGGTCAGATGACAGCATCCGGATTCTTATTTCTCATTCCTGCTTGAACTTTGTGATGTCACAGGATTGGCACTAATTGTGGAAATTTAGAGTTGACTTGTACTACCAGGAGTCAGGTGGTCTCTGGCTTCTTCCCTAAGGTGAAGCTAGTTAAACGGGCTTTAGTTTTAGAGTTTATGGTCTTTGGGTTTGGTGTACAAATTTTTTTTTCACTACCCAGAAATGAGTAGTGAAAAATACATTTTAAACATTGATTATTAGATAATTTTAATCCTTGGTTCAATTCCTAGCACTCACATGTTGGTTCACAGTCATTCCCGGGGGTCCAACTTGCTCCTTAGGTACTATAGGCATGTGGTATGCACACAAAACATCTATACACATAAAAAGGGAGGCAGCTAAGAATTAGGTGATTTGATTTTTGTTTATCAGGGAGGGGTTAGGATGATTTGTCTGATGCCCTGCAAGGACATCAGATATGTGGGTCTCATATCTGGTCTTCAGCCCCTCTTGCCCTCTAGTTTCTGGATAGCTTACACACACCCAGCAACAACAGAAATAAAACAACAAATTCAATTTCTGTTTCGATGCTTTTATTTCCACACGTCACTTTAAACCTTCCCGTCCAGCAAGTGCCCTTACCCATGGAGCATAGCACGGGGTGGAGGTGGGGGGTGTGTGTTGGGGGTGGAGGGGATTGAAGCTGGATTCCTAGGGTTTGAATCCTAACTGCCACCGCTTGCTGCCTGGGTAATCACCAAAACAAGAGGGAACCATAACAGGCTCTGAAGGGTGTTGCTACATCCACGTAAGGTCAGGCTTAACCCTGAACAGCACTGTCGTGTGGTCACAGATAAGGTTGAACTTTTGCAGACACAGGGTACTCATCACTTCCTGCTGGGACTCACCACAGTGAACACAGAGCACGCATTGAGGACCCCCCCCCCCATGCATACACACCATTTATCCAGCAGATCTTCGTGAAGTGTCTGAATTGGTGCCTAAAAGCTGCATTCCCCCATCATTTTAGCTGCCCTAGAGTCAACTCATATCCACACAAACCATGACTTCTTTAGTGTCCTGTTAAGTGGTTTTGTGGTATTTCAGCTGTGGCCAGCTCAAACAGCTTAGCCAGTCCCCTCCCTCATTCCCTGAACAACTGCAAGCCATTAAAGTCATTACTTAAAAGAATGGTTCAGGCAAGATGTGAAGATTGTCCCTAGGTCTATCTATGGTGGAGGAAGAGACAGAATGGTAAACCCCATGTTATTTTTCACCTTATGTGGCAAGGTGCACTAGTATTTAAGTGTAATGTACTGTCCTAGCTTGCTTCTCTGTTCCTGTAATAAAGCAGTCTGTGGGAAGAAAGGATTTATGTTGGTTTCAGGTCACTGTCCATCATCAAGGGATGCCACAGGAGACAACTGAAGCAGAGACCATGAAGGAACACTGCTGGCTGTCTGGGTCCTCAAGCCCAAGCTTGGTCAGCTATCATTTTTATACAGCTTGAGCTTAACAGCGTAGGGAGTGCTCTGCCCACAGTGGACCAAGCCCTCTGACATCTATTAGGAGTTTCAGAAAATGACCCGCAGATATGTTCACAGGCCAGTGTGATGGAGATAATTCTCTAGTTGGGGTCCCTCTTCCCAGGTATGTCAAGTTGATGATCAGACCTAGGTCATCACAATAAGAATACTGAAGATGGCCACTTGCCTTCATGATAGCCCTGCAAACACCCCCAACTGGTCACCACCCCCAGCTCACCATGCTGGTCTCTCCTAACTAGATAGTCTTGCTTCTGAGAAATCTTGTCTTTTCTCCATTGCTTGTACTGGTTTATCCTCTGAGGAATGACCCTATAGGAAAACAAAACAGCCACACTTTTTTGTGGGTGGCTTCCTGTTCTCAGGTTCTGCAAGCTCATGGCTGCTGCTTGTTAAGAAAACACAGAACTTCATTCATTTGCACAAAGACAGGTGACATGTTTTACCAGTGGCTCAGCCATTCCTTGCTGCTGTTGGTGGTTTTTTTTTTTTGGAAATCAGGTTAAGAGAATCTTCTAGAAAACACAGTCTGTGGTGATTCTCCTCAGTACGTGTGCTTTACTAGCTAGAGCAACTGGCCTCCTTACCTTGGCTAGAACAACTCCGGTGTGAACACTGTGCCTTCTCTAGGTGGTACCAGCTGCGAGATCGAGAGATATGTCTGCATTTCCAAGTTGAGATGTGGGACTTAGACTTCTCTGGAAGAGCCATCAATTAGTGTGATACACACTCATTTGTTCGTAATGTCAAATCCCAGCTGGGGAATTCAGGAGTCACTGGTAGGTAGCCAAAGGAGATAAATACACGTTAAGGTGACAGTGAGTGCTTGACCCTCAACAGCAGGGACAGGGTACACATGGAAGGTGTCCTTTTGTAGGATGCCTCTGAAGTAACACACTGAGCACAGTGTGTGACTATCCTCCACTGGGGGGCTCAGCTTTAAAATAAACAAACAGAACTCATAGAAACATATACTTACTTATAAACACACTGTCTATGACGTTCTATTCCAGAGAGACAATATCCCAACACTTAAGAGCCGGCAGCAAGGGACCATGAGTTAAAGATGAACACAGGCAGATAGATCTAGGGCTGCCATGCAATGATGAGGTGTGTACTGGCTAAAGTATAGTCTAAGGTGTTGATGCAAAAACCACAGCTCTCGTCTTAAAGGGAACAAGACACACTTTATTCTGGAGCCATTTTGAGTAACCGTGATCTGTGATCATAGATTTAGGTTCCTCCAAATTCCGTGTTCCAATGTGGAAACAGTCTTGTGAAGCTTTATAGTTGGATAGAGCATAGAAAATCATAAATCAAAGCAGTTTAAAATATATTGGTGAGAGCACCAGAGAGGCAGACAGAGCACAATGACACCAGAGGAACTTTTCCGTGGGTCTCTGATATGATCTGACGACGTTCTTAGCTTTTGGATTGGTGGAAGCTAGTGGTTTGCTAATAGATTCCAAAAGGCGTTTATCCATTAGTCACATGATGTGAGTTCTGAGGAGGAGGTGGGCAAAGAAGGGTTTTTCCAAGGGTCAGAACTAGCCTTAAGTAAGGTAATCAGTCTCTGGACCTATCTGCAACATTCCATCTTCTCCACAGAACTGCAATTCAAACAAGTCAATCAGTCTCTGCAGACAGAGCGTTCCCACAGTAATTCTCATTCACAAACTCACAGCAGGACCCATCGATGCTAGAAGGGTCTTCTAGAGTGCTCAGGACAAGGCTTCATGGAGACTGCCATGGCGACTCCAGTAGAGACTTAGGTGATAGACCCATCTTCTTTTTAGACATTCATGGAGGGAAAAGGAAAAATTTCCATTTTAGTGATTGGAAAAGAGATCCAAAAGGAAAAACAACAACAACAAAAAAACAACCAAAAACCCAGTAAAAAACAAAAACAAACAAAAAAAAACCCAACAAAAAACAAAACAAAAACAACAAAAAACAAAACAAACAAACAAAAAAACAAAGCCCAGGACCTTTGTGACATGGGTGTGTGTGTGTGTGTGTGTGTCAGTGCTTAAAGGTCAGCCTCTATAGTAAAGAGATTTTAAAAACATGTTTTTGATATTTATTTTTATTTTATGTGTATTAGTGTTTTGGCTATGTGTATGTCTGTGTACCTAATGTGCTTGTAGAAGCCAGAAAAGGCCATCGGATCCCCTGCAACTGGAGTCAGGAACAATTGTGAACTGTCATGTAGGTGGTGGGAATCGAACCTGGGGTCCTCTGGAAAAGCAGCCAGTGTTAGTGTCGTTAACTGCTGAGTCATCTCACTAGCCTCATTAAGTGTTTTCTTTTTTAAAAACGATTTATTTATTTATTTAATGTATGAGGGCTCTATCTGCATGAGACCTGCACACCAGACAAGGGCATTAGATCCCATTACAGATGGTTGTGAGCCACCATGTGGTCTTAGACAGAGGTGACTTTAAGAAAAATTGCCAATGTACTAGGCCATGCCATCTCGCGGATGGAACAGATGCATGGCCTCGTCGTGCCCCCTTGTGGTCATGAATCTATCTGCAAGATTTTTTTTTTTTTTTCTTAGAAAAAGACAGAAAGAAGAACGGAAGGAAGGAAAAAAAGAAGGCAAGAAGGAAGGAAAGAAGGTCTTACATATGTTTTTAGTCAGCATATTTTAAGGTGTAACAGACCCGCCAAAACAATACAATTCATCAAACTTTAACCTCTGCATAAAATGGACATTTTCCTCAGCATTCTCCTCTAGCCTTACAGTGAGAGCTGCCAAAACATTTTGAAGTGGCAACAATGAGCCAAGGAAGGGAATCTGGGCAGGCTGTGTGTATGTGTGTGAGAACCAGAGCCTGGACCCAGAAGCCAGCGGAGGTATAGAGAGGGCACGAGCTCAGGGATCTGGGGCCGGAGGTTGTGCGCGTGCGCGCTTTACAAAAAA
>JANHMN010000008.1:37283609-37306109 GCA_030674055.1 Rhabdomys pumilio
TGTGTGTGTGTGTATGTGTGTGTGTGTGTATGTGTGTGTGTGTATGTGTGTGTGTGTGTGTGTGTGTGTGTGTGTGTTTGTCAGGCCACCCTTGTTGGACTTTACTCCTGTGAGGGAAAGAGTCGCAAGTGTGGACCTGTGCTGTGCCTGCCTGGGGCTTTCTGGTGGTGTGTGGACGAGTTTTCTTTGCCGCTGCTTCATTCTGTCTTATGCTTTCCCACAGCCTCAGCAGGCACACAGAGGGCAGCTTCCCAGGTATCTGAGTGGCAGGCCATTGGGAAAAACACATGGGCTACTTTGGCCCTGGTTTCCACGTCCACCCGCTCACTGCTGTACCCACAGTGGCAGCACAGGCTTTGTCGACAGAAAGGGACCTTCAAGGACTTCCCCTTAGCAAGTGGAGCATGCTCCAGATCTGGACCCACCTAGAGTGACATCCCGGCTTTTATCTGGAAGGCCTGGAGACTTCAAAGAGAGGGAAAAATGTCTTCAGTGAGCATGGCTTAGGTAAGGCCAATAACGTCTGAGTTGTTTGTACATTGTCAAGTGGGGGTGATCCTGTCCTTGAAGACCCACATGAGGATGAAGCATTCAGGGAGCCTGAACCCGTGGTGCTGTGTGTAGACCCTCCACCCACCCACACTTGCGTTTTGCTTTAGCTATGGCTGAGTGTGGTAGACAGAGTCCACTCTCAGGGAGAGGAGGTCCAGCTGTGCCTGAAGCTCTTCTGTTCTCATAGGTGAGGTGCTGTTTCCTATACAGAAGACAAAGCAGTGTGCTTATACAGTGGCATTCTAGAGCTACTGCAGGAGGATAGAGAGTTTGAGGCTAGTCTGGGCTACATAGTGAGTTTCAGACTCTGGGCTATGAGAACCAATGTTGTTGGGGTTAGGGGAGTACTTGTGCCCCACAGCCAGAGTTCCCTTGTGGCTCTGCCACTTGCCATTACCTTATAAGCTGTTCCAAGCCTCAGCTTCCCCAGTGAAGAATGCCTGCTCATGGTAGGGAGTGAGTAACACACCCAGGCCGGTTGGTTGGTACTGGCTTGGCTTGACTCACTATAGGAAGAGGCTGGCCCAGGTGGTGGAGGGGGATGGAGGGAGCTAGGGAGTGGTTGGGTGTAGGCACACAGTAGGAGTGCAGAGACAGGCTCCAGAAGGCAGGCAAAGGCAAGGCTGTTTTCTTCTCCACCCTTCCCAGCCTGGTGCCACGTGTGGGTGAGGAAGAGGCCCTCACTGGATTGGAGAATTCACCTGCGAGAGGCCCAGAGTTGTTCATGAGGAGCCTGCAGTGACCAGGATTGAACAACTGTTTTTGGAAATCTTTCTCTATCACACTGTGGAGGATTCCAGGTTTTTCTTAACATTTGAACACCTCCTTAAATATTTATTTATCTTTACGTATAAGAGTGTTGCTGGGTTATGGTGACACACACCTTTAATCCCAGCACTGGGGAAGCAGAGGCTGGTGAATCTCTGAGTTTGAAGTCGGTCTGGTCTAGAAAGTGAGTTCTAGGATAGCCAGGCTACACAGAGAAACCCTGTCTCTAAAAGCAAACAAACAAACAACAATAACAAAAAAAAAAAAAAAAAAAGAAAAAGAAAAAAGAAAAAGGAAAAAGAGTGTTGTATGTATGTATGTATGTATGTATGTATGTATGTATGTATGTATACCACATGCATGTAGGATACCAGAAGACACTGCTGGATCCTCTAGAACTGAATAGACTGCTGTGAGCTACCATGTAGGTGAACTCAGGAACTGAACCCAGGTATCTGGAAGAGAAGCCAGCAAGTGTTCTTAATCTCTGAGTTGTCTGTCTAGCACCTGCAGCAGCTCTTTAAGCCTAGGGGCGGACCCCTCCCCCACCCATGGTTTTGATAGGGTCTCATTGCATAGCCCAGGCTGGCCTTGAACTCATGGTAAAACTCTTGTCTCAGCTTCTCAAGTGCTGGCATTACGGGTGTGTGCCACCATACCTGGCTGCCTCTTTCGGGGTTCCTTTTGAAATCCTTTGGAGCCACATTGGGACGCCCCCTGTGTTGTTTAACAAGCCCTGTTGCTGACCGAGGTTTGAGAAACAACCAGCATGCCAGGTTTTAGTTCTGTCCATGGAGCCCTAGAGTATGAACTGTGCTCAACCACTTTCTCCAGTTGTGACACGCATTTACTGTAAATCTTGAATCTTTCACAGGGAAGTGAGTGGCTTCGGGAAAGTGCTTCTGGGGAATCAGACTGAGGACTGGAAGCATGCCAGGCAAGTGTCCACTGTTGAGCTACAGTCCCAGCTTCCCGCCCCCCCCTTCCCTTCTCCCTCTTGCTCCAGTCCTGCTTACCCTGGGTCCTGCTCGCTCCAGCCCAAAGTACACTGTAGCTGTCTTCAGACACCCAGATGAGGGCATCAGATTCCATGACAGATGGTTGTGAGCCACCATGTGGTTGCTGGGATTTGAACTCAGGACCTCCTGAAGAGCAAGAGGTGCTCTTAACCACTGAGCCATCTCACCAGCCCTATTCCCAGCTTCTTAACCAGACTTCTGATACAACTGGGAGGGATAAATGCCAAGCTCCTGCCCCCACCAGCCTTTTGAGCCAGCTACTGTTAATTGAGGGAGCACTTCTGTTTGTATTTATATTTCAAACCGAATATCTGCTTGAAGGGAAGAGTCCTTCCCATAACATCGTCTTTGTCCCTCTCCCCAGCCCTTTTCGCTCAGCTGTACCCATGGCCACTCCTCTGGGCCATGGCTTGTCCCCAATACTCTTTTCTATTCCTGGGTGTGAAATCTTAGGATTGATGGTCTCACAGATGAACTTCTGCCCACTGCTTAGTTTGTGGCCACCTAAAGTCAGCAAGGTGTCCTTTGGACTGCAAGGGGTGGCAGAGGGTGGAACGCAGAAACCCAGCTGCTGCTCCCAAAGACAATTGGGAAACTTTCAGTGTTGGAAACATTGTCAAGACTGGAAGTTAGTGGGTCTCCCCAAGGAACCTCCTCCCTCCTAATGACCCTGGGCCTTTGCTAGCCCACCACACACCCAACTGAGGCTGTCTCTCTTCGGCTTGGCAGCCTCTGTTTTCTGCCTCAAGCTCTGGCTTCTCTTCCTTCTCAGGCCTGGTGGATTTCTGTGGAAATCACCCCTCTGTGTTCTGTGTGTTTCCATTAATTGGCAGCAATCTCATCAAAGGAGGTTGCTTAAGAAAATGTTGGCAGCCAGAGGAGGCTCGGAGCTCAGATCCGGTCTTCTTACAGCAGGAAACCCTTTCTTCCCCAGCCTAAACAAATCCCAGGACTTCCCCAGTTTCCCTTCCCCTGCAGGCACAAGTTGGCTTTGAAATCCAAGGGAAAGGGTTCAGGTGTAGCCTTTATTTTGGCACAAGCTCTAATTCCTGTTATTATAAGAGTTTATGCACATTATCCGTCTTCCCACATAAGACTTAATAAAAGTCATGTGCATCCCTTTTTCAGGTTAAAGTTCATCGGTTTGTCTCCAAGGCCAGTTGGATCCTGGTGTTGCAGTTCATATTCTGGCCACGAGAGGGAGCACGATGCTTTGAGAAACACCCGAATTTGCCTCAATTTTCTGGCAAACCTCCTGCCCTCACCCCCACCCCTCATCTTGCAGGTTGTTGCTACATGTGGAGCCGCTAATGGGAGCTACAACCAGAGATTGTTGCAGGGAATTTGAGAATTCAAGGAGAGATGAGGCCACTAGTGTTGTTCTGTAAATAATTAATACCACTGGTCAGTAGGTGGGTGTGGACCGTGCTGGTTGTAATCATTAGTATTTAAAACTTTAAGTGAACAGTGGCTAGAGGCCGGTTTCCTACCTTAATGAGTAAGTTAGAATCTCCCCCCACCCCCACCCCCTGGCACCGTTAATTGCTAAGAACTGACCTTTGAGCTGGACTGTAAAGAAGCACGGATTAATAACATTTTGGTCTCCAGAACTCGTGTGATAATTACCTTTAGCGGTCTGAAGCAGCAGTAAAGGGATCTTGGCCAGGCCTTTCACGGTAGAATTATGAGTTTGGAAGTCTAGGGGAGGACAGAAGAGTGCTTGCCGTAGCTGGACTCCTTTGGACAGACTTGTGGGCCCTTGTAAACTGTAGGCCTTTGGATTGTTCAAGGGTGTTGATTAATGTTCGCCACATTCTAGTAAGGTGAGAGTCTTTTTCCCATTATTTACTTATTTATAATTAAAATTTTATGTGTATGAGGTCTCCCCCACTTGCATGTATGGAACGGCATTACATGGGTGCAGTACCCCTTTGTTGCCACAAGAGGGTATCAGATTCCTTGGCCCTGGTGGTCCAAAAACCTTCCTGTAGTTTGCTGGGAACTGAACCTGGGTCTTCTGCGCGAGCATCCAGTTATCCTTAACGACAGGGCCATCACGCTAACCCTCATTCTCGGTTTTAGAGAACGGAATGGGTATAAAATAGCTGAATATTCATTTGCTCAGTTCTTGTTGTGGCAGGACCCTGACTTGATTCCCGTGCTGTGTGGCTTCATCTCTGTTCTATGCCAGGCCGTACGTAAAGTGGGATGGGACCGGGCAGGGACCAGGCAGACGAAAATCTCTGTCATCATGGGATTTACACTCTAGATTGGACTAACCAAGAAAACAAAAGAGATACTTCTTCTTTTTTTTTCTTGTGGCCTTGCACTTGCTTGGTGTATTAGTTACTCTCCTTATTGGTGGGACAAAAGACCCGATCAAAGAAAATGAAGCGCTGGGCATAGTGGTGAAGGTTTTTAAAATCTCAGTACTTGGGAGGCAGAGGTGGAGGTAGAGGTAGGGGTAGGGGCGGAGCGGGGCGGGGGGGGGGGCGGGGGCAGAGGCAGGCAAACATCTGTGAGTTTGAGGCCAACCTTATCTACGTACCGAGTTTCGTGATAAACCACAGAGAGAGATCATGCCTTGAAATATAAATAAATAAATAAATAAATAAATAAATAAATAAATAAAGACGGTAACGTAAAGGGAAGAAGCGTTTTGCATTTCACTATTGAAGGGCAGTTCATTGTGCTGCAGTAACTGGCGCATGCGCAGTTGCTCACACAGCATCCGCAGTGAGGCAGAAGGCTACCCACATCGGCCCTTAGCTCATTCCTTCCTTTTTTTTTTTTTTATTGAGTCAGAGACTCCAGCCCCAGGAATGACCCTATCCATATTTACAGTGAGTCCTCCTTCTTAGTTAACCCGACCTAGAGAATCCTTCCTGGATATTTTTGTCCTAAAAGATTCTAGATCCTGTGAGGTTGATTAAATTAAATAGTGCTGTACCACTGAGGTATACTGTAGCTTTCCATGGCTATGTAAGAGGAGCAAACAGGGAGCTTTGATGGGCAGTGCTGTAGGTGCAGGGATGAAAGGCTGCTTTCCAGAAAGTGTCCATGACTGCTTGGAGGAGAGGGGGTGGAGAAAAGAGAAGGATCCATCTATGCGAAGAGCATCCCAGAAACAGGGTCTAGCCTGTGCAAAGGCCCTGACATGGTCTGGACTGGATGAAGTGGGCAGAAAACCAACCAACCAACCAACAAACAACAAAACAGGCACGTGAGGCTGGCCTTTGTAATCCTTCGTCCCCCGTGTCACACCATGGACTCCCAAACTGTCTCCCATGAGTCCGTCTTTGCCAGGCACATGTGTTGCTGTCAGACACAAGACAAGCCTGTGGCTAGATTCCAGCTCATGTCACCTTTTTTTTTTTTTCCCAAAAAAAAAAAAAAAAAGGCATTTAATTCATCCTTCCTGGCCTCCCTGGTTCCCAAAGGAAGGCCCAGCTGCCAGTTCCCTCTTTATTATAATCTCCCTCTGGCCTGCTCCATCTGCTTTGGACCCGGGTAGAAGCTGGCACCGTCATCCCTAGACCATCAAGCCCTACATCTTGTTTAACCTGCTGAGCTCTGACACTGGCCTCGGTTCAAGGGCAAGCCAGGCATTGGGGATGGTCACAACGTAGAGGAAAAGAGAGGAGCACCAGGTGGAGGCTGAGGAGGCTGCTGCCACGGAGACAACGCACGTGGGTGGTGGGACGAGATGGAGGGTGTGCCGCTCAGCTGTCCGTCAACGGGAACCGGCCGGCTGATTCTGATTTCTTAGTATCACGGAGTCTCTAGCAGCCATTAAAATAAGGATCTGATGCTGTATTTGGCCTAAGGAGTTAATATTCAAACGTCTCCACTAGATATCACATGGGGACCATTTCCAAAGGAATCTGTGTGCAGAGGAGTTAGCTCAGAAGACAGAAGAAGGGGTGTATAGCTGAAGGGCTCCTACTGAAGTTAGGGGTACAGTCACTGCACAGCGTCCGGATGGCGGTTAAAGGGACACGTGGCTCGAATGCTTTCATGTTTCCCTTCCTAGCATTAGGTCAAAGCTGAATGGAGTGTGTGTTATTCTCTCAGTTTGCCCTCAGAGGGGTTATGGACCTGGCTCAGCTGGTGAAGTATTCTCTGAGCAAGCACGAGGATCTGAGTTGGATCCCCGGTGCCTACCCAAAAGCCAGGCATAATGCTGTGTGCCTATAATCCAAGCAGTGGGGAGACAGAGACAGGAGAATCCCGGAACCTGCTCCCCAGACAGTCTAGCTGAATTGGGAAGCGCTGTGAGACCCAGGCTCAAAAAAAAAAAAAGGTGGAGAAATTGATGAAGACATCTGATGTTGACTTATGGGCTTAACAAGCACACAGATATAGGTTTGTTTATACATGGGAGCGTATACTTATGTTCTAAACACTAAAATTATGATAAAATTAAAGTTCTGTCTTATGTTGTAGCAAATGAGTGAAAACCTTTGTAAACTGTAATGTGCATCTAACATTTATTTGGTAGGTGTTGAAGGATGTGTGATATACACACACACATATATATGTATATGTGTATATATATACAAATATATAATACGTGATACACATTATGCACATACTATATATATGTATATATGTATGTATATACAAATATATAATATGTAATACACATGTTATGCACATACTATACACACATATATGTATATGTATATATACATATATATATATAATGTATGTATATATATATGTATATATATATATATATATTTGATCAATCCACTGGATCTCTGTCACACTGATCATACATACATCTCATCAGTTCTTATCTGAGCCTATCAGTGAAGAAACAAAGGAAGCACCAGAAAGAGTGACTAACTTTCCTGAGGTCACCCAGCTTGCGCTGACTAAGGATTTTAACTCAGATGCTGACTCTGAGCTGCAGGGCTGTGCTGGCCTTACCCAGGCTCCGTGCTGCCGGCTCCTCAGAGCCTTAATGCACTCTTACACATTGTGATTCTCTAAAGGGGTTCACCAGACCACAGCACACTCCTTCAGGAGCTGACTATCCCTGGAGCTTTAGAAGGGGTCTCTAAGGAGCTAGGCTGTGGCTCAGTGGTAGAGCACCTGTCTTCACAGCACCACAGAAAACACAATTAGAGAACCAAAAATAAAATATAAGCTCTCTGTGTTATTTTAGTAATTTTGGTGAAATTTATTTTAAAAGAAACCACTGCACTTAAGATTTTGGTCCCCAGGATTGAGTTACCATTCCAAGCCCCAGGGCAAAGTGAGCATAATTTTATATCTTTACCTAACTGATTTTGTATCAAATCCATGGGGTTTTGTTTTCCTTTCTTGGTGCTGACTGGTACAGGCCAGGAGCTCTGGAACCTGGGATTTCTTGGGATTTATTAATAAGGTCCCCATCCTGCTGGGTCTAGGGTGATAGTTGCAGCTCAGCTTCCACGGGTCTGGTGGCAGCTGAAGATGAAACCCAAGCTGCAGGGCATCTCTTGCAGAAGCCACAACAAATCTAAGTTCTGGGCACCTAGAGGGAGAGGGCCCCCAGTCCCAGCATGGGTGGCAACTCTTTCCGATAAGCCACCAGAGGCAGCCAGGCATGTGAGCTTGCCAGCTACCCTTCCTGCAGTGCATCCTGACAGGGAGCTTGGCTACAATCTGCTGGGAACCGTTTTCATCCTGTGTCCCAGCTCACTGATCCACTCTGAGGGAAGCCCTGTTCCACTTAGACATGCGGGAGTGATTTCAGTGGACGAGACAGGGGCAGTTACTTTTTCACTGCAGCTTCCTGTCACTGTCATGGTTCACTATCTTGGTTTCACTGCCTTGGGACCACCAATCGATGACTCCTTGTTTCCTGACAGCTACCTATTCAAGCCCCTTCTTGAGTCCCATGTTCCAGTGACTTCACCCAAATGGAGTTGTATAATGTAGCCATTTGGGTTTGGATTCTTTATTTTGAGTTCACGCATGTTGTAGCATGCTATTAGTATAGCACCCCTTTTTATGGGCTGCATAATATTCCACTACAGATATATTGCACTAAGTCTGAATATTATATTTATGCCCAGATTGGTACTGCTACTGGCTATATTCAGAAAGGCTGTGGGTGGAGGTGAATGCAGAACCCCTCGACTGCATAAAGGGCACAACTCAGCCCTAAATGGGACATCTATTTCATCCTCTCAAGGGCTCAGGGAAGAATGTAAGAGCCCGAGGGTGGGGTGGAGTACTGTGACATGCTGTGTCCTGGACATGATGTGGCACTGGATATGAATTCACGGTGGCTGTGGGTACCTGTATAAGAACTGCACATGTCAGGATCTGCCACATCTCGTCATGGACAGAAGAAGAGCTCCCAAGGCACCACCCCTCCACGGGGATCTACAGGCAGTCGGTGTTGCTGGGAAGGAAATTTCTGAGATGTGGAGCCATGTTCCCATAAACAACCTCTCGTCTATACTCTATAAGCACCCCTAAACTTGTGAGATTACAAGAAAAAAGAGACAGGGAAGTTGTTGAGACTAGTGGGGGAAAGGGTTATCAAGAGTGTTGGTGGGGACAAGGGAGAGGGAGATAAGATTCAGTAGGGGGATAGGTAAGATCAAAACACACACACACACACACACACACACACACACGTATAAAATGTCATTGTGAAACCCATTATTATGTGTAGTTAATGTATGCCAATAAAAAATAGTCCAGGGGCTACAGAGGGTTCAGTGATTAGAAGCACATACTAGTCTTGCAGAAGACCCAAGTTTGGTTTTTAGCATCCACATGGGTAGATTACAGCTGCCTGTACTTCAGCTCTGAGGGATTCTTAGCCCTCTCCTGAACTCTGAGAGCACCTTAACTCACACATCCCCGTACATAGATACAAACATATACAAGTAAACAAAACAGCAGGCCTTTAAACAGATACTATTCCACGATAGATAGATATATGTATGTAAATCTATAAACACACTGCACGGTGTGTGCGGTGCACGCAGGGTGTGTGCCACTCCTTTAGAAGCTGTGCATTCACACTTACATATACATGTAGCATAATCTGTCCGTTTGCTTGTTCACGTCTGGTGTCTTCACTGTGCGTCACTGAGGAAGTTTCCTTGACCATTTGAGACTCTGTCTTTTGATCTGTAGCTGTGAGTGACTGTCCCCTAAAGAAGAGGAGTGGCGTGGGTGTTACCTGTCTGGCAGCATTCCAGGTGCATCTTGAAAGTGTCAATAGCACCTACATGTCTCGTTGATGGCATTTTGTTTCAATTTAGTGTTTCTCAGAAGTAGACCCTTTGTTAAGGATTTGCCTTCAGGTAGCTTCAAAGAGTCATCTTAGGAGGTAAGATTCAGAAAGGAACAGAGCCCAGATGTTGGGTTGTCAATCATCCTCACTTCTGGGTATCTGGAATTCTGGCCTGCTGAGCACATCTCAGAATCATCTTGATAGGGGACCAGGGGCCAAGCATCTAGTCCCAAATGTCTGCTGCAATCTATGAAAGACTCATCTAGGGGAGTGGGAGATTCTTGATGCTCTCCACTAAAGGGTACCGAGAGCCCTCTGGCACAGCAGTTATGGTTTGTGTGAGGCCTGAGTGTTGGGCAGTGGGCAGCTTGGCAGATGTGGGCATCCAGGCTGTACCATCTGCTGTGTGCATGAGTGCCCAGCATCCCACTTCATTCCCTGCTCTCTTGCTTCCAGAATCCTGCAGGACATCATACTCCATTCCCTTATCAGGAAAGCAGGCAGCACAGCAGTCTCAATGTCTCAGTTTTGTTCTAATTTGGAAATGCTACCCTGGATGACTCACAGTGATGCCTGGATTCTATTGATACAACCCTTGGCAAAGCGCTCAACACCGGGAGCTCAGAGACCCACCCAGCAAGTGCTGCAATCCCTGCTTCCTCGGCTGTTCCAGACTGAGTGCAGAAGCCCCTGAGAATAATCTGTGCTCAAACCTAGTCATGTCATTGAGATAATTTCAAATAAATTATACTGGGTAGATGAAGGAGTAAACTGATGGTGTCTAAGAGGCTACACATGCGAGAGGGAAGTGGTCATTTCTCAGACAACAAAGATGAACACTTCAGCACATTCAGAGCTTTGCATTTGGGCATGGCTATGACGTGCTTTTAGGTTCTTTCTCCTTTGGTGGGCAGTGTTGACTGCGTATCTCCTCACCTGTCTCAAACTCTTTCCCCACCTGCCTCTGCTCCGGACTCTGGAAAGCATCTCAGTCACATTTCCAGTCTCCTCCAGAGGCGACTGTGCCTGTGATCCAGTTTTTACCAAGGACAGGTCAAAGTCCACTGGGCACGGGGAATGATTAGGCGAACAGTTGTTTTGCAAACAGTGGATAAAGCGCCTTCTCCGTGTCTGGAGTGTAGATGCAACAGATGGAGATTTCGCAGCCATTTTTGTAACCGTAAGGCTGGACATCATTTGCTGAGGCAAGAGAGACATATTTGGGTCTTTTGTGATGTCACAGAGACATTGCACCGATGTAAAAGGATCTGTCTATTGGATTCACAGTATAACTAAACGTTTACGTCACTTAAACCATTGTTACTTGAAATCTAAAACATTTCTAATATATACTGCCTCTTCTGAGAACTTGATTTCACAACTCCCAGGTGGTACATTATGGGTATGGTCTATGCAAGAAAAATGCTGTGCAATTCTAACTAGGCAAGCCATCATTAAAGATGCTGATCAATATCAACTGGGGGACACTAAGGCACTGGTTATCATCAATTAGGAAATCCATCCTCAAAGGTTTTGGATATTATCAACTAGGGGACCCATCCAAAGATGCTGCATACCAACAATAGAGGACCCATCTTCAAACATACTGGTCACCATCAATTAGGGGATCCAGCCCCAGAGGCACTGGCCATTGTCAACTAGAGGACCCATCTTCAAAGGCATTGGTTACTATCAACTGGGAGACCCATCTCCAAAGGCATTGGTCATGGCACCTTCATATGCCACAATTGAAAATGAAAGGGTTTGTGTGTGACCCAGTGTATTACAAGAAAAACATTAGTCAAACCTACTGTGTGGGAGAGCCTGCAGGGTACCTGGCTAGTGTTTCTGAGTGCCGTGAAGATCCTGAAGAACAAGAGTGATGAGAGAAGCTGTCACAGTGGATAGGAGGCTTGGGGTGGAGTGGTCATAGAAGCCGAATGTACATGGTTGGAAGAACATGAATACAAGAAGGACATTAATAAAAAATATTGGTGAATTTAGTCAGGCATGGTGATTGTAGGCCCTTTGGGAGGCAGAAGTAGGAAGAGTTCAGGGTTGTTCTGGGTTATATAGAGATCTTTTCTCAAAAAACTAAAAATTGAGTGGTAGAGTACCTGCCTGCCTCAATACTTTGAGGAGAAAAAAAATGTTAGTGTGATTCAAATAGAATCTAGAGGTTCGTGAATAAGGTTTGCCAACAGCAGCTTGGCTTTGAGAAGTACATACATGGTGCTCATGATGAGGGAGCCGAGCAAGCAAGGCTCAACTGTGTGCTGTTGGGGGATTGTCCTAATGTGGAACTGTCCTGTCTATCACAAAGCTCTTGAAAATAGTTAACTATACTATTCATAAGTGGCTAATACAGATACTTAACTGGTTGAAGTGTGGTGCATTAATGACTGTGGGGTACTTAGCTCTGAATGTGACATCCATACCACACTCTCTTCCCAAGACCCCGGGAGACATTGAGGAAGAAGGGATGAACAGATTTTCAGAGCTGGAGGTAGGAAAGGGTTGCTGTGGCTCCGTGTCTTCTGTACACGACAGTCCCTGTTCTCATGATCTCATGGAGCTGTGGCTGTTTACATGTGACCTTCCCAAGATCAAACAGCCAAACTTCCAGCACAGATCAGGGAGGGGGTCACAAAGCTCCACCCCTGGCTGAGGAACCCTTGGCAGTCGATGGCCATGGGATGAGGATGAGTTTGTTTTCTTCAGGGGCGTGGTCTGTGGTAGGTTGCCCATGCTCTAAGCCCATGTGCCAAATGGCAGCACTAATCAGACTCAAATGAGTTATATAGAAAAAGAAACTAGAGAGGGTGAGAAGTTGGGAGGGAAACACAGTGGGGAGGGAGTCTGGGAGGAATCTCAGGGAAACTGGGTAAAAATCACCCAAATAAAGTGTGTGCATGCATGGAACTCTCAAAGAATAGATGAAAAATGTATCAAGACCCCATGCATGCATTTTTTTTATTGTTTTGGGGTCTCTCATTTGTACAGGCTTGGGCTTAACTCACAGATTACCAGCTGTTTGAGATGTTGGGGTTTTCAGAACACAGCCAGTGTTCGCCCGTGCTTCACCCTTTGTTTTCATGGACAAAGGATAATTTTAGAGGACCCTTCCCTCCATTTCCCAGCTACTCAACCCCAGAGATGTTCAAGCCTTTTACCAATATTTTTTCATTTACTTAAAATTTACATTTGTATAGTTTACTTATTTTAAATTGATGCAATTACATTCTTACCATTTAATTTGTAATTTGATTACTTTCATTAATTGAAATTTGTATTCGATTTTGGTTTTTGTTTTTATGTTATTATTTTATTGGCCGGGGAAGGATGACAAACAAAGGCAATGGTCATGGTTGGCACAGCCAGCCTCTGAGATCATGGCTGCTCCCCTCCTGGAGCCAGGGTGGCTTCTCCACAGCCCTATTCTCAGCAGCTGGGACAGGCACAGTAGACCATGCAGGCACACACACAGGGCTTGGCACACGGGTGGAGGGTGGGCTGAAGACTTGGCTGGAGTTCCTGGCTGTGATGCCCTGGGTTTTGGCAGAAGGTACCAAGCTGTTCCGTGTGTTCCTGGAGCTGGGGACATCTGTGGTGTGGTCAGAGCAGATGCCCACCTGGCAAGGCACCCAGAGGACAGCAGACCCAAGGCTTGGGGACCAGGCTTGTGACACTATGGGAGCAGCTGGGTCTAGCCACAATCGCATCTCAGGATTTCTCCTGTAAAGAGCCCAGGGAGCTCCTTTGTTTTCAAAGCCACTTCAAGCTGGCTTTCTGCTTCAGTCACAAGGAAGTAAGTACAAACTTGTTGAACAATCACTGTGCCTGACTTTCCAAGTTACAGTGTTGTCCCTGACCTTACCCTTGAGCCTTTCACAGCCCTTAGAATAGAATCACCACTGTCTGGTCTTACTTAAGATTCTGGGCTCACTGTTCAGGTATCCTTGTCTTGGCTCTTTCCTGCTATGGGCAAGGCGTAAGTCCCACAAATCCCAAGACTCCTCAGAGCCTCAGGTTCCTCGTTTGTACAATATAAACAACTGGACTTCAAAGGGTTGTCGCACTGGGGGTGAAGCTTAGCAGTAGAGTGCTTTCCCAGAGTATGTGAGGACCCAAGTTTAATCTCCAGCACTGCTAAGGAACTGCTGAGAGGATGAGAAGCCATGAGGGAATGGTCCACGTGAAACGTTCAAGTCACGCTTATTTTTATCAGTTACTATTAATAAATGCAGGACGGCGGCAGGAAGTAAGCCTGCTTTCTTCTTTTCTTTGTGTGTTCCATATGCTTGCCGTGCAGATGGGAGTTGGGAAAATTTCAGAAGAAAGTATTGAGGGCTGCTCTCTGTTTCTAGGAATCAAAAAATGAGTTAAGATATCATCACCCAATGGTTTGTCAGGGCTAGAAGGGCCACCTAGAGCAAACAGTGAACACATTTGAACTAACATGGAGTCAGCTCATTAACACAGCACACTTCACACAGGGAGAGCATTGGAAGGTTCCCAGGGACCAGACAGGGATGCCTCTGTTTGGTACATTTTCCTGGGAAACAAATGTCCTTTTATTTCAGCACCAACGGCAGACTCAAGAGATCATTCTACCCAACTCCAGCTTGATACAGCACTGAGTTTATTCTGGTAACTTAGAGGGGAGTGGGGGACTTGAAGACAGTTGCATTACTGAAAAGCCTCATCTCAATCTGGGTAACAACTCAGGAAAGATGTACCTTGGAGATCCCTGCCCAATTGCTGAGAAAGCTTCATTAGTGTGTGTGTGTGTGTGTGTGTGCAAGGAGGTCAGAAGAGGGTTTCTGGATCTCTAGAAACTAGAGTTATAGGCTACTGTGAGCCCCTCTGTCCAACTTGGTCACTGAGACCCCAAACTTAGGTCCTCTGCAAGAACAATAAGTACTCTCTCTTGACTGCTGAGCCAGAGCCAGGCCTTGCAAGTCTTATAGCTTTCTGCACTTTGTGAGTTTCTTTATCTTTCTGAGTCTTGTCCTGCCTCCTAGGAAGGGATGTTTCCATTCAGAAGATCCTCCCAACATTGGTTCTCATTTAGCATGAATGATAGAGATGAAGAACTTGTCTATTTAATATTGGGAACAGCAGAGAGGCATCATGTCCATAGAGCTGACCCTGGGCTTTGAGGGACAATCATCATTTGATTGTGTATCGGATGGCCTGCCTCAGAGAAAAGCGTTGGCCACATGGCCACTCTCTGGGTATCTGTTACTTGAAGTTTAGCTGAAGCCTGTAGGATCGGAATTGTCATTGTTTAGATGTTATTTTATGATGTATGGTTTTATGGAAAAAAAAAAAAGAACTTGAGCCAGGAAAAAAATGGTCTCTCTTGCCACTGCTAGAACTTTCCTACAACAATGTAGATTTCCTCTTGCCTTTATTCTCTGTCAAACAAAATCACTTAGGAAGCCAAATTTAAGCCATTTCAAGATTGCAGATGTGCAAAATCTTTTATGAGGAGCATTTGACCTGATTTGCCTTACTAATTAGCAAATATCTCTCCCCTGGATGGGGTGTTTCACCCGACAGCACATTTTTAATCAAGGCGTAAATTTTAGCGAACCAAGGTTCCTAAGAAAACCATGAAATGCCACCTTCAACGGAGGGATGCACATGTCACAGCAATAACACAGCGGGGACCTGGACGAGAGGGAGCTGGGAGCTCATTTGTGGAGGCGACTGAATAGTCTACAGGAAATAACGACTTCCTGCCCTGTCTGAAAATACGACCAACAAATGGCTACACGGAGATTGCAACAACTCAAGGTGAGGCAGGACTGCCACTCGGGGATGGATGAGGTCAGGGGGCATTTGAAGCTTTAAAGGGGAATTAATTTGAAAAAAAAAAAAAAAAAAAAGGAAAGAAAACCAAACCCAAACCAAACCAAAGCAACCAACCAACCAAACAAAAACCTCAGAGGAAGCCCAAAGCATGTTTTTGCATGAGCCGTGAGGCTGGAACCCAGTGGCCCTGTAGGATCCACATTAGGGCAGTGAGCAGCACCAGGGTCACAGGACCAAAAGAGTTTGGTGTCCTTCTAGGGACTGCAAGTCCCAGAGATAAGCTCTGTTGGGTCAGTGGTAGTTCAGGCTGTGATGTGCGCAGGCGAAGCTCTTGGCCTGGGCAGCGGGAAGGTGAGACTGTACCAGGGATGTGGTTCCTAAACAACAAAGGGAGAGACTAGAATTCAGGTTGTTGATGCCTCGTCCAGCACAGGAACCCAAGCACCTGGGAAATAAATGGTCAAGTACCTGCATAAGCTGAAGTTATTAGTCAAACTGAGGCAAAAGAGTGTGAGTTTGAGATTAGCCTGCACGACTACTAATTAAATAATTAAACCGGAACAATCAAAGACTAACTCTTTTGGGTTAAAAATGACACACACATCAAGGCAAGTGAGATGAATTGGCGAGTGAAAGGGATCTGTGGCCAACCAAGACAACCTGAGTCAGACCCCAGGACCACCCGTGTGTGTGTGTGTGTGTGTGTGTGTGTGTGTGTGTGTGTGGTATGTGTAAGAGTGTATATAATGTGTATGTGATGTATGTGTGTGTGTGTGTGTGTGTGTATGTATGTGTGTGGTATGTGTAAGAGTGTATATAATGTGTATGTGATGTATGTGTGTGTGTGTGTGTATGTATGTGTGTGGTATGTGTAAGAGTGTATATAATGTGTATGTGATGTATGTGTGTGTGTGTGTGTGGTATGTGTAAGAGTGTATATAATGTGTATGTGATGTATGTGTGTGTGTGTATGGTGGTGCATTTCCACAGTGTACCTATGGATGTGATGGGACAACTCCTGGGAGACAATTCTTCGTATATGTCCTTGGAATATTAGGAGTCTGTGTTAGAGGCGGTGCCTACTTCATCATCCTCCGCCTCCAACTCCCTCCATTTTCCTTCTATCAGCCTCCCTCTCTCTGATCCCTTTCTTCTTTCTGATTGGGTCCTCAGCGGAATCTCAAGTCTTGATGACATCTAGAGCTTTATGAACTAGATTTAAAAAAAAAATCCATACTTCTACTCAAACAAAATATTTTAAAATATAAAATCCCAGAAGTAAAATGTCCCTTATGACATTCTCCTGAATAGCGGCTTTTTATAGTTTGCGTTTAAAGCACACACTAACCTACAGTCTTGACTTCATAGGGACAACTGTTCGGCACGTCCCTTTGCTCCCTGTCACCTGACCTTTCCTGGGAAGAGGGGAACAAAGATCTATTCATTTCAGATGGTGCAGACCAAAGAAAAGATTGTACCCAAGTCTGGCTTTGTAAACCAATGAGTTTTTTTGTGTTTCCTTACAAGAGCCAGGTGACTCAAAGGAAGCTGTATCCCTGAGAACGCCCCGCCTCCTCCACCCTTCCAGGCTTGAGGGACACTCCTCTCTTCCAGGCCTGCGGGGGGGGGGGGGGTGTGAGGGGGTGGGAGGATGGGTCACAAAGGCTGCATCCCTGGGCTCTCTGTTCTGCTTGCAGGCAGGTCCACCAGAGACTCCCCTCTCCCTCAGAGCGATTGTTGACTGCTTACAAAATGTCTTTGGGGCAGGGGCTTTGAATGCTTGTGGCTTCCAGAGTTTGCTGGATTTTCTGAGTTTCCTTAGCTTGTGAAGATGTAGGAGCTCTTCCTTCCAGCTCTCTCTTCCCTTCTACTCACAGGGAAGAGCCACATAGCACTTCCTGTTGGTGGATAGCAAAGCTCATAATCTGCAGTGTTTGCTTCCTAAGGTTGCTTGGGTGACTTTTCTGGTCTGGGACTTGTAGGTCCCCTGTCATTCTATTTAATGGCTGACCCTGCGGTACCCCCTGTGTGGACATATCTCTTTCCCCTCACCCATTCCTCATGGATGTATTCATATTCAAAAGCTCCCCTTTCTTCTGATTCTGATATCCAAAAATGGTTAACACTAACAGCACATCATGACAGGGTTAAGAAGGTGCGGGGTCAGGGAGTGGTGTGTGTGTGTGTGTGTGTGTGTGTGTGTGTGCACACACTTCCACATGCAGAATCTTTATGGCGGTGTGCATATTCAGAGGCAACAAAATCTCTGTCTCTATGAATTACTCATGTATAGCTATGTATATTGCATGTGCTGTGAGGAATCTATGCAGGTGGAAGGGCAAAGGCCCTGCTCAGTATGGAAAGCCTTGATAAATAAGCAAGAGTCTGAAGCCCACACAGCCATGCTGTGAGCTAAGCTGGAACTAGGCCTGAGAGACTAGCAGAGTGCTCCTGTGTGGATAAGAGACCCAGAGTGGTGACAGGACCCTGATGCCGAAAGCCCTGGCACAATGACAGTGGAGGGTAAGAGACACTGCTTCTGATTGGTGGTTCAGATTCTGAGATCCCCAAGGGTCCAGGTTAGATGATTCTGCTGGTCATCTTGTGGGGTTCTTATCCCCTTTGGAGCTGCAATCCTTCCTCCTACTCTTCCATAAGAGTCCCCAAGCTCCATCTGCTGTTTGGTTGAGGGTGTTTGTATCTGTGTGAGTCAGCTGCTACGACGGGGCCTCTCAGAGGACGACAGGCTAGACCTCGGCCTTCCCACACATATGTAGCAGATGTTCAGTTTGGTCTTTATGTGGGTCCTGAACAACTTGGAGTCGGGGGCTATCCCCAAAGCCATTGCTTGCATGGAGGATATGTTCTTCTAGTTGGGCTGCCTTGTCTGGCCTCAGTGGGACAAGAAGAAGTGCCTAGCTTTGCAGAGACTTGAAGTGCCAGGGTAGAGGGGATACCCACTTGTGCAGAGGAGAAGGGAAGGCAGAAAAGGGGAAAGAATTGTGAGAGGGGGTGACTGGGAAGGGGACAGCGAATAATTGAATAAGTAAAAATAATAAAATTAAATTAAACATCGTATTTCTTTTTTTGATAAAATAGATCATATATAATAATTAAGCACTCATGTTTACAGATAAGAAAGTAAAAACTAAGGACATAAAATAGAAATATTTATGACATATGGAAATAGAACTCGTATTTAGAATATGTGAACAATACTTTTAAATTGACAAGAAAAATTTTTCTATTGGATATTTACAATACACATGTCATTCTCTTTCCCCATTTCCCCTCCCTAGAGCCCCCTATCCTATACCCCCCTCTTCCCTTATGCTTTTATACCATTTTGATCACGTGCATGTAATAAGGTTAGTTCTAGGTTGAGGGTCTAGCAATGCAATAGATGCAAATAGTTGAGGAACAAGCAATGCAATAAACACAAATAGTCAAAGAAAAAGCAAGGCATTAAACCCAATTACATGAACACTCCCGTGATCACTGTTTCTAAAGGCTTATCAGGATGACCAGAGTATCTGAGCCTACTTCCCTGTCCTAGTCCAAGGTCATTTTCATGTCTGAAGCCTTCTTCCTTGTTCTAGCCTAAGATTTAGATTCTTGTCTCAAAATTACTTCTTTGTTCTAGCCTAATATTTAGATTCCTGTCTGAGATTACTTCTTTGTTGTAGCCTAAGATTTAGATTCCTACCTGAAATTACTTCTTTGTTCTAGCCTAATGTCAGATTCCTGCCTGAAGCCTACTTCCTTGTCCTTGGCCAATGTCATGTTCCTGCCAAGCAGCCCATTTCCTTGTCCTTGGTCAATGTCATATTTCTGCCAAGAAGCACCAAAGGCTCTCCACCTCTCCCCATTTTTTATTTTGTTAACAAGACTGAGCCTGTCTTAGGTTGTTCTGACAAGAATGCCTTCCTTACCCATCATGAAATATGCATTATCAAAAGCAATGCACTTCTGTCTTAGGTTGGTAAGGCTCTGTGCAGAATCTTACCTGTCCTTGCTTGCCAGCCTGTTAATTTAATAACTTTGTCTGGGGGTCCATTTTCAGGTTCAAGCCATGTAGTTTGGCTGCCTACATATTGATGTTGTTAAAGATAAGCTTTAACATGATGGACAGGAATAAAAGTATTCCCAGGACAAGAAGGGCTAGCCTGATCAAGCTATCTATGCCATTCCTGAGGTTTGACCAAAATGGAAATACTGACCTCAGGCCAGGGATAATTTTATCAGCATTTATCTGCAGCATCAAAGCTCAAGAGAACAGAATTCTTTAAATTCATAATCTCTATGTTATACATAAACTATGCGAAGTTAAGACATTCAGAGAGGTGTTAGGATTATGCCAAATATCCTACAGGTGTTTTAAAATTTTTTTCTAATTATAATGACAGTCATTGTGAATTTCAAAAGTAATACTACTCCAATGATATTTGTCATGACACTTGGAATGGCTCCTAACTCTTGAACTCTGAAACTCCTTCAGATAATTTGAATGGGTTATAGAGCATCATCTATTGTTCCAGGTACCTATATAAATCCTTTTGTATACTCAATACATTGGTAACATTTTTTTTGCTAGATGGTTAACAAAAGTAGTTGTCTTAATTCCTTGTGTCAATGCTATTGCAGAAGCAGTGGTGCTAGCAATTAATGAAATTAAAGCTGTTATACCAGCAACAATCAAGCCTAGTATCCTCTTGCTTCTGCTTAAAGCTTAACTCACCTCTTGCACTTTCAAGCCTTTTTTCAGCGAATCAAGATTTTCTAATGCTCAGGGCAGTGAGACGAAAGCTGGTTGATAGACCCCCGTGACAGTCATGCCAGGTTTCAACACACTAACATAATTGGAAATTATATATATAGAAATTATATATAATGCAACTTACAATAAATGCTGTAGAAGAGACAAAACCAATTTTAGCTTGACAATTAAAAGAGCCTTAAAACATGCACTAACCCTTGTTTGAAATCCAGATCCTGTCCCAATATTATCTCTTGCTATCCTAACATCATAGCGAGCTACAGCTAGCTTCCAAATATGTCTCTGACAAAGTCCAGATCCAGTCTTCCAAAAGTAGACTGTTATTCCCCATATTGGATTGATTTTTAGACCAGTACATGATTCATGATTGAGTCCTAATAGCTGGTCACCTTTAAGAAGAATACAAGAGACAGTATAATTTTTCCTTTTGATTCTCTATCCCACAAGGTCTAAAAACTTGAGGTAAGGTAACTTGTCCCATCTGGGATATATTCAAGTAAAGGTGGGTCAGGAACATATGTCCAATACAGCTCCCCAGTCACCCTTGTCAGGGCACTCAGCAAGCTCACAGGTTGGCATCATTCTTTTTTTTTTGTTTTTTTTTTTTGAGACAGGGTTTCTCTGTGTAGCCCTGGCTGTCCTGGAACTCACTCTGTAGACCAGGCTGGCCTTGAACTCAGAAATCCACCTGCCTCTGCCTCCCAAGTGCTGGGATTAAAGGCGTGCGCCACCACTGGCCGGCTCGGCATCATTCTTTATCTCAGCAACAGTATGTCTCACCAATCTTTTTAAAGTTCCATGGGCCTCTTCCACAGTACCTTGTCCTTGAGGATTATACAAAATCCCTGTAATAAATTGTTGACAAAAAGTCTCGACTGTTTGACTACAATTGCCAGACCCATTATCTGTTTTTTTTTGATATTTTATTTATTTACCTTTCAGTGTTATCCCCTCTCCCATTCCTGCCCAAAACCTCTTATCCCATCCCCCCTCCTCCTACTTCTATGAGGGTGTGCTCCCACCATCTACCCATTCCTACCTCCCTGCTCTCGAATTCCCCAAACACTAGGGAATCCAAACTTTCAGGGACCAAGGCCCTCCTCTTCCATTGATGCCTGACAAGGCCACCCTCAACTACCTATACGGGTGGAGCCATGAGTCTCTCCCTTTGTGGTCTCAGGCTGGAGGTTTAGATCCTGAGATCCTTTTTTTTTTTCTCCCTGTGGCCTATGAAACTGGTTTATAATAAACTAAGAGATTGTTATACATACATACAAAAAAAAAGAAAAAAAGTAAGAAAGTAAGAAAGAAAGAAAGAAAGAAAGAAAGAAAGAAAGAAAGAAAGAATTTGGCATGACTAAGAATTTGGCATGACTAGCATGTCAGTGACATCACTTGTTGGCTTGAGAACCTGGATAAGTGAAGCCATTTTTTTTTTTTTTTTTTGGTCTCAGTTTACTCATTTGTAAAGAACCTCTCCCAACCCAGGACTAGAAATATTTGATAGTGAATGGTTCACTAATGGAAACAATGTAAATACTAGGTAATCCTCTTGTTCCATCCTAACTTTTTTCTTTGATATTAGGTTAACTAGTACTGCAACGGTGTCTACAGGCAACGCACAGCCAGTTCACAGGAACCCTCCTTCCTGGCTTCCGGCTTCCCCTCAGCAGTTTGTTCTGTAGCTGAAGCTCCTGTAACCACAGTCATTGTCTGGTGGGTTGTTCATTAACGCAACTGAGTCATTCACATAAGTCCATTCCCCGGCTGCTATGATTGGTTTGTTCACAAATGAACACGTCATTCAGGATTATCCAATCAGTTTTTTCTCTTGGACTTCCTGAAAATGGAGCCCAGGAAGAAAAGCCAAGGTTCTTTCTTGCCAGAAAGGTGGGATATGGGTGTAGGATCTGCCCTGTATCAAGTGTCTGTGTCTGTGTCTTTGGTGTAAAGAAAGACCAAAGAGGTCTGCAGAGGCTCCTGGACGCAGGTGTGGGTGCAAAGTTACTGAGTGTTCAGCTCATCATTTTAGCTTTTCTATTCCCAGTATTTGGGACTCTGAGCCAGGATCTCCCAAACTTCTTTATTCTGAGCCGCTTTGGGTCATATTGTCATTTGTAAGTAAGAAAATGCTGACTCCAAAGGTGTCCAACAAGCCAGTGGTTGTATATTTCAAAGACCCTTGATTTTATGTAGTTGAGGCAAGGGTTGGTGCTGACCCTATAGTGCCATCACCTGGTTTTTCTGTTGGGGTAGGAAGAGAACACCTGTACTGGCCCAGGGAAGGATGGAATGGGAGGAGACAGGGAGGAAGACAG
>JANHMN010000008.1:37311109-37315308 GCA_030674055.1 Rhabdomys pumilio
GTCCTACTGGGGAAGTCAAAGGGATCATGAAGCAACCACCCCGTCGCTGCTGGCAAATTAATTGGGAATCAAATATTTGCCTACTTCAGAGTGATTTATCACAATTAAAAGGAGTCATTATTTGCCCTTTGGTTCAAGTCAGAGATTTCAAGGGGTTGACTTCTGAAGTGTGTTAATAAATCAAGCCTTTGTGCCTGGCAGGACTTGTCCATAGGGATGCCCACAGGTATCCAGGGGAGTTAGTTTAAAGATGGTGATTAGAAGAATGCTGAGGGCTCCTTCTCATGAGAGTCCCTCAGGAAGGTGCCATACTTACAGACCGAGGTCCCACCACACCCAACTTTTTCTAAGTCATAACTCATTGTGGTTCATTCAGAGTACCAGGTGTGACTTAGCATTAGTTCAGAGTTTATATGACAATGGGAACAGCTGAATCGTGTGTCTCCAACTCACGCTCATTTCAAGATGTGTGTGCTGGTCAGGGCTGGGGACATGGCTCAGTAGGTAAAGTACTTGCCACACAGGCATGAAGACTTGTGTGAGAAAGCCAGCATGACCGTGGATAACTGTAATGTCTGACTGGGAGGTGGGGGTAGGAGGACCGTAGTGCTGTCTGGCTAGGCAGTCTAGACAATCAGAGAGCTGCAGGTTCAGTGAAAGATCCTGTCTCAAGGGATAATGTGGAGAATAGGAGGACAGCTGATATTAATGTGTGGTCTCTGCACACATATGCATACATGACACACACTGCACTACACATGTACACACACACATACACACACACATATATACACACAGTATGTGTGTAGGGTTGGTGCTATGATCACATGGTATAGGGCAAAAGCCCTGGCCTTAGTGGAATGATTTCTCTCTGTCTCTGCCTGTCTGTCTCTCTTTCTCTGCCTCTGTCAGTGCTGGGAATTGAACCTATGGACTCACAAATGCTAGGCAAGCTCTCTATCACCCCAACTTCCTGTCCCTTCTCTTTAAGTATTTTTTTGAGGATGTTATAAGTGGCTTTGTAAAAGTTAAAGTTCACCATGATCCAGCTGCTCTCTACTGAGATGTAAAGAAGCCTTGCTTTTCCAAGTTTGCTGTCACTACTGGGAAACTCAGTCCTATAATCTGTGCTGACATCTGGGATTCATTAACTGCCACTGAAGATTCAAGTCCAGCCAGGGCAGGGGTCCTCTGATGAGCTAACCTACAAGTTAAAATGTAACACTTTAGGGGCACAGGTACTTATCTTGGACAAGACTGTTACAGATCAACTCTTAGGAGTATTAGTTTACATTTATTTAGTGTGTGTATGTGTGCGTGTGCGTGTGCATGTGCGTGTGTGTGTGTGTGTGTGTGTGGTATGCCTCTAAACACTCGTGGAGGTCGTAGGACTGCTTCTGGGAGTTAGTTTTCTCTTTCTATCATGTGGGTTCTGGGTATCAACTCAGGAACTTTCGTTTAAAGGGAGGGCAAGTTGTGCTGTGCCCAAGCTTTCTCAGCCTCAGGGGCATTTCTGATGCTTGCCTGCAAGGCATAAAGGACCACTTATAGGAATAAAGGGTAGCAGCTCAGGATGTTACTTGGAAACTGGGGAAGGTTTCCTTAGTTCAGAAGAAAGTGGCAGAAGTTAGCTGCCTACTGGACTACAGCTAGCCTGGGATGTAAACCCTCCTAATGAAGTCAGCAGTGGCAGCTCTCACCTGCCTTCAGGCTGCCTTGGGACCTCTGTGACCTCTCCCTAGGGAAGGAGGGAAATTCACTTTCATTTGGTTAACAGAAGGACTCTGTGGGGTGGCCCTTGGTGGCCTCACCCACTCGAGGTCACTGTCCTGTTTCTTTTCTCCTTCCTTGCTTTACTTTTGGCTCTCATAACCATGATACCTTTTGGACCAGCCATTCGTTAAAGTTGCCCGGATTTGAGACTCCAATAGTAAAATATACATAACTAGCCATTTTACCAAGTCATCATTTATGAATATAGCTCGATTAATTTGTTTAGTCAGATGTAGAGAGGCAATAAAAAGTGATTGACTAAAAACAATTAAAACAGTAAAAGTAAATTGTTTGTGTCCATTAAAACCTGCTGAGGCCGTCAGTTGAAAACTGTGGGCCTCAACGTGAAAATTAAAACTATTGATTTCCCCCCTTATGTATGGGAATATCAGGGTTCTAATTTGTTTTGTTTTTACTGGCTGAAAGCCCCTGAGGTCGGGATGAAGGGAGGCCTTCGATAAGCTCTTCTGGTGGAGTTAATAAAGATTTGGAAAGACAAATATGATAAGAAATGGCCTCAGCGTTTTAGGGAAGAATTATGTGTCTGATCAGCTCCCGAGTTGTGCCATGGCATGCTAATATTTTGTAATTTATTGCATTTCTGGGGCAAAATGGAAAATCAAATGCAGAATATATGATATTCATAGGGCTGAAGTTTTAGGGCTTTGCCTTAATTTATGTGAGTGGAATAGGTATTTTTTTTTATTATTGTCATTTTATGTTTTTATGTGCTACACTAAATCTTGTATTCCAGGAACTGTTATTTTTTTAGTGTTCAATTAAAATACCAACATAAAAGGAGTTTTTATATGGACAGATCTTGACTCCTAGTAAGAATACTTGGGGAGAAATCCTGTGTGTCAGGTGAGGAGGTTTTCAACCGAGATCCTCACAGGCGGTAGAAATGGTGTCAAACACTTAGAGACCCAGCCCGTGAACTGTCTAGCACCGTGTCGGGCTTCTCATTTGCCATATTAGGATCCTGCCACTAATCAATCACATTTTGAGAACGCAGACTGTTGAATTTGGTAATTAAGCGGATGATCGATAAACAAATCTGACCTCCCTTCAATTCTTAAATACAAGTCAGGCATGAGTTTCTGGAGAAAGCTTGCAGAGGCGAGAGACTCTCTCCTCTTTGAATACGGCATTTAAAAAGTCGAGGGTGCTGTAGTGGCTGCTTTTCTGTTGCTGCGATGAAACACCACGGCAAGATAGTTAGTAACAGGAAGGGTTTATTTTGGGTTTTGGCTTCAAAGGGTAAGAGTTCATAATACTGGAGAAGCCTGGCAGCAAGTGGCAGGCATGGCATCTGGGGCGGGAGTCTGAGAGCTCATGTTTTCAACCATAAGCACGAGGCAGACTGGGCAACTGGAAATGGCTCTTGTCTTTAAACTGGGTGCTAAGTGTCCAAGTACATGAGCCACTGGGGGGAGGGCTATCATCATGTTTGGGTGAATAGCATCAAAATATAGTACATGTGTGTTTGAAATTGTTATTAAATCCAATATCGTGCATATTTAGTATGTGCTAATAAAAAAAAACCTGAAAAGCAAAAGGGAAATTAGATGAAAAAAAGAAAGCAATTGCACAGGCTAGGGCAGAGTGCTTCCCTACTATGTGCTGGCTTCCGTCCCAGCACACAAACAGCCCAAAGCGGTAACACAAGATCACAAATACTGCATTGTGTGTGACCCTCACATGCTGATTTCTTAAATAACAGTGGATTTTGTTTTGAGGAAGGATCTCCTTCATGAGCACTGTGACTACATCATTCCTGTTCTTGCATCTCTCCCTCCGACTCCTGCAGGGTCTGCCTAAAAATTCATGGTTCTATATATCTATATCTATATCATCTATATCTATATCTATATCTATATCTATATCTATATCTATATCTATATCTAATCTATATCTATATCACATTTGACCTACTGAGTCCATTTACCATTTAGCTTTCTTCATGTGTATATGTACCCAGGGTTGACCACTTGGGATTGGACACCTCTGTGGGAGTTTGTCACTGGAGGTGACGGATTCTCTCCCAGGCACGCACTGATTTTCCAGGGAAGTTCAAGTGCATTGCTTTGCTCCTCATGCAGAATCTATGGCTTAGCTTCCTCCTGGTTCACCATGAGTAGTTTCAGAGACTATGTACTGTTGCCTTCAAGAGGTTGTGGCTTCCCTTGTGACTCTCCAGGGCACTGTGTGGGACATTTGGTTCTAAGGCCCCGCATGCAGGTATTCTGTTGAGAGAATGGCTGGCTGAGGCTAGAGAACGCCTTTCAGGGAAGGAGCTCCAGGGGCTTCTGCTGGGGTCCCAGCACCACACAAGGAGAGCTGGCATCAGGCACCTCCAAGCCAGAAAAACCTGAGAGTCTGCTCAGAACCTCATTCTGAGAGCATCCTTGTGTGTGCATGTGCTC
>JANHMN010000008.1:37331421-37361869 GCA_030674055.1 Rhabdomys pumilio
GGGGTTGCAAATATATGCCATGATGGCATGATGGCTGTTTTCTTTCCTTTCTTTCTTTCTTTTTTTTTTTTTAAACATAGATTCTGGGATTGAATGCAGGTTTTCATGCTTGCTTGGCTAACACTTTACCAACTGAACTATTTGCCCAGTTGTGGGTATGATTTATTTATTTTTAGGTGGGAGTAACAAATTAGCCATAGAGTTAAAGCTGGGCAAGCTGGCACTTGCTTCTTGTTGCACTGTCTACATGGAAGTGCTTGAAAGTGAATCATGGCCTTGTATACCTTGTATACCTTATGGCTGCCATGACGCTCATGAGCTGATTTGTGTAACGCATACCAGCTATATTGTGACTGCTGTGTGGGCAAGTGGCAGCTCATCATCACCATGGTAATTGCTTGGCCGATTTGCCAGTTTGGAGTCCTAACATGCTTATGAATCTCACCTTTGTATCCAAACACCCTGCAGGAAGGTAGGATACAGGGATCAGGAGATGACTTAAGAGCATCCCATGCTCTTTCAAAGGGCCAGGTCTGCTTCCTGGCACTTACGTGCTGACTCATGTCTATCTGTAGCTTAAGTTTCCTCCGACACCCTCTTCTGACATCCAAGGGTACCAGGCACACATGGAGTGCACAGACATACATGTAAGCCAAACACCTATACACATAAAATGAAAATTAAAATAGTTTTAAAAAAAAAGAAGGTAGGTTATAATACCCATTGTATGAAGATGTCGTATTTGTGAATTCACTCTATTTGGTAAAATTTATTGGTAATCCCCAAATCAGTATTTAAAGAACTCTCCTGGCCATTTGCAGACACGCACAGTGGTGGAAAATTTTAGTTGCCCAGTGGGCATGTTCCCAGATGGAAGAAAGAGACATGTCCTTCTTTTCCCAACTCTCACACGGTAACCAGTGTTGCTCTGTGGTCTGTGGGGAGGCATGCTTTTCTCATTTCTCTTTGGCTTTTTTCTGAATTGTTTGTTTATTGGTGTTTTCTCTGTTACACCAGCTCCTAATCCGTCTTCATGCTGAGGTCTTTTCTACTGTTCAGGAGGTGAGGTGCCCCATAGAGATGTTCCACGCTCAGGCCTGAGCTGTGGCTCTGCTGGCCTATCCACTCTCAGCGAGAGCTGGCTGAAGACTGTCCTTGCCAGAAATATGCATAAAATAAGGATGAGTCTTGATCAATTCATAAAAATGTTATGACTGCATCATAACATTGTGGGATCCTGACCCTGCTTTCCCTAGGCACAGTGGTTCTGTGTTCTCTAATTCAGCATTCGTGGTAAGTTAATCTAGCATATCACCATGAAGGATGGACTGTACTAACAATGACAACTGCCTCCTCTTCCTCTTCCTCTTCCTCCTCTTCCTCTTCCTCTTCCTCCTCTTCCTCCACCTTCTCTTTTTCTTTCTCTTTTCTTCTTTTGAGTGAGGGTCTCACTGTATGGGTGTCCTGAAACTCACCATGTTGGCTTCAAACTCAGAGATCTTCCTACCTCTGTCTTTGAAATGCTTGGATTAAATATATACACCACCATACCTAGCCTTCTTTTTCTTCTTCCTCCTCCTCCTCTTCCTCTTCTTCTTCCTCTTCTTCCTCCTCTTCCTCTTCTTCTAAGATTTATTTATTTATTTTATGTATATGAATACATTGTCACTATCTTCAGACACTGGAAGAGGCATCGGATCCCATTACAGATGCTTGTGAGCCACCATGTGGTTGCTGGGAATTGAACTCAGGACCTCTGGAAGAGAAGTCAATGTTCTTAACTGCTGAGCCATCTCTCCATTCCCTGCACCAACTTCTTAAGGTCCCCATTTCCCCATTTCAGAAGTAGCCTCTTTTCTGTCCCCTGTCTCCCTCAAGTTAGATTAGCTACATAGTGGCTGAGTGCAAACATGAAAATGTAGGATTCCTTGTTCAAAATGAAGAATTTAAGGATGAATTTTAAACCAAACCTGTGGTACCTCTATGCTGGCACATGTCACATGCCCACATGCAGCCTTGCCCACCCACCAACTCAGTCCAAAAGGTGACCTCTGGTCACCAGGCTGGGAGGGAAGGTTGTCTGGAAAGCCAACTGGCTGTAGCCCCTGATGTCACTGGTGTGGCAGCCAAGGCTTGTTAAGGCTCTGTCTGGGCCACCACGATCTTATTCCCAGGGCTTCTTCCATGTGATTGGCTGTCCCTCCCCAGAACACAAATACTGAGGGATTGCAGCTAGCTCTGCAGCTAGCTCTGCGTAGAGAGACAGAGAAAGGTATATTCCAGATGTTACCTACCATCTCAACATTCTCTTTGAAGAAACTGGTTTTTGTTTTTTTTGTTTTTGTTTTTTTTTTGTTTTTGTTTTGTTTTTTTAAGTAGAACCCACCTGGTTCCTCACAGTCTTCTGTGATGGTTTTACCAACATTGACTTTTGGGAAGTAATTTGGGACCTTCAGTATTTTCATGCAGGAAGTTCCTAGAGCCTGCACTGTATCTGGTTTACCATTCTAGAATGTTCTATTGCAAGATAGAAGGAGAGCCTGTTTTCATCTTCTCAAAGTGTGACTACTGGGTTGTGATGAAAGGTTCTCTAAATGGCTGCACAGGGGATTGCACAAGGAATGTCTGACTTGGCCTTAAAGGCCTCAGTGAAGAATGGAAGCTTGGTAACACCATAGACATTTAGTTTCTGTCTACAGAGGCCCGTGTCTTAGTTGGTTGTGCACATTATCACATACTACCATAAGCCGAGAGGCCCAGGAATGACAGAAATATGTTTCCCATAGTTTTAGAAACTAGAAATTTGAAATCAGGATAACTTCCCCTTGAGAGCACACAGCAGGAAGGCAACAGCTTGCATCTAGAGTCCTCAGCAGAACTAGCTGGAGGCTGAACTAGCTGGAGGCTGAACTGGCTGGAGGCTGAACTGGCTGGAGGCTGAACTGGCTGGAGGCTGAACTAGCTGCAGGCTGTTGTCTTCTTGCTGTGTACTTGTGAAGGAAAGCGACAAAGGCCTGTTTTATGTGGCCTTGATTCTATTCATAAGAGTCACATATTCAGGAGACAATCACCCTCCCAAAGCCATATGTCCTTTTACCACATCTAGACTCTACGTATCTATGTATGTATCTATGTACGTACGTACGTATGTATGTATGTATGTATGTATGTATGTATGTATGTTCTATCTATCTATCTATCTATCTATCTATCTATCTATCACCTTCCTTCCTTCCTTTCTTCCTTCTTTCCTTCCTTCCTTTTCCTTTGGTTCTCTTTCTTTTCCTTTTCTTTGCAGTACTGGGGTTGAACCCCAGACTTCCCGAACACTAGCAAATCAGTGTGCTGCTCTGAGCCATATCCTCACTATATTGTCCCCTCTTTTTGCTTTTGGACCTTTTATCTTGTGTGTGTGTGTGTGTGTGTGTATGTGTGTGTGTGTGTGTGTCACTGTGCATGTGCCACAGAGCACACGTGGAGGTCTGAGTACAACGTATGGGATTTGATTTTCTCCTTTTACCTTGTGGATCTCAGGGATTGAACTAAGGTGGTCAGGCTTGAGAGCAAGCACCCTTCCTCACTGAGTAATCTTGCTAGTCCCCGGCCTCAACCCCTTGAGTAGCTAAGAGTACAAACCTGTTCTGTTAAGTCTGGCAAGAGGCTGAGAATTTCAACATAGAAACCCCAAATGTTCATATCATAGCACTCACAAAGTATTTTTTTTTCGGGGAAGGCTGGAATTAAAATTAATTGCTAACATTTGCACTGAGAGATTCAAAAAGAAATATCATTAGAGCCTCTTTGGAGAAAAATTCTGTAATTCTGGTAGCAATAAAGCTTCCATTTCCAGGATTGCCATTGCCCGGGGTGGGAAAGCAACTCCCTCTCACAGGGAGCTTCTCTATCCCCACTCAGATCTCCCCCCACACCCGTCTGATTGCCACTGCTGAGGTCATGCATGCATGCAGTTGTTAAATATTTTGACTATCACCGCTGCCCGGAGCCAGCTGAGTTGGTAACCCTGTTCTTCAGAGAAGCAGCTGTCAGCCTCTCCCTCCAAAACAAATTTAAATTGTGACTCCAGGGTCACCCGGGTTACACTGATTAATCTGTTAGATTGTCAGCATTCACCACCATTTCATTTACCTGGAGCGAACTTTCCAGATTGAGTCTAAGAGGGATTCAGAAAAGCTGGCTCTGTGTGTGTGGTTAGAGTGGGTCCCCCGGGGGGACACTCATCCTGATGAAATGAAGAGCCAGGTAGGGAGAGCTCAATCAAGGGGACAGAAAAATCACGATGTCTGATTTCTCCGTGCACCCTGACTCGTGGGCTCCTCTGTGAGGTAGGCAAAAAGGAGACACTGCTTCTCTACCTACTCTCAGACACTCTCCTCTTAGTGCTGAGCATAAAGGGATCAGAGACTCATTCCACCATCCTTGCTTAAGGCAACTTACGAAAGGCATGTCCTCCACGCCATTACGACACCTGCCTTTGGCTGGCAGAAACCAGCAAACGCGGAAGTGCTCGTCTGGAGGAGATGCGTGGGTTTCCAAGGCGGATGGGGGGTGGGGGGTGTCTTACTTAGTGCTCCTCCCATACTTCCGCATCCTGAACCTGTTATGAGCGGATACAAGGAGCGAACTGGTCTAAATATGGGAAGGAGAGAATGTGGCAGGAGGGTTATCTTGGCTGTCATGTTCTTAAAATATTTTGGTGTAGACAGTGTGCATATGTGTGAAGTTAAATTTAACGCATACCTTAGGAACTGTTAGTTAACATTTCACACATTCCTGTCTGTTTGCTTATTGCTATACAACGCCGCCCTCAGGTTTAGTGGCTTGGAATGTAGTACGTGAAGGATGGTTGGTCACGGTTCTGTGGGGCAACCGGCCAAGCTGGGCAATTCTCACCGGGAATACTTTGTGTTGTTGCAGCTAAGGCTGGAAGCCCCAGAAGCCTCCTTAGGGCCTGGCACTTGAGGTGATTTGCTTCTCCCATGTCTGCCACCTAGGTTGGGATGACTTGCACAGCTGGGGATGGGTCAGGCATATCTTTCTTCATTTGACCTTTTCACATGGCTGCCATGGACTTGCTTACGATGTGGCCATCTAGGCTAGCTTGTGCCCTGAGAGCATCCCAGGAGAGCCATGCTAAAGCTACAAGGCTCTTGTCTCTTGGTCTTGTAACTCGCAAAATTTCCTGCCTGCTGTTGTCTCCCCATTGCTGTGATGATTAATTTAATGCATTAGCTTGGCTAGGCTGTGGTAGTCAGATATTTGGTCAAGTGTTATTTTGGATGAAGGTATTTCTTTAAAAAGAAGAGATTAACATTTTGAACAGACTTGAGTTCAGAGGGTGACCTTTCTAAAGCAGGTGGGCCTTATCTAATTAGCTGAAGGGTTCCTGCTTCTCTGGACAGATGCTTTTGGATTTCAGATGCAGCCTCCCCTCTCCCTGAGCCTCAAACTTGCTAGATGGTCCTGTGTGTTTTAGATATGTCAGCCTTCTCACGTGCAGGAGCCAATTCCTTAAAACCAAGTCTCAGTCTCTTCCCCTCCTCATTGCTCTCCCTCCCCCCTCTCTCTTATTACTCTGCTTTTTCTGCAGAACCATCCCACAGAGGCCCAGTTTCCAAGATGGGAATTAGACCTGCAAAAAAAGAAACTTTGGCAATAAAATCTCATGCTTTCTAGTTCAGTACATTCTCACCTGAAGTCTCTCTTGAGTGTCCACGATGATAAGGATGGCACATGCCCTGTGTCCCGGGAGTCACTTAGCACCATGTCCTGCACTTTCTGAAGGCTGCTTATTGTTCCAACCAGAGGGGACAGAGTGCAAGTAGATGGCATTCCCATCGGAGTTTCTTGTTGGCTATCCCAAGGACAAGAAATCGAGATGGGTCTGAGCATGCCATGGCTATTTGGAGCCCACCTGCTCTGAGAAGTGATTGCAGCAGCCCTGAGTCATGCAACTCCTAGTACCTCTAATTAGTGGCTTTCACCAACACCACTTTTCTTCCTCAAACCAGAGAAAGCTGAGTGGCTAATGGGCATTTCTCTCCCTTTCTGCATGTGGCCCTTGGGATTCATATGACTGTGATCTGCATATTTAATTGGATAAAGAAACAGCAGGACATAGAAATCAGAACCTGAGCAGACCAGCCAGCATGAGCTGGCCCCACGTTAATAGAAAGAGCAAGTGGCTCACACAACTATTGTACTTGGCTAGACCTCTATTGTCCTTGCTCAATGCGGTGGTGTGGTGGCCCATTGGATGCTGGCTGGTCCTTTCTCATGACTGTGACTTCTCAGTGGAAGGGTATGGTGGATGCCCTCTTGTCCTGGAAAATGGAGACCTCTCATGAGGCTATAACACAGAGGACTACCCCAATGATGGTGTGGACCATCATGTGTGGTGCTAATCTCAGCTACAACGGCATAGATAATGACAAAGCCATGTGTCTTAGTTAGGGTGTCTATTGCTGTGGTAAAACACCATGAGCAAAAGCAACTGGAGAGAATTGCAAAGGATTTATTTCAGCTGACAACTTTCAGGTCACAGTCCGTCACTGAGGGAAATCAGGGTGGGAACTCTAGACAGGAACAGAGGTAGAAGCCATGAGGAAACAGCACTTACTGGCTGGTCCTTCTGAGTTGCTCAGCCTGCTTTCTTACAGCAACCAGGACCTCCTGCCAAGGGCTGTATTGCCCACAGGGGGCTGGGTCTTTCCACATCAATCATGATGGAGAAAATGCCCCATAAACTTGCCTACAGGCCGCTCAGACAAAGTTCAGAGATCGGAGCCCAGTAGGCACTAAGTACATATCTGTTGAGCCCATGAAAAGTTGTAGCCAGGAAAGATGGTAGTTAGTTCTGGTGGGAACAGTACAAAGGTCCTATGACTCAATTTTACCAACTTAGATGACATATACAGGGGTAAATTTAAATACATTTAAATAAAATTTGACTTGTAGACTTTTACAGTTGAGGTTTAAATTTTATGGTTTCCTGAATTCTCAGAATCAGAGAGCATGCCGTGGTCCATGCTTGCGTTTGCCCACTCTCCTCTGTTATACCTCCTTCCTTTACTCTGCCCTGGGAGACTGGCCCATCTGAACCCTCTGCCTGGGTTCGTTTGTCTTCTGGCTTCTGGTTTGTTAGCTTAAGGGGAAAGCCCTTTATCTGAGTAAGGATGAACTCAGCCAGCATTTCTGCTGCGCCTCTTGCTGAGGAGCCAGTGTGACAGGCTGCCCTCTTCTGTGGAGTTTGCCCTTGTTTGCCCACCTCCCTCCACTCTCCACACACTGTCCTACTTCCCTTCCCATTTCACTCCTAACCGTGTTTTCTACACGGTCCCCCAACATTTGTAGATCTTTTCCATATTCAACACTTCTTAATTCCCAACCCGAGGGTTTCATCTAGTTCCTCACCGCCCAGGTTAGTGGTTTAAGACAGGGATTCATTTTGTCAAACTCCAGCAGGCATTTGGCAAAATCTGGAGATACGGTTGGTCGTTATAAGTAGGGGTAGCTTGGGGTGTGCACTGTGGGCATCGAGTGAGCAGAGACCAGGGATGCTGTTGACCATCCCATGATGCACTGGGCAGTCCCTGCAGCAGTTATCCAGCCTCAAATGTTAATAGAGCTGAGGTGTTAATATCATGAGAAACCCGATTGTTAATCATGAGATGTTAAAATACCTGAGAAACCCGACTTTCGATGTTAGTGCTCCTGTCCCCCGTACAACTGAAATATCAGCACAAATTTGTAAGCTAGGCATAGATAAAGCAGTAAACCCACGGCCACTCAAACTTGTGAGGTCGATCGAAAAGTCAAAATGGAGTTATTTTGCTGAAATTAAATGGATGCTCACAAGGACAATGTTGGTGCTGGCTACCGTGGGGTGAGATGCTGCCTGCTTTGCTATAACCTGGGACAGGAGGCATTTCTTTCTGAATGTCTCTCTACACGTGTTCCTGGGAAACCTTGTCCTGGGGTACCCTGCAAGCCTGGGCTGGCTTTCATTTGGCTCCCATATAATATTCATCTGAAGGAGACTATTATCACTGACTCTCATTAACCTGTGTCAATTGAAGTTATGCTAATCGGTGCCAATACGTTCATAAATGCATCCACAAAGGAGGGCCCCATGGCATTTCTCAGTCCTTGGTTTCTTTGGAGATGTTACTAAAGACTTCAATAAATTAAGAGGGGATATTAAAATTAAATGTTTATGTGAACTTCTGAGCCCCAGGTCTATCCTGGGAGACCTGGGAGAGGAACAGTGCTGGTGTTGGGTGGAAAATAGAGATGGTCCCTGGTTCCTTCCCTGGGTCGATGGTGCAAAGCACAGAAAGTCGCTGCTGTGGGGCGGAATGTTTTGATGATGAATAAATAGAGATCCTTTTTTTTTTCCCCAAATGCATCATTATAAAGAATGTCTTTTGTTCTATTCCAGATAGGGTATCTCTATGCATTCCTAGGTGGCCTAGAACTTGATACGTACACCAGGCTGGCCTTGAACTCACAGAGACTCACTTGCCTCTGCCTCCCAAGTTTTGGGCTTAAAGATGTGCGCTACCACACTGGAGGAGCCTTTCTAATAAAACCGTTGTTCCCCAGGAGGTATCGGGTGTGTGGTTCCCACTCACATTACGGTTGCTAAGCTTTGTTTTCTCATCTGTGGTTTTTGAAACAGCCTCTAGACAGCAATGTGGGGGTTCCCTCTCTTTGTGAAAAACATTTGTTGCTCTTCCCTGCTTTACCCCTGGCTGGGGAGCCTGAGAGCTTGAGGAGGTTTGAGATTTTTCCACTGTTTCGCAGTTTGTTCTAGCTCCGCCTTGTCTCTGTCTCGGCCCCGAATCTCACAACGAGTCCAATTGATCGTATCAACGACAGCAATCTTATGTTGCTCTTTATCTCGCTCTTGTACTAGCACCTTTTGCAAATCTAAAACAATTATGAAACCATTTGGAAACAATAATGCTGAAATGCAAATACTTCAATGTTATTAAACTGTTAGCATCTTGGTGAATTATTTCCTACGGTTAATTACTTCATTTCTTTATAGCCAAGCCATGATGGACTGATACTTAGGATTGCTTGCTTCCTGTTCTGTCAGAAAATATAGTTAGATGTTGGCAATCCCTTCGGACACCCAACCACCAATGTCAACATCAGATCGAAGCATCTTTTGGTTATGGCGTCCCTGTGGTTGTGTGTGTGGGGGAGTGCTTCAATTTAATTTGGATTTTATTTTTAAATAAATATTTGGCTATGATGATTTTGGTGAAAGGCTCTTCACTGGCTTAATGAAGGATTTTTATGGATCTATATAACACCCGTGTCTTAATTACTACAAATGGACAATAAACCCTTCCATATACGAGAATGGGGAACATAGTGAGCGCCATTAGAAACAATTGGATTTTTACTTGATAATTCAGTAAAAAAAAATTGTAAATACTGCAAATAACAGCCCAAGGGGGTGTCTCTGCAGCTCCAGGAGAAACTGTGGAGCAGAACTAATTTTTACAGAGATGTGGCTCCGTGTTTTTTGAGCTGTGACAAAAGCAAAATATAAATTCATGCCGAGAATGGAATAGTCACTCATTTGGTGGGTGCTAATTAATTTCTCTCTGTGTGCCAGAGACATTTAATCCCTCATCACCAAAAGCCCCTGAATTGAGGGATATAGCCCGAGAGGAAGTGTCTGATGCTGGGGAGTTACCTACAGCAGGTGAGTGCTGATGCAGAGGGCTGTTTACTTATTTGAGATCGGGTCTCACTCACTATGTAGCTCTGGTAATCTTGGAACTCTGCGTAGACAGGCTGGCTTTCAACTCATAGAAGTCCGCCTGATTCTGCTCCCAAGTGCTGGGTTAAAGGACTGTGATACTGGCTTTCACATTTAGTATACAGTTGCAAGAAAATTGGCAAAGGCATACACTTAGTATACTTTAAATATACATTTTAGTATACTAAATCTATACTTTTAACCTCATTTTAAAGTACACTTCTACTTTTAGAAAGTTGACTATAAAAAGGCATGAATTCGCGTCATGATTTTATATTTTGCTTTTGTCACAGCTCGAAAAACACGGAGCCACATCTCTGAGTGACCCTACCAACTCATTATTAGCTGTGTCTCTTGCCTGCACCAAAATGTCATATCCCATGGCTGCCATGTACCAGCCTACGTTTGTGTTCATGACTCTGTGACATTTGTACCTTGTGATTTGCCACCTTGTGATTTGCCTCTCAGGATGGATGTTCATGCTGTTCAGAAACACATAACTGTATCTTACTTTTAGTGACTTCTCCTATGCAGAAGGTTTTAAACTAGCATGTATCCAAGACCCGTTGTAAGACTAAGTAAGCACAGCAAGGCCTGGAGCCTCCACTTGAAGATCTCGATCCTCCTTGTTTGGGTCGAGTTCCCACTTCTTGTGCTGCTAAGTGCTGTGTGCCCAGACCACGTTGCCAAGATACTGGTTTCTTCTAGCAGGTCAAACATTCAATCTTTCTGAAACTGTTCTTTTTTTTTTTTGGTTCTTTTGTCTTGCAGTTCCATGAGAGTATTTACTTTTGGAATGGGAATACAGGCTCAGTGCTTGCCTGGCATATGCAATGCCCCGAGTTCATCCCCAGACAGGAAAAGAATAAAAATAAAAACGAAACATTAGCTCATAATTAGATGGGCTAAAATTTCAGAAATCTCTCTTGGCTTTCTAAAGGGTTCAGGGTCTTTTTCTCTGTGTGTTTATGTTTGTACATATGTGCAGGTATATGTGCACATGTGTGTCCTTGTATGTGGTGGCCTACAATCAATGCCAGATTCTCTCTCTCTCTCTCTCTCTCTCTCTCTCTCTCTCTCTCTCGTTTTTTGAGATGGTTTCTCTGCATTGCCCTGACTGTCCTTGAGCTTGCTTTGTAGACCAGCCTGGTCTCGAACTCACAGAGATCAGCCTACTTCTGCCTTGCAAGTGCTGGGATTAAAGATGTCTGCCCAGCCTGTTTCTACTGTATTTTTGATGATGTTGTCTCTCACCAAAGGAGCCTCTAACTCAGTGAGATTGAGCAAATCCCAGGCCCCCTGCCTCATCAGTACTGGAGTTAGAGCCTTGCCGTCACTCCTGGTTTTCTCTGTGAGTTCTTGGGGGCTGGAATTCTGATCTTCATGGTCATCTCCCCAGGTCTGTGCAGGAGCAGTCGATGGTAACGTTCTAATGATCCTCCGAGAAACTGAGTGCTAACTTTTTGCAAAAGGAGATTCAATTCATACCTTGACTTTGGTGTGAATTAGGGCAGAAGAATATAAAACTAGAACCAAAGTAGAAAGAAAAATTTCTCTGTAGTTTGTTGTTGTTGTTTGTTTTTTAGTGAGATGAATTTATTGTTTCAGGGATCAGGTATGTAGGGACTCTTTTAGGGGTATAGGTGGAAGGATTAAGTGGTCATAGCATCAAGCAAGCGGAAAGAGCTGATTGGTTATATAGTACAGTACCTAATTATCATGCAGGCAGGAAGCCGGAGTGGGACATGTGTGCTGAGTTATACAATCTTGCAGAGGCTTTGTACAAAGTCACTTTTCAGATAAGGCCAGGCAAGGCCAGGCAAGGCCAGGCACCCGTGTTCAGGGACACTCTGCAGACAAAGCCAGGCAGAGACTGGAAGCCCTGCTAAGAAAGGGAGTCCTCCATTCTGCACTGAGCGTAGAAAGCCATCACGGCAGCCTGCTACCTTAATAGCAACGTTCCCCAACATTTCCCCAGCACCAATAATACAGTTTATTAGCTTCTCATAAAAAGGGTTTTGAGCCGGACTGGGTGGCGCACTAGCAGTTCAGCACATGGAATCTAAAGGTGCGAGGGTGGGTCATCACAAGTTCAAGGCCTGTCTGGTCTACACAGTAAGTTCCAGGCTAGTTAGGCCTACAGACATACACACCACTACCACCACCATGACCCCTCCCTCTCCCTCACCGATGCCATCTCTAACACCACAATCACTAGCCCCTCCACCACTTCCACCATCACCAATGAATCTTGGGTGTACTTTCCCATTGGTACTTGGTTAAAGCTCTGTCACTGGACTGGGGTTCACTTCCTGTAACATGAAGTGCCACCTCTGCCCTAGGCCTTCCTCCCCTTTCCCACAGCTGCTATCACACACGGGATCCTACACCCGTGCGATTCCCATCACGCATATCTGGTGTTCTACAGTGACGAACTCATCTTCAAATGAGTCAGAACCAGAGAACCTGTTTCTACTTCAGTTTCAGGATCTGTGAGATGTTTTCATTTCTTTTTCCTCTGGGAAAAAAAATGTTTAGTTCATCTCTCACCCAAGAGGACTGCCTGAGTTCACACAGGATTCTTTTGGTTTTCTTAACTAGTCAATACCTAGATTTTGGGGAGGGCCACACCTTGCTCTTCCCCTCCCATCCTTTCTTCTGACTGCTTCTCTTAGCCCTTGTGTGCAAGCCTATATCAAACTATCCTAAATAAAACCTCTGCGTCATGAAAATTAGAATTTAAATGTTGATCCAAAAAGTAAGCCATTTCCAATTCTTAAAAGATTAATCAAAATGTCAAGGAGAAAAAATTGCTCAGTTCTATTATCTGGATATAACTCAACCCAACTCTGTGTTAATATTTTGACAAGGTGGATTCCACTTCCCAAGTTAGATTAAACATGATATACTTATTTTTATTATGTGTGTACTAATGTTATGCCTGCATGCATGTCTGTGTATCACATGTACACCTGGTGTCTTCAGAGGCTAAAAGAGGGTGTGAAATACCCTGGGACCGGAGTTATAGTTGATTGTGAGCTCCCATGTTGGTGCTGGGAACAGAACCCGGTTCCTCTGCAAGTTAGCAAGTGCTCTTCACCACTGAGCTGTCTCTCCAGCCTCCACCATCAGATTATGGTCAAAGAGTTTAGCTTTTGCTCTTAGAAAGTGACAGGCAACATCTGAGCTACATATTGTCTCAGTTGTTTGTTTGCTTGTTTGTTATTCAGCCATACTGCTTAGGAGCAGAGTGAACTGTGGCTCACTCACTACTCATTCTGATTTTGGCCCCTTACTGACCTGTCCGTCTGTCTGTCTGTCTCTCCTCTTTATGACATCTACTTCTGGACAAGTGAAAGAGATTTCTCTCTTCCTCAACCTTCTCTTCATCACTTCTTCTTCCCTATTCTTTCCTTTTCCCTTTCCTCTCCCCACTCTCCTCCTCCCCCTTCCCTCAGCTGGCCTGTGTATGTGGAAACACTAACTGTCCCAAGGGGGTATCTCAATCAATACCCCACGACACAGTACAGAAAGATTTTTCTCTCTGTTGTTACTGCAGTAATTTGATATTTGCCTTGCCAATAGCCACCATGTCTTCTTTTAGCTAAATGACATTTATTTGACACCTTTTGTCACATGAATAATCTTTACCTCATGCAGTCTATTTGTCTTCTTTGGGGGCAATTTCTGTTCACATAACATCTGTGGTGTAAGTCTATTGCTTATTGAACACGTACAGTGCCCCAGGGCGTGAAGGGAGATACATTTCCTCACCTGACCCTTAAGAGGTCAGTGGAGGAATCATGATTTGACAGTGAGTCCCTTAGATGCAGGAAGCTAAAGAGTTTCGTTCACTGTGGCGGAGCTAGGATTCCAACTCTGGCCTTCTGGTTGCCAGTTGGTGAGGTAACAAACTATCCCCTGCCCCCAACAGCTGAAGGAACTTACAGAGGGTGTTGAGATGTCTGACAGATGACGTCACAAAACAGACAAAGAACCACTTGAGATCTAGGTTGTGCTAGACTTGTCCCCAACGTGCCACTCCCCCAATCTCCCACAGTCAGGGTGTCCCACATCAGCTCAGGCCTGGGGTTCTGTCTGCATGTGTTTGTTGTTTCCTAAGGCTCTAATTTGGCATCGTGTACAAAGTCCTTGGAGGAACCACAGGAAGCCTGAGGAGGAGCTGTTGTCTGGTGGACTTATTCGAAGCCCAGACAAGACACAGGAAGGCATAAAAAAACGTGTTGGCTGCTGAGGCACTGATGTGGAAAGGGAACTGGGGGGGGGGGGGGGGGGGGAGGGGGGGGGTGCACTCTTTGTCACATGGAGAGAGCACAAGTTGTTGGATGGAGGGAGGTAATGCTCTGGCTGGAATGCTCAGCTAGAGGGCAGAAGGGACCATAACTGGGACTCCAGTACAAATTCTATTAAATGAACCTCCAGGTTGTCAGTTCTGGGATCGCTTTTTACTCCCACCTAGAAATTTCTTGTTTTAAAAGAGCATTTTTAGTTTATTCTTTGAAAGTATCATAGTTTATACAGTGTGTTTTGATCACATCTACCTGCCATGACCTCCCTCCAATTCCCCCCAGGTCTCTTGCCCTGTAGGAGAGAGTTTCTTAAAGGGAAACAAAAGCTGCAAAAATCCAACTCTTCTCAGGTCACCTGGAGGCTGGTGATAGAGGGAATAAAGAAAAGGTTTTCCTTGTATCCAGGCTCTCCCTCCCTGTACAACAGGGTTCTTTTCAGCCGACAGCTACACAATAAACTGAATGACGGTTGTGGGCAGAGAAAGCATGCAGATGGTCTAAATGTACTTTTATTGGCTCCATATATAACCATACTATTAAAGTTAAAGATAAATATACTAGAAAAAGGAAATCAACTAAAGCTTTTAATTATGGTTCTCTCTCTCTCTCTCTCTCTCTCTCTCTCTCTCTCTCTCTCTCTCGCCTGCCTGCCTTCTTTTTCCCTTTCTCCCTTTCTCTCTACCTCTCTATTTCTTTGTTTCTTTGTTTCTGTGTTTGTTTCTTCCTTTGTTTCTTTCTTTCTCTTTCCTTCCTTCTTTCTTTCTTTCTTTCTTTCTTTCTTTCTTTCTTTCTTACTTCCTTCCTTCCTTCCTTCCTTCCTCCCTCCCTCTCTCTCTCTCTTTCTCTCTCTTTCTTTCTTTCTTTCTTTCTTTCTTTCTTTCTTTCTTTTTTTCTTTCTTTCTTTCTTTCTCTCTTTCTTTCTTTCTGAGGCATGGTTTCTCCATGTTATATCCTGGATATAACCCTGACTGTCTATAGACCAGGCTGGCCTCAAACTCACAGAGATCTGCCTAGTGCTGAAATCAGAGGCTAATTTATGTGTGTGCATGTATGCAAGTGTGTGTTGTGTAGATTTGTATGTAGGTGTGTGTATGTGTGCTCACATATGTCTGTACCTATGTGTGTATATGTGTACCCTTGTGTGTTTAGGTGCCTGTGTGTGTATGTACATGTGTGTACATGGTGAGGCCAGAGAGATGACTGGCTGTTCTTCCTCAGGTGCAGGTCCTTTCTACTTTGTTTTTTCCCCTTTTTTCTTTTTTAAATATATTCTTTTTTAAAAAATACACACTCGTGTTTTGCCTGCATGTGTGTCTGTGTGAGGGTATCAGAATTTGGAGTTACAGACAATTATAAGCTGCTTTGTGAGCTGCCATGTTGGTATTGAGATTTGAGCCTGGGTCTTCTGGAAGAGCAGGCAGAGGTCTTAACCACTGAGCCAACTCTCTAGCCTCTTAAGAATGGGTTTCTCATTGTTCTTGAACTCATTATCTCTGCCTCCCGAATGCTGGGTTTATAAGTACATGTCATTACATCTGGCTTTCTTTTAAATATGTGACCTGTGACCTGGGATTCAAACTCAGCCCTTCATGCTTTCATGGGAGGCACTATTCCCAGTGAGCTACCATGCCAACCCTGCTGCACTTTTGTATTTATTTACATACCAGAAGAGGAAACAGATCCCATTACAGATGATTATAAGCAACCATATGGTTGCTGGGAATTGAACTCAAGACCTCTGGAAGAGCAGCCAGTGCTCTTAACCACTGAGCCATCTCTCCAGTCACCCTGCTTGATTCTTTTAAGAGAGAAAGATTTTTGTTAGCTTGTTTCTTTCTTTTGCTTTTTTTTTCTTTTCTAAATAGGGTTTCTCTTGTATCCATGGCTGCCCTGGACTCTCTCTGTAGACCAGGCTGGTTTCAAATTCATAGATCTGTCTATCTGTCTGAGTGCTGTGTGCCATGGTCACCTGCTGAGAGCAGGAGAACCCTCGTAAAGATTCTCCATAAAACTATGTGGGCATTTTTGTGTAGTAAAAAGCAACATTTCTTTTCAAGGTTTTTGCCAATTTGTAGATTTGTCAACTATTTCAAATTTATCTTTACATAGTCAGGCTCAGTAGACAGCACTGCCGATTCTGAGAAGAACACAATGCTTTTACCTCCTGAGACAGGGTTTTCTTATAGAGTAAGGGCTGATCTCAAAATCATTCTCCTCTTCCTGGCTCAGTCTGCCGAGTTGCTAGAGCTACAGAAATGTGGCACCAGGCTTGGTCAAAGAATACTTCTTATTAACTTTAATTTCGAAACATTTATTTCACACAAATGAGCAGATATACAAATGGATGGAAAACATCGTGGACGATAAACTTAATGTGACAGTAACTCATGAAAACGGTCCTTCAGCACAAATTCTAATACCTCTCCCGTCTCTGTTTATTCCAGATGGATTTTAGTGGATTTCAGATGTCTTTGCAATTGAAAAAATTTAAGCACAAACACTCCAGCGGTCACACTGAGTGACACAATCGAATTAACTTGAATTTAGCTTCCTGGTCTTTCTAATTGCTGTGTTGTCTCTATTTATTTTGAAGCTCCTATTTAAACATAGAAATACACTTTACCATGGGACAGAAGATACGAGTTGTGACCAGAGCAGGGGAGGCCCTGTGTATACTGAGATGAATGTAACGAATTCTCTGAATCTATTTCCGCATAGACTAAGGTTTGTAAAGGACAAATGGAAGGCCATGGCAGTGAAACTTTTTATATTTTGAAACCAAGAACAGTGATTGCATAGAACTTAGAGTGGTGTCAGGGTATTTTTTTTTTTTTTTGGTTGTTGTTGTGGTTCATTTGTTTTCTTCAGTGTTTTATCATTGACACCTTTTAGAATTTTTAGAACACAGAAGATGGGCTAGAGAGATGGCTCAGTGGGTAAAGGTGCTTCTCACACAGGCATGACGATCTGAGTCTTGTTTCTGAGTGAAGAACCAACTCCAGAAACTTGTCTTCTGATTGACTTCTACACACAGACACAGACAGACACAGACACAGACACAGACACAGACACAGACACAGACACAGACACAGACACAGACACACACAGACACAGACACAGACACACAGACACAGACAGGCATAGACACACAGACACGCAGACACTCAGAGATACAGATACACATACATAGACACATACACACAGACACTCATAGATACACCCACACATACATAAACACATACATTAATAAAAGAATCATTTCTTATGATGGTAATGAAAAGGGCAACTAAACTCTGTGAAGGATTTGGTCAAGACATCTCACCCAGGAAGCTAAAGTACACAGATGTCTAACTTCCTGTTACATCTGAAGCATTTCTAGATGGCCTGTAATTCCTGGTGCAAGGGACATACTACGGAAAGAGTTGTTACAGTGTATTGACTAGGGACTGATGACAGGAAAATTGCATGTGTTCACTACAGATGTTTCCATCACGGGCATGACTGTGCACTCGATGAGACCCAGGTTAGCAAGGCTCCAGTAGTGAATGCTGGAGAGGCCATAATTGGGCACGCCACTTTATTCACACAGATTCAGCCTGGTGTTCAAGTTCATGGCAAATCTGAGCTCTGGAACTTTCTGGAAACAAAGAACATGTATATATTTGATTTATTATTTGACTCTTCAGATGCAGAATCTACGGAGATAGAAGACTGCCTGTTGAAGTAATTTATTATTGTGTGACACTACTTATGTCTGTGTTTAAACAGGGACTTCAAAATGAACAAAGACAACACAGTGATGTAAAGGCCAGGAAGAGAATTCAGGACATTCTTGTGACCACCTGGGAAGGTCACAGCTCCTAGCCTATCTATAGTAATCCCACTTTGCAGGAATGTTTTGGCTTCATGTATCTGAGCTATTTGTAATCCATCTCTCCACCCCTTCCCTACCATATTTCTCAAAGGTCCTGAGCCAGCCTGAGTCAGGATTATGGGTCTTTGGAAATGCAGTTGCTTGGAGCACATGTTCTTGTTGGGGTATATGAGTCGGCAGCCTCACCATGTACAGGAGCATTGTGATGCTCACAGCAAGTGGGGTGTATCCATCACTCTTCCCACTCCCCTGTGGTCTAATTGCCCTATGCCTGGGTATATAGCAAGATCAACAGTGTGCACTCCAATTAGACTTCCTTATAATTCTTGGCCAGGGTGCTTAAAATACCAGCCCACTCCCTTGGTATTAGAGGCAGAAATAGAGCCACCCTGCATCCCTGACAATGCTGGAAGGTGCCTCTTAGCAACTGTGTTTACTATTCTCTTCCAGTTGTGTTTTCTTCCAAAATGGTTTCTCAACACAGTGTCTCAGGGGACCACTGTGACTCTCTAATTCCATTAGGTGATGGTCCCTTTGCAAGAAAATCTCATCAGAAATTCCTCTGGAAGAAAAACCTGATTATTAGGCTCGGCTGAGGAAATCCTCATTATATACAAATACAGCCTGTCCAAAAGATGTCCCTCGGGAGCTGGGGCTAAAGGACCTATGCTATCCTTACCCTGTCAGTGATCACTCAGAGCTTTGATTTTTTTACCCCAGAGATACTGAAGATGACAGGTGCGTTCCATTTGGATTTTGGTGTAAGGTAGAATGCCCGTGGGAGTTGGGAGCATCCAGAGCCCATGACACTGGTGTCCACAGACCATCTGGGGAAGAAGGAGAGGACATTTTGTAATACATAATTTCCTTGGTGGGATGGTGGTGAGATAATTTGGATTTAGGGAGTAGAAGGCAAGTGACTGCTGTAGCTCAGGTCTTAAATGCACTCCCCAAAAGACCATGTATCAAAGTCTCAGGTTGTATCATTAGTGGATTATGGTGGGACTTTTAAGAGTAGGGCCTAGTGGGAGGTCTTTAGGTCATTGGAAGTATGCCCCAGTAGGGAATTGTGGGACCCTAGTCTCTTCCATTTCCTTCTGCTTCCTAGTGATAAGATGAGCAGTTGAGCTGTGTGACATGCTCCTGTGAAATGTTGCATTGCCACAGGCCCAAAGCAAAGGGACCTACCAATCCAGGTGGAGGCTTCCAAACTGTGAGCACAAATAAGCCTTTTCTTTTTATACATCACCTTAGTGTTTGCTATAGTAATGAAAAGCTGACTAATACAGTGACTGCAAGTGTTCTGTGTCATATGAAAGATGAAACCTGACTAGACAGGAAGTTCCCACGGTATCCTAGATCATGCTTATGAAATCACACACTTCTTGTAACATAGTTTGTCTGCCAATCCTGGGCTGTGTGCTTCAGACCCATTTTTTTGTCATTCCTCTACTCTGCTTAAGGGGGTTGGCAGGAGATGACCCTTGCAGGCTCCACTGTCATCTGGCTGGTTTAGACCAATGGGATGCTCAGGCAGGAGGTAGGTAGACACAAGCCCAGACATGTTCCCTCCTGTTTCTGCCTTCTGGTCGGGGACAGGGTCTCTGGTGGCAGCAGCATAATTTTCAGTTTCTGTAGCCTTAAGCACGCCATGGTTCTGGTTTCTGTGGAGGCTCTGATCCCCTGGGGTGGGAGGATGCTGAGCCTTCCCTTTGTGTCCTTACCTACCAGGCAGCAATATATTCCTGCTGTCCCTGAACTCTGAATTTCCCAATGTCCTCTGTGACTTCTCAGCAATGGGAATTGCTGAGAAACCAGTTTCCCCTTTAAACATAGCCTGCTCCACATAAAAGATAGCTCCATTTTTCCTTACATCATGAAGGACACAGCCTAATGCAGACCATACATGGGACAGAGGCTTAGTTTATTTTTTACCTTTATAAAAGATTTATTTTTTTTTTAGTTATGTGTGTGTGTGTGTGTGTGTGTGTGTGTGTGTGTGCTTGTGTGCATAGGGGTATAGCTGCCCTTGGAGAAGAGAGGTGCTGGATCCCCTTTTAGCTACAGATAGTTGTGAGCCATCCAACATGGATTCTGGGTTCTGAACCTGGTTCTCTGTTAAGAGCAGTGGCCACTCGTGACTTCTGGGCTTTCTTTCCTACTCTGCTCCTGTCCTTTTGTTCTTGGGTTTCATAAGGAGTGGACCCAACCTGTTCTAGACTTGTCTCTCTGTAGATGTGTGCATCATTATAGAATCATTGTTTTCATGCTTAATAAGGCTAATCAATGAATGGATGCAGTGGCTCAGTATTTATAAATGCTGGTGTCCCATAGTTGGGAGTCGATGAGGGAATCTGTTAGCTCCCTGGGCTCGGAAAGATTCCTGCCATCCACACTGGCTGCTCTCTCTCCTTATTTTTCATTGCTAGGACTCAGTGTCTTGATGGAAAGAAGCCTATCAGCTCAGCGTGGGTCCTCTGGCGTCTGTACCAATGCTCACATGTGGGAGGAGGAAGCTGTGTGCTTCAACTTCCGGACTGGGTGTGAACGTCTTTAATAATCGCCCTATTAAGAGCATATTTGACAGAAGGGCAATTCCTCAGAGGGAACTGGACTGCTGCTGGCAGTGGGATGTGGGTATTGGACCCATAGCAGGCCAGGATTCACCACTTCTTGTATGGTAGGTTGTTCTTTGGTTGTCATTCCTAATTCTGAGATGGCAATTGCCTTGCTGCAGGGTTCCCTACCAGGGACACCCTGGTGGGAAATGGCCACTTCTTACCCTTGTCTCAAAGACAGCCCACCTGATGACTCCTTGCTGAAGGCCCACATGGCAGTGCACAGTCAGAGAGCTGTATGCTATGCCACCTCTCATTCCACACAGGTGCTTTTTAGAGAACTCTAGATTAGTGATAAAGCGAGAGAGAGAGAGAGAGAGAGAGAGAGAGAGAGAGAGAGAGAGAGAGAAAGAGAGAGAGAGGGAGAGAGAGGGAGAGAGAAAGAGAGAGACAGAGGGACAGAGACAGAGATAGATAGATAGACAGACAGACAGACAGACAGAGAGACAGAGGTGAAGGGAACAGAGAGAAAATCAACCAACCAACTACCTATTTATCTCTATGATCGTTTCCTTCAGGGACTCACAGAATATAGTATGACTCTCCAGTAATCCCTGAAAACAGTAAATCCCATTTAGCTCCCTGTCCAGTGCTTAGGATAGGATTGAAACTGGGTGGGGGATGGGGGATGGGAGATGGGGGATGGGGGATGGGCTATATTCCTAGCACTTATCTTGTAACTAATTTGACCTGGGAACTAGTGCATCTCCTTATGAATGTCGCTTAAGAGAACTTAGTGCGACAAGGTTTTCTATTAGGGTAAACCAAGCAGGAGGCTCCCGGCTGGTGGAGAGGGTAGCTTGGGGCTGGAGCCTTCCCTGATGACAATCTAGTGTTTTGTTTTGACTGTGCCAGCTGGGGTGTGGTGGAGTTTATGCTCTGTAGTATTTTCCGTTCTGTTTGCATAGCAAGACCTAGGCTTATGTTATGTTACATTATTTTATTTTCTTATAGTACTGGCATGGACCGCAGGGCTTCATGGATGCCAAGCTAGGGCTCTATTGCTGTGTTCCACCCCCAGCCCCACTGCTTCTTTTGAAGAATCTCTCTCCTCTCTTCTCTAAATACAAGGGTACAGAAGCTCATAAAATATTAAAAAGCATTATGTTACATTTTAAGGACTATAATAACACCAGTTTAAGATAACTGTAGGTATTTCACAATTTCAAGATTGGAGGTGAGTTCCAGTTTCAGTCTTTGTTCATGGATTACATTACACTTTGGAGTTGAAGCAAACACATGCCATCACCTGTTTTTGTTTGTTTGTTTGTTTTTGTTTTTTTTTTCTCTCACTGAACTACCTGGAAAAGAAGATTCTTTAATTGGATTGAGGCATCCTCAGTTAAAAATAGCAACCTTGCTGGGTTGTAGTGGCACATGCTTTAATCCCAATACTCAGGAGGCAGATGCAGGTAGATCTCTGAATTTGATGCTAACTTGGTCTACAGATAGAGTTCTAGAATAGCCAGGACTCTAAAGAGAAGCCTTGTCTCAGGAAACAAAACAAAGCAAACAAAACTAAGTGAAATGAAACAATAACAACAACAAAATAGCATCCTCACATCAAATCCAGTGGACCTGACATTTTTTAAATATGATGTTAAATTTCCAAATGGAATTTCTTAGCTTGGTCATGTGTGGATGTATTAATGATGGCATCAGTGGCTTCTGTTTAGAAACATTGTCTTTAGAGAATGAAAGAGTAAGGTTTCTGCAGAATTACAGTGAATGCATTTGTATCATCAGCCATCTTCCCATGATGCACTGCAGTATCCACCTTGGCTACAGAGCAGCGAGGGTATAAATCTAAAAGAGAGAGTCAAATTATGAATTAGCCATATTTCCCTGTTCGCTGCAGATTTTATGATAAATTCTGCACATAATAATTGCCCTGCAACAGTTCTATCTACAAGAATTCGTACAAACGCTGTATATATCTTTAAAAATGAAGATGGATGAGCAGTGTTTTGGCCAAACAATAAATACATAATGAAACATCACCTTTGACCTTTCTTGCTTTCTATGGGGTCAAAGTTGGAATGGGTTATAAATCATGATTTATGCCTGTATGTCTCTGGTACTTTTTAAAAATGTAGCCTTTCTCCCCATTGGTTTGCTTTTGAGTCCTTTAATTATTCATCACTCCCCAGCACCTTCAGAGTTAAGTGTATATGTTTAAGTTTGAATACAATTAGATTTTCAATAATTGTTTTCCAGCTCTGCAGATATATAAAAAGGATCTAAAAATATCTTTTAAAATGTATTACATTATAGTAATATTAATAATGGAATGACATTAATGTAGAGACTGTTACAGTAATTCTCTTTCTAGGGTTGAGGCCTTGTGAGCTCTCCTCTCTCCGTGTTAGCATGTCTATTGGTGTCGTTCTTGTTCAGGTCATATTTAGGCAGCTGTGTTGGTGAGACTGTACCTTCTGACATTTCTGGAAGACTCAAACTCATACCAAATTCCCTCATCTTCTTTTTCTTAAAATCTTTCTGCCTCTTCTGAAATGATCCCTGAGCTTCTGGCTCAGGTGTTGTGTTGTAGATGTATCTATTGGAACTGAGCACAAATAGTCTTCCCCAGAGGAAAGCACACTAATGGGTTTTTCCAATGCCAAATTGTCAGTCAGCCCTGAAAACATTCATGCAAATAACATTATACAACTTAGCAGGTTGTACTTATATATTTAGAAATATATATATGTACATATATATATATGTATATATATATACACACACACACACACACATATATATACATATACACACATAGGAGCATATATGTTTACATATACACATATATGAGCATATATGAATATATGTATACATATGTATCCTATATGTATATGTATTTCTATAGTTATACATATTAGATATATATATTTATATATAATATATGTATGAATATATATTTCTATATGTATATGGCTTCTTGTATATGTATGTGTATTCCTATATGCATATATATACACATATATGTATATGCATATATATACACATAAATATAAAAAATAATAATTAATAAAAAAAGAGGCCATGAATTTGATTTTTTTATTGGTTATTTTATTTATTTACATTTCAAAAGTTACCCCCTTCCTGATTTCCCCTCTGCAAACCCCTATCCCACCCCCTCCCCCTGCTTCTGTGGAGGCCATGGATTTGGAAGGGGAGAGGGGATACATGGGAAGGTTGGAGGGTGGAAAGGGATGGAGAAATGATGTAATTATAATCTCAAAAAATATGTAAAGAAAGACTTGCAGTAAATGAAAACCTCAAACACACACATACGTAGATGTACATGTGTACATATGACCAACTGCAAATGCGTTAGCTTTCTTAAGCAAAATTTTCAGACATTTTCTTCTCTTTCTATCTTTTCCTGCTTTTCTTTGGAGTTCAGATTTCTGAATCCTCACTTGAGCTGTGGGGAGATGAACACACATGCTTCTTCACATAGCTACAACAGGCTTGAAAGTGCTGCTTGATTTAATGGAACAGACACTTGTAAAAAGGAGCGTTTTTGTAGTAAGTATGTATGCATCCATGTGCATGTGTGCACACATGTGTGTAGAAGCCACAGGTCAATGCTGGGTACATTTCTCGACTGCTTTTCTCTTAGGTTTTCAGACAGGGTCCATCCTTGAACTCTGTGCTCACTGACTGTGTTACTCTGGGTAATTGGCAAGCCCCAGGGACCCTCTGCCTCCCTAGCATTGGGATTACAGGTGCATACTGCCATGCTCAGGTTTTATGTTGGTTCTGGAATCTGAACTTAGACACTGTGTTCGTTCAGCAAGCAGTTTATCAAAGGATCCATCTCCCTGCTCCTTGATGAGATGGAGACTTTAAAAGGGGTATTTCTTTATATGATAATTAGTTAATATTGCTGTAAACAGGAGCCAGATCTAGCTTTGAGGCCCCTGAGAAGCATCGGATCTTTTCTAGCTAGACAGAGGGCCTGTGGATGCCTTCCTGGTTGGCTTTACATTAGGGCTGATGGATGACTGAATCTGTCTCCTACATTTAGGCCCTCAGCTTCAAGCTATTTGATGTTAAAACATATCAATCAACTATTAAGCATAACTTGATACTGTAATTGGATACTGACATAAGCTTATTTCATATATTACTTCTGTTAATTTGTTTTTATGCCCCAGTTAAAGTTACAAGCCACTTAGCACCTTATGGGGAAGAAACAGTTGCCATCATACTTAAGAAAAACCCTTGGGTGCTTCACACCCTGGGCGAGATCCCTCTTTGCTCTCCCACTGTCTCTGTACCTTGTGAGTTGGTTCTCCTAAGTATGAAATTGTTGAAACAGCACAGAATATTTTAGCTAAACTGGAGTCACCTCATTAAGCATCCTCTGTAAGGGTTGAATGTGGCCGTGTGGCCACTCTACTGGATATAGTCCCAGCACTAAAAAACATTTATTGCCACCATTAAAAAAAGAACTTTTAAAATGAGTTTGAAAGAAAGCCATTACCTCCTTAACTACCAAATAAACTCAGTGGTCTATGTAGATTATGATGAAATATCTCTGCTGCTTCAATCTTATTCTCTTTGTTCCTGAAGCTGTAATTCATGCTGTGCTTTTGCTGACAACTTGGTAACTATGTTTGCTCCCGGCCTGGTCCTGCCCTCTTCCCATCTCGTGCCTTCTTTCACTTACGGTATTTGCTTTGTTTGCTGTGCGCTCTTTCTCCTTCTTGCAATAAATTTTTTTCCTTATTCGCCTCCCCCGACCCCCTGCTCCCCGCCAGCCCATATGTGTGTGTCCTATATAAACTTAAAATAAGACTTGGGTGCTTTGGGGAGGTGTGGTTGAGAACTGGCCACCCGGGGGTGTGTTATTTAGAGATTCTGCTAACATTGTTTTGCAGATCTTGCAGCCTCCTGATGTGCACAGATGAGAATTTAGCCTTGCCAAAGTAGTTGCCTACTCTACACAAACCCCGTAAGAGCTCCAGTACCACACAGGCTGGGTTGCATAAAACACAGTGCTGCATGCCTGAGATCAGCACTCGGGAGACAGGGACGGGAGGATCAGAAGGTCATCACAGTTAAAAACAGGTTCTAGGCCAGCCTAAGTTTTATGAGAATCTGTCTAAAAGAAAAAAAAAATCAAACACACACACACACACCCCAAAACATATAAGAAGGTGTAACTGAATTTACTTGGATTAGAAATCAAGAAGTATTTATGTATCATAAAACCAATATTTAAAGAAAAACAGAAAGGCTCAGTTGTTTGTAAACCAATCCCTTTTCCCAGCTAACCTTCAAGGCCTGAAAGTGCTGAGATCAGCACGAATTTTCTCTATTATTACATTTTATTTATTTATTTTGTGTGTGTATTCCTGTGAGTGCAGGCACATACGCGCCGTGACATGCTTATGAAGGTCCAAGGACAGCTTTTGGGAGTTGGTTCTCTCCTTCCACCTTGTAGGGACCCAGGGATCGAACTCAGGTCATCAGGCTTGCGTGGCAATCAGTGTTACTCCTGAGCTCTCCAGACCAAATTTTCTGAAATATCACAAAAAAGAATTTTGCCTATTGAGCCACAAAGTGGTATAGTGGTGGGTAAAGGTGCTTGTCACTCAAGCCTTGCAACCCAAGTCTGATGCCCAGAACCCACGGGGGAAGGAGAACTGGACTCCTGAAAGTTCCTGAATCCTTTCCTCTCATACCCTTACATGTCTACACTTACATGCACACACACACACACACACACACACACACACACACACACACACATGCACACACGCACGCACGCACGCACGCACACACACATACACGTACGTGGCTCCATGACAGTGCCATTTTGAAAGCAATCATGTGACAATGTTTCCCGTGTTCCCAACTTTAAGTTGCCTTAGTGCAAAAACTCAATCCTTAAAATTTTACAGCTCTGCTTCAAAGAGACCTTTAGGAACCTAGCATGACTGTCTTCTTTCAACCCAGCCTCGATGAAAACAGATGCAGAGACTCACAGCCAAATATCAGCTGTAGCTCGAAGAGTCTTGTGGAAGAGTGGGGGAAGAATGGAAGTGAGCGGGCTGGATGAAGAAAGGACATTGCAAGAAGACCTACAGAATCAACTAACCTGGGACCATGGGGGCGCGCAGAGACTGAACCACCAAGTAAAGAGCATGCAGGAGCCAGATCTAGGCCCCCTACACATTTGCAGCCAATGTGCAGCTTAGTCTACATGTGGGTCCCCTAACAATTGGATTGGGGGCTGTCTCTAACTCTGTTGCCTGCCACTGGATCCCCTTCCCCTAGCTAGACTGCCTGGTTGAACCTCAGTGGGAGAGGATGTACCTAGTCCTCCATCAACTTGATGTGCCAGGGCATGGTGCTACTCAGGGGAGGATTCATCTTCCCTGAGAAGAGGAGGGGGCTATGAGGGGAGGGATTTGTGAGGGTGGGACTGAGAGGAAAGGAGGGAAGGGAGCTGTGATTGGGATGTAAAATGAATAAATAAATTAAAAATAATAAAAAATTCACCAGAACTTTAACCAAACTAGAATATGGGGATACCTAAGGATAATGTTTCACAGGAAATCTTGTGGCTGTGTACAGTATTATAAGCTGGCAGTTCTTTCGCACTGCCACGAAAACACAACTGGTGGGTGTATTTACCTGAATAGCACCAGTACTGGCAAACATGGAGTTCCCCCAGAAGATCAACGGTGGTATTTATCATGTGTTCAGCATCTGCCTGGAGAGGACCTGATGGAGTTGGTCACTGGCATTAAGAGACTGTGTAGGAGATTTTAGGGAGAGGCTCTTTTAAACATTCATGTCCCTTTTGAATCTGGAACAAAAACCTAAAATAATCTGAACTCTCATTGAGAATGGTAAATCTTGAGTTGATGGGAGTGGGTCCACATCTTTACTGTGGTTTGGATGTGGTTCTAGTCTTGGGGCTTCCTCCTGGACACATTGCCACCATTAGACTTCTCACGGAGAAACAGGTTAGGAAGTGCAGATGTTATGATGGTTTTGAATACTTGTTCACACAGAGGGTGCAGGCAACTTTTAGACAACTTGGCATGGCAGAATTCTTTTGGTTGGAACACAAGACATGGTCAATCAGTGAAGAGTCTTCCTGGTGTCAGCCTGCCTTTAGGGAGTGTGTCTCCAGTAGTAAGTAGGCAGAGCCATTCACTTTGTAGAGAAACACTGTAATATACAGATTTTTTTTTTTAATGATGGAGAAAGCAAAAGACCTTCACTGCTAATATATATGAATCTTTGAGCATCCCTTGGAGACTGGAGAAGATCATAGTGGGTGCACTAGTCAGGGTTCTCTAGAGGAACAGAACTTATAGAATGAGTATATATACATATATATGAACATATTCTATAAATAGTCTCACTATATATATTATATATTAGTAATATATACATATATGTAATATATAGTATATATTATATATGGCACAGCATCTTAATGCCAGTGACCAACTCCATCAGGTGGTGTTCAGGCAGAAACTGTACCATTGGTCTTCTAGGGAGCTCCATGTCTGTCAAGACTGGTGCTATTCAAGAAAACATACTGCTAGTTGTGTTTGTATGGCCTTGCAAAAGAACTGCCAGCTTATAAGTACTGTACACAGTACATATATATTATATTTCTATATATTTATAAATATTTATGTTATATATTTATAAATATATATAAATATTAATAGATAGTCATATTTAATATTCAAACATTAAGTATAGTATATACATGTATAATAATATTTAAATATTTTATATATACATATACATATACATGTATGTGATTTATTATAATGGCTTACAGGCTGTGGTTCAGCTATTGTGAAGTATCCACCAGAGAAGACTACTTAGACACAGGTTCAAGCCAATGATAAGTCTTTACTAGCTGGTCATTGACTAAACTGGGCATTTGGGACCCAAGTGCAGTCTCAAGCCTTTCTCAGGGTGAGATTTAAGCACAAACCCCATGTCCTGGATTGAGACACCTCAGCAAGAACAGTTTATCCAGAGGTAGAACAACAGAAACTAGCAAGTAAGGTTAGTACATTGAGACATTCCCAGAGCTTTAGACTTAGATGGGTCAGGTCTTTGTTTTTATTTTGGGAGGTGATGCTGGCTCTTTGCTAGGTTGCAAGGCCTGAGTGGTACTTCTACCATGGCCTCAGTTATGCTAAGGACTAGAGTGGGGGGGCTATTACACAGCCAATCCAGCAGTGGCTGTCTACCAATGGAAGGTCCAGGAATCCAGTATTTGTTCAATCTACAAAGCTGGATGTCTTGGCTGGGCTTCAGTATGTTACTAGAATCCTGAAGAAGTATGCTCTAATGGCAGTGAAGAAACAGACTTGCCAGTAAGAGCAAGCAAGCACAAAGAGCAAAAGCTTTCTTCTGCCATGTCCTTTATCTTGGCTGCCAGCTGATGGTGTGGCCCAGATTAAAGGTGTGTCTTCCCACCTCAAGAGGTTTAATTAAGAAAATTTCTCTCACAGGTGTACCTGGCCACTTGCATTTTAGTTAATTCAAGCTAACAACCATGAACTACAGTGGAACTTATACTGTAAATACTACACTGAATAAGCTATTCTTAAAGTGATAATTTGTTACCAAAGTGCCTAATAAGAACATACCCTGAATATAAAAGTTTAGTTTCTAGAAAATTTCCAGTAGGATGTTTGTTGAACCTCAGTTTTTTAGTTTGATAGGCCAAGTCTCAAAACCCTTCTACATTTTCCTCCTTACCTGCTTGAAGTCCACTTAAGCACACATGGGTTCTGTCTTTTTTAAAGGTTTATTTATTTTTATTTTATGTGTTTGCCTGCATGTGTATATATGCATCATATTCATGCCTGGAGTCTCAAGAGGCAACAGAGGGGGTCTGAACTAGAATTATGGACAACTTTGAGCCACCATATGGGTGTTGTGAACTGAACCCAGGGCTTCTGGAGGAGCAGCCAGTGCTATTAACTGCTGAGCCGTTTCTCCAGCCCAGGCTCTGTCTGTAAATGCAGATTGCTGTGTAGTTTTGGCAAAGCCTTTTGATTGTTATATCATCATGTGGAGCTCTACTTGCTGTGCCAGCCACTGCTTAATTCTTCGTCTTTCCGTAGGAATATATAAAATGCTTTGGGCAGGAATAAATTAAGCCTCACTATAGTTTTAAAACTAATTGCAAACCATCTGTGCTATTTCATGAAACCCAGGCCTCATGATGGAAAGCTGGACCTAGGTGTGCTAACGCTTGTGTCTGCTTTCGAATAGCCTTTCAGAGAGCCCACTGAGGTGGTTAGGATAGGAATGGCCCCCATAGACTCAGCATGTGGAGCCTTGACCCATAGGGAGTGGCACTTTTAGGAGATGTGGTCTTGTTGGAGTGGGTGTGGCCTTGCTGGAGGAAGTGTGTCAATGTGGGGAAGGGCTTTGAGGTCTCCTATGCTCAAGCTAGGCTTAGTATGGTGGTCTCCTTCAAGGCAGGGAACTCTCAGCATCTCCAGCACCGTGTCTGCCTGTATGCTGCCGTGATGATAACGGACTAAACCTCTGAAACTGTAAGCCAGCCTCAACTAAATGTTTTTCCTTTTAAGAGTTGCCTTGGCCATGGTGTCTCTTTGCAGCAAGAGAAAACCTAAGTAAGACATTCACCTATCTGCCTAATATATAATAAAAATTCAGAAAGCTTCAGAGTCTCAGCCTAGGGCCAGGGCAGCCAGCGGAAAGACCTGTTTACATTTGTCCTCTTCCTTCTAGATATGATCCTGGATGTGTCCTCAGTAAACCTCATATTTCTAGTGTGTGTGTGTGTGTGTGTGTGTGTGTGTGTGTGTGTGTGTGTGTG
>JANHMN010000008.1:37371751-37393216 GCA_030674055.1 Rhabdomys pumilio
CCACCACCACCCACCACCACCCACCACCAGCACCAGCACCACCACCACCAGCACCACCACCACCACCACCACCACTACCACCACCACCAGCACCACCACCAGCACCAGCACCAGCACCACCACCACCAGTACCAGCACCATCACCAGTAAGCAGGATTGCCATCACTACCAGATAATCCCTAATTGAGACAGAGTGAATTATATTTTACTTCTCTTTTTCCTTTTTCAGAAACAAAGCGCGGTAGACTCAAGGTCTGTTAGCATTCGTAAGGCACAGTTGCTTCACAGATAATTCGCATGCTTAGTTGAAGAAAGTGAGGACGAGGGGCACTGCCCGTGTTTTTGTGTACCAAACAGTGTCTCTTTTGAAGTGGATGAAATCACAATAAGCCCGAGTATCTGCAGCTCCCAAAACTTTTCTAGGAGTCCTTTGGAAATTGCCCTGAAAATAAATCGGCTGAGAATTTAGGAGGGGTAATCAAGTCAGAACGTATGTGTGATGGTATGGGGGAGGGGTTTAAAAATAGGTGGTCCCTGACTTACTCGGTTCAACTTAGGCTGACTTTATGATGGTGTGAAAATAATGCATATTCAGTAGATTTCAAATTCTGAGCTTGGATCGTTTCCTGGGATTGAGATATTTGCTTCGATGTGTGCTCGTGATCCAGGGAGGCAGCAGAGAGTGACAGCCACCAGTCGGCCACTCTATCACGATGAGACTCCCCTAGTGCTCCACGTATCTTGCTGCTGAGCTGTTGTGTTCAGTAGGGTAGTTTTATTAATACATTTTCAACTTGGGCTATTTTCAATTTATGGGAGGTTTTTTCCAGAATAAAATTCCATTGTCAGTCAAGAGGCAATCAATCTATGAGGCCCTGGACACTATGAAGGGACTCCTCAAACATGCCACAGCTTTCCTTGTTGCCAAGCTATCGTGTTCAGTGGAGTAGGTGTATTACATATGTTTCAGTTTAGACCATGTTCAAGTTACGATGGATTTCCCAGAATGTGGCTGCATTGTTGTCAAGAGGCATCGATGTAGGTGTGGTGGCTTTATTCTCATAGATCAATATTCAGCACATTTGAAGGGAGGTGTGGGGAACTGTTAATGTCCCCAGCTTCCCACAGGCAGCTGGTCCTCAATGCAGGTGGCCCTCAGTGTATTTTGCTTCTCAACACAGTAACCAAAGGAACGGTGACTTTTAGGGTTGTTTGGTGGCACTGAGATTTGTGAAGTATCCAAAAGTTGCATAACTGAAATTCTCAAATAAAAAAATCTTGGAATTCCACCCGAGGAAAGAAATGGATATTTTTCTAACTGACATGCATATATATAGGACAGAGTTCTAGTTACCTGGTACTGCCTAGCACAGAATCTGACTTGTAGCTTTTAGAATAAACTATTAGATCTTGTGAGCCAGGAATTTAGGAAGCGCTTTTTGGGGCGGTTTGAATCTGACCTGAGGCACATAGCTGGGCCTGCAGGACTGATGACTGATTCATGGCTGTCTCATGGAGCATGGAGCCTACGCCCATGCTCTCCCATGTCTCCTTCCTACATGTTTTTCTTTTAATTGTATAAAAATCTATACAAAAAAGTCTTTTTAAAAATTCCTCTCTCCCAAGCATGGCCTTTTTTTTCAGTTATGCTCAGGGCTACAGTGCTCATTGTCATCTGTCTGTCTGTCTGTCTGTCTGTCTGTCTGTCTGTCTGTCTGAATGCCTGCCTGTCTGCTCATCGGTATGAACGGCTGCCATCTGCCTGCTGAATCTCCTCCAAAGCTCTCCCCAGAGTTGGTTCATGGTCTTCAAGCATAATGGTCCCTCTCTAGATGGAGGCTGACATTTGAGAAGCAGGAAATAGAAGCTTCCAGGCCTGTTAAGAGCTCTGTGCGTAGCTGTGTGGTGTCGCTCCTGTTGGATTACAGCGGGTCAAAGCAGTCACGTGGCCGACTGAGCTCTGCTAAACTCAGGAATGTCCTCAATAGACCCTGTCCGCTGGTGGGGTATTGCACAGCCTCATTTCAGAAGGATCCTGTGGGATACTCTTTTGCCTCCAGAACTCTTTCCCAAGGATTAGGCAAAAAAGGGGATTCCCCGGAGCCTGCCTGCCCAGGAGGTGGGTTCTGTAATACGCACAGAAATGGAAGGAAGTGTTTATTGGTAACAAAATATGAGTGCTGGACTGTTACTGCATTTCCACAGCGACAGAAGCTTTATTTTATTTCTTTGCATAGCTTCTTGGCATTTTTGAGAAACTAATCTGACGTGCGTAGTTTTACATTCACCCTTCTGTGACCTCTGCACCTCTGCATGTGATATTCATGGGACGTGGACCTCGAACTTAGTGTGCCACTGTGGGACAGCATTCCCGATCACGAGGCAGTTCTGGGTTTAAACGTACACTCCACCTCTCCTTAAGCTTTAAAAATTCATATGCTCCCATCTTAGCTCCTTAGTGGTCTTTCCTTTTTCCAATTACACTTAAAAATCCAATTTCTTTGCCTCATCAGATGCGGTGTTTTCAATCCGATTTCCGCCCGCTCACTCTTTTGCAATTGATGCTACCATGTCACTGATGCTAACTAGGGGTTTTTATTACACTTCAGCAACAAAGAATTGCAGGTTCTTTGCATTTTTAAATGTCTTAGCCGCATGGAGACTGCGCATACATATCACTAAAATGCCCTGAACTCGATCCACAGATCGCTTCTCTGTATATTGGTGGTATCACTTTATGCTGAACGACAATTTCCCACTCAGAACTGTCCCCGTTGGTCTGTGCATCTTAAATGTCATCTGCTCATATTTATAAATGTGGAATGAGTGCAGTTAAATTGAGTTTCTTGGGTCTCAGACAGTTCTGATCTACCTAATGACCAAATAAGAAAAAAAAAAAAAAAAAAAAAAAGGCAACCAAAAAGATTAAAAAAAAAAAAAAAAAAAAAAAAAAAAACTGAGGCATACACAATTTCCAGGCAGTCAGGGATTGTTTAAAGCCGCTTTATTCGACAGGAACAGTTAATAAAAGAAACATTTCCCCTAAGAATTGCCGTGGCCTTAATTAAACTCCTTTCCCATAGGTTTGCAATATAGCATTGAACAATGTTTGGTCAGTTTCCTGCCTGGGTTTCTTAGTCACATGCTGGACTTTATTGGATCCTGGGTCCTAAGGGAACATTAGGAGCAGAGAGAGGCAGACTGCATCAAATGAAAAGTTAATTGTGTTTAAGCTGTGTTGGAAGCCAGCCTCCACTCTGCTTTGCTGAGAGCCAAACTAAACAGGCAGGTGCCCAGCTGTCAGTCTGAGTCTACGGTTGAGCGTTTACCTGGTTTCAGATAAAGCATCGTGGCCCAGAGCCTGGTGACCCTGGGATAGGCCAGCTCATAGCCTCACCTCTCAGCTCCTTTGGGCTCCAGGACAATGGACAATGAAGCGATTCATTCTGCCCGTGGGGCTGGAAATTTGGGTTTTCTTCAAGGAAGGCACACAGCTGCACCGCAACAGTTTATCAAGACTCGGAGCTGTCTTGTGTGAGAGTGATGACAAGTGGCGGGAATGGCTTGGGAGTTAAGCACTGTTTCGGGCACCAAAGAAGCAGTACACACACACACATGCACACGCACGCGCACGCGCGCACGCACACTCACACACACACACGGCCATATAATTTTTCTGGGGTCAGTTTTCTTCTTTTACCTTGTTTTGTGGTAAGATCTTACTTGTTGCTTGTGCCTCTGCCCTGACTTGCCTTTGGTCAGTTAGTGAACTTCCAACAAACTCTCCCGGCTCTGTCTCCATCTCCCTGTAGGAATTCCGAGATTACAAATGTGTGCCACCACATCTGACTTTTTATATGAGTCCTGGAAATCAAATTTAGGGTTTTATGCTTCCAGAGGAAGCTCTTTTACCCTCTGAGCCATCTTTCTGGCCCTCTTTTCGCTCCTGAGCTCAGAATCATTGTTCAGAGCCGATGCATGCACTCAGGGAGGGAGGGAGGGCCTAGCATATCAGACAGCAAAAGGACGTTATTTCTACGGGACTGGAGAGATAGCTCAGCGGGTAAAGTGCTTGCCATACAGGCATGAGGACCTGGGTTTGTATCACTTGCATTCACACAAAAAGCTGGGTATAATGGGACATGCCTGTAGTCTCAGCATTGGGAGACGGAGACAGGTGGATGGTGGCCAGCCAGTCTGGTTGAATCAGTGAATTCCAGGTTGAGTGAGATACATTGTCATTCAAGCCACAGGTTCAAAGTCAAGACATCAAAAGGTTAGTTTCTTCCAAGGGCTATCAGAAAGAGAATGGGGAGGGGCAGGGGGGAGCTTTACTCTTTAGCTTTTTGGTGTGTCTGTCTCTCTAATTATATTCTCAGCCTCTGAGCCTGAGAGTCCAGAAATCTCCTTGTATAAGGATGCCAATTGCCCAAAGAAGCATCTTGTGACCTGGGGATTGGTGGTAACCATAGTAACCATTCTCCTAAATAATGCTCTTCATTCTCTTTTTGCATTGGGAGTCAGCACAGTGTGATGGATCTTGATTGGCCTTTGTCACCTGACATGCATGGGACTGATTCTCTCTCTCCCATTATGTGTAAGCTGCTCCGTCTTGGGGAAGGTCCTGGGCCCAAGGTTTCCACCTCATAAAGGTCCACACCTTATAGATGGCGGACAATGTCACAGGAGACAAAATCTGTCCCATTAGATGTTATCTTCCTTACATCTGTCACCTCCCCTTGGAATCTGAGACTGGATTCACTCTGGATTTCTTTTTACTTCTGTGACTGTCAGGCTTCCGAGTGCTAGCCAGTCTGCATACGCTCATCGCTTTCCTATAGAATGTTTTGCTTTTTTCCCCCATACCTTTGCTGACTTGGCTCTCACTTAAAATCTTGGCTAATGTATTTAACAGTTTAGTTGTTTGTATATTGTCTGCCTGTGCGTATTTGTACGTGAGTGCAGGTGCCTACAGAGGTCAGAAGAATGTGACAGATCCTCCGAAGCTGGAGTTATGGGGCTGGGTGTGCGTGTGGTGGGTTTTGCGAGCTTCTGAATGAGGTGTTGGGAAATGAACTTAGGTCCTTTGTAAGAGCAGCTTGCACTCTTATCTGCTGAGCCATTTGTTTAGCCTCTACTAAGAGCTGATTTTTGAGGCTATGTGAATGCATGTATTTGTGTGTGCGCACACGCGTGTGCGTACACACGCACATAGATGTATGTAGAGTGTAGAAGTAAGATGTCAGCTTCCAGTGCATTCCAGTGTATTCTTCAGATACTGACCTCCTTTTTTTTTTTTTTTTTGACTGCTGGCTGGCCAGTGAGCACAGGGCATCTGACTGTGTCTTCCTCCGAAGTGCTGGGATTTAAAAGTGTGTGCCACTATGCCTTGCTTTTTAACATGCACTCTGGGAATGAACTTGGGCCCTTAACTAGACCATCTCGCCAGCACTTGGCTCATTTCTTGATATTTTTAACTGCCCATGGCATTTCTGACTAGGTCATAGCTGCTGAAGTTTGGCACTTTTCCAGAACTCTGAAACTTTCCTTCAGAATAGCAGTGCTCACAGCCGTGACTTTGGAGAAGCTGCAAGGCTGATCTGCCTGTCACTCTCATGTCACGTGGTCTCCTTGCTGATAGGAAGTAGGTTACTGCTCTCCACGGCCCTCCCCAGTATCGGGCACTCATCTGAGTGAAAGACTCAATACATGAGAAGGCTTATATTCTAACCATTGTATTTTGGAGCTTTAAATGGTAAACCAACTATGTAAGAGGGATGTGCATGTGTCTGCATGGGAATAGCTGGTGGTCCCATCAGCAACCTATCAGAAGGGGATTTGGGGTAAGTAAGACAAAGCATAAGAGACACACCTATGTCTAAACTCAGGCACACCGTGTCATGTATCTACTCTACCGTTTCAGAGTATTTGCAGATGCAGCAATCCTCAATAGAGATTTTTAGAGCCCGAACCTGATATAATTGGCATCCTTATACAGGGAAAATTCTGAACTCTCAGGCTCACAGGGTGGGAAGATAATTAGAGAGACAGACACACCAAAAAGCTAAAGGGTAAAGCATCGCCCCCCTCCCTGCCAATTCTCTTTTTGGTAGCCCTTGGAAGTAACTAACATGTTGATGTCCTGACTTTGAATCTGTGGCTTGAATGTCAAGGAGATGATACATTGAGCCACCCAGATTGTGTCCATTGTCACAGCAACCTTAAGCAAATATCCTTAATTAGTCAGCCTGGTATACAATGACGTTATACATTAAACAAACTGGAAACTCCAGTGATGTTTAGCATAAAATATTTTCTTGCTCATGACCCGAGGGGTAGGTAGTTCATTTAAATTCTCTCCAGGTGTTTCCAACCCTAGGTCCATGGGCAGCACAGGGCAGCTAAGAATTCCACCCAACACAAGATCATGAACTTTCTTCAAACGAGAGGTTTTGGGGCAGTTTTAAAATTTTGAGTGGTTCCCAAATGTGATCTTTGTAGATAATGTCATGTGACTATGTCGAAAGCTTGGGCACCTGCTAGGTTAACTAAGTTCTGTATGTAGAAGATCACCTTCAGAGCCTGTCAGCTAGGGTAGAAGACAGAAGAACAAGAGGCCAAGAGAAGCTGTTCAAAACCATTGGGAGCTCTGTCTACTGACATTCAACTGGCCAGAAATGTCACCTGGCCAGGCCTGTGGCAAATGAGTAGAAACGTACTCTCTACAACCTAGTGAAGCTTTGACAAAAACCACATGGTGGGATGCCTGGCATCTAGTCAGTATTTGACAAATGGCCATTGGTATTATAATATTTTCGTTATTTTTATTTTTGAAAAGTCTCTAGTGTTCATTTTCTCCTGCAAGTGGACATATATACTTTTTCCCCTCCACAAGCAGAATTAGCTGGGTGAATTGCATTACTATTTGGTTAAAAGTCTCTGTGGACCCCATTCTTGCATCTGTGATTAATTCTTTTAAATTCTTATAAATTGCACGTCTACCTCATTGGGTTGGAACAGAGATGTGATTTCAAGCTTATGTTCCTTGTTAGAATATTGAGGGCACAATTAAATATCTTCCCCCTCCCTTCCTGGAAAAAAAAAAGAAATCAAATATTCTTAAAATAGAGCGCCATGAAAGGACACATAAATATGTTCCAGTCAATGGCTGAATTCTCTAAAGCACCACTGAGACAAAGTGTTAACTGTTCTGATTAAATTTGTGATCGGTTAAGGTAGAAATCCATAGAGTTGCATGTCACACATCTTTAATAAATGGCACACAAAGGCTCTTAATTGTACCCATTTATCACTCCCTTCTGTTTCCAGTGCATAAAGTTATCAGAATCTGAAAAGTCGTGCATTTTCATCCCTGCTTGCTATTTTGATCTTTGTCCTCTGCCTCTCTTGTTGAACGGAGCCTGGCTTTGAGTGAAATATTTCCGGCAAAGCTTTCATGACTAGTTTACATCTAGACTGTAGCAGGAAATCTCCTTGCCAAAAAGGGTATTGGAACCAAAATTTACACCAAATTTTTTTTTTTCAAAAGAGGGCTTATTATCATCTATTATTTTGTAAATCAGAAATACCCCCTCATAATCTAAATACTGTAGTCAGTGTCTAAGATTTTTTTTTTTAATTTTTGACACTGGACATTTATTGTTGCTTCTAATGCTTATAATGAATAACATTGTTATGACCTGAGACATCAGAAGTGGACTCTCACCAACATACCCATTGTCTTTGCTTTTGGAAGTCTGTTAAAGCTAGTTTAAAGTTCATTGCCTGTCCTTCTTGCTGCATCTATAAGAGGCAGAGTATAGAGTTACTGGAAGGTTCCTAATCAGCAAATCGAGGCATGATTTATAAACATCCCAATGGTGAGAAGACGTATGCCGACTTGCTATACTGCTCAAGATAAGCACGGGCAAGCCTGTCTCGCTGGGAAACACATCTTCAGTGGAGGACTGCAGACTGAAAATTCCCAGGCTCCCAGGTGGACCTCACCTTCCCCACTACCTCATATTCCCAGGAATCCCTCTCACATGCTATTAGAATCACAAGAAGCCTTCCCAGCTTGTAAACCAGTCAGTGGCATCAGCTTCGTTGGAGGTTGTTATTCTAGATGTCTGGAGGTGGAAGAACGCAGCCATTGTGTGCAGAGATCTGTCATGTTTCTTCTTGGACTGCGTTGCTCCAAGAAGGCCTGGTAAGAGCTTGGTCCATAACGTAAGAGCTAATGAGTGTTTACAGTGGTTTAGACACTGAGTGGCTTACACGTATGAGTTCAGGTTCTTTGGAGACAGGGTCTCATGTAGCTCAAGCTGTCCTCAAATTCTCCATGCAGCTAAGGTTGACCTTGAACTCCTGATCCTCCTGCCTAAAAGTCTCTTTAGATCAGTCGCTATAACCCCCTTTTAATAAAGACTGACCTGAGGCCTTAGATGGAAACAACATGCCTTGGATAGAGCTGGAGGTCAAACCTTGGCAGCTCAGCCACAGAGCCAATATTCATAATTACTGCACTTTTAAACGTCTCCAAGTTGTTCTTTCTTTGCTCCTTCCTCTTGCTTTCCTGAGTTTTTAATGCCACCACCTCTACAGTGTGCCCTGCTGCAAGCTCTGAGAATTAAGCATCTTTCAGACAGGTGGGATGCTTGTCTTCAAGGAGTTGTTGGTTTCTTAGAGGAAACAGTGAACAAGCAAATCAGTATGTAAACGAGAATAGGAAGTAGATAAATAAACTCTCGAGCAAATAAGTGTGCTCTCCAATGTCAGTCGCGAACTGCTGGGAAAGTCTCACCGACCAGGGCCTGGAGAGCAGGAGGAAGCTCATACTGCGGTAGGGAGAGGTTTCCATTTAAAATTCAGTTTGATCTCTTTCTGTCTGCCTCTGTCTCTGCCTCCCACCCTGTATATATGTGTATGCATGATCACATGTGTCTGAGTATGAGCATGCACACGCCATAGTACACGTAAGTTAGAAGATAGCCTTGAGTGTCTGTCCTCACCTTCCACATTGTTTGAGACAGGGTTTCTTGTCTACCACTTAGCATACCAGGCTGGCCGGTGGGTTTCCAGGAATTCATCTGCCTCTGCTTCCTATCTCTCACTGGGAGCACTGGAATTATAGGCACCCACACTACTGTGTCCAGCTTTATGTGAGTTCTGGGGATCTAGACTCAGATTCTCATGTATCTTAGTCAGAGTTTCTATTGCTGTGATAAAACACCATGGCAAAAAAAGCAACCTGTGTAGGGAAAAGTTTATTTTCAGAGTTTATGGCTCCACATCATAGTCCACCACTGAAAGACGTCAGGGTGAGAACTCAAACAGGCCAGGAACCTGGAGGCAAGAGCTGATGCAGATCTCACGGAGGAGGACCTCTTACTGGCTTGCTCTGCATGGCTTGCTCAGCCTGTTTTCTTTTCTTGTAGAATCTAGGACCACAAACCCAGCATAGAACCACCCACAGAGAGCTGGGCCCTCCCATATCCATCAAGGAAACACACCACAGGCTTGCCTACAGACCAATCTGATGGGGCCATTTTCTCAACTGATAGTCTCTGTTCCTAAATAACTTTGACTTGTGTTTAGTTGACACAAAACTAGCTGACACATCATACTTGTGTGTCAAGTGCTCTACTCACTGAGCCATCTATCTTCCTTGTCCAATAGGAAGGCTTTCAACACAGGATACTAAGGCCTTTAAAGTTCATTAATTTGTTGGAGGGCGTGTGGGGACATCTCAACAGAATAACCAAGTCTCTAGTATAGAAGGTCTGGGGTATCCTTGTGACTCTTATCATGGTGGAGCATGGTGTAAGAAGTAGATACCAATAGGTAATATTTCTTAATTAATTTTATTCTTTTTCCTTATTCCTTCTCCCCCTCCATTCTCTTATCTCCTTTTCTTTTCTTTGAAGTTTGGGAATGTAGCCCAGGACCCCATGCACCCATGCATTCTGGGCAAATACTCTACCACTAAGCCCTATCCCCTAGCACTTAAAAAATAAAACTTTGTGTGTGTGTGTGTGTGTGTGTGTGTGTGTGAGAGAGAGAGAGAGAGAGAGAGAGAGAGAGAGAGAGAGAGAGAGACAGGGTCTCTGTAGCCTTCCTGATTAGCCTGGAACCAAGCTGGCCTGGCAATTGATTGTTTGATTTCAGACTCCTTTTTAATGCACTCAGCATGATGGTTGGGACATCTTTGCTTCACCTCTCTCCTCTCTTGCCCCTTACAGTAACCTGCTGGAAGAGGCAGTAAATCTTTCCTTTATTCACTTCCTGAAATTGTTAAAGACCAACGAGGGGACCCTGATGATTAGGAAGATCAACTGGGAAAATAAAAAACTGTTGTCGAGTACAAGTCAGAACCTCCTCCTCCTCAGACTCTCAGTGTTGAGGAGTACTGGATAAAAAGCTGCTGCAGATTGCCTGCTTCTTGTCTTATCTCCTCCTTATTAAGTAAAGTCCTGGGGTTTTGTACTGGGATGTGGATGCTGGTGGAGGCTAGGGCTGACTGTCTCTTGAAGTATCTTGCTGAGGATTCCGAGTTCCACTTTTGCTTGGGGGCAAGAAGGTTGCAGATATGAGTTATCCTATATGAGCCCCACCCAGGAAAAATGTCTCTGTGTCTAGATCAGTATTGGAGCCATGTTGTAGAAACCTCTATACTTTCCTGGTGTGACAGAGATCAGGGGGCACAGTAAAGGGGTGCAGCTGGTGTGCTTTTAATTTGTTAATTTTTGGGGTGATGGAGATTGAGTCCAGGGCCTTGAGAATGCTCACCATACATTCTAACACCGAACTATCCTTCCACTTCTTCTTTTGGACTTTAACTTCTCCCACCTCCTTTCTGTTCCTCCTTGGCCCTCTCCCTCATGACACCTCTCCATCCCCTCTCCCCCAAATCAATACCACCTTCTGATAGTGCTCTGTGGCAAGGTTCACAGTTATCAAGAATAAAGTTGATTCCTGGCTTCAGGTTCTGGTTCTGTTTTTGAGCACACATCTGGCCAATTATGAATTTATTGGTAGGTGTTTGAGTCATGTCTGCCTGCCTGCCTGCATCACAGACTCCTTGTGGACATGTTGGTTTTAGTTCAGAAATTTTCCAAGCATCTACCAGAATTAGTTGTCTGTAGTTCACTAAAATATTACATTAATATGTATAGAAGCTTTTGATATGTCTGTTATAAGTATATAGTTAACTTTCAACTACAATTCAGGAATAGTTAATATTGGTTAACTCATACATATACTCCAGGCCTGCTGTCAGGTATCTATACGTGAGTCTTTACCATCTGATCCACTTGTTCACATAGATGATGGCAGGACTATAATATACAATAGTTGATAACTCTTATCAGTTAGAGTCTGCCCTTGCACTAATGCACATTAGCAATAAATCTGATATAGACCTCCTGTAGAGCTCTTGGAAAAGTCAAAGTTTCCTGCCGAACTGTAAATTCTGTTGCCTAACCTAATGCAATGGGAAGTGAATTTCTCTAGACTAGAATACTGTGGTGCCAACCTCAGGTGAACCTTCTATGCATAGTGTATATACATATACACATACACATACACATACACATACACATACACATACATATGCATATATCTACGTGTGTGTGTGTGTGTGTGTGTGTGTGTGTGTGTGTGTGTGTTTCTAAAGAGCCAGTGAACAGAGGCTTAGCTCAATTTAGGCCTGGATGGTTTGATTCTCGGTGAACATGTGTGCCCACAAGGGTCAATGCTGTGTAATGTCAACCTGAGAAGAGCTTTGATGGGATGAGAGGGCAAGGGAGAGAGGAGAAGCAAGACTGTCTGCAGCCAGTCGTCTGTCTTTGGTCATCTTACAGTTAAAAGGGAATCTTAGTGGGAGGGGTAGGCTGAAGGGAATTGAGACAGTCAAGGGCTGGTGATTGATTTATGTGACTGTGAAGGTGGAGAAATGATGACCTAGGTGTGGGTTCTGGGAACAGGTATTGTTGGAGCTGTGGATTCCCTGAAGAAGGCCCATTATTCTGGCTTATAAACTGGGCTGGTCCTTGGTGCAAAGGAAGTTGACAGTGTTGGCCTTTGATAACCTCTCACCTCTCTTTCACTGGGCCCCATTGTCTCAGGGATCTTCCCATGGCATCTGTCTTCAGTGCTAACCCACTTGTTTGGTGTGCGATGACTGTGGCTCCCTCATCTTGGTTACCAGAAACGGCAGCTTGGACCTACGTATTTCGTTTATCATTATCTTGTGAGGATAATGATTTAAATCCCTTAGGACTCCAACCCATGTAAAAACATTGATGCTTAAAATTTTAAGTTTGAATTCATTGTAGGTCTACTGAAAAGTGGTAAAGATAGCATAGGGAATTCCCTTACTCCCTAATGATAGTTCCTTACTTAATGTGGAACAATGATCATGACCAAGTTATGAACCATGAATAGGACAACCCATGGACTGAATTCTGTCTCTTATTTAGAGTTCAGTAACTTTTCCTCCAGTGTCCCTTTGCTGTCTCAGTCTCCTGTCTAGACTCCCACATTGACTTTATTGTTTCTCAGTTTGAGTTCTTAGATCTTTTCTTATCTCCCATGACCTTCACACTTATATGTGAAAGAGGCTCTAAGTGTGTGCTTGAAAATGCATATTCGCCGGGCAGTGGTGGCACACGCCTTTAATTCCAGCACTTGGGAGGCAGAGGCAGGTGGATTTCTGAGTTGGAGGCCAGCCTGGTCTACAGAGTGAGTTCCAGGACAGCCAGGACGACACAGAGAAACCCTGTCTCAAAAAACCAAAAATAAAAAATAAAAAAAATAAAATAAAATAGAATGCATATGCATGGATCTCTCTGTCTGTCTGTCTGTCTGTCTGTCTGTCTGTCTGTTTGTCTGTCTGTCTCTCTCTCTCTTTGTGTGTGTGTGTGTGTGCATGTGTATGTGTGTGTGTATCAGTTAGTTTAGCCAGGGTTACTTACAGGAGCACAGGCAACTTTAACAATGACTACACTACTGGAGAAAACCTCCCTTCTTCCCTTCCCTCTTTTTTCTCTCCCAGCAACCATCAGCTTCCTATAGATCCTCAGGGAAGGGCAGGATTCCAGAGCCTCTCTGCTCCTCATTCCCACGAGTCCTGAGTCAGTCAGCCCAGAGCATCAGCAAACCCTTGGGTGTCTGCTTTGTTTACTCTCATCTCTTGGCTGGAGCATTTCTTCCTTTCTCACCTCTGTCTTTTAAAACTTTGCTCTGTTTGGATTTACACAACAATCTCAGGCTTTTCTGTGCCAGTTCTTAAGCCATCCTTTTGACTTCAAACCCTCCCTTCTCTATCCTGCTCTGTGTTGCTGGGGCTGGGACACTGTAAGTCACATTTCTGTTCTTGCTGACTGCTTCCTGTGAGGCTCTGTCAGGATGGAGGACTAGAGTGTCTGGCAGGTGGCTCACTCCCGATGATCAGCCTACCATGATGCATAAGCAGGTGATGGTGCTGAGGATGCTTCCAGACACAGCATTGGAACCTGCCTACGGTTTTCCCCAGAATTAGCAGAACTGGCTGCGTTCTGGCTGCTCAGCAACTGGCTAAGGTTGTCTCTTTAGAACCCCAAGGAGAATCCTTCTGCTAAGCTCAGATTTCACAGAGATGCCTCTTCCTCAGAGGTAATGAGGCTTAGCTCTGGACAAAAATTTCTCTAAGCTTTCAAGTTCTAGTAATTTTGATACTTTCCCTTGATTCCTGTAGCCCTGGAGTTCAGGTAGGGTGGGAAGTTACTGCTTGCCAATAATAACTACATGATGTACAGGGTTCTCCTGTTGCTCTGTACAATATCAACAGTCTTATCCCTAGAAAACGCCGTTATTCAATTCTATAGTTAACAACAGTAGACACTGGAAGTGATCATCCAAGCTATAGGTAGTCACAGTTTGTCACTTGGTTTAGGAAGAAGTCTCCGATGTCCTAGCCCAGGCTAGAGGTGAGAAAAGCCAAAGCAGTAACCCAATGCTCAGTAGCCAGTCCAGATGGTGGCAGAGGATGAGAGTTAGGATGAGTACCTGTCAGTGATGTCTCTGGTCCAGAAGAGCTTCTGGGAGGTGCAGAAGCTGGACAAGAATTAGGCCTGTGTGACTATGGGGAGACACTGATGGACAACACTTTTTTCTGCTGACTCTCCCACTTCCGACATCACTAGTACCCATCTTGGTCTGTAGCACTGTAAGAGGTCCTCTGATGCTGAGTCTGACATGTGATCTTGAGAGTTTCAAGAAGCAGTCACTCATGGAGAAGGGGTATATGGTGGATAGGGTAAAAAAATCTCAGGAATGAGGTGCATCCAGAGATGTACAAGAAAGAGGTTCAGATTGACGAGACCGATTTCCTGATGGGGTAGTATGATGGAGGAATACCAGTTTCTAGTTTTCATGGAAGGAGAGCCTGGGGTTAAAACATCAAATCCATCTTCACAGATGAGAAGACAGGCAACCCACTGGGAGATGGAATCTAGACCTCATAAAATAATGGAAGGATTGAGTCTTCCAGGAGACAGGAAGGATGACAAATATACAGGACCAACATGACCCATCCTAAAATTCTTCCCACACCAAAGAAAAGTGCTATCAGGGCTCCGAACCAATGCAGTGCTTCCTTCCTGGCTTACCCAAGAGTAGCTCCAGCCCAGTAGGCACCTATGGTCTCTTGTCACATTACTGCTGATACTGGTGTCATGGGGAAGTGACTTAGCCTAGACTTCTGCCCCTTTCTGCCCTTCCAGGTTTTCTCTGCTTGCCTTCTTCCAGGCCTTGGTTGGCTCTGGCTTCTAGAAAGAACTGGAACAACGTCTGGGTTGTCTAGCTTACTTTGTCTCTGTCCCAGCTGAGCTGAGCTAAGCAGTATGAAGGCCAGCCTAGGCTTCTCTGTATCCCTGGCACTCCCTGATTAGTTTCTCTGCCATTCTCAGTTACTATCTAGAATGATCTATGGGCACGTGAAGTGTGTGTTTTAACTTTCCCACTCTGCATGAACATGTGGTTTACCATGACATTGCCTTGTTGTGATCCAGATTCTTGTGATCCACTCAGGAAGGCTGGGGTCTGTTGCTGTTGCTCCTCCCCGGCATGGACATCTCCTCTCTGCTGACTCTTCAGGGTTAGTAATGCCTCTGGTGGCTAGGAAAGGTACATATGGCCCAATTCAACGTTTTCAGCTTTATATGGAAGGCAAAGTAGTAACCCATGCCTTTGCCTTCCCTGTAGACAGCAGTCAGAGCACATTATTTCACATATGGGCACCGGTACAACAAAACCAGCTTCTGGAACCTTACCTGTCTCACATGGGCCCTGTGGCCTGGAACTTTGGCCTGTTAGAATTTAGTACTTTCTTTTGGGCTGCCATTCTCTTAGCACTAGCTGCCACCATTCCAAGGCAGACCCCCTCTGGACCCAGCCAAGAGAAACACAGGACCATGTGCACACACACACTGGGAGTTGTCTCCCATTCCTTACCTCCCCAACCCCAGCCCTCATGTCATATCTCTGGGCTCAGGCCTAAAGGGCAGAGGAATCTGTCCCTGTTTCAGTTTTGACCAGGAAATAAATATCCAGGCAAGAAAAAATGAAATACAATTACAGCAGAGACAAAATGGCCTCAATCCAAATCCAGGCACTGTGGTTGACTTTCATTGCTGGGATTGGATTTAGCATCACCTAGGAGATCAGGGAGACACATGCTGGCTGTGTCTATGACAGAAGTTCCAGAGATGATTAACTCAGTTAGAGGAAGATAGGACCTGCCTATGGGCAGTGACATCACTCAGACTTGGGGCCTGGACAGAGTAAAAGGTGAGAAGTTTAAGGTAATCTGTCTCTGCTTCCATCTGCTAAGAAGCAAAGCACAGTTGCTTCTGCCACCATGATTCTCAGTCATGCATAGGGCCAAGAAACCATACTGAATCCTCTGAAACTGTGAGCCTTCCTTCTTCTTGTCATTCCATCAGGTATTTTTACTGTGACGAGAACTCTAACATACCAGCTGTGGCCTCTACCCCCCTGGCTTGACCCTGAATGATGTGGAAGTTGGTTCCAGCAGGAGTCCCAGGAAGTAGATACCCCAAGACAGATCTGGGGATCTCTTCTGCAGGATGCTAGCGTAAGTGTGATGTGGAGTTCTCATTGGTGGGAATGAAATGCTGGTGATCCATGGCAGACAGTGCGGTGCTTATGATAAAGTTGGCATGGCATGCAGTGGGGTGTTAGGAGATGGGTGGCCTCCCTGAGGAGGGTGAGGGCTGGCGTGAGGTGGTTTCTGCAACACCTTGGAATCCTTATGGAACGTGAGTGACAGGCTCTGGCCTTTCAACCCCAGTCACTAGAGATCCAGAGAATTCCTTCTGTTGGAGAACACAAAAGGTAGCCTTACTGCAACCACAGCTGGGGAGGATGGGAGTGGGAATCTTATCTTTATCATTATCACATATCTCTAGTTTGGGAAAAAGAGAAAGAATAGGAATACATTCCATGAGGCCCAGAAGCCCTCTCTTGCCCCAGAGTCAGCAGAAATCCATGTAAGACCTTTGGTCCAGATAAACATGGCTGCCAAGTTTAGGAGGCTGCATTCCCTATGCAACCTGTCTGCAGGGTAGTCAGGACAATGGCTCAAAGGAAGAAGTCCAGCGTCTTGCTACTCTGTGAATGGGGAAAGGGACAACAAGGACACTTGAGCATTGTCTCTAGGACAGAGTCTGGCCTGCAAACCAAGAGGGCCTCAGGCAAATGGAAAGAAGCTGGTTCCCCAAGGCTCTCTTGGGCACGGCTTGGCAGTCTGGTATCTTGGAAACTTTGTGGGACTTAGAGTTGGGAGCTGGGACAGACTCCAGTGTAGCTTAAGTCAGTGGGGACTGAGGCAGCTCGTGCTGTGTGTGGTCCTCTGCTGGGTTGCCATGTTTGGGGGCTGGAGGAAGTTGTCGCCCTAGCTGAGGAATAGTTTTCAAGTATAAGGAAGGGGTGAGAAGGGTGGTGCTGAAGTTCCTCACCCGGAAGTGCCGTCAAAAACACCAGATATAGCAATAGACTCATCTCAGTACTGGGTGCTCCCGAGGTGGGGCTGCTGGCTATTGTAATTCACACCCATGGTGCTCACTCGTTGGATACACTCAAGGTGCATTTATACTTGCTGGATAACTTTGCTTTCTTCTTCTTTTTCAAGGTTGTAATTTAATTGCAAACATTTTTCCTTTCCCTTTTCTTCCTCTAAACCCTCCTGCCTACCCCCACTACTCTCCTTCAAATTCATGGCCTCTTTTTTATTTTTTTTAATCAACTGCTATGGCATTCATAGACATATTTGTATATACATATATATATTCCTAAATCTTTTTTAAAGCTGAATGGTTACTCCTTTATATTTGCTCATGGAGGAGAGCTCTTCTTTTTAAAATGACATTTAACATTTGGAAATTCAGGGCAGGGGCGTGGCTCCGGATACCCCTGTAGCTGCTCTCCTGGTTTTCCTACTTGTTACAGTACTGCTTAAGTGACATCTTTTTAGGGGAGCAGAAAGAAAAAAGGTTATTCAAAGGGGCTTTTGAGACTGTCATCTCCTCCTAGGCAGTTTAGGGTTTACTACTGGCAGACATGGCCAAACCTGCACTGAACTAACCCATTACTTGTCTGCCTTGTTGTTTTAAGCAGGCTGCATCCAGACACTTTGAGTATTTTGCTGTGGGGGTTTTGGCAGAGCATATTTCAAGGGAGAGAAAGTGGTTAACAAACAGTGGGAAAGAGCAGACGAATTGCCTACAAAGCAGCACATGTACGTTGTGTATGGTTATGAATTAGAGTATTTGGAGTCCTTGTGGCATTCCTGTTGACATCCTTACTTATTATTCATGGTTTCATTATGGTCCCTCTTATTCACGTGCACACACAGCTAGAGGCAGGGGAGGCGCCTGGCTCAGTCTTAAACAACAAATCCAAACATAAACTTCACCATGTATTTTAGAGTTATAGGTGTATGCATTACTTTGCCCCATCAAATCTTGCCTTTCCATTTTGGCCACATAAATGGTTGTCATAGTGATTTGCTTCCAGCCCCTGTGGCTTTGATGTAGATCCAAGGCTCAGAGGGTACCCAGTGACCATAAATTCAGCTCCCAACTGTCCCCTTTGGTCTCTGAAAGTCATCAGATATGAAATCTACCAGAAAGCAGCTTCTGTGATTCCTGACTGAGTGAAAATTACATTGCAATTAGGCTAACACAAACCTTATGTCAGAGTTATGCGGAATAGGGGGTGGTGGTGGTGGTCATTCATTTTTGTGTGAGTTGGTTAGTTGTACATTTTTAAGCATTGAGCTCGTGGAGATCATGGCTTCCAGGATCCAGTGGTAAATATAAATTTCTTTCTAAGAGTCTGCATCTCTTGTATCTAGAATAGATTCTTGAAGGAAGAAATGTTTAAATGTCTCTTCAAGTAGATTCTGCCTTCTTCTTTCCTAGTGACATTTTGCTAATGTTATTTTGTAAAATTTCATGTGTGTTAAGCTTGAACATCATCTTTACAGATTGTTCCTTAAAGGGGCCTGGAAAAACAGCTCAGCTATTAAGATTGATTGCTACTTTAAGCCTAGGTTGGGCCCCTTATAACAGCCTGTAATTCCAGCTTGAGAAGACTGGACTCCCTCCTTTGGACTCTACACTTGTATACTGATACACATACCTGCCTCCTCCATAGACACAAACTAGAAAAAAGGAACAGAAATACGTTACCTTACAACCTTTGCTCTCTTACATGAAATGGATTAATTATAATATGGAAGCAAAGACTTGAGGAGCACCTTGGTGGTTAAAGGGTCTAAGCAACTAGAGGCCATATATGATGGCACAATGTAATTAATAAGAGAGGAGGGATGCACCTCCTTGACTCTTTTCCCACCCATTTGTGTGTGTTCATGAAGGACAGGATATTTTCTTCAGTCTTTCTTGGGGATCAAGTCTAGCACGCATCAGAGACAGACACAAGACATGAAATTTAGAAGGCCAAAGATGAGCTGAGACAGAAAGTCATTGAGATGCTTTGGTTGTTATAAAAAAAAAACCAGAAAAACAAAAAAAACAAGCATCCAGATGTGACTCTATCAGTTTGCATTTATTTTCCTAACACTCAGTTGAGAGGCAGAAAATTTCAGGGCAGACTTAGCAGGACTATAATGTAATTAGCTTACCTGCCTCCTCCAGATCTGGACACCGCTGCTTCAGCGTTACATTCACATCTGTGCAATCCAATTTCCTCTGCTGTGACAAAATACCTGAGAAAAATCGGCTTATAGAAGGGAAGATTTGTCTGAGCTCATGGTTTCTGAGGTTTCTGCCCGTGGTCATGTGACTTAGTTATTTCTGAGCCCACGGCGAGGCAGAATACTGTAGAGGGAGTAGGTTGTAAGCCAGGTTACTCATCCCATGGTAACAAGACATGATACAGACAGGTAGGGATGGAGACAGTGGGGGCGGTGGGATAAATGGAGGAGGGAGGGGATAAGAGTTGAGGAGCAAGATAGCTAATGGCATGGCTCCAAGATCTACCTGCTTCAGTGAGCCTCCATCACTAGCTCCCAATACCTACGAACCTGTCAATAGAATAAGCCATTTGACAAGAGGAGCGTCCTCATGGTTCAGTCTCCTCCCAAAGAATTCACTTTTGAACACTATCATGGTGAGCCCCAAGCGTTCTACATGTGAACTTGTGGGAAAGAGGGGAGGCATTGCAAGTCTTAATAGTAATGAGACTAAGTCTGCAGAGTGCAAAGTATGAAACAACGAGATGAACATGTTCTATTTGCTCATTCCTCTTCTTCCTTTCTATGTTTTTAAAGCCCAGATACCTTCCCATAGGCATACATACCTTCCTGTATGTGTCTACTAATGGTTCATTGTAGGACTGCATCCTGGAAAACTGCTTCAACTTGCAAAGTAAATAAGAAAATGAGTATCTGGTGACAGGTGGTATCACCTATGGGGTAAAAGGAAGAAGTGAACAGTTGCTAGGTTGGGTAACCAATGGGGATGGCTATAGGTAGAATCTTGGAAGTGAAAAGACGTCATGATCATTGCTTTCTTCTCTAGCCTGACTCACAAGGCAAGTGGTACTGATGAGACTCGAAGACCTGTCTACATCATTTGGTTGAAGTCTGAGATCTGTGTCTTATCTTCTGATTCCCGATCTGAATGTCAATGGATGATGACAAACACCTGGCTTGCATCCTCCAGCTGCCACCGTGAGGGTTTTGTTTGGCATTTATCAGCTTACCTGGTGCTCCCCTTCCGCACTGGGGAGCCTGCTGGCTTCTCAGAGCTGAGCTTGCATATGCTGTGGCTTCCCACTTCTGCTTGAAAAGTAGCCAATCATTTCTTTCTAATTAAGGATCAAACATCATTTCACATAGTCCCCTTCCTAAGATGTCATGGGAGATGCTCCTCATACCTGTCATGGGTGCTGATCATGTTGTCAGTTTTGGCAACTCCTTCCTGGGATAAATAATAAAATTATCATAATCTTGCACCAGAGGGAGGGTGAGCAATTTGTAGAGTCCATTAAGAATTGAGCAAAGGATTGTCCTTTAATGAGATGGAGAGCGTCAGGAAGCCTGTTCATCATGGCTGCTCTGTCACAGATACACAAAGGGGTCCTGGTGGGGGAGGGGCTCCCACCAGTCTGGCAGACAGGGGCGGTTGTCTTGGCTGCGCATTTACATATTGTCATTGATCAGCTGCTGGTGAGTAGGGTGACAGGCAGAAGAGCGGAGCTGGGGCAGGGCATGTGTCTGTGCCACCCTTGATTCATTCTCCACAGGCAGAGCAGCATTACTCTCCATTTTCTCAAGTGACAGAAAGAGAAATGGAACCAATGGGCAAATCATCTCCTGGTTGGAGAGTGACATCTCCCTCATCGCGAATCCCCAACACATTGATGGAAGAGACTTCAGTCTTCACAGATATAAATGTTTCCTGTGATCATTTCTTGAGATGACTTACAATTTAGGAGCCCATTTTTTTGAATTGAAGCTTTATCATACCCCTCCGTATACCACCACAACCATCAATGCAATGGCACATACGGCTTGCTTACCACACACGCCCCCACTAGTTCCTCCACTTCTGTGACTAACATCTAAAGCTTTGGGAAGGCGGAGCTGTCCATGTCTTGGGGATGAGCTCTTCTTATGATGGTCCCTTCTGTCCCAGTCTGAAATTTTTAATTATTCTTGCTATGTTTTCAGAAAAACAGGGAGATGCTACCCTTATCTTACAGGACACTTCAATAGTGACAAGAGTGTACTTCCCAGAATTGTGCCTGTTTTAGAAAATAAAGAAAGGGCTCCTTCAACTTTATACTGATCAGGAAGACCCCAGTGTCCTGTAACTCCTTGGAAATCTATTATCTTTTAAGGCCTATTATAGTATTTATTTGTGTGCATACATTTGC
>JANHMN010000008.1:37393226-37461367 GCA_030674055.1 Rhabdomys pumilio
ATTTGTGTGCATACATTTGCACATGTGCCTGCAGACACCAGAAGAAGGCATCGGACCCCCTGGAGCTGGCGTTACAGGATGAATCTCCAGACATGGGTTCTAGGGATTGAACTGGGGTCCTCTGGAAGAGCAATGTATACTCTTAACCTCTGACCCATCTCTCCAGCCTTTGCTATTATGTTTTAAAGAATTAATTTCTTTTAATGGCTAGCGAGGCATGCTTTGATCTCAGGGTCCTTTGTAGGGCAGAATATTGAGCTTCTCATCTGTCGCACCAGAAGGGAATTGTACCTGCAGTGGCTTGATTTATGAATCACCAAGGTCTTCGCTGCTGTGGCCTCTGAGGGTCATCTTGGGATTTTTGTATTAATGTTGATACTCTCATTGAGTGAGTGCTTTTATAAAAGGGACTGAATCTTTTGTTCAGTACCAGGAGCATGTGGACACTTAATAAGAACCAATCAATAGCTTTTGCTGATATTGGAATGTGGGCTCAGTAACTTCCTGGATCACTCCACAGGGAAAGATGTGTTTATAGCTTGTTATATTTAAAGAAGATTCCAGAGGCTGCTTTCTAGACTGCCTTTGTTTGAATTTATGCTGGGTGTGACACTCACCCATGTAAGGTGGTAGCTGGGGCTCTGGAGGAGTCCTTGCTTTTCTACTGGAGTTGTTGTTAATAGTTCTAATTTGTCTCATATGTCACTGCTGGGGAGAGGCAGGCTGGAGGGTTTTGTAAGCCTGCCAGCCCTCCACATTGCCTTGAGCCCACACTCTGCCTCCTTCATGTGTTTCCAAGAACTTACAGGGCGCTGGTGTCTTCCTAGATATTCTACACTTGAAGGGACCGTTCTTTCAAAGGAGACAGAATTGTGGGAAGCACCAGCTCTTGCCATTACTGAACGTGAGAACAGAGCCATTTGCATTCAGTGTAAAGAGTACTATTAACTTTTATTTGCTTGGTGTAATTGTTGTCTTCAAAGCTTACCGCCTCAGTCTGCTAACCTAGTCCTAACCTAGCTTCTAGCATCCATACAATCGAATCTAGGCATAGAATGTTTTCAGTCTTTGAAACAGGCTGCGGAATAAGCTCACCTTTTCTAACTCTTTCTGAAAGGCTGGTTTGACTCAGCTGTTCTGGCTCAGACTCCTCTCCAAGCTGACTGATTCAATCTGGTTTCTCCCTTGGCCTTTGACTTTTTGCTTTGCTTGGCTTCAGACTAAATCTGGCAATCTGTTCTAATCTTCCGGCTCCTCCTCATTGTTTGGCTTGTACTGTCTTCACCTGTGTCTAGCTTGTTCTCTCTTCAACCTGTTTCTGTAAAACTCTCTTGGTAAAACTGCCTCATTTTCCTCTCTGCATTTCTCTCTCTTAAGTAACCCCCTTCCCCCTTTCTTCTCGTGAGAGTTGGGCATATCCCATTCCGTCAAATCTTTCTCCATCACTCAATTAGACATCGCTTTCAAACATGGCTGCTTCTTTCTACAAACTAACTTTACCTTCATTGTTTGGGATTAAGGGTGCGTGCTAAGGGCCGAGCCATACCACAACTAGAAACAGGTTTTTTCCCAGAAACTAAACACAACCTCGGGGTTCACAGTGTGAACCAGTATCTTGCAACAAAGCCCAGCTCATTGGCTTGCAGCAATGGAGGGATCAGAGCACACGGCTGACACGTCACACTGTGCACTGGACACCACTGCTCTTTGCCATCTCAGTTTCCCACACATATGGGAGCCTTCCTGCGGTCTTTCCTTCCATGGCTTTGAATGTTCTTACTGCATCACTTCCTCTCTTCCTCCTGCATTTGAATCCATGCACAGATGTGTAGAGTGTCTGCTGGGTCCTGGGCACAGGAGAGATGCTGGACACCAGCACTGACATCATGGACCTATCAGTCTTACACAGCAGGGAGGAGACAAATGAACACATTGTACACTTGCTGGCTGTGAGGACAGTGAGGGAGCTACCTGGGATCTTTGAACAAAGATGACTATCTGTTCTGTCTCTTTCATGTTCCTCCCAGGTCATCCAGGGAAACCCTTCAACCCCTCTTCTTCTTAGTAATTAATTTGCCATCTTTCTTTCTTTCTTTCTTTCTTTCTTTCTTTCTTTCTTTCTTTCTTTCTTTCTTTCTTTCCTTCTTTGATTGCATCAATCTAGAGATGACTCTAGTTTGGGGCCCTTGATTTTATGTGTCCAAAGAGGTCATCGGAGTCCACTCCTGGAGGAAGCATAGACACTCCCCTTATAGCAATTTTCTCTGCTCTTATGGGAAATTATAATTTTATTTAAAGTGTATTTATCTCCTTGAAACACTGCCTTGTTCCCCTGCCCACAAATACATGGGCCATGCAAACTGTTTACGGGCATTGTTTTGCATTGGTGTGTGGGAGAGTACAGGCTAGCAAGCTGTCATGGTGAGATAGTCATCTTCTTTACATAGCTCATGGCACACTGTTTTATTTCTTTATTTGCTTGTTTGTTTGAGACAAGGTCTCATCTGGAGCTAAAGCCAGCCTGTAACTCACTATATAGCCTCAGACTGGCCCTAAACAAGGAGCAGCCTTCCTGTCTTAGCCTTATTGCTGCTGGAATTACAGCCATGAGCAGCCACACCAAGATGCTTTACTTTTTATTCATTATTATTTCCTCCCTTCCTCCCCCCTCCTCCCCTCCCTCCTTCCCTCCCTCCTCCCTTCATTTCTCCCCTGCCTCCTCCCCTCTTTCCTCTCTTCATTTCTCCCTCCCCTCTTTTCTTTTATCCTTTTCCAAATGGTAAAACCTTATAACTGTAAGCACCATTTATAAATGAACACTCTTGATTGGGTTTAGAAGGAAACCCCACTGGGCACTGATGTGACTTGGTTACTTCCTCCTTTACTCTGAAGTAAACCGTGGACTCAGAGGCCTTGAACATGGATCTAAAATTATAGAACCTTTTGCTTTGTTTTTCAATGTTATTTTATTTAGTCTTGGCATGTGTATGCACGTGTACATGGTATATACATGGGTGTTCATATTTGTGTGCAGGCATGCTTGCCTTTGTGTGCTCATGTGCGGGGCAGAGGTCAGCTTCGAGTATCTTCCTCTATTAGTCCACAGGTTTTTTTTTTTGAGCCAGGATTGTCATTGAACAAGAAGCTCTCCATTTCAGCTAGGCTATTGGACAGCAAATCCCTGGGATCTGTCTGTCTCTATCCCTGACTCCCTCCAGTACTGGGGTAACAGGTGTATGCCGCCAGTTCCTGACTATACAAAACTGGAGTCCCAACTCAGGTTCTTATGCTTGAGCAGCAAGTAATTCATCCACTGAGCCATCTCCCCAGCCTTACCAGCTTACTTTGAAGATTATCATATATATATATATATATATATATATATATATATATATATATATATATGATACACACACACACATATACATACATACATACACACATATCTCAATAAGTTCACATTTCTTTCAAAGTCTAACTAGTTTTATTTCCAAATTTAATATAATATAATATACTAGGGTGGGTGCCAGGACAGAATAAAATCCTGCTGTGATCGGAATGAGATATTAGATATCCTGCTCAGGTGTGTCTCCAGAGACCTCAGCAGGTCCCCACGAGGACAGGGGAGAGAATAAGGGAGTCCAGACAGGAGACCTGGCTTGAAGCCACGTCCTTCCATCCACCATCCACCTAACCTTGGGCAAGCTGTTTTTGTTTCTGAGCCTTGGGTTTTCCTCCTGCACAGGGCGATGAAGACACAGCTGCTTTGAGGATGAAATACGAAGAAGCTTTAGAAAATTTCTAGGAGTTGATATAGTATAAGTGTTAGTTATTAAGTTGGAATTGCACCATTTAATTAATTAATTAACCAATCAATCAAGTAATTAATCTATGAGGGTATTATGTTGCCTGGCTAGTTTCAGCTCCACTATGCAGCTGAAAATGAACTTAAATGCCTCCTTCTCCCTCCACTTTGCAATAGCTGGGATTTAGAGGCAGGAGCCATTATGCCCAGTGGCAACATTGTATCGAATTAAAAAGTTATAATTTTAACAATGAAATATGTGACTACATAGTCAACAATGAAGGTGTCATCGTGGCCTAGACACTCACAGAACAACAGGCCGTGAGACAGAACTTATTTCCCAAGGATTTTTGCTTGCAGTTTGAGCTTGAGTGGGTAGCACAGACATGGCTTGGGGGTGGGGTGGGCACAGTGGAAGGGTTTGGCACTTGGTCCTCATATTTACTAGGGACTGGAAACAGATTCACGATAGGAAAAGTGTAAGCGGAGATAGGAAAAGAGCTTATGTGTTAGCCTGGGAGACAGACATGGGTACGTGTCCTCTGGACAGAGGGCCTGCTCTTCTGCTCAGGGATTCTCTGCTGATTTGATCGGGCAGATAAACTCATCCACCAAGTCTGCTCAGTTTACAGCAGCCATAAAAGGGTTTCATCCTTCCCAGTTCCAGGAGGTCCTTTTACAATAGTGATCTATCTTCCTGGTTTATGTCTCAGCCTAAACCCTTTCTTTTCCACACTACTTGGCAGTCTCAGGAGCTCAAAGGATCCCTGGGCTTCCAGAATTGAACTTGGGTTCAAGCCCTCAGTTTTCCTCTAACCCCGGTCATCTTCTCCTTGTCTCCCAGGGGGAAACTTCCTTGTCCCTAAAAGGAGATATATTTTCTGTTATGACTGTTGCTATTTTTCTCCCATGATTCTTATTTGATAAGGCGAGGAGGGCCAGATTCAGCTCTGTATTAGATGGCAAGTTCACTCCTTTATATTTTTGGCTCACTGTGAAAGCTGGGTCGGAGTTAAGATGTAGCATAGGAAAATAGTCCTGTTTGATTTTAGCAAAGCACTATTTGTGCAAAGGCAGCTTGACAGGCTGGATGGCTTCACCAGCCTTTTGCTTATCTCCTGCTCATCACTCCGGGCCAGAGACTCTCTAAGGATGTTCTAGTCTTTTCTTGCCCTAAAACCAGCTCTAGTTTGGCCTGGAGTAACCCCACCCCTCGTCCCCAGTGGCATGCTCGACAGGAACTGTGCAAAACTTACTTTTATTTCTTGAGTAGTCTTCATTCCTGTTCTATTCTCAGATTTGCCATGAGGTGCCAGCTTCCAAAACCCTCCTCTGCCTCAAGGATTGCCTATTAACTTACCTGCACAGAGACCAGCTCATTCTGGTTTCTGGAGTCACAGAACTACTGGAAAGTTCACTTGGAAAATACAAGACAGTATTGGGGAGCCTTTCCCCAGCATGCTCATAAAAGACTGTACAAATTATTTAACCCAATCTTGGGTCCCCTATGTGTGTGTATCTGTTTCTGTCTGTCTCTGTATATGTATGTGTGTCTGTACGTGTCTGCCTCTTTCTGTGTATGTGTGTATGAATGTGTGTCTGTGTCTCTGTGTGTCTGTCTCTTTTTTTGTATGTATGTTTGTGTGTATCTGTGTCTCTGTGTGTGTCTGTGTCTCTTTGTGTGTCTGTGTCTGTCTGTCTCTCTCTGTGTATGTGTGTGTGTATCTGTCTTTCTCTGTGTATGACTGTGTGTCTGTGTCTCTGTGTGTTTGTCTTTCTCTCTCTCTGTGTGTGTTTGTGTGTTTCTCTGTATGTGTTTCTGTGTCTCTGTGTCTGTCTCTCTTTCTCTCTCTCTCTCTCTTTCTCTCTCTCTCTCCTCCTGTCTCTCTCTCCCTCTCTCTTTGTATGTGTATGAATGTGCACATACCACTCAGCATGTGTGAAGATAGGAGAACAATCTCATGTGTCAGTCCTCACCTTCCATTGTTTGAGGCAGGGTCTCTTATCATTCACCTCAGGCTAGCTGACTCAGTTTCTAAGGGTCTTCCTGCCTCTGCCTGACTTGATGTAGGAGTGTTATAATAACAGACATGACTACCATGTGTCTAGCTTCACATGGTTCTGGGAATCTGCACTCAGGTCCTCAAGCTTATACTGGCAATGCTATTCCCACTGAGTGATCTCCCTTGCCCAAAAGACTGTGATTCTTTTATCAGGGAACCATGACAACTCATTTCTGCCTATTGCTTGCTCATTTATCTCCAACCCTGATGAGGTCAGGGGAAGTTACTGTGTTCACAGCTCCATCTGTCATGCCCAGCAAAAATATCTACAACTAGTTAGTGTATGCCCAACAAATACTTAAATACATGACTGAATAAAGTAATGAGTGCTTATAGGGGTTGTTACTCTATGGGCTTGATTTTGATTCTATTCCCTTGTTGGATGGTCTCATTTCCACCCGTGAGATAGCCTGCTAAAGATGCATTGACAATAAAATACAAGCCTGGGTTTCATGTCATCTCCATGGCCCAAGGTGTCTCTGATATCATGGGATCTTTCTGTTGACATGGCAACCGGTTTAACTCAAAGTGGTACAAAGGGGCCATTTTCCAAGAGAAAAAAACTCCTTGAGGCTGATTCACTGGCTAAGCAATGGGTGTTGAGAGTAGAATAAATTGACTCAAATCCAGATGGAGACTGACCCAAGGACACATTAACTCTTTAGTTCTTGGTTCCTCGTCTGTAAAATAGACTATTGCTTAATTCATGCAACAGCCGTGAGTATTAATTACTGTGTCTAGAAGTGAAGCATAAATAAGACAGACAAGGGTGAGTGTGGAAGGATCCCCAGAACAGTAGTCTTGTGCTATATGCAAATGGAAAGTTCAAATTAATTCTGAGCATCAGCAACTGGGAGGCAGTGCCGAGTGTTGAGTGTGTCCTCACTGTGTGTTGTTGTGTCACAGCAAGCAGTAATGTTAGTAGCCTGTGAGAGCATTTTCCTGCTCTTCCTTCTACCTGAAGCACCAGAGAAACAATGGAACTCAGACTTCTTAGGACAGCAGCAAAAGAGTGCTACCCCCACCCTTGCTGTCTTGGGAAGTCCTTGTCACAGGATGCTTCTAACCCATCTCCTGTCACCCTCCCCATTGCTGCCATCTCAGATGCCCTGCTTCTGGGCAACCCAAACTAGTCACTAAACTCACCCTGTTAGCAGGGAGGATCACAGACAGGTACCAGGGGACTGAGGAAGAACTCTCAAGTTTCAAATTCCCTCTGAGACTCTTGTCAGAGTCTGAGTCAACTGACCTTAGTCATGATCTAGCATGGTACATCAGCCCCAAAGCCATTTTGAACTTTGATTTTCTGGTTTCAAAGTCAAGGCCACTTTAGGGGTGTTGTGAGAGTGTGCAGCTGCCGTCCTTCATCCCCAGAGGAGCACTCCTAGCCAGTCAGATGGTTTGGATGCTTAATCCTGTTGATGTCTCCCTAGAATCACCTTCAGAATTAATAATATGGCATTGGGCTTGGTTTTCATGGAACTCACGTGAGAATTTGATCCTTCAAATGCATATGCTGGAATATTCTCTGCCTCAAAGGAGAATAGACCTCAAGATTTGGGGAAGTGAAGGATATTGAAATAATTATAGGATTTATCAAATTTCATGATTACACTCACAGCGATGAGAATGGGGAGCATGAGTGAAGAACTTCAGCAGGCATGTTTGTCTATGTAGCTACGCGCACACGTGTATATTCTGATATATGTGATGTGCATTGACATGTAGCATGATATACGTGTCTATCTAAACTATGTACACCTACATACATACATGAGCAGCATGGTAATTCAGTCCTTTAAAACATTTGTCACCTGCCAACTATATAAATGACTTAGAGCAACCCTTTGGACTTATAAATTATGCTGGGGACTGACGGTAATGTGAGTGTGATCAGCCGTTTTGACCTCTCCCATTTTGCCATAGTTGATGGATCAGTCTGTCATGACATCACTCTCCAGACATCCACAGCCTTACCAATCATTCCATCGCTACACGCTGTCTGTAATTACAATGGGGTAATTTTAAAATTGAACTATTGGCAGGACTTCCAGGTATGGTTGTATAAGGACGTCAGCTTCCTCCAAAGTGTCTATAACGAGAAGAACATTGACAAAGCATCTATCTCAGCGTCCTGAGAATTCATGCTTTATGCTTGAAGAGTTACTGAAATCCAACTGAGAATAGCAGAAGTTCATGGTGTCCTGGACTGGAGTTGCTCTCCCCAGTTCAGCTGAGGTGAGTTGTATGGCTACACTAATGGGGTGACATTAGGTTTCTTCAGGGAAACACCATCAGTATGGGGGATCTTCCTGCTCCTTCCTCTCCAGATAGATTTAGTATAAGGAACTAGACACTTATGAAATCCCTCAGGTTGTGACCTGTAATCTAAAAGAAAAAAAGCTTATGGTTCACACTGAAGTCCTGAGAGCCATGAACCATCTTGGTGCAGATGCTGATTTGAATCTGAAGACCTGTGAACTGGGAACATTGGAGGCAGAGATCAATGTTTTAACTTGACCAACCAGACAAAATGTAACCTTGATCATCTTTGCTCTATTCAGAACCTAGTATATGTGAATGACACCCACCCATAATGAGAAGAACCATTCATTTCACCCAGTTCACCAAGTTTGAATGCCAGTCTTTTTCAGAAGCATCACACACACACACACACACACACACACACACACACACACACACACACACGTGTTCAAAGAGATACTATGGTCCAGTCAATTTGACCTATCAAATTATCCTCACCAGGGAATGCTAGGTTTGGAACAGCGGGTCAGGCAGTGGTATTGCTGTGGAAGGAGGTCACCTGGGTAACCGGTATAGACAGAGCCCCAGTAGCTTTGGTATTATCATGTTTTGGAAAGCAAATTTAATACTATACGGGTAAGACCAGAGAGTATGTAGCTAACCCTGGAAATTTGCATATTACAAATTTGGAGGTTCTGTAACTTAATCATAACAATCACAAAGATGGAATCTAGTGGAGGAGGAAGTAAGTTTCAGCATGTGTATTTATTCTCAGATATAGAATGTAAATAAATATACATATAAAATGAGATGTGTTTATATATAAGGGTATATACATACACATATAGGCAGAATTGTAGTTTAATACTTTTAAATATTTGTCACCTGCAAAAATATATAAATGACTTAGCACAGTTCCTTACGATACCAACGGTGCTGGAATAAAAGGAAGGATTTAGCAGCAAGCAAAAGCTAAAGCCAGACTGGACTTGAGAACAGCCCCATTTTAAATGCTGGTTCCTGTCTGCTGCCACCAGCACAGGGTAGAGTTGGTGCTTTTGCCACCTGAGCACACCACTATTTTGTTGTGACTAAAATAAAGAAACCTGTTAGTTTGTCTAACTAAATACACTTATAAAAGTGGTTTAGGACCAAAAGCCAAGAGTATTCAATAACAACGGGTTCCCCTTATGACCCTTTCTAAACTAGACACTTCCCAAAGGCCCATCTCCAAACACCATGGTGGGTCCAGTTTCTACCTTCTGAGCACCTTGCAAAGGGTACCAAATTTTAACACAGAAACTCTGTATTCACCCCCACTAAGCCATAGCACCAACTGCAGCATGATAATCCTGAGTTAGCAAAATTAAAATTATAAGATAGTAATTATGAAAAGGAGTAGTGTGGACATCCTGAAGTTGAGGAAAACTCAGAGAACACAAGGTGTCAATCACAGACTCCCACCAACTCACACAGATGAGGATCCTGAAAAAATAGAGCTAAGATACTTGAGTGCATTATATATTATCTGAAGACGTCAAATTTGGTTTTAAAATACACTTAACAAGCTTGGCATGCCCCAAGTAGGTTAAATGTGAAATTATGATTTATATACAACATAGTCAGTAAAAGTAGAAGTAAAAGGTGAAAACCTTGAATGGTAAGGAATAGAAAACTCACCACATATCTAGGGACATCGGCATGATTGGTGGCTAATTCGTCTGGAACAGAGGACCCCAGAGCAGTGGCATGAGAGCACCAGAGTGTAGACAGAGAGACCCAATGAAAGAACGTGAGGCTGTGTTAGCGACAAACCCTACCACTCTTTATCTGTAGTCATTTGCCTTGTTTCTAAATAGTCATCTTTCTAAACGAGAGTCTCACTTTCAAGGGATGTCTAACTCACCTAAGGATGGCTAAGAAAGAACAGAGGAGTGGAAACAAAGGAAAACAGAAAGCAAGTATAATGGCGGATGTCGGTCCAACCAAATCAATAAGTCATTATCTGGGACTGATGTAAACACCTGATGGAGACAGCAGATGTTGTTGGGTTAGTTTTTTAAGAAAGCAAGATAAAGTCTCAGAACACTGTAAGTGCAGTTGATAACATAAAATACAAATTAAGGTAAAAAACTATTATGCTGTAAAGATCACTAATTAATAAAATACAAATCTAAGGGAAAATAGTCTCAAATCTTTAATGTGAGAAGAAACTATATCCAAAATGTATGAATAATTCTTACAATTCAGTAACAATAAGACACATGAGCCAATTCAAAAGCCAGAAAAAGATGGGAATAAACATTTCACTGAACAAAATATATAGTTAATCAGCACATAAAAATATGTTCAACATCATTAATCTTCCCAGAAATTCAAATTGAAATTGCCATGAGGACCCACTATGCATCCCTAAGATGGATATAGTAAAAAGCTGGACTATTCCAATTTTGACAATGTGTGGAAAAACTCAAGTATACATTTCTATTGGGAATATAAAATGGTATAGCCCTCAAGAAAACAGTTTGGTAGTTTCTTAAAAAACTTAAAAATGGTTTACTATATCACTCAGTTGTTTTAGTCCTAAAATTATACTCAGAAGAAATAATACTATATGTTCATATAAAGATACATGACCAGGATAGGATTATTTACAACAAATTCAAATAGGTTTATCAGGTGGCAAATAGGGAAATGTAATATGGTATATTGACATAATTTGCAGAATTTGGAAATACCTGTAGATGTTACCATGGGAACGATCCTCAGAGATCATGCTAAATAACAGCATTCAAAAGAACAAGACCAGATATCACGTGACTCCACCAGCGGAGAAACTGGAAGAGGTAATTTAATAGAGATGGAAAGCAGCATGGTTGCCTTAGGAGGGGGAAGGAGGTGTGGACTAAGTACATGGAGAACAGAGAAGCTTTGGGGGTGGTGTATGGGTCTTATGGAACATAGTTGATACACTAATAAGGCTATTTTAAGTTATAGTAAATAAGAAAATACCAAGTGGTCATTCAAAAGTTTTATTGCATAGTCCGGGTAAATGCTTCTTTTTAAACAAACTATTTGCTGCAAATCATTAAAGAAGCAGTCTTGTAGGCTTAGATTTTTTCAAAATCTACTTTTAATATGGGTTCTCAAATGCTTTGGCCCCTCTTCTAGCCCACCGTCCAAAGGTAGGGGAAAAAAGATGGTAAGTAGGACAAGGGGATGTGGACCTGTTCAGAAGTAGTTCTTGGGGGTGATTCCAATCTCCATTTGTCTTTAATTAGCAGTGATGGCATGATCTAGCAGAAATAGCCAGGCCTCTGCCAAATCAGCAGGAGCCAGTGGGCATGATTAGGACCAGGTGGGACACTAGAAAAAGTTCTCTGCCATGTGTGCTTCTCACAGCAAAGCAAAGACCAGTGAAGACATGAAACCAATGAAGCATTGCAAGCTAGCTATGCAAGCACCCAGTCACTGTCCATTGAGTCCTACTTATACTCTCTCCAAACATCACGTGACCTCCCACCGGTCTTGCCTCAGCAAAACATCGTATGAGTCTGCATCGCATGACATATTCAGAAACTTCCGCTTCACAGTCAGAAATCAATATTTTCATCTTATAGCCATAACCCTTTGAATGCACCCCATCTTGTCTGAAATAAATATTTTCTATCTATTATTTTCTTTACTTGGTAACTATGGTTTTGCATGCTGTATTACCTACTCTCATGACACTGTAAACAAAGGCTTGAGAGGAGTAATTTAGAGGAAGAAAGGTTTATTTTAGCTTATGGTTTCAGTCAGACATAGTAAGGAAGGAAGACAGGGCAAAGTGGCTCTATTCATGGTGGCAGGAAGTGTGAGGTGGTAGCTTGTTTATGTAGTAGCAGACAGGAAACAGAGTAGGCAGAACTGAGGCAAGCAAGCCTAGGGAATGGTTTAGTTACTAGAACTCTACTTATTTTGGCGTCCGCAAACACCCTTCTTTTACTAATGCACTTGGCAGCCCGAGAGCCTTACATACAGGTACTATACACACACACATACAGCACTATGCACTGAACAGCCCACCTAGCATCTGTTAGCAACCTAGGACCCTCATTTTCATTAAGCTGCATGCACACTCCACTCTGAACAGTAAGTATCTCTTTCCTTATTAATCATCAAACTTAGATTATATTCAATTGTGCTCTGCTTCTCAGGGACCAAGTCATCCTGAACTGGCTTTGGTCGCATGCACGATGTAAAACTGCTCACAAGTAAACTTTTAGGGAGAACCCTCTATTTATTATCTTATGCCTATGCATATTTGGGTATGCATATGATTAAAATCAAGTGTATTATGGGAAAGGTAACATGGTGACATGATCCAACCTGTTAATATACATTCCACATTCCTGAGAAACCAAACTCTTCCTTTTCTTAGCCCCCTTTAAAAAGCCCCAAGTTTGTGTTGATGCCTATGGCCCATGTTGCCACCAGTGACCATGCAGACGTCCATGGTTTGTGCTACAGCTCAAAGCCATGTTGATGCCCCTGGGCAGTGCAGCCACCAGGGGCTAGATTGATGTGAAATAGCCTGTGCTGTCACCTGAAGCCAAGCTGATGTCCATGGTCTGGGCTACCTCCAAATCCAGGGCTATGTTTGTGGTCTGTGCTGTGACCAGGAACCACATGGCAGCCCACAATCCGAACTCTCACAGACTATAAAGAGCAAGGAAGCTGCTTTTGTGGTGATATCGATGATTGGAGGTGCACAGTTGAGAAGAAGGGACATGGGAGGCTTCTGTGACAGCCCCTACCTGACACTTCCTCACCCCCCAAGAGAAGTAGCACCCTAAACGAGAAGATATGGAAGAGAACTCTTAAAACGTGTGGTAAGAATGCTGAAGTTAGCTCTCCACAATAGGTGGCTTCTGGCAGTGGTGCAGGACGGTAACGACTCCATTCTACTTAGGGGCAGGCCACTGAGAGTTGACCATGCTCCAGCAAGTATATGGATAACATGGACTGGGTTTTTTTGTTTCTTCTTTGATCTTAAATTTAATTTTTTTTCTGGAGGGTGATCCCAGTGGTGGGGGTGGGGTGGGCAGGAAGGACTGGGAAATGAGTGTGATGGGGTGCATTATGTGAAATTCTCGAAGAATCAATAGAAATGTATGTTCAAAAAGAAAGTTCCAAACAACAACCAGGGCTCGTGAGTATCTTGGCTGCATGCATGTCTCACCACTTTCTTGCACTGTATTCTGAGCTTTATGTGTTGTTTTCAATAAAGGGTTGCTTCCAGTAAAGTTTCTTCTCTACTTTGCAATTGGTGTGACGTTTGATTTTGTTTTTGGACAAAATACAAACAGTGTGGAAATACCTGGACACGGCAGTGACCCTGACCAAGAACCAGGGGGCATATGTCCTGAGTAATTTGCTTAGTATATCAGCCAGGCTTTTAAATAGTGCTACAAGCTGGGAACCAACTACTAAAAACATGAGCCTGTGGGAGACGTTCCAGATTCAAACCACAACAATCTCCCGAAGTCCATTTCATAATGCAGAATATGCTTAGTTCAACTTCAGGAGTCTCTGTATTCTTAAGACTCACAACTGTTCAAAACTACAATATCTAGAGTCTCTCTGAGTCTCCAGGCAAACTCTACAAGCCCATGTAAACACTGTAAGAAATTTAAATACTTCCAATATTCAGTGACATAGAGGAAGAGCAGGAGAGTCATACAGAAAGATTGAATCACAGAGGAAAAAAAAAGCCAAAAAGGACAAGACGTTAAAAAATGTAATTCTATTCAAGTCACCATCTTGCTTTGATGGGTTGGGGCATTCCCTTCACTAGGCCTTACTACCTTCAGTGGAAATGGGCTCTCCCAGTCTGGCTCCCTGAAGAGCTTGCAGCTCTCTTGGTGGATATCTTCCATTGCTGGTGTGCCCAGCATCCTGTGGTCTCCACTGCTGCTGAGGTTTCACTCTCAGCAGTTTCATACTCAGCCGGCTTAGGAACTCACTGCAGGGAGTCTAACCTGTTATATACCCTCTGGGCTCACAGGCTTTGTCCCAAAACCTTAGTGCGAGGGCTCAGTCCTGAGAGTCGATGGACGTTCCCAGTTGGGTTTAGATATATGACTTGTAATAGGTGTAGCCAATGTGCTTATAGGGAAATATTAGAGGAGATTTAGTCCAAATCAAAAGACACTCTGGAAAGGGTAAAATGGAATTATAAAGCAGTTCTAATTCACATTTCTCCGATGGCTATGGATATTGAATACATCTTCAAGCACCTTTCAGCCATTTGTATTTCTTCCTTGAAGAATTGTCTATTAGGAGGGGGCCTGAAGTTGATTAGCCTGAATACTGATTGGATGTTTTCATTTTTGGTGTTTAATTTTTACCGTTCTTTATATATGCCAGATATTAGTTTCTTTTCTAAAGTGCCATCGGCAAAGATTTTTGTTTTTTTCCTATTTCACAGGCTACCTCTTCATTCTGGTGACTGTTTCCTATGCTGTGTGAAAACCTTTTAATTTCGTATAATTCCATTTGTCAATTCTTGGGATTATTGCCCGTGTTATTGGAGTCTTAGTCAGAAAATCCTTGTCTATGATATATCTTGAAATGTTTTTCCCCAGCAGTTTCAAAATTCCAGGTTTGACAGTAAGGGTAACACAAATATATTAACACACACAATGGGATTTTATGCAACCTTAAAGAAAATGGCAGCATGTCATTTGCGGATAATTGGATGTTAGGGCATCATGTTAAGTGAAATGCCAAATACTGAAAGGCATTACGTCATGTCTTTCCTCACCGAGAACCTGTTTCAAATGTATGTGCATATTTATATACATGTGAGATTTATGTCTCTGTTTGTAAGTCATGAAACTAGAAGGGGGATTTTGAAAAGGGAGGAAGGGATCTTAAGGAGGCAAGAAATAGAGATAACAAATCAGAAGAACCAGCTGGGGGAAGAGAAGAGCTGCCTGGAGGAGGGGAAAGGTCAGGGTAAGGCAGTGGGAGAGGGAGGGAGGAGAAGGACAGATGTGTGAATGGGTACAAGGAAGTCCATTAGTTTGTGCGCTAACCTAAAGTATTAATCTTGACAATCAGTTGGCGTTTGGGGATGGATGAAGCCTTTTTGAATCTAGGATGAAGAGACCTTGTCAGCTACAAAGAATGACCAATATAGTACAGGGAAAATTTATGGATAAAAGAAAAAAAAATCTAGCCAGAGGCTGTCACATTTTCAAGAATTAAAGGAAACGGAAGACCCTGAAATATACAGGAAGTTATCCCTTTGGGGTTGTTTATGTGCATATAGCGGAAGGACGTGGTGCCCCTGTGTCTACAAAGCCTGCCAACTCCTACCCTGCTCAATGGCTGGGAGGTGGGCCAATAGGCTTATACTTTGTAAAGAATAGTACCCACTCTATCCTCAGCAACACTGTCCTGGTTTATTAGCATCAAATCTCATCCCTCGGATAATACGAGCCTTACCTTGCAATGAAAATGGTATGGTTTTAATTTTGCTATTCATCCCTTTAGTCCTCCACCCGCTCACTTAATTTTTGAGACAAGGTCTCTATCGCTACCTAGGCCAAGTTTGATGACTCCAAACTTGTAATCCTGCAATGTAAGGCGCTTATTATATGAGGGATGAGTCTGATGGTAGTGAGCCAGGACAGCGTCATCTACATCTTATTTCTATGTCTCCAGTGGCTGTTGTATGTGACTTAACATTTATTTAGTAAAATTTTTGTTGACTAATTGGTTGACTGAGCGATTTCTCCATGTGTGTATTGATTCTCTGTACATGTTCACTGTAGGTTGTATCTCCGTATTTCATAAGAACCTCTGGCATATCCTCTCTTGATCATCATTTTCCAACTGGGAACTATAGATATTTGGGTCAATTAAGTCTGTCTATTGCCAAAGATGCTCTGTACTTTGTGGGATGTTTGTGAATGTTGATGGCTTCTACACACTGGGATCTGGCAGCACCTCACCCTCTTTAGTCAGACCAACCAACCGCATGTTCAGACATTACAGTGTGTCTCTTGGATAGCAGAATCATCTCTGTTTGAGAACCATTCCTCTGTAGGAGGAGTGGAAGGATGAGTCTGTGAATTGCTAGCTAGGATATGTATACACAACCTTAAAAAACCACACACACACAAGAAAAAATCTTAAAAAATCTATACTTGCTTTGTGGAGAGGACTTATACCTTTACTTTCTGTCTTTTATTTATTTATTTACACCCCAGATTTTGTTTGCTCCCCAACCCTGGTTCACCCTCCGACTGTTCCACATCCTATACCTCCTCCTCACCCCCTGTCTCCATTAGGATGTCCCCACCACCCACCCCAACCCAACCAGACCTCTAAACTCCCTGGAGTCTATAGTCTCTTGAGGGTTAGGTGCATCTTTTGTGACTGAACCCAGACCCGGCAGTCCTCTGCTGTATATGTGTTGGGGACCTCATATCAGCTGGTGTATGCTGCTTGGTTGGTGGTCCAGTGTTTGAGAGATCTCGGAGGTCCAGGTTAATTGAGACTGCTGGTCCTCCTACAGGGTCAACCTCCTCTTCAGCTTCTTCCAGCCTTTCCCTAATTCAACCACAGGGGTCATTAGCTTCTGTCCATTGGTTGGGTGCAAATATCTGCATCTGACTCTTTCAGCTGCTTGCTGGGTCTTCCAGAGTGCGGTCACGATAGGTCCCTTTTCTTATATCCTGCAGTGAGGTAATGGCTCAGTAAGGTTAGGAAGCCTTGTTCTAGAATTTTCAAGTCGTTTCCCACTGCCCTCTGATACACAGTTGAACTTAATAAGCAGAGAGGCTCACTGAGATAGACCGCTGGTTAATAGCTGTGCGAGTTCCAATCAAGTGCTCAAGTCTAATAAACCCGAATTGCTATGAGGCCCACAAGACAAGCCTTTTGAAACGTTTTGGAGAGCCACTGTAAATATGGAAATTGAGTACGGCCTTCCTGTGACATATAGAACCTAACGGTCAATTCACTTAACAAAGGAGAACTAAATTGCAGTTCTGAAACTTGAAAGTCAGCAGTAATTGGATAAAGAGCAAGAAGAGAAAGTCTCATAAACAGATGACTTAAAAATGGTCTCAGGTGAATATGTGTATGGGCAGGAAAAATTTAAATTATAAAGAAAGAAATAAGATGGATGTAAGCATGACTGAGCTGAATTTAATGGGCGATGTTTCCACTTACTTAATCACATAATGCCACTACTTGGGACTCTATATTACTGAGGCAAATCATTTGTTGCCTCCAAAGGGAGTCATAATAATGCAAAATGTGCCATGAAATACCCAATTAAATTATTTTAACACGTTGGAGATTGTGGGACGGTGCGCTTCCCTAATCATTCCTCAGGCTGACAGTCTGGAGGGTATGATCTGTATTTAATATCTGGTTTGTATTGCAGCAGTGTGTGTGTGTGTGTGTGTGTGTGTGTGTGTGTGTGTGTGTGTGTATGTGTGTGTGTGCACGCACGAGTGCATGTCTGTTTCAGTCTAGCTATGAAAATATTTGAGTGCATCCCAGCTGGGAATGTGAGGGGTACAGATAATCTGTAAGTTAGACAGTGGCCTCCCTGAACAGTCCTGAGGGATACTGACAACATAACTGGAACTTGGAAATGTGGTTCTCTAAGCTTGGTACCATGGCAGAAGCTTATTTCGACGATTGTGCCAGGGGCACGTATCTGACTACCTGGTAAAATTGAGTTGCTTGCTGCACATAAATCTTTCACTGTCTTGTGTCGGTTTGGGTGAGGGAGAAGGCAGAGGGTGTATAAAACTTTCACTTGTAAACTGTTTCAATAAATGTGATATTTTACCAGCCTATTTTTTTTTTTTTTAAAAAAAATATAGCCAAGGATGTGGATGAATGATGAGTAGCCTAAAGTTTCTGAGTATAAAGTTATATGTATTCATTATAGAAAATATTTAAAAGGAAAACAAGGATCTACAGTATTACCACCAAGGAATAGGCACTGGCTGTGTTTCCTCTTTAAGTTATGGACATTTAAAAACTTTAGGAAGATTCTTATGAACACAGACAGACACAGAAACAACATCCAATGTTTGTTACAGAGATGGTTTGCTTTATATGTTCAAGTCCCGGCTTCTACCAAAGACTCTTGCTTGTATTCACATGTATCGGTGGGTGCTGCCTACCTAATACTGTGTCGTGATTTGCTTTCTAAGCCACTGATCAGTCCTGTCTATACTGCATAGCACAACTTCATCAACATTTATGAGAAGGCTCGTTGGGAATATTGTTTTCTCTGAGAGAGAACAGTAGCAGCTCAGGCCCGTGATCCATATTCACCTAAGTTTGCACTCGTGCCCAGCGGGCTGTGGGAGTGTGGTGCTGAAGCAGGTGAATTCACGTGATTTCAAGGTTAACATGTTCTACATATAGAGTTACATGCCAGCCAGGGCTACATACTAGACCCTGTCTCAAAAAACAAAAATACAACAAAACCACCACACACCGAGCTACCTATTTAATTCCACCAGAACAGGGTCCTAAGGAATTCAGGGAGCCAGCTGGCCCCTGCATTGTGCTGTTGTGTAAAGTGCAGAGAGACATCTTCTTCCTGGAACTTGTGGCTTCCATTTGTCCCCTTAGCCTTCTGCAAGGCTCACACTGCTCAATCAAACATAGGCAGCATACCTGCTGTCATATATCTTAATGTTCATTTATTTGTCTGCTTACTTATTCACTTACTTATTTACTTATTTTTCCTTTTGATATATCAAGTCAGGGTCTTGATATATGCCAGAGCATGGGCTTGAACTTGCTATGTAGGTGCTTCTAAGTCCTCCTGTTTTCCTACCTCAGTTTTCTGGGTGCTGAGATTACAGGTGTATACCACTTGGCGTGTGTGTGTGTGTGTGTGTGTGTGTGTGTGTGTGTGTGTGTGTGTTGCATGCATGTGAGTATACAGGCGCACATACTCATGCACGCACATGCAGAGCCAGATCAATGTTTTCCTCAATCACTTTTAACTTTATTGCCCTGAGATAGTGTTGGGCCTCGGATGAGGTAACTCCATTTAACCTGCACCCTTCAATCACGTAGGACACAGGAAGAGGTCTCTACCTCCAGAGATTTAAACATTAATGAGTTATCTAAAGGCCAGGGGGCATAGCTAATTAAGCTATCCCCCCCCTTTTCCCCCTCCCTATAAAAAGTCAGGGGAGCCTGGCTTTTGGGGTGGGGGGAGAAAGCGCATACCATCTACACCTATTCACCATGCATGAACAATAAAAGCTTTGGAAAACCAGACTCCATGTGTCGATTGGGCCTGCACTGCTGCCAGATTGCCAGCCTTTGGAACTTTGGAACCTTGAACTGCAGCCGCCAGCCTGTGGGGGCTGCATGCATGTGGGGCCCTTCTGCATGTGGGAAGAGCGCCCTCGTGGGACCCTCCGCCTGATCTCCTCTCCCCTCCCACCCCGCTCGGGGTTTTTTTTTTTTTTTCCCCCTCAAAATAGGATCTCTTGTTGACCTGGTAACTTGCCTTTTCAGGCTGGACTGGCTGGTTAGTGAGCTCTTAGGATCTGCTTGTCTCTATCTCCCAGTGCTGGGAAGCCACATCTGACTTTGTATAGATGCTGAGGATTTGAACTCAGGTCCTCTTACTTTTACCCACAGAGCCATCTTTCTACCCCTCCCTCAGCTGACTTTTATTTGTACATAGATGAACCATCACCATAGCAACATCCTTCTGTAAGAGTGCACATTTAATTTCAGAGCATCCTTTATTCCAGATGCTGTCTGAGAGCTTTATAGGGCTTTAAAAAAACTATGCAGTTGGTATTATCATTTGCTCCATTTTACAGATGAGAAAATGGAGGCACAGAGGAATGAATGCATTTGACCATCCAGCTTGTGTGTGACTGGGCTAGGATGTGAACCCAAGCAGTCTGATTTCTGAACCTGAAATTAGAATTAACCCCTTGTTGGCAATGCCTTTTCTTTGATTTGCTTTTTTTTTTTTTTCTATTAAGAGGTTTCAGTGAATATTTTCACTTGATTGTTTCCTTAGGATAATTTCCATGTAGTTTTTATGTAATAAACATTATTAAATAATACCAAGTGCCATTGCTGCTCTAAGCACTTTAGAAAAATTAATTCTCTTGATCCAAATGACAACCCTAAGACCAGGACCCATTGTAAATTCCACCTTGTGTGTCAGGCGCATGGAGACTCAGTACAGTGAGTGGTGCAGCAGGGAGTCCAGGCTGGGTCCTTAGTTCCAAGGTCATTCTTTAGCTACCAACTTATATAGTCTCTTTCCCCACAAAGTAGGAAGAAACATCATGGACTATAATTCAGGAAGAGGCCTGCCAGACTGAACAAAAGAACAGGAATTCAATGTCTGCACCTGTTTCAGGGCACAGTATTCTAGCCATCTTTTGCTGCATGCATCAAGCTACATTTAAGACTGTATTGTATACTCCTGTCCCAGTCACCATCAGCCGCAGTTGCAGCGGGACCTCACTCCTCAACTTGGCAAAAATGCCTACAGAGACTGAGACGTGCATTGAATCCCTGATTGCTGTTTTCCAAAAGTACAGTGGGAAGGATGGAAACAGCTGTCAACTCTCCAAAACTGAGTTCCTTTTTTTTCATGAACATGGAGCTGGCTACCTTCACAGAGAACCAGAAAGACCTGGTGTCCTTGATTGAATGACGAAGGAGCTGGACCTCAACTGTGATGGGCAGCTAGATTTTCAAGAGTTTCTCAACCTTATTGGTGGCTTAGCTATAGCGTGCCATGAGTCCTTCCTCAGGACTTCCTAGAAGCATACCTAACCCTTTCTATTTCCTTCCAGCCACCGTCATCATCACCCCCATTCATACCTGCATTAAGCCCACCACATCTACCACAACATGCAGCCCATGCCTGCTAGAGGAAATAAAATAATGTCATTTTTTAATGTAAAAAAAGGACTATATTGTATATTCATATATACATAGTATTACCCATAATATTAGTTTAATTGTTCAAAATAATAATATCTTATTCCTGAGAATTTCATACTATGTATTTTGATCATATTAACCCCTGTCCCTCTCCCCCACTCTTCCCAGAGACATCCCCTCCTCTGCAACTTTAAATTTAATGTCATTCAAAAAAAATGACTATGGAGTCCAATTTGTGCTATGTAAATTCTCATCCATGTGGGGCTGTCTTTTCACTGGAGCATGGTCATGCTCTTAAAGAAAACTCACTCTCGTTTCCACTCCCTTAGCTGGGAGTGGGGACTCCTGAAGCCCTCCCCCTTCATGCCACAATGTTGACTGGCTTGATCTTGAGCTGCCAAGTGAGTTCCTGGGTACAGTGGGCTTCATATCCAGAACAATGCTTTTTGAACCATGTGTTTCTTTGGTTTTCCTCTGGCTTTTTCAGCCCTTTGTCCATCTCTTCTTGAGCCTTGAAGAGACAAGGTGTGATATAGATGTCCCCTTTTATGGCTGAGTAATCCACAGACACTCACTCTCTGCACTATGACCAGTTGTGAGTCTCTGTGTTAACCAACCATCATCCACCATGAACAAAGAAACTTCTCTGATGAGGCCTGAGAGCTGCTCTAATCTATGGGTATAGAGATTATTCAAAATAATTTTCAAAACATAGAGAAACTGAAAACCATCAGATGATTCTTAAGAATCCTGTTTCTGTAGGTTTCTGATATATTTTTTTTTGTCAAAGGATAAATATATACACATTAAAAATAAATTGCTATCTTTTTTTTTGTAATGAAAATGATTTTCGATGTTTTAAAAATAGTAGCATTCATTGTTTTTATAGTTTGAAAAGATGTAATTGAACAGTCTGGGGGTAGAAACAGGTTACATTCAGTTTTTATTTTTTTCTGCTTCCCCTCCCCCAGAGTGATGAACACCTTCATTCCTTCTGCGTGGCTGACTTGAGGCTGCCTTTGGGCTTTAAGCCATAGAGACAGGTAGCAAATGGTCTTCCTTTCTTCTCTCCCCAGTTTGGAGCATCCATGTCTGCTGTTGCAGCATGGCCAGTCTATTGTTCTTATGTTTCCTTCTGTGTTTCATCTGAAGTTTAAAGCTGGTATGAGTGGGATTCTCCAGGTCCTATAAAAACCTCCTTGGCCTAACCAGAAGTTCAGCTTCCGGATCTTCTAAGGATGAAATAGATGTTGCATGTTAATTTAGTCAGTGTTCCATTGCTGTGAAGAGACACCATGACGAAGGCAACTCTTACAAAAGAAAGCATTTAACTGGGAGCTTGCTTACATTTTTAGAGGTTTAGTTTGCTATCATCATGGTAGGGAGCATGGCGGCACACAGCAGGCATGGTACTGGAGCAGTAGCTGAGAGCTACATCCTGATCTAAAGTCAGGAGGAGGTAGGGGAATGGGTCTAGGGGATTTTGAAATCTCAAAGTCCACCCTCAGTGACATACTTCCTCTAATAAGGCCACATCTTCTCCAGCAAGCCACGCCTCCCAATCCTTCTCAAATAGTGCCGCTCCCTGATGACTAAGCGTTCAAGTACAGGAGCCAGTGGCAGCCATTCTTATTCAAGCCACCACACATTTATAACAATTGAACCTCTGAGCCATGTTACACCCACCAACCTATGTAGCATTTTTATTGGGCATGCAACAATAATTGATGTATGTGTTTGTATGAGGTCTCTTTCCCATGGGGACATGTGAATGCTTATAACCCAGCACTCAGTCCTGCTATGCTAAGAGTTCCTTAATTAAATGTTAAAAAAATGAATCAGGAAGGTGATGAAGAGTATCTAAACCAGGATGAAGTCACTGCTCTGGTTTGCATAAGTGACACCCAATGGCTCCTGTGTGGAAAGCTTATTCTCCAGATGGGTGTTGGAAGGTGGTGAAGCATTTATGAAGTGGGACCTAGTGAGAGGTCTTCTGGTTACAGGGGTGGTTTTTTTTTCTTTTCTTCTTGGATTTTGTTCTAGTCAGGAGGTAAAAGGTTTACTCTGACATGCAGACCCACTATGATATGCAGCCATAGGACCAAAAGCAATAGAACCGGTCAGTCATGAACTAAAATATTCTTGGTTTGAGCCCAAATGAACCTTTCTGATTTTTAAGCTGATACATAGCCTTGGTGTTTGTTATAGTCATGGTATACAATAGTGCTAATCCACTAGAGTTAATGCAGGCACTGGGGATAAATGAGCACAGGATCAGGGAGTCTTAACAGAGAACTTTGCAAACTCCTGTGTGTGTGTGTGTGTGTGTGTGTGTGTGTGTGTGTGTGTGTTTTAGTACATGGAGGCTAATCAAAGACATCAGGCGTCTTGCTTTATTATTCTCCATTGAATCCCTTGATATACGATCTCTCACTATTTTGAGAACTGTCAGCAAACTCCACTGGTTCTTTCTCTGCCCCTCTACACACAGTATTTTCCATGGGTCCTGAAGATTTGAACTCAGGACCTCATACTTGTGCAGCGGGTGGTCTTCCCCAAATAAGCCTTCCCCCTATTCATTAGCAAAGAACTTTAAGAGAACTCGCACACTAACTAGTTGAGGTGGGTGTGAGAAGATAGTAATAAATCCAGGGCTGGTGGGAGAAGGCTGTGCCTTGATTAAGCTCAGGCATTCCAAGGATCAAGGAACAGGATTCATTGGTATTTACATGGTGACCGTCACTCCTAATCTGGAATTAGCATTGATCTTGCCCGTGGCCCCATCTTGGCTGGAACTAAGATTAAAAAGCAACAGTAACAAAATTTCTAAATCTTCACCCTTTATCAGGGACAGCGGGTTCTACCGGGAGAGAGGCAAGCAAGTCTCGAATCCAGGAAATCTGCAGCGAAGGGATGTTTCCCTACGATAAGGAGCTTCGCGTTGAAATTTAATCCTTCAAACCTCTACCTCCTCAAGACTGCATTAAATGGCTTCTATTAGCGTGACTGCACTAAGACACCCGGAGAGCAGGGGAATATTTGAAACCCCCACAAGGTGCAAGTCGTCGGAAGCCGAGCCTCTGCCGTGATTTAGGAGCCTCACTAAATTCCTAAGTGGAAATGGCTGACAGCCTCGGATGCTGAACTCTTTCATCTTCCTGATGGAAGGCACCTTGGCTTGTGCAGTAAAAAGAAAACTGGTGGGAACAGCGCAGTAAAGTTCATGTTCTTTTAGTAGCAAGGTAAGGACCGGAGCGTAATTACATGTAGAAATGCTGCCCTGGGTCTCCTTACCCGTAGTGGCTGGGAGAGAGGGCATCTAGTATAAGTTCTAAGGCAACCTACATAATCTGAAGGTTTCTCATTAGCATCTTGCGTTCATCTGCAGTCTCAGGCTCACGGCTAACACTGCAGCAGAAAACGGTTGTTCCCGGAGCCTCACTTAAGGCGTTTAGCTGGAGAAACACCTCTCCTAATGGACTCCTGGTGCAATTAAGAAGCACAGGTCTGTATGAGTTCACGGAGAGAGGAGCGACTTGAAGGGGGCTTTGGTTATCCTTTCTGTGCTGGTCTCCTTACCAAAGGTCTGCTTCTCTGCCTCCCATCCCTAATAAAGGTCCACCCTCAGGGGACGGTTTTCCTCTCAGCTTCGGGAGGAATGTTCCAAAGTATTCTCTGGCAGTTAGAGATGGAGAAGGAATGAGAAGAAGGAAGGAGCCTGGTCCAAAATTAGATGGGTGCGTCCATAGTATTTTGGAAAATGGAACAATGCTGCTAACCAAATAATGTCAGTGAGCCTCGTCTGTGCACCTGACTTAAGGAATCCTAGAAGGTAATGCCATGGGCTGTGGGGGATTATCTCATGAATGCTCAAAGTACATCACTCTTGCACAGACAGACACAGGAACAGCTTGGTCCAGCCACACAGGCACTCCTGCTGCTACAGCTTTCACTCTGTATGCTGGCATCGCTCTCCTACCTGTATCAGCAGGGTTCCAGTGCAGTGGCTGGCTTAGGGCCCAAGATTTCTCTATCCAGTTCCTGTCATAGGCAGCGGACACATGCCCAGGACTTCTTCATGCCCTTCCCTTTGTGCCCTAGCCCTGCATGTCTCCTGAACTGCTTCTCTTCCCTCAGGTAAGATGGGCACCATGCAATTATTTAGCCAGGCTTTCCCTAGGTCTTGAGAATTACATTTTACTCTGGAACAATGAAACCTGCCTCCTGTGGGGTGGCTCTCAGCATCACGGTCATGAGTTCCAGGTGACTCTAATAGGCCGCTGGAGATGAACTCCAAGACCACAGGGCACAGGGCAGATGCTGGCCTCAGGCTGGGCTGTGTGGGAACTGTTTTTGTCCTTTGGTTACTCCTTGGCTTGACTTCCAGAAATCTTTGCTTGCACGCAGTTGAGTGTGTCTGCCTTTGCATGGTGCTAGTGTTATAGCTGGAAGCTGAATTTCAGATCCTACATAGATCTGATTTGAGATTTGCGTCCTTTGGGTGGGAAACAAAAAAAGGTATGTCAGACAGTTTAGAGGAACCACAAAATCAATCTCTGGATGTGTCACTCTCTCTGAAATCATAATTTTACCTATAAAACCAGAACCAAGTCTACTGTAGGATGTATAAATCGGGATGTGCATGGAAGACATTTGACAAGAAAGTGACAGAATAGGAAGGCATCACTTTGCTTCATGGTTATCACCCAGCCATCTTGTAAATGTGGGCTGGGCACTCACTGTGACTCACCTGCGTGATTCCGTGAGCATCCTTGACCACTGTTGAAAAGCTCTCGTGAGAGCATATCTTAGTGATGAAACCTGTGGGGCTTACCTTTGTAATCGAGGAACAGCCTCGGCTTTGCCTTATAATTCTGTGAGCTCCTCCTCTAAGACATCATTCCCTCCTGGAAGACACTGTCCTTGTTCTAGCACTGGGAACTCCAGCCCTGGAGTATTGCCACATTTCTAGAAAAACAATCTTTCGGATCAGAGGTCCTTAAACCTTCATAGCTTGAGTGTCACCTGGAGGGTTTATTAAGACTGATCGGAAGACATCAACCCTAGAATTTCTGATTGAATGGGGGAGGTGGCATTGTCTTTATGCTAGCATTTTTATCCATACTGCTCCTTAGATCTTCCTAGAGAGCTTATAAATGCTGATCTCAGGCTTTACTGATCAGTGTCTGTGAATGAAACTAGGAGTCTCACTGTATATGAAATTCTCTGCTTTGAAAGGTAGACCAAGTGTGACTGAATTCTCTACCGGGTCTCCAACACCTGTTCCTTCTTACCTGTGTCACCTCTGTCTGCTGTCCCCCTGTCTCACCTATGCAGAACACAACACCCCTTCCTTTCTGTTACTCTTGGAGACTTGGGTTCTTTCCTGTCCCTGGCTTTGACCTGGTCACATTCATCTGACACACTTCTGAACTCATTGACTGATCCATCTCCTCAGCATGAAGATAGTGGCAGCAGATTGCTCTATCTCTTCTTCCTCCTCTTCCTCCTCTTCCTCTTCTTCCTTTACCTCTTCTTCTTCCTCCTCTTCCTCTCCCTCTTCTTCAGTTTTTTTCTTTTTTTTGAGACAAGGTTTCTCTATGTATCCCTGGCTGTCCTGGAACTCACTCTAGTCCAGGCTGGCCTTGAACTCAGAGGCCTTGCCTGCCTCTGTCTCCTGAGTTCTGAGATTAAAGGAATGCACCACCATGCTTGACTTTTTCTAAATTTTTCTAAGTCTTCACATTTGATAATGGCATGTTGCTGATAGAAAGTCTTTTTACCATTTCTCTGAAGCCTGGATCAAAACTTATACTTTGTTTCTCTACATGATTACTAGTGGGTCATGTCTCCCAAAGGTGAAATCGCTTTCTTGAAGGTCTTGTCTTTCTTGTTCACTGATATCCCAAGCGTGGCTTAGGTGCATTTATCTATTTACTGACTGACTGAATCCTGTTCATTAGGCACTAATGGAATCTCTTTTGCTCTGTGACCATTACTGTAAGTTATAGGCAATGTCCTACAAACAGGAGACTGTGTTCTGGAGCCCTTGGGATGAGCTTTGGCACAGTGCAGGCCAATCTGCTGTTAGCTCAGACTGAGTTGGCTTCTTGTTGTCTGCCTATGTAAGTTCAGGGCAGACAATGGTGGGAGCACTCAGGCAGATCAGCCGCAGCTGTATCTGGCAGGAAGATATGACAGGTGATTAAGCAGCCTGTGCGTCCTTTCCTGGAAGAGGGGCGGAGCAGTGGAAGTGTCAGTAATCGATAATTGCCCATTTTATATGGAGACTTTATAGGCCAATCTCAATTAATTGTTTCTGAAAGAGTAGTAAAATTAGGCAAGGAGGCCATCAGAGATGATGGGTAGCAAGGGGCGGCAGCACAGACAGGCAATTAGCATCACAGAGGTCAGAGCGGTCTGGATGTGAAGGGCATCTTGCATCCAGGACCAGGCCATCAGCAGAAGCAGAGTCCTGCAGTGAGCTTCCCTGGCAAACAGGTTTGTCTCTAAGTGCAAGAAAAGGCAGAGAAGACTGCTTGTGTGTTGTGGAGGGGAGAGGGAGAGTGGATAATGATGATCAGAAGCCAGCCAGCTCTCTTCCTGACAGGGTTTCCTCCTTAGGCACAAAGATTTTTTTTTCTATTGATACAATTCACAGTGCTTTTTGGCAGGTGCAGAATTTTAGTACACAGTGCACATTTCTATGTGGAAAAAAAATGAAAAAGAACAACACAAAGAATGATCCTTGAACACGTCCAGAATGCTACAGGTCTCAGGAGCTCACTTATAGGCTTCCAGGCCTAAAACATGTTATTTAAAACTCTTTTCAGTAACATGGTAGATACTATTCAATGTGCGTCTTTTGTGCGGTGCTGCAAAGTCTAGTGAGCAGGAAACCATGGAGTAGTGAGTGTGAGTTGATTTGCGAAGAAAACGACTGGGGAGCTAGCCAGATAAAAATGAGAGAGAAAATAGACTTGATTACTGAGAACGGCACTCTAGATTTATACAAACCGTTATGCGTCTTTCCTCTTTGCTTTGTGTCTGGAAATGTGAAGCCAGAAATCAAAAACAAAACAACCCCCCAAAACAAACAAACAAACAAACAAACAAACCAAAAAACCCCCAAAATGAAACAAACCAAAACCTAACAAACAAATTTTCTCAAAATCTTCATTAAAAATGTGAAGAGAGAAACAAGACTGGCTGCACCTGTTGACGGCTCCTCTTCTCCCTCTTCTCCTTGTTGATAAACTAGAAGCTCCCAAAGAGAGATGCTGGAGGAGAGGAAGAGGAAAGGCGCCTACTTAATCAACTCTGACTGATCAATCGATGACAGGTTAGCCTCTTAAAAAACCCACTGGACTGCTTCTGGACACACAAATGTCAATATTTTGTCCAAGCATCCTTTGGCCCTGGTAGGGAGACTTCTGAGAGGCTTAACAAACTGAAATCTCCCCGACCCAACTTCTTGGAGAGGGCACAGTTTGCACATGCTGGTCAAATGGAATCACCAATAGTCGACAGTTGGGTGCAAAAGTTTCAGCACAAGGAAGTTAGCTGGGTAGTAGTTTTTAGGTAGTTAGATGTCAGCATGTCATGTCAACATGTCAACAGCTACCAGTAGTTTTAAACAGAGCAGCAAGGCTGACAGTTGCTCCTACCACATTTCCCTGTATGATTTGACCTTCACTGAAAGGAAACTTGAGGATTCTGAGTCCTGTGGTCCCTTTCTTATTGTAGACTTACTCCACCCAATGTGGCGGCTACTAGCCATACAAGATTCTTCACATCTGAATTAATATCTTAGAGCGAAAATGGTGGGTTTAAGATGAATTTAGATGTGAAGTTTTAGGTTAAAATCTAAAATGCTTATTAGAGGGTAGAGTTACATGGGCTTAGTAAGTGCCCATGTTAACAGAGTCTGTCACATTGACCACTTCGAGTGTGAAATATTCACATATGATAACTGGACTATTCTGTATATAATTGGCACTTTCTGAAACCGTGGCACACATTGGCCTGTTTTTAGAGAGGTTCACTTATCCTGTGGGACTTGGGTAGGTAGATGTTTGGGGCACAGGAGAGACAGCAGCCCGAAAGCTTTTTGTATTTTTTCCATTCCCAGTCATTTCTTAGTTTACTTATACAGCTCCAGAATACACCTCTTGTCAGTACACTGACACCACTTGGAGTTTGACTGGCTTCTCCACATGAGATATCTAACTTTGGTTTACTAATTCAAAGGAATTCTTGTCATTTCTAGAGATGGTTAGTAGGTGACAAGTCAAAAAGGGGAAAAAAATCACAAATAATTCCTTTCTTAAGGCATTATTAACTCACTGATGTTTTTAGCCCCAAGGCATTGAAGCAGTTGGCAGGTGAAGCTTGCCCTCCTTGGCAGATAGCATGTTTAACAGATAGGGAGGGAAGTGACTTGGGGGTACAAGGACATTTATCTTGAAATTCCTCCCGATGTGGTCTCATGATGGAGCTAGCGGGGATACAGCTGAATGGTTTGAACTCTGGATGTTTCACTTAAATGTATCTCATCCGGAGAGCAGATTCATAGCTGGTCTCTGAATGATGCAGGAGATATTGATTGAATGTTAGGAAAACAAGTATCTCTACTGGGTTTGAGAAAATACAGTGTGCCACCTGCTTAGTGGAAATCAATAATGCAGGAGAATTTACTGGCTGCCTTTCAAGTCTTCGTTCCCCTAATTGTTGGGTCTGGCAAAGTCACTAGTTTCTGAGGTTAGAGGTTAGCCAGTAAATACCACTCACTGGCTCCTTGGTAGACCTGAAAAGAGTTTTGAGTTGTTTTCTATGATAATGAAATGGAAAAAAAGAAGCAAAGAAGGCTGGCTACTGTGCAAGCTGGAGGCAGAAGAAGAGCCACTTTTAAGAGTTCAGGGTCCACTGTGTGGAAGATAATTACAGAGCAGAGCTCTGAGCCGAGTTTCCCGAAGCAGGAATCTTTGCCTTGGCTCTCTTGTGCTGCATGAGTTTCTTCTATCTGGGCCTGGCTGGGGTTTGAGTTGATGACCCTGCTTGGGGGAAACTCAGGCATTGTTTCTAGCCAGGACAATTTAAAAGCAAAAAAGAGAGAGGAGAGACTCTGTCAGGAGTCCAGGAATGTGGTCAGAATTGTGGGTTGTACTTGTTTTGCCTAGGCCGTCCTGCCACATGCATTAAGAATCAGTAAAAGGAATCTAGAGACAGAAAGAGAGAAGGGGGACATGCAAGGTAGAGGGAGCTAGCTGGGAGCAGGCTATGTGATGGTGAGCAAGTTGAGTATTGAACTCTGGGCAGTAATATGGTGAGTTATAGTCCTGGCCCTGAAGGATGGCTAGACGTCATCAAGTCTCTCAATTTTACTAAGTTGTCACTCCTGTGTTATATTAGCTGAACCGGTAACTACTCCGGAGAGGAATCAGCCCTCCACTCTATGCGGCTACCTCTCCGATATTGATTTTTGTGTGTGGGTATGCAGTGATTCATGGGATAGCCCCTCCCTTCTCTTCCTGCTCTGGATCTTTCAAGGAACCTATGATTTGCCCTAGTTTAGCGACAACCTAACTTGGATTTCATCGTGTTTGTAGATGATATCTTGGGATTTGGGGGATGATGGTAGGGCGGGGATCTGTGGTAAAAATCACCAAATACATGGTGAAATAAGGAAGGCAAGGATCGAGGTGACTTTGTAAACCAGGAGTGGACAGCAGCTGACAGGAATGCAGTTTGGTGCTGGAGGGCTTACCCAATTTGCTGGGGACCCCGGGTTTGATCTTCAGAACTGCATGCAGGATTGTTATAAAATAAAAATGGTAGACTCCTTGGTCTCCGGTGGCCCCAGCTTTGTTTTTTGGTAGAAACTTAGGTGCAGTGGAGATTTTCTGCCAAATGCAGTGGGCGTATGAGTTAGAAGCTAATTTCAACTCATTATTAGCTTTTGATCAGACAAGTGCTTGGTTCATGTTGAAGGGTGATGAGGTTTGTGAAAAGCGTGTATGTGTTCGTGTGTGTCTGTGTGTGTACATGTGTGCACGTGCATGTGTGTGTGTGTACATGCATGTGTATGTGTGCATGTATAAGTTAGGAAACAACTAGTAGTATTGCTCCTTGGTCATCTTTTGTCTGGAATTTTTGGGCAGGGTCTTTTCCTGGTACTCATCAGGTAGACTAGACTGGCAGGTTAGGCAGCCCCGGGGGAGCCGTCTACCTCTGCCTTGTTGGTCTGGGATTACAGATTCCTGCTTCTGGTACTGGCCTTTAAGTGAGGATTCTGGAAGTCAAACTTGTGCTTGCAAGGCAAGCATTCCACAGATTGAGCCTTCTCTCTTCTTCAGCCCTGAGAAACAGGGAGGTGTTTCATGCAAATTGATGAATTGACCTCCTTAGACCTAGGGATTTGGGGCCTTATCCTTGGTTTATTCCCCTTGGGGTTGTGCTCTCGGGTCCTCACGCTTTTAGGCAACACAGTAAAGCAGCTATCACCCAACCCATCGGGTGATAAAATGTTAGGCTTTATGTGATGGTTTGAAAGAGAAATGTCCCTCAAGGCTCACATATTTGAACACTTGAACACTAGGTTTTATTTAGGGAAGTCCTAGGAGGCAAAGCCCTGCTGGAGTAAAATGTGCTACTGTGGGCTTTGAGAGTTTGTAACCTCAACCCATTTCCAATCCTTGCTCTCCACCTTCTGTGTGCAGTTGACAATACATGCTTAGTTTCCTGCTCTGGCCTCCTGCTGCCACCCTGACCCTCCTATTATGGACTCTGTGAACCAAAATAAACTCTTTCTCCGTAAGATGCTTTTGGTCATCATGTTTTTATCACAGCAACAGAAAACTAACACACACACCACACACACCACACACCACACACACACACACACACACACTATTGTTATATACTTGGTAATCTAATGTAATTATTTTACTGTTGCCAATACAAAAGTGTTCTATCTTCACTATAGGTTGAATACCCCTTATTCAAAATATTGGAAGCAGAAATGTTTCAGACTTTAGATTTTTTTTTTTATTTCTTTCTGTTGAACATCTCTAATCCCAAAGTTGGGAGTCTAAAGATATTTCAGCATGACATGAAGTTCCATTAGTTTGATTTTTGTACCCTTTTTGGACTTCAAATATTAGGAATATGTTGATAGTATATCAGCTTCCTCTGTTTATTGAACACTTATGATGAGTTAATGTTGCATAATGCTTGGTCATTAGGGAGGGGCAACACTTCAGAGGGATTAGGAGGTGTGCCTTGTTGGAATAGGTGTGGCCTCGTTGGAGCAAGTGTGTCACGGGGCCGGGGGTGGACTTTGGGGTTTCAAATGCTCAAGTCTGAGTCTCACTTTTTCCTGCTGCCTTTGGATCTGAATGTAGGACTCTTAGCTGTATGTCTGCCTGCATGCCAGCATCTTCCCCACCATAAAGACAATGGACTTAATTTCTGAAAGTGTAAGCAAGCCCCAGTTAAATGCTTTTCTTTATAAGTGTTGCTGTGGTCATGGTGTCTCTTCACAGCAAGAGAACACTGGCTGTGGCTACTGTTTTATTCATACCATCTATGGGCGAACTGAGTTTTCCAGAGTACAAGAGTCTTGCTTAGGCTGCACAAGGAGACAGTGCCGAGGCTAGGCAGGCTTTCTTTCTTTCAGTGTTTTGTGTCACACTACTGCTTCTTTACTGTCCCTCGTCTTATACTCTGTTCTGCAACTTGGCAGGACAGGTGCCTCCAAGCCTGGGTGCTGCCATTTCTCCTTCATTCCTTCTGCTCTCTGGATGATGGAAAAGCCAGTTTCCCCCTCCAGGAAGATGCCATTTTCCAGAGAACTGATGATGGTCCTGAGCCCCATTAGTTGACTGATGCTGTGGATTTCAGGGCAGCTGTTTAATGGGTTGTGAAGCCAGTTCACTGCTGGGTCACCCTGTCCCAGCTGATCCTGAGCGAGGCATTTACAGATGGGCACAGGTTCATCCTACAGCAGGCATGCTCTGTGGCACACACTTCCCCCGGGGCACCTTGGTGAATCAGATGTGTTGGTTAGCAGAATCCCTCCCGCCTGCCCACTCTGATTCTTACTCCAACTGGCTGCTGCTTGTAAGTAATGAATAAATAGCTGTGCAGAGAGCCTTGTGATGGTGGGCCAGGGCTAGGCTGGGAAGTAGGGTACTTGACAGTCTTAACACTGCTCTCGTTGACAAGAGTATTAGCAAACCCCAATCTCTGGGGATAGAACATTCTACCACATTCCATGGAATGAAAAGCATTTGAGTCCATTTTTATTTTTTGCACTAGGAAAAAAGCAGCTCCCAGTGTCAGCATGGACAGAAAGATGCTAATGCACATGTTTTGGGAACAGTTAAGTGCACGAATCTGTAATTTGTTCGTATGAACACTATGCCTAGAAACACATGTCAGTGTTGTTCTAGATCATTCTATTCTTCGTAGCCCCTGCAGACCCTCATGTTAGACAGCAGTTTTAATGAGGCGAAATTGCTAAGTGAATTGAAACAAATGCAGTTTGTAGCTGTTGTCCTGGGAAAGTCATGAATTACTTGCCCTTTCAATCTGGAAGGTGCCCTGTTAGGATCCAAAAGTAATAGCCATTTCATAACTTGGTAGAGAATGCAGGATCTGGAGTCCAGAGCCAAAGTGGGGACTCGGTTAATTCTTTCTGTGACCTCCACCTTCCTCATCGCTACAGTGGAGGAAGCAATGGCTGCTGTTTTGGAAAGCCATCTCGAAGATGCATTGCTGCAGGACTCATGAAGAGTTGGAAGGGGCTGACACACGAGAATCTGAGGAAAACTGAATTTACTGTACTATGTACAGCTTGCAATTTCTGGTATGTGCAAGAATCCCAAACTGGATTTTTATAGAATTCAATCTATTTTATCACTCAGAAGCCCCAGCTTTTGTGTTTCTTGAATCTGGCAATATTTAATAACAAGCTTGTGTTCAAATTTTAGCTGTGCCAGACACTAGTTGTGCTGGTTCACATTGAATTATTTTTTAATTCCTCTATTGTTTTCTTGTATAAGGTGGGCTAGTGGTTACAGTCCTGAGTCTGAGTCTAGGACTATAGGTTTTCAATCATGTCTGCTCTTAAACTTTAGCCCATCCTCCCCATGGTTGTGTGACTGGAGGAGGAGTATGTTTGTTGCCCTGCCCTAACCTTGTAGTGTCTGCATGACCTAGAAGAGTGTTCATCCTACCTCACTCTTACTTATCTTGAGGACCCCATGCCTCTAGACTGGAAGTTTGTCTTCAGTTGAGGTATCAAAAACTGCTTGACTCTAGACTGGGTGCCCGAGCGTTCAGCAGACAACTAACTTTATCATAATTCCATTCTCATGCTAAATGGGACGTTCACAGAGCCATGACAGCTCACAATTGTTCTCATGACTGTCAGTAAAGAGCCAAAAAGGGAACAAAAAGAGGTGGTATTAAGATTCCTAGAAAATCTCTAGTCAACTCCAGAAAAGACACAGAGATTCTTCCCCTTTGTAAGCCTGTCTCTCACCCTCATATCTTAGGCCTTATCGTTAAAGCCTCCCAACACTTTTCATCAGGTCAAGCAGTTAATCTGTGGGTCTATCACTTCTTCTGTACTTGCCCATGAGGAAACATCTCTGTTTCTACTAAGTCAGCATCCAGTCTTATTGCTCCCACAATGCCAAGAGGGCAGAGAGAGTTAAGGTACCGTATTTAGCACCCTAGTTCAAACATGGTCTGATGCGTTGTGTTTCTCATTGGAGAGCTACTTTTTGTGACTAGGAAAGCTCTTATCAACAACAAAGGAACGTTTGGTTTCTAGTACTTGCCGTAAGGCAAGCATATTTACCACAAAGGCATAAAACTGATGCCAGAACTTGGGGAAGGTCGGCTGAGGGGAAAAGACATTGGTTCTGGGAGGTTGAAAGTCACCTTTCTTTCAAGACCAGCTTTATTTCCAGGTCTTGGGGTGTGTGTGTGTGTGTGTGTATGTGTGTGTATGTGTGTGTGTGTGTGTGTATGTGTGTGTGTATGTGTGTGTGTGTATGTGTGTGTGTGTGTGTGTGTGTGTGTATGTGTGTGTGTGTGTGGCGTTTCTTCTAGAAAGCTAAGTAATGTCTTTATTATGGATCCAGGGCTCCTAACTGGATCTTTAGAGCCAATGGCTCTGGAACAACCTTCCTGGAACTTCTCTGACATGTAGAATATGGCTTAATGTAAAGACATAATATATAATATTACCACAATAATTTACATACCTCAAAATTCTGCCTTAACTGTGGTATTTTATTTTGTGCAAGAAACTTCCTTGTCCTTGGCCATTTCTCAGACTATTTATTTTCTGTACGTTAGATTTTAGTTTCTAGAGCTTTTATCATCACCTCTTTCTTCATGAAGAGGGCAGCCAAGTATCCTGGAATAGACATTTGCTATGGGGTAAGAGCCCATGGCAAATACTCAAGATGAGGACATAGTCTTTGGATATCTGGCCAGGTTCTTGTCAGACCTAGAAGTGTCCTGTGTTCTAATGAAATTATTTTGTATTCATTTGTGATTGGGTGCTGTGTTTGTGGTCACCATGAAGACATTAATTTGATGGCAGCAGAAGTAGATACTGTGAGGAATTTATCTTGCTAACTCTTGTTTGTGATCACCAGACAAGCCCCATAGAAAATGATTCCTGAAAATGGAATTGGGTGAGATTTTAGAGTCAGAAACGTAAACTGCTCTAGAACTGCTGGAAGCACCGCTTACCAAACAACTTGCAACTGCTTTATTCTTGAAGAGAACTCCTCCTGAGCGTGTCTTCAGGCTCACAGATATCTTACGATTTTTATTTCGATTTTACTTTTGGATTCTATATGTGTAAGTTTTTATTCTTGTGTGGCTGGCACACCTGAGCTAAAACATTTCTTATGAGCAACTTCGAGATAATTCTTCAACGGTAGTTGCAATGGGCACATGAGAAGTGTCAGGTCCTGTCTGCCTACCTTTACTTCCTGGGTTTTCTGTGTTCACTTAGAAAGATGGAGAGCTTCTGACAGCCCTAAGGCTGTTTCTACAGGATAAACTCCAGGCCTTGGGCAATAAAAGAAAAAAAAAGAAAGAAAAAGAAAAAGGAAAGGAAAAAGAAGAAAAAGAGAAAAAACATTTCTTATAGGTCCTGTGTAAAACGGAAGCAGCAAGAAACATGTTAAGATCTATAAAAAGCTTTGTAAAGGTAGCAAGGACCCGCAATAAATCAGAACAGAAAAAGAAAGGTCAGAATGTGGAAGAGAAGCCCCTGTTGGACAGACCTGTAGAGCATTGTTTGCCTAGGCCACTGAAGGGCCACAGCTGATTAGAAAGAGGTTAGCCTAGGATTTAGCCATCAGCTCTTGAAAGCCTGACTCCCTGACCCTTCATGAAAGGGTTTTATCTTGTCTTCTTTTCTGCTGATTGGCTCTTCGGACAGTGAAAGGATCCAGATCAACTTCTGCCTGCCTGGGGGCCTCACCTCTTGGCATCTTTGCTTTTACTGGACCTTCACTTAGGTCCTTCTCAGCCATCCTCAGGTTAAGTAAATATTCTACCCTGTTTCAACTCAAAGTCACAGTTTTGGAAGTTCAGCTTCAGGATTAAGGGCTGTCTGGGCCTGTGGAGGAAGCAGTCAGGCAAATAATCTAACTTGAGAAACCGGAAAGCTGTACTGTGATGGATATTCCTGGTTGTCACAACTCTTGACTACATCTGCAATAACCTACAATCTAAAAATGGAGGACTTGTCTGTGATCCAGATTTTGGCACATAGTGGCCATTAAAAGCTTAAGGCTCAGGCAAGGTGGTACATAACTTTAATCTCAGGGTCCAGAGGCAAGCATATCTCTGAGTCAAAGGCCAGCCTGGGACAGAGCAAATTCCAAGTAAAGAAAAGCTTAGCTGCAGGCATGGTGGTACACACCTCCAATCTGGGACACACCTTCTATTGGAGGCCTACATAAGGACAATGGAAAAAGGAAGGGTTCTTTCTTCTTTGTCTGCTTGCACTTAACTGCCAGCATCTGTTGGAACCTACTTCTTCAGGATTCCATCTTGTACAGAAGACCAGCTGAAATACCTCGCCTCATGGGATTGAGCAACTACTAGAGTCTTAAACTTCTCACTCACAGCTGGGTTAGTTGGACTGCAGCCTGCAAGTCATTCCAATAATTTCCCTTAACATATAAAGACATTCCTTAAGCTCTGTGACTCTAGAGAACCCCGACTAATACAGATACTCTAAATGAAAGCTATAAATTCTTTCTTCCTTTTTGGTCTATTTTTTTTTTATGTTATATGTGTATGCCTGTGGGTATGTTATGCCTACCTGTGTTCTTCCAAATTATCACGGGACCAAATAAATGAGTACCTGTTAAAAAGCATGAAACAAAATATTTTTCAAGTTTTCTATGGCTGGGGAAAATGTTAAGTAAAGATTTGTTTATTGTTGGTTTAGTAAAAATGGTTATGCCACCTGGTCAGTATATACATGTATACAATGTAGGCAAACCCCACTTCTCCTGCTATAAAAAATGGTCAAGTGTTGGTTAGCTATCTCCTTAGTGCATGAAAACTTCCATAAGTAATTCAGACAGTTGTTATGAATGGGCAAGTTCAGTAAATGTAAACAGAATAGTTATTATAAGTGAATCTCACAACTTAAAAATTGTTTTATTTTATTATTTTATGTGTATGGGCATTTTGCCTATATATATATGTCTGTGTCCTACATGTGTACAATGCCCTCAGAGGCCATAGGGGGCATCAGATTTTCTGCAGTTTGAGATCATCTGCAGTTATGGATAGTTGTGAGCCACCATGTGGGTACTAGGAATTGAACTCAGGTCCTCTGGAAAAACAGCCGGTACTCTTAACCACTGAGCCATCGCTCCAGCCCTGAGTTCCCCACAACTTAAAAAAGTCCTTTTCAGTAACTTAAAATCTTACTTTATGTTATAACTATTTCATATTATATCATTTTAAGTTAGATTAAGTTCAGTATTATACAGCAGATGTAGGTCAATTTACTCAGTAGAAAGTTAAAATATTGCAGAAATTCACAACTGGTCAAATTCCAGGCAATAAGAGTCTGTCCAGTGCTTGGCCACAAATGGGTACTTCTATAACATAGCTCACCACTGCTCCAAAACTCAGGGATTATTGTGAGGAGGAATAAAAAATATTGTTAGAGCCAGAGGTCAGAAAGGACTGGAAAGAGCGTCTGTTGGGCATGGCAGGATGCTACACTCATGAACTCACAGAGCTATGGCTGTCTTCACAAGACCTGTGCAAGGTCAATCCAGAGAACATTCTAGCATGAAGAAGTAGGGCTTTATAAGGCCTGACTTCTACCTATGGCACCACTGTTGAGGGGTCCTTGGAAAGGTAGAGTAGCTTTCTTTAAGAGCATGGCTGTGGGTATCTATGCTAACCATGGTCTATGATGATCCAACCCTCCTGAGTAACTGAGAAGCACACAATGAATTTGGTGGACTATTTATATTGGGATTGGATGAGGGGTAGGTCTGGAAGGATTTGAGGGTGCAGTGGAGGGTGAATATAATTAAAATACATTACGTGCCTTAAGAAGAATGAAAAAATGTGCAGAAATAAAAAATATATGAGTAAAAATTATCATCAGTTACTAATAAGTTTAAAGTCTATGTACTTTGATATGATATTAAATATATTTGGATCCATTTGTGAACTTAAAATTATGAAAGAAAAAGCATGTAATTCTAAAACATGAGTAATTTGCACACTTATTAAAGATTGATAGCAATATCAGAACATCACTAATTCTGTATGCAAAGTTAAATGAAACATTTTATGAGGAAACTCACAAGATATTAGGGGCAGATTATGGTTAACACAATATGGAGGAGAGAGACAGTAGGTTAGACTAAGGGTTTGGATAAGTTGTGACAAGTTTGAGAAAATAGTAAGGGTTTAGACAGGAATGAGTCTGCCTGGAAGCAGGAGCTGAGCTGTGCTTGGTGTTATTTCATGGTAGTATGTCCATTATCCAGAGAAAATTACACATGTTAAAATTAGAACTATTCCTTCCACTTCAAGGCTGGTGGAACTAGTCTTCTGGCTATCCAAGGACCAAATGCAGGGACGAAAGCCAATGAAGATAGGTGAGAAAAAGAACAGTCAATATTTTGGCCATCACCCTACAAGACCAGCCAAACACAGGGCAAGGTGGGACTCTATAAAGGAGCCTTGAAACTCCAATTAGATTCCTGAATTTTTGATTAGATGAGTCATGAGGAATTCAGAGACTAGAAGCCGACTAGTGTACATTTGCAAAGATTCCCTGGAGAAGAGCATGTCTCTCTTGATCCCAAAAGGAGCTGTGTGGTCAAGGAGACCCCAGCCCATTGCAAGAGGTGACACAGCTGGTCTAGGGACACAAGTCTAAAGACCAAGACAAGATCAAGAGGCTCGTCATATTTCTCAGAAAGTTGTAGGGCAGTGGGCTGTGAGAAGCAGCTGGGTGTTTGGTTGAGCATGAGTTTCGAACCCCGGAACCTTTATCAGATGGCAGGAGTTCAGCTCTGCTCCCAGGCCCTGGTACTGTTCACTTAACTTCAGTCCTCCAACAACCCCTCCCACAGAGAGGTTTATGACTGCCAGTCACGAGGAACGGTCCCTCAGGCTCTCCCACATGCAGATGAGGTATCTCCAAGCTCTCAGGTCAAGCCAATAGACATTATCTGCTGTCAGACCCTAACCCACCCCAAAACTGTATATAAGGGCTCTATTTAGGGGAAGTAAAGGCGTGCTCAAGAATCATCCTGGTATCTGAGAGTTTTTGTCACAAGAGCTGTAACACTTGGGGAGAGCCCTGCTCTCCCGGAACCTGCCTGGGACACCAAGCTGCCTCCTTGCCAGCTAGCCGGCAGCGGCGGGGGCAGGCAATCTCCCCTCCTGCTCGCACTCTGTGTCCTTTGGCCTCGACCTCCCGCATCAGGCTGGGCCAGAGACCTACAGACAGTGGAGACGCAGGCCGGAGACAGCTCAGAGACAGTATCGATCCCTCCCTGCTCTCACCCTGTTCCCAGTCGGGAGATCGTCGTGGGACACCCCCCAGAACAAGGGACCCACAGAAAGTAACCCTAGAGAAAACTTGGATGAACTAAAATGAATCTTAATTTGTGTATCCAAGTATTTTGTCTCAGCAACAGAAAGTAGAACACACTAGCTACTGATTGATCTTTTAATTGTTGTCTGTCTCAGGATTTCATGGTGGGTTATCCAGACTCTGGGCTTTGTGATAGAAGCTGCAGTGTGAGGCCTGTGGTTTTTAATCACGCAAAAGTCACATAGGAACACAAACATCTTTATTTGGCATCCTTACTTGTTTGTTTTTGCCAGGTTGTCTTTTTTTGTTACTGTTGTTTTTTTTGTTTTGTTTTATTTTTTTGTTTTTCTAAGCTATGGTCCAGGGTTTGTAATGGTTCTTTCTACTCTAAGATTAAATGAAACTGTGATAAACACACAGTGCTTGCTGTAGTTTTTAGATAAACACGAGTAGAATCATAGAAGGAAGAGGGAGCCTTTAGGCTTTTAGAAAAATTAACCTGTCTTGATGATTAAACTCCAGTCATCTCGGGCCTGAATACTCACAACATAGTTAAAGAGGAGCTACCAGGCATTACCTGCCTTGGTCCCTTAGAGACTCCTAATGGCTCCCTGACTCCTTCTGCTCATTGGGCCTGTCTGGTCTCATTCCTAAGTGAAAGGCTAGAGACCGTAAAGGTACAAATGATAATCACTCCAGGGCTGTGAACAGCTAGACCTATGACCAGGCCTGGTGAAGATTAGTAAGGAACAAGGCTCTCAAATTCAAGTTTAAAACGGAAAAGAGTAGCACGTGTCAGGAACAAGGGGAGGGATAAGAGGAAGGCTTGTTCTCTGCTCTAAGCCTCTGCTGACTGACCACAAGACCTTGCTAGGCTCTACCCTACCCTAAACTTAATCGTCTCAAAGAACAAGATGCCTACTGGCCAACAGTTCATTTTCAGGCTGGGCAAAAGTAGTTGGATCCAAGATGGCTGAGTGTATACCCGACAGCCTCTAAACAAACGTCACCATATTACTTCTTGGATGTTGAATGACACCTCCAGGGTGTTGACAACTGCCACAAAGATGACTGAAAAGATCGTGAGAAAGTGAAGAGACTTGTCCCCATATTCCTGGGAAATCTCCACTCATTCCAGGAAAGTAATGAATAGCTTCCTTCTTATTTCTTATGTCTGTAACTTTCCGATTCCCAGTATGTTGAGATATCAATCTCTTGTTTCTATTTTTCTGTTTTTAGTCAAGAATATAAATTCCCCTTGTTGCTTTGTCAGCACTGGGCATTGCTACTGGATTCAAGAGGGAAAATGGACATGGCTTGGGATCACAGACTGGCAACACCATCCCTCTTTGTTTCTGTTTCCCAACTATGAAGTCAGGATTGAATGTTTTGGAGGTGTTGGCCTCTAACTGTGCCCAATATGCAGTAAGTATTTGATTAGGGGAAACATAGATATACATTCATTTTTCAGGGAAATACAAAAAAATTAAAATTTTAATTCCGCCATATACAGTTTATCTTACCATGTGTTTCATAATGACAATTTTCTTCAAGTACTTCATGGTTTTTGACCATATTCTTTCTCCATTATCTTCTCTGGTCCTTCCTTCCTCCCCCTCTGTCTCATTAGTTCCTGTCCTTTTTCCAAATGATTCCTCCTCTGTTTTCACATATATGCAACACACACACACACACACACACACACACACACACACACACACGCATGTGTACATATGATATAAGATACTTGGCGATCTTTTAAACAATATTTTCCATATTATTAGTATTTAGAAACACCCTCTTTATTAGTGGTGCTAAATTTTGTCATGCAATGAGATGAGATGTGTTTTTCATTGCCTATGTGTGCGTAAACTATTTCTTATCTTTTTTTTCTCTGATAAATACTTTTTTGGCAAATCAATTAAAAAGTAAATTTCTAGAATACTTCTTTTGGCCATTTCCTTTCTTTTGTTACAGTCTTAACTACAGAGAGTATGTCCAATGATAGGATCTCTTTTAAGCCCCATGGATGTATATGTAGATGTATGTAAGTATATATGCATCTATCTATCTATCTATCTATCTATCTATCTATCTATCTATCTATCTATCTATCCATCCATCATCCATATCTATCTATCTATCTATCTATCTATCTATCTATCTATCTATCTATCTACCTATCTATCTTTTTTCTTTCTTTTCTTTTTTTTATTGGATATTTTATTTACATTTCAGATTCATCCCCTTTCCCCATTTCCTCTCCCTAGAAAACCCCTATCCCATGCCCCCTTTTCCTTTTTGCTTTTATATAATTTTTTAAAATGTTAGTCAAAGGCTTTATAAGTTTGGTAATGCTCAGTCAGAAGTGTAACCCAATATTCAGTCTAGATATATCAACTATCTTTGACTGGTGGAGACATGTGAACATCTGCCTCCATGTCCCCTCCCCTCTTTCTCTCTCTTTCTTTCTCTCATCACCTAGCTTCTCCTGTCCTTCTTCTCCTCCTCTCCTTACTCCTTCTCTTCCTCTCCATACTCCTCCCACCTTAGCTCCTCCTATATATCACCCTTCCTGTTAAAATAAAACTTTTCTCTTAAAATACAATTAGTGCATAATTGTGCCGATTTGTACCAGTGAGGTACTAGTTAGTCCTAATAACCAGCCCATCATGTTGTTGACTAACCAGAACTTCTGTCATCTCTCCTAACTAAAACACTTAGTTCTGAACCTGGATTTTTTCTTCACTTGGAATGAATGTCAGCTGAAAATGGACCATATAATTTCTATCTATCTATCTATCTATCTATCTATCTATCTATCTATCTATCTATCTATATATCTATCTATCTATGCTTATATGTCTATCTGTCTTTGAATGCTTTTAAACCTAGCACCAAAGTGTTTTTCTTAGCAGCCATCATGACATGGCTGTCTCCTCGGTGCTTCTTCATCCCCCAGTGTTCACTGGATTGTGTTAGTTCTCATTTCTAGACTGGGGACAGAACTTTTTATAATGAGAGAAGCACTATATATTGGCATTGTCCACCATGGTAGCAACTGGTCACAGCCACTCTTAAGGTTAGGGAATGTAGCTAGTAACACATGGGAGAGAACTGGAAACTTTATTTAGGTTTAAATTGTGCCCTGTGGTTAATTACTGGTCTAGTGGATGATTTAGTGCCAAACTCCATAAGCCCAGAAGAGTGGCTAGTTGGTTTCCCTAGAGTTTCTATAGGGCTCCCTGGGGCACTCTGCTGCAGGCAGGGAGATGAAGCAAGGAAACTTAGAAGGGTAATATTGGGAAACAGCCCTCTTTTCATTTTCTGTGTCATTTAGCTGTGTTCCTAAAAGGCCACCAGAGAGTGAAGAAAATATCTTCCAGGAGAGGAGATTTCTGTTGTGTAGTAATTTTCCTTTCTCCATTGTCAACATTTGTTATCTTGGTATTTTTAGACCAGGATGACCCAGGAGTCCTGAAGAAACACTTCTGTTGCTTTTCTGTCTAGTTTGAATATTGGTCAACAATACAGGTCAAGAATGGTTTTCTATACCCTTTTGTCCTTCAACTGTGGAAGACAGTCCAAGCTCAAGGTACAGGGGCTTATTTTCACACCTCCCCCAGGCCAGCCTTGTGTTCCATCACTTTTTGTGCTGAGCGTACAACAGGCAACCCTGTAGAATCCACTGCAGATCTAAGCTCAGCTCCTCTGTGATAGACAGTCAGCTCCTTTGCAAAGCGTGACTCCATCTGCTCAGCCCTGGCCACTGGGACCCAAATCAAACAAGACCAAACCGCCCAAGGAAACAGCTGCCAAATGGCCCTTGGCAGCTGCGGAACTGCCCAGTGGCCTACTCCTGACCACATCAGAAGAGAAATTAATGTCACACTGTATCATCCAGTTACTTAATTCTTGGCAAGCCCAGGCTACAGATAATCTCATTTGTAAATAGATTGAATCAATTCCAACCCCCTGAAAGAAAGAGGGAGTAAGAAATGGGAAGGGGTTTAATCTACTTTTAGGCTTGTGTAACCTGTTCGTGTTGGGAGAGTCAACCTAGCTTGGCCCTGTGGTCTGTTTATAATTGCTTTTAATTTAAGAAAAATCATTACTTGTATTTTGTAGATCGAAAAGATCAGGAATTTACATGTGTAAACAACCCCACACCATTTCCCTCTGAAACACGTGTTTTTTTCTGAAGGAGCTGGTCTGGTGGGAGGCGGCCCCTCCCTCTTACGGTTCAGTTTTGTGTCTGCCGAGTGTCCATCACTGCATTTTATGCATTTACATGGATTATTCTGTTTAATCCTTTTAACATGCTCCTGGAAGCAGAGACATTTTAAATCCCATTTGCTGATGAAACAGTTTAAAGGTAGTGAGGGTGGTGGCGGCTTCCTGAATGCTGCCCACTGGTTAGGTGACGGAGCTCAGGTGTAGTGCGAGCAGACAGATTCAGTAGTCCAAATTTCTACACTGTGCATGATTCAGACATAGATTGGTGAACAAAGGAGCTTGACTTTCCATTGCTGGAACTGTGCTGTGCACTGGGGTAGACAACTGCATTCTCCCTGGGTTCATTGATACATCTAGGTTTCTTATAATAGTTGTAAGGTGTACTGTTGATGCTTGTTCATGAAGCCTTCGAGCCCCACATTCATTAACTTTACATCCCACGTTAGTGTTAAAAAATGTACACAAATGCAAATAGAAAGCTGCCAATACCAGATTCTGTCCCCAGGATTCCCACTTACAGTCAGATCCTGAGGTATCTTTTGGTCCCGTGGGGGAAAACACTTAGCATTTAGAGCTACCAATAACAAGAAGAGAGAAAATTTTGAGAATGAAATGTTTCCCATTGGACTGGACATTAATCTGGGAGCTGGGGATTGAACTTTGGTCCTCATGCTTGCAAGACAAGTATTTTACCCTCTGAACCATCCCTCCAGCCCCTCAGAGTGGGTTTTTTCTCTTGTTTTCTTTTCTCTTTTTCCTTTCTTTTTCTTTTCTTCTGTGTTCCAATATTCAGTCTTGGCTGCCACAATCAGAGAGGATTCTTAAGCATATTTCCAGTATATCGCTGTGCTGACTGGGCCCTGTTGTGAAGGACTAAGTCTTATCTTGAACGCAGGCCTGATCATGTTTCTGCTGCACCTGACTACAGATGCAGCCCGTGTGTACAGTTCACCAGGAAGTTAACAGTCTACAAATGGCCTTGTTCTGTAAGGCAAGGCACAGACTCCAGTGGGTATCTCTATATTATTTCATCGACATGAAAACTTTTAAGCTTTACCTCTCTGTTTCTGTACTTATCGTAGAAAGGAACAGATAATGAATGAACCACACCAGCCATGGACTCTGAAGATTGTTTCCAGAAATGAAAAGATTTCAGGAACAGAATTCAGTAAACGTTGATTCTAGTTCCTGTCTATAGCTTGCTGTGGGGTTCTAAGAAAGTCACTTAATGTCTCTGGGCTCAGTTTCTTCACCATTCAAGATAAGGTGTTTGTGGCAGACAAACTAATATCCCAGCTCCAAGGTATTCCATGTTGATAGGAAGCATCTTTTTGTGCTTCATCCGGGAGCCTAAGGACCAACATGCATTTAGAACATTCTGACTCTGGCCCATTTCAAGTCAGAGCCTGACAGAGGCATTCAGTGCTTTGCCTGGTAAAGGGTTCTTGTGATTTACATCTTGTGGCATTCCTTTGTTAGACAAAATGATTTTGAAGGACAGCAGAGAGGCTGGATATGCTAGACCTAAATGTCAAAGTGTGCCCCTTGTGCCACAGTGAGCTGTGTGGGGTAAATCTCCAAGTTTAATGATCATGGTGGTTAAAATAACAGATGTAATGAGGTCTGTAAGGCACAGTTTCCTGCCTGCTCATCACGTGGGGTTTCTTTTAACATCAGCGGGAAAGCTGGTGCTGAGGTCCTAGGGTCCCAGGTTTCTGTATTAGTCGTGTTTGAGAAGGGGATGCAGGGGCCTCCTCTCACACAGCTTTAGAAGGTCTTTGTGTTTCCTCAGATCTTCCCTCTGAAGTGAGGCCACTGATGGGGCAGCCTCTGCATCTCGATTTCATTAGAAATGCTGAGTCTCGGTCCTACCCGGAGACCCGAATCAGATTTCGTATTTTAACAAGATCACAAGAAAGCCACACACAATGAAGTACAGGGAGGGCGGCGGGGAGCCACTGAACGTGTTGTTTGAGAAGGGCAAGGGCAAGAGTTGACTGTTGTTCAGCGGTCACCCTCTCAGGATGCCAGGCACTGCACTGGCTGCTGGGGCCAGGTTTGAAGGAGGCGGATCCATCTCCCTCTCAGAGATGTAGGACGACATGGTCAATTATTCTTACTAGACATGGAAGCTGCGAGCCTGGTGCCCTGGGCATACAGAAGAGGTGTGAGGATCTGGTTTGCTTTCGACTCCCCAAGGCGTTCAAGGCAGGCCGTGGCAGCTGCTGCAATGGAGTTGTCCCCCTACCCCCAACCGATTGGCTGCCTTTCTTAAATCACCTTACTGTCCTGAATTCACAACTAAAATATTCCACAGCTAAATTTTGGTAGCCACTTAAGCAAACACTTGCCCAGCCCCAGACTATGCATTGCTAGCCTCAGACGATGCATTGCTAGCCCCAGACTGTGCATTGCTAGCCCCAGACTATGCATTGCTAGCTTCTGTATAGTTAGAATGACCGTTCTGAAGCCATGGAGCTTCACTTAGGATCTTACACTTTGACTAGCAGCTTGATTTTATAAAGTTATCCACCACAGAGAAAAAACACCATGACTGAGTTGTAACTAGAGAAACATTGAATTATATATCTTTATGACTTGGGTTCTTTCACCTATATTCCAACCTTCCTCTTCGCCTACTATTAACCTCATCTGTCTCCTTTGTAAATATCACACTATACCCACACAGTCATTCAGATATATACAAGTGTGTACCTGATAGGCTAGGTTGTGCATGTGAGGGGAGCATGCGTTTTTCTTTTCTTTCTGAGTTTATGTCACATTGCTTAAAATTATACACGGCAAGTCCATTCACTTCCCACAAATTTCATGACTTCTTCCCCATCCATCCATCCATCCATCCACCCATCCACCCATCCACTGGACATCTACATTGTTTTCATTTTCTTGCTGTGGTGAATAAAACAGCAGTGAACATGAATGGCCTCTGTTTCAATAGTAGGTTACTGAGTCCACTGAGTTTGCCCATCAGTGGAAGAGCTGGGTCAAAGGACAGTTTTTATTTTCTATTTTTTGAGGGGCCTCCAAACTAATTTTCATAATGGCTGTATTGATTTGTTCACCCTACCGGCAGTGAATAAGGGTTCCCCTTTTCGCATCTTTTCCAATATTTGTCATTAACTTTCTTTCTTTTTGCAATTAAATGTAATTATTTAATTTCTCCTCCCTCTTTTACATCTATTCCCTCCTATGTACCCTACCCCTTTGTTACCTCTCAAATTCATGGCTTCTTTTTCTTTAATGGTGTGTGTGTGTGTGTGTGTGTGTGTGTGTGTGTGTATAAATATGCAAATACAACTTGCTGAGTCTGTTTAGTTTTGCATGTATGTGATTTCAGGACTGATAACCAATAGGGGCCTCATCTCTGGGGAAGACTAATTTTCTGCTACTCAGTAATAATTTAAAGCAGGCTTCTTTTTGGCCTCTACTCTGTTTGTTCAAAGGTAGGCAAACTACGGACCACAGACTAACTCCAGCTTCCTACCTATCTTCCTGCTTTCTCTTCCTTTCCTTCCCTTTCCTTTCCTTCCCTTCCCTTCCCTTCCCTTCCCTTCCCTTCCCTTCCCTTCCCTTCCCTTCCCTTCCCTTCCCTTCCCTTCCTTTCCCTTCTCTTCCTTTCCTTTCCCTTCTCTTCTCTCTTTTTTTTTCTTAGTGGTAGTTTTAGAACCCAGGACCTTGTATATGCTTAGCAAACTCTCTACTGCTAATACCCCCCAAACCTTTGTGATTGTTGAGACAAGGTCTTGTAGAGATCAGAGTAGCCTTCTTATCACCCAGGCTGGCCTTGAGTTCCCAGTTGTTCTGACTCTGCCTCCTGAGACTGAGATTATAGTACCACGGTGATACCTAGCCTTTTGTGTAACTGTGTAACTACTGTTTTATCAAAATGCTGACATGCCTGTTTTCTCTGCTTATTGTCTGGCTGTTTGGCCATACAACATCAGGCTTGTATCGGGCTTGCACTAGAGATGTCCTGACTTTGCTTTGGGAGGAGACACTCTTTATTATTGGGTCCTTTGGGTAAGATATTTGCAGCCTCATTTTCTTTCTTATTAGATTTATTTACATTTATTCCCATGTATTTGTTGGAGTGTATGCTCATGCTCTCTGTCTCTCTGTATTATCTATCTATGTATGTATCTATGTATGTATCTATGTATGTATCTATGTATGTATGTATGTGTGTATGTATGTATGTATGTATGTATCTATCTATCTATCTATCTATCTATGTATGTATGTATCTATCTATGTATCTATGTATGTATGTATGTATGTATGTATGTATGTATGTATGTATCTATCTATCTATGTATCTATCTATCTTTGTATCTATGTATCTATGTATCTATCTATGTATCTATCTATGTATCTATGTATCTATGTATCTATCTATGTATCTATCTATGTATCTATGTATCTATGTATCTATCTATCTATCTATCTATCTATCTATCTATCTATCTATCTATCTATCTATCTATGTACCTATGTATCTATCTATCTATCTATCTATCTATCTATCTATCTATCTATCTATCTATCCATCCATCTATCTATGTGTCTGTCCATCTGGGGAGGGTAGCAATTAAGGAAGTTTCCACAGTGTATGCTGAACAAGCCTTCTAGATGCTCCGGATAACATAGGAAGTTTGAAAAACACCAACCACACTGGTTTGCTCTACAGGTGTTTACACAGACTCATCTCTCTGCTCTGGTTATCCTTAGGTGATGTGTGGCTTATTTCTTCTATCCTTCAAGCCTCAGCTCCAAAGATGCTCCTCCATAAAGATCCACCTTTAACAAGCAGACCAAAGGCACTACACCAGCCTACCTGTCTGTGCCCTCACCCTGTCATTTCTTATGATGTCGTTATTTTCTTCCGCTTTATGTCTTTCTAAAGGTGACTAAATGCATATATTTATAGGGTAACATATGATATTTTGATGTGCATATTGTGGAATGGTTAAATTAGGCTAGTTACCATATCTATTCTCTCATCTTGTTTGTGAGTCCTACTGAAGTTATTCTCTTCTGGAATTTGGAGTGGTGGCATGAAACCCAGGGACATCTCTTCTGTTCCCCACCGGCATGTCCTTGCTAGCCTCTCTTCCTTAGACACAGGAGTCAGGAATATGGGGATACAAGAGATCATCAAAGGGCAGGGGTCCTTTCCTCTGAATGCTCTGCTTCTTTCCTGGTGTTTAATGTTGCAGACACTGAAGTTGCCATCAGTAGGGAGACTTGAGCAGTCTGCTGGAAGGATCCTGAATGTCAAGGTCATCTCTAAGTGCAAGACTGGTCCAGTATCTGCATAGATGTCTGAAGGTTGCCTTATGTACCTGTGGTGTGTGTGATCCAATGATACATGATCAAGAATTGCTAGCCAAGACAAATACATCATTTCTTGTGTCCTTGTTTTTAAGGTCCTCTTTGAAATAAGGCAGATATGAGATTGATGGTTATATTAAGCCAGGCCCTCCTTGTTCTAAGAATTAGACAATAATAAGGGATGCTGTTTTCCCAGGCACTTCGGCTCGGGACTTTGTAATTACTTTCTTCTTGATAACATCCTGGGCCAGGTTGTTTTTATTGCTTGCAAAGGAGCGCCCTGACGTTATCTAAGAAGTCAGTCAGAGGCACGTTTATAAAGGTATTGACCCTGAGGTAATAATAAAGTGTGTGGTCGAGGGAGTGTGGAGGCATATTGGGTTTGTCACTGGGGAGCAGGAGGGTGGGGGAGAACTGGAGAGCTAAAACCTAGCCAGTGATTGAAGTGCACGGGGTGCTTTTATTTTCTTCTGACTTCCGGAGGCCAGAAGCAGTTAGCGGAGCACAGATAACCCTCTGACCAGCCTTCCCATGGCTTTCCTGGAGGCAGTTCAGTAGTTTGCAAAGCACAGGAAGAAAAGAAAGGGGTCGAGAAGAAACTTGGGCTCTACTGCTGAGATCTTGGGTCCCCACAGAAAAAGTTGGAGCCACAGGCTTGTGCACGGACACTCAACTCTCAGGTGTGAACTATACTGACTTATCTTGGGAAAGGCCTCGAGGAGTGTCTTTTTTTCTACTTCTCTGAAATAAATGTCGTGAAAATGAAGTTAGCTCCTGCCTTTAATTGAAGATGAGAGACAGTGTAGGATACATGGGAGGAAAGTGGCTGACAACACGCCAAAAATCTCACAAAGTCCCGCTTCTAGATTGTAGCTGCCTGCTGCCACGATCACCAGGTTCTCCTGAGACGAAGCCTAGGAATTAACGGGAAAGAGGGCGAGAGAAACGTGGGGCCAAGACAAAGTATTCTGGTCAAGACCGGAAGTTTAATAATTTGCTTTCACATATAAAGGGGAAGCCCCACCCCCCCAGAGTCTCTTCTCGGTACCGCCCAGGGGCTAGGTGAGGAGATAGTAGTCCGGAAGGTGTCAAGGCTAGCTCAGCAGGCAGTCCATTCTTCTTAGCTCAGTAGCAGACCTCAGGGTGCCAAGACTGGCAAGGCAATGCCTCCTTCTAGGTCCTATTGTTGTTTGGTCTTGTTGTGGTCAATGACTTGCAGGCCTGCTTAGGCCTGGGGGAAGGGCACACCAGATCACAGCCCAAGATGGCAAATGGATGTCTTTAGACAACCTTGACTTACTGGCCATGGCTGACTGAACTGCTAGAGGAAGGACCCACAGGTCATTTCTAGCCTCAGCAACAGAAAAGCATCACGACTGACTAGTCATGTCTCCTGGGGCTGTGTGTGTATTAGGAGATAGACATCCACCTGCTATAGTAAAGTTAGGAAAAGTGCCATACCGTACAATTCTATGGCACAGTTAGGTAGTCACGTCTTTCTTTTTTTTCTGTTGTGTGTCTGTGTGTTCTATATGAGCACATTCATGTAGGCACCCATGAGATGGCACCCTAGAGCTCCAGTTACAAATGTTTGGGAGCTTCCTAGGTGGGGACCAAACTTGAGTCCCCTGGAAGAGCAACAGGTGCTCTTAACCACTGAGCTATCCTCTTAGTCTCTTTTAAAATAATGGCCAGAGAGAGGAATAATCAATAAAAGGTATACTTACTCATGTTGTGTTCTGTAGGAACATATACGTTCATGTAGTCTAAGCCTGAAGAGCTAGCAAACCTTTCCTATAAGTGACCCCGGTGAATAAATGCTTTAGTTGTCGCAGGCTATGCAGAGTCTGCCGCAACCGTTGATCCCTCTACAATAAACAGGCAGCCATAGATCATATGTGTATGAATGGGCATGGCTGCTTTCCAATAAAACTTTATGAAAAATAGACGGTGGGCCAGATTTGGCTCGTGAATCACAGTCTGCCCTTCTCTAGCGTAAAGTGGCTGCTGATGATATCTGTTGGGGAGGGAAGGCTGGCATAAGGCTGCTTGGATGGATGGATGCCCATGGCGGTAGGCTAAGAATGCGTACGTGGAACAGCTTCTCTGGCTACAGCCAGGTGTCTAATCTGTGAGGAGCAGCTCTCGTACAGAACGGGATGATCCTGCTGCTTTGGTTTCGGGGGGCGGGTGGGGGGGAAAAGGAAGGGTTTACATCTCTTTTGGTTTGCAATTATGTAGTTCTTCCTGGAGTATGTTCAATCTTGACATACTGTGCAGCTGATTTAGAAGCATCCCAGAGACTATGTTCTTCTTATAACAAGCAGGAACAATGAAATAATGACAAAACAGCACAGAATCATTGCGAGGCTTCCAACTAAAGCCTCAATAGGTATTACAGTTGTGCCGTTCAAGAGGGCTCCTAAGTCTGGCCTTACAGGACCAGCTTAGTTTGTGGCCTGCGAGTTCTTTATGGAGACCTAATGATCTTCTCTAGGCTTCTTTCCCTAACTTGGTCCACAGTGCCTGGCATGTGGTAACCATCAGTCCCATTTTACCATCTAAAATCACCCCTGTACCTTTATTATCTTACACTGTACCTGCTACTTTTTCCTATGTAGTGTCTATCTGTATCTGAAATATTATTTTTGTATGAGTTTGTATATGCAAAGCTCTGTGTGTGTGTGTGTGTGTGTGTGTGTGTGTGTGTGTGTGTGTGTGTGCGCACGCGCGCGCGCGCGCGCGCAAGCACATGGAGGTTGCAGGCTACTGTATGGGAGTTAGTTCTCTTTTTACCAAACAGAACTCAGTCTTGGTGGCAAGTACCTTTACCCCACTGAGCATCTTGCTGGTGCTCTGCCTTACATTTCGAGACAGAGACTTCCGCTGGCCATGGATATTACTGACTCAGCTAAGTTGACTGGCTAACAAGTTCCTGGGGTCTACTTGTTTCTGCCTCTCCAGTGCAGGATTGATAGGTACAGGCCACAGTGCCCCATTTTTTATGTGTTAATGACCTCATGCATGCGTGGCAAAGTACTTTATCAACTCATCCATCTCCCCAGACCTAGCTAAAATACTCTTATTTCTATTCTCCACTGGAGTGGATACATTCTGAATACAATGACTCTTGTATGTTCTGTACTCAGTCTGTGACAGGCACACAGATGGTAACTGGTCAGTGAATATCTAATCACTAGCGATCACCAGAGGAGCTGTTATAGGAAGCAAAGTTTGAGTTTCTAGTATTGGTTCTTTAATACAATTAAAGGCAAGAGCGGATGAGAACCATATTTTGATGACATCTTGCCTGTGAGACTGTGAAGCTGTGTTCTGCTGTTGTGAGCAAGTGTGTGTTTCTGATGCTGTGTTGTCTGGTCTGATTTTGGAAGGTTTGTTCTATACAGCTACTGCTTCTTGCCTTTCTCTTTTACTACCACCACTACCTCCTATTCCTTCCTCTCTTTCCCTCTCCCTCTCTCTTCCTCCCTCTTCTTCTCTCCTCTCATTCCCGCTCCTCCTTTTACTCTTCCCCCTCTCCTTCTGGTCCTCCCACTATTCTTTCACCCTGTTTCCTTCCTTCTCTTTCTCCTTTATCCCTTCCTTCCCTCCCCATCCTTTTATTCCTCCCCATTCCTCTCCTTCTTTCTCCTCTTCCTCTACTTCCTTCTCAATTCTTCATCTTTTAAGTTCTCATCCTCTATAAAAGGCTACCAGTGATAGACTGGAGGACAGCATTTAAGGTTCCTAAGAATGTCTGTCATGAGCTTTGCACAAGGCATCCATCATGGGCTTGTGTGAGAGTGACTGCGAGGAATGACCAAAAGGGAAGAAGCTCGCACATAATTCAAAAAGACCTTTTCTCACATTTGACCTCTGTTACTCATGATTCCAAAAACCGGGAGCCACTGTCCATGTCAGGGACTAAAATGCAGCAGGTAGAATACTTGGACTGGTCCCATAATTCTGGGCCATTGTGCCATAGAAGGCTAGGAAATGGGCTTGGTGTTTACTACAGGGATGAACTCTGTCTGAAAATGTTTGGTTCTTGTGATGCTGACTTAAGCTCGCCTCGTGGATAGGACCAGGACAATGATACTGTGAAAGGGTGAACTTTCCTGGGAGGAGGCAGAATAGACATGCTCAAGGCTGTGGGGTTCTGGCCACATGCACTCAGCTCTGCTGTCGAAACTTAGATGCAGCCCTAGATGCTAGATGGTGCGGTGTGTTCAGATAAAACTTTAGTAGAAACAGGAAGTGAGCCAGATGGGGCCCCTGGGCTGTGGTTGGCATACACATGTTATAGCACAGTCAACAAATAAGAATTTGGAATCATGCACACCTGTTTAAGGGCCAGCTCCATGGTTTCTTGGCCATATGAACTCAAAGAGGCCATTGGGTTCCCTGAGAGTCTTTTCTCTTTAGTTGGACATTACGACGTTCCTGAAGAGGAACATTCTGAGCACAAGCCCTGTTGCCTCCATTTTATCTTGAAGCCTGTACCTAGAAATAGAATCTCTATGTAGGGACACTATCAACAATATCATTTTAAGGTCAAACATCAGACTTTAACTTTCCAAAATGTGATTCTCTGGCCAACCAAGGTGCACCACGGCAAGAGACTGATGTACTAAAAAACTGCTTTTGAAATCATGGAATAAACCAGCCCGCAACACAAAGCTTTAATGAATGTTTGGCTTCCCATCCCACCCTCAGATGCCCCAAGCAAATAAGACAGATTTTTAAGCCAGGCTTCCCGTATGAAATGTTGCAGCCTGCAGTTCACGATGCTGTACTGAGCCTGTTCTCATCTTCCTACCCGGGTGTTTCCTCTGCTGTCCATCACCACAGTGGCCGCTCAGCAGAATGCAGGGGGCTGCTTAATGAGGGGTGAAGACAATATGGACTTGGAGATGCGGCCGGTCGACTTTTCACAGTTGGTAAGCAGCGTTGCAGGTGCATTCTCTTAATGAGGGTTAATTTGTCTCATATTTTAATCTGACAGAAGCTGGTGGTGTCGTTCTGTAGACCTTGGAGATTACTGCCTTGTTCTCGGTGGCTCAAAGAGAGAAAAAAAATAAAGCATGATTTTAGGTTTATGGAAACCATAAAGCATCGGGCTGGAGGTGGGCTGGAGGTGGTATGAAAACCTTGGCTGTCCAGAATCACATTTACCGGGAGAAAAGGCATTTTAGAAGAAAAGGTGAAGGAGTCTTAAATTATGTTGCTGGAAAATTTCAGTTTCCAACTGTGAACTTTACAATGAGTTGAATCAAGCAAACACACTCGAGGTGTGAGTTTGCCTGGTACAGCTTCACCTATTTCAGATACTGCTGTCCTGAGGGACTGGGTTCGGTGGCTCTTGCTCTAGATGTGAGCACAGAGTGTTTCTGAAAAAGCTGTTTTTTTTTTTTTTTTTTTTTTTTTTTAAATCATAAAGTAACACTGTGCTTGTACGAAAGTCAAAGTAAAGAAATCTAATTGATTGAGTTTTTTTTTTTTTTTTAAATCTCAATTCTCAACCACAGATTTTTCAGATATAAGCACTGTTGAGGTGTTTGGATATGTTTTGGGGTTTTGAGGGAGACATATGAAGGAGTCCATGCATGTATTTGTGATTTCCAGGGTAGTTCTTCTACTTGAACAGGATAGAAACCCAGTTCAAACTAGCTGCTTAAGCCAAAGGGAATTCAGAAGCTTAGGGTACTAGGGAAGGCCAGGTGTCCATCTAGATTCTGTCACAATTGGACGCTTCTCTATTGTGAAAAATTGGCTTTTCATTCCAGTTTGATGCAGAGGAATGGAACAGGACCCCCGTCCCTTCTCTGTGGAAAGCAGGTTGTGTATATAGTGTGCCTGCTTCCATAGAAGACTCCTCCTTATCCAGGCTTTAGAAGAACAGCGCTGTGCTGTGCTCGGACCAACCGCTGTTACTCATGAAGACTCTAACAGGCTGGACTCAACGTCAGTCTTTATCTCTGTGAGCAGAGTGGGTGGGGCAGCTAAGATTGGTTACTGCAAACCTTAGGACCACATAAACTCGAGGAAGGAATTGTTGGTTTCAGAAAAGAGGGAAAAAGAATGCCAGTCAGCAGATACATGTATATGAAAACACACACACACACACACACACACACACACACACACACTCACACACACTTATTTAAAAGGAATATATAATCTCTACTATTTCATAGCTTCATGTGTTTCTTTACATTTTACATATCCTTTTCATATATGAATTCTTACATCTTTGTTATTAAGTGCTATGTGATATTTCTTTTGGTATATGTGGGGAACATACAGAATACAGCGAGGCAGTGACCAGAGCCTGGGGACATGGACTTGGGATTCTGTGGATGGCATGTTTCTCTGTAGAAGTAGTTGAACATTTATAGCCTCAGGACAAAAGACAGTTATAAATTAATAGTTTGCCAAATAACGTTAGAGACTTCGGGTAGGCAGGCTATAACAAAGTTGGGTAAACAAAGTACCTTGCAGATGATGTCTTGGGTTGGAGTTGGTGGAAGCTAGTGATCTGCTGAGTTAAGCAAGCCAAAGGTCTTATCTGGTAGTCCAAAGGATGCTCTCAAGGTGAGTGCAAATGCCACTAAGGGGACTAACAAAAGCCCAAGATAGTTTGGGTTTTCAGTCTACAGCACTTCCAGTCTCCACCATCATGGAAATTCTACTCTGTCAGGCTACAGACTCTCCAGCACAGGTGTGGCTTTTCCAGGAAACTTCAGTTGACAGTGATATTTAGTTCCTATCAAAGAAAGGTCTGCTAAATAAAAAAAAAAAAAAAAAAATCACATGGCTTCCACTTTTGAGACCTTAAAAATTCAGGCCTTGAAATTTCCTTGTGTATCTTTGGTAGCTTTTTCCTGGCCTCCTAATTTCATTACGGAGATTTAAAAGATGGGTCCAAGATTTCCATACATTCAGAAGAACCCTTGCCTGGCCCTTTACTGCTTAGAACTCCTCCCCTTTGCTTGAAAATGAGAAGTCTTAGCCCCTAAGCAAGATAGAATATGTTTTGTATTGAATCATTTTTACTCCAGGTAAATAAACACTCAGAATCTCTGCTATGTGAAGGGTTTGGTAGGACATGGGAGGAAATTGTGAACTCCTCAGGACAGGGCATTGTTCCCTCAGCCTCAGGGATTCTTAGGGACAGAGAGAGGAGAGGGAGGGGGTGAGTCAGAAGAAATTTATCTCAGGCATTCTACGGAATCCAGCTGTGTGTTTCTTTTCCTCCTAATGGCTGAATATGTTTTTGAGAAATGCATCATTAGGCAGTTCTGGCACTGTGTGAAAATTACAAAGTGTACTTACATCGGCTATGATGGCTACAGCGTCACTCAGGAATATAACCTGCGGCACCATGGTTACCATATGGTCAACCACCGACACACAAAAGAATTACTGATTAAAGCCTTACCTATTGAAGATCCTCCACATTTTCAGGAAGAAGGATTGAATTATGCTGTAGAAATTCCTTTAGATTTATTTATTTTATGTGTATGAGTGTTTTGCCTGTACATATGTATGTGTACCACACTTGTGTAGCATCTGTAGAAGTCAGAAGAGGGCGCTAAATTCCCCAGACTGGAGTTTCAGATGGTGGTGAGCCACACTACCTGTGTCCTGGAATCTGAACCCCATCTCCTGCAAGAACAGTAAATAAGTGCTTCTAATAACTGAGCCATCTCTCAAGCCCCCTATCATAAGACGTTTTATATACAGATTAAAAAAAAATACCCAAGTTGCCAAGAAACACAAAACTTCCTGCCTCAACAAAGACAGAATTCCCCAGATCTTAAGTGTGAATACTGACACCACCTCCAGGGCGTATCATCTTAATGGTACTTCTTTGCTAAACTGGAATCTTCAAAGGTCTTTCCGGCCAGAAGCCTGGTCTTTTCTTAGGTCAACCCAGCCTTACTCCCTCTCGATCTCGGCTCTGCTACTTAGGGCCTCCTGGTTTGCTCCCAGCTGGGGTTTATTAACTGTGGAGCAGGGGTATGGTCTAAAGTTCCCGATTTCTGTTTATGTCTGACTAGAAGCTTGTTTATCAGACTCCTCACACCTTAATTATGAAACCCGAAGATGGACTTTGAAATGGAAGCCAAATCTCGTTAAAGACTTAATCACAGGTTTTGAAGTCCTGTAATAACTTGTGATCTCCTTGCTTGTCTGTTTCCCTGCCACCTTCTGTGTCCTTATGAAAAGCATGCTTGGTATCTACGTTTCTGTAAGATCACTGAACCACAAGAGTTTAGCTCTAGCATAAACCAGTTCAGATTGTAAGGGTGTGTGTGTGTGTGTGTGTGTGTGTGTGTGTGTGTGTGTGTGTGTTAGGAACAGCTCGTGGGAGTTGGTTTTTTCTCCTTCTACCATGTGGGTCCTGGCGGGAACACTCTAGTGCTTAGATTTGGAGGCAGGCTCATTTATGTGCAGAGGCATCTCAATGGCCCCTGAGCATCATGAGATGCAGGTGTGTGAGCATGGTGATAGAGTTTGGTTTCCTCTTTCCCTAGAATCAAGGAGACTTCAAATCTCATTCCCATGGGTGCATGAGGCTCTTCCTTCAATGAAAGCAAGCATTCTCTCCTGAGACAGGTCATGCTAAAAGCTGCCTGAGGGTGTAAAGGCTGTGATAAGGTGAGGGAACCCAACTTGTGGTTCAAAGCTGTTCATCTTGAATTTACCCGACCAAGGTTAAAAGCAAACAGGGAATCATGGGGTAAGAGACTTGGTAGGCTTCACTCTATGTTTGTATTTTGTCTGCTGTAGTGAGTTCTTCCTTTTGTCCATTTGTCCAGTCACGTGTGAGTGACTCCCTTTTATCCTGATCTAGGCTTTAAAGCTTTTGAAAAATCAAACTGTCCTTTATTTTGACTGTTTTTCATCAAACACAAATGCTTACAAATACACCAAGGCACAGGTCAGAAATCAATTCCATCTTCCTAAAATTACTTGCATGCGCTAGACGGCTGCTCCGGGGAACGAGTTCAATATCTTGTATTTTACTCTAAGAGATTACTTGTTTATCTTCCTAATGTCTGGAACATGCTATGGGATATGTTTTCTTATAAAGCAAAAGAAAAAAAATCACAACTGTTCACTGGGAGCAGAAGAGCGAGCTCAATGTTTAACTGTGTTCAGATCCAGCACTGGGCAGACCAGATAGGCAGACAGACTCTGTGTGCTGCTAGGTTACTTGCCTGGCTCCTTGTGAGGCTAAGAAATCCTTGTCAAAGGGTTTAAATCCCTTGTCCCCAGATGATGCACAGTCACTACATTAGTGATAGTGTCACCTTGCACACAGGTAGACTTACCTCCTCTTCTCCCTCCTCTTGTTTGAGATAAGGTCTCATGTAGTGCAGGCTGACCTCAAACCCACTTATAGCCAAGAACAGCATTAGTTCCCAACCCTTTACCTCTACCTCTTGTGCTGAGTATTGAGATTCTATGCAAACACCAACATACCCAGGGCTCCATTCTTGCTATGCATGCTCTCCACCAACTGAACCGAGTTCCAGCCTCAGTTTTTCCTCTTCTTTTGAACACACAGAATATTTATTATCAAGTTTCTTTGTCCCATTGATAGCTGTCTCTACTCATTGTGAGCTGTGTCTTGGTTTGACCCCAAGCCTTCAAGTATCCGAGTCTTACAATTTACCTTCAAAAGGGCATATGTGATTTCAAGGTCATTTTAAGCTCTTTTCTCATCTGAACCCAAACTGTTACCTTGTATATATTATATATCTTCTTTTGGAGTTTGGAGAAGGGAAAGATTGGTCCCAGACTTCTGTGGATTTCTAAGTTCTTGAATACTCAAGTCCATCATAGCAAGAGATGAAGTCTTTATCGTCCATTGCGTCCTCTCGGGTACTTTAAGTCTTTGTAGGGAATGTATGACACATGGATTCTGTAGAGATGCTTAATGCATGTGCTATGTGTGCTGTGTTGCACTATTGAGGGGGCAGGAAAATGTTAGTACATCTTCCATATAGATAAAATCTTCCCTGAATATTATTTTTAATCTGAAGTTGTTGTAAAACTCATAGGTACAGAAGGACAGTTCTACAGGATGGAAATGAGTAGAGCCACAGTTCTTATGGCTCACGTGTGTTTACTCTTCCATCCACCCACGTGTATCAAAAACACAGTATGGATTGGCACTGTGGTTGTTGCTGGGACATACTAGCAGACTAGACAATTGGCTTCCCAGTGTTATAAAGGTCAGGGTTTATTAGAAGAAGGAAAAAAATGGATAAATTATTAATAAGTAGCAAGGAACTTTTAAAAGGCAATAAAATAATGTCACATAGTGGTAATCACCGTGAAAGAGATAAATCAGATGGTATAGAGGGGGCAGAGGTGGAGCAGAGCCACTGTGGTGTATGACATGGCTAGAGACGGTTTTCCCGAGAACTGTAACTTAAAGAGCATTTGAGCTTCGGAATGCAGATCACGCAGAAATCTGAGGAGGGGCATAATAACAACAGAGAGAAAGCTCCAAGTGGGAAGCAGCTGGGTGTTGGAGGAGCAGCAAAGAAGGTAGGAGGGAAGGACAATGAACAAGGAGAAATGAGCAGGTTGCCCCACTTACTATGACTGGGCATATCTGCTAACCGGCATACGCTTTTTTCCTTCTCTGTGGGGGCAATGACAATCCTCCTCTACTTTGTCTGAGGGACTTAAATGAGCTAATACTCTCAAAACACTAGGATCAATGTCCAGCATCCATCAAGTATCATAGAATTATTTTCAAGATAAGCACATTTTCCCCAGTAGTAGATCAAGAAGTCCGTGAGATGACATTTACTCTCAGTAACCATGTTCCTTCATTCACAACGACATCACAATGTCAAGGGCATCACATGGAAGTAAAATGGCTGAAATGCTGATCGAGTTCAATCTCCTCGTCTCAGGGAAGAAATTGATCCTTCCTTGAAGATTTCATTTAAATTATTCATGAAGGGTAACATCTGAGATGGTGTTCTTGCAGCAGGACAGACACACACAGCTGCCAAAGCTGAATTCTGCTAGATGTCTTTCTGGACACCCACATTTGACATTTGTGTGTATATGTTAACTCATATCTTATAATATAGAAATAAAAAACCTTCATGTGTGCATGAACCTTCATGAGTATATGTACACCATGTGCATATAAGAACCCACAAAGACCAGAAGAGGCCATTGTATCCCCAGAAACTAAAGTTAGAGGCAGTTGGGAGTCTCTATCTGGTTGTTGGGAAACCAACTCAGGTAGGACCTTTCCAAGAACAGTAAAGACCCTAACCACTGAGACATCTTTTCAGCATCACAATTTTAACTTTAAAATGCTATTAAAAAGCATATGGTTTGGGGAGGCTGGAGAAATGGCTCAGTGGTTAAGAGGATTGACTGCTCTTCCAGAGATTAAGAGTACTCTCCCAGAGGTCCTGAGTTCAAATCCCAGCAACCACACGGTGGCATACAACCATCTGTAATGGGATCTGATGTCCTCTTCTGGTGTGTCTGAAGACAGCGACAGTGTACTCACATATATAAATGAAATAAAATCTTAGGAAAAGAAACATATGGTTTTTCAAAAATAGAGTTAGAATAATTCCTAACTACATTCTAAATATTTATCTTCAAAGACACAAATCAATATAGTCCTCATCCTGTATCAAGGAAACTTGTCTTTGCAACAGAAACCATTACAGACACCACAATCAAAATGCAGAGTTATGAGCCCAGCCCAAATGGATACATCTACAAAACTATTTCTGCACCCAAGGCTCAGGGATCATTGCAAAGGAGGCGGAGTCGGAGACTGTGAGAGCCAGAAGAACAGGGGCATTTCTAAGAATGTCAGAAGCTACACCCATTAAGTCTCACCAACACTGCTGCCCAAACACGAGTTGAACAAGGACAACAATAGACATATTAATATGGATGGAGGGCTGGAGGCCTCGGTTACACATACACTGCAGTCAACTAAGGAATGCGGAGAGTGGGAGGATCTCTTCCCTGGGAAGAGCACACAAACAGGTTATTCAATCACCAAATGATCAGCCCTAAAAACATGTAAGTGACATTTTACACTGAGCAGGTTGTACCATGTTCAGTAACAGAAATGTGTATATCTACATTACAACAGTTAAGGAAAAAAGAAATTTATTTGAATGAGAGAGAGGAGGAGTATATGGAAGGGTTTGAGGGAGGAAGGGGAGTGGGGAAGATGGTTTAATATTATAATCTCAAAAAAGAGAAATGTAAGAATACTGTGTTAAATACATTAGATATAAACATTTATACCTCAACTATACCATTTTACATATAAATATGAGTCAATGACATCATATTTTCTATCTATCTATCTATCTATCTATCTATCTATCTATCTATCTATCTATCATCTATTTAATGTGTATGAGTGTTTTGCCTACATGTATATGTATGCATTACCTATGTGCGTACAGTATCCATAAAGGCCAGGGAAGTGGGTTTAGTCCACTGAGACTAGAGTTACAGATGGTTGTGGTCCACCATATGGGAACTGTGAACCGTCATGAGGATGCTGTGAGCCATCACGTGGGTGCCGAGGTCAACCCCAGGTCTTTTGGAAGAACAGCCAGTACTCTAACCAATGGGCCATCTCTCCAGCCCCAGGGGTCAGTGGCTTTAAGAACCATGAATATTGGTGCTGTTGTAGAAAGTCTTATTCTTAAACTTGCTAGTTTTCATTTATAACTTCCTTTTAATTGTGTGTATTAACCTCATGTTCAAGAATATTTTCTTCAGCACTATGTATGCTTTTCTTAGTCTTGGCTTGGCATTTCATGGAGTTATAAATAGTTTGGAAATCTTTTTCCTCCTTCTGTTCTTTTGTTTCATTGTCCCAGGGAAACTGAGTCTCTGAAATATTTTATCTCAATTGCCAATTACTAAAACATGGTCCAGAGCCATATCAAACTGCAGCTCTATGCATCTGCATTTCCTCATAGCTTAGGATGCAGAATGATCCTTTCGTTCATGAGGAAAGAGACCCCTCGATCAGGAGCACAAGCCATCAGGCAGTACTTGATGATAGCCACCAAGGGTTCCACGGTGGCCCAAATGTGACTGATGAATTACGGAGGCACGTTACTTCTTTAAATAAAGCCCGTCTGTGAGGACTGCAATCTGCTTAGTCTCGTATCTGTTTGCCTTCCTTCATAATTTGAGTGCTACCCAGATGTGACTGGGTAAATAACAGCAATGTGGTTTTTAATCAGACACCTGTCCATCCCATCACAACTGTTAGGCTTCACATGACTCCCACCGCATATGGGTCAGTGCTGGCAGCCACACACAGCCAAGCCACCCTTTAATGGCCGAAAGATGTGAGGAGTAGTCCACTGGATGCTGGAAGCCTTCAGCTTCCATGGATCAATTCGCAGTTTAGCCCATACTCCATGCTAGGGAGTATGGCTGTGCAGTGCTGTTTCAGACTGATTGGAGGGCTCTCTTTCTACATCAGGGCCTGTTGCATAGAACATTAGGTCTAACCTGTGTGTTTAGTGATGCTGACTGCCAGAGCAAGTACTATTATTGTTACTCTTTGTGTGTGATTGTGTGTGTGTGTGTGTGTGTGTGTGTGATTGTGTGTGTGTGTGTGTGTGTGTGTGTGTTTACATGTGTTCTTCACCTTAATTTTTGAGATAAGATTTCTCATTGAACCAGTTTGGCTGGATTAGCTGGTCACTAAGCCCAAGGGACTCTCTTATCTCTGTTTCCCTAGCCTTGGGAATACAATTTTGGACATAAAAACAGACATATAAAACAAAACAATAACCACTGAACCCTCCAAAATCGTCAGAAGAATTACATTTTGTGACAGATAACAATTACAGAGAACTCAAATTCAAATTTTGGCATTTATAGACATTGTCTATCACACCGAAGTGTGAATTGTTTATTTAGATATTATGGAGGAATACTTTCCTACTCAGCAGCCGAGTAGACTCTTTGAGATGGAGACTCCCCTGTGAATGATAGTGCACACAGGGTACTGACTGCCTAGCTGCTGTTAGAAGGCCTGCCTCTTGAGCATGATACAGTTAACCTCTGTTAGGCAGTGAGTATGTTCACCGCTAGTCACAGTAGTGAGCACATCTTTTCATTTTCCAGTGCTTCCATGTACAAACACGTATATGCACATGTGTTCACGAGCATTTAAGTCCACACAGGCATGCCTCTATAGAGGCCAGAAGACAGCCCTGGGTATCCTTTTCAGGAATGCCCTCCACCTCCTTTGAGACATGGTCTTTGATTGGCCCGGAGCATACTAATTAGTCTATGTTGGCTGGCCAAGTCCTCCTGAAATGTACCATCATGGTCAGAGTTTTTTGCATATTCTGGAAACTAAGCTTAGGTCTTGGTGCTTGCTGGTCGAGCCATCTCCGTGGTCCATGGTAGTGAGCACTCACCTCAGCCTCACTGCGTATCAGGAATTGTGTGGGGTGTTTTACCCAATTCCAGCCCTTTGAGCCAGGCATCTTTCTGGTTCGAACTCTCATTTATATAGGATGAAACTGAGCAGCATGGGGTACCACCCTTCTAGGTTCTTTCATTGCCTACATTTGACAGAATGAGGATAAAGGATGTCAAATGGCAGCTAGAGGCCGACGATCCTCAGCTCCTATGCACCGTATTTTCCGAGAAGCAAGGATTTTGTGGACACACAAGGGACTGCCACAGTTCTGCGCAGGCAGCTTCCTGTGTCCCACAAATGAGGTTGCTACCTCTAGTGTTTGAGAGTTCAAACTTGCTCCAGTTACTTTTTGGCCTTCGTAGCTAGCTTTCCCCATCCTTCCCAGGAGGTCTGCCTCTCTGTGGCCCACCCAGCTATCCACCTACCCATCCCAAGGTTGGGATGCTGCCTGTAATGATCTCATTTACATCAGGGAGGTTAGAAGATTTAATTAAAAACTGAGGGAGGTGAGGCATATTCCAGGCACCTCTTAAGCCACGCTAAAGCAAGTCTTGGTAATACCCCTTCTTTCTTTGGAACCAGAGGTTTCAAATCCTAGCAGGCTTCAGTGCTTTCAAGTAAGATAAACAGAAGCTCATGTGGTGGCTGTGGGAACTGATTTTTTTTTTTTTGATGGTCTCACAAGGTGAAAGCCCCTCCTTTTCCTTTGAAGACATTGCTGTTTAGTAGCTGTGGCTGAGTCGCTGCTAGAATAAATTTAGTCTGTTCCTCACAGCCCCGGTGCTTATACTATGGAGCCTAAGTAGGACACTGTGGAAATCTGAGAGGAGAAAGGCCCTTAGTGCATTCTTCTAGAAATCTCTCTATCTCCTGCTACCCAGCCAGCCCCCAACACCATTCATCCCAACTCAGTGTGCAGAAAGAACTCCCTGTCCAAACACCCTTGCTACTTTCTTTTTGTGTGTGTAATTGGGTTTTAGTTTTAAAATACTAGCACCTTTGAAAAACACACATCGACAAATTCTACAGAGAAAAGAATCTGTATGAGGGAATTTTGTAGGGCTTTTGCTGGAAGAACGTGAAGCAGTGTGCATTTTAACTAGAAGACACAGTATTTGAAATGGAACTCAAATGGAGCAGCAAACTGTGGTTGATGTCTGTCCATATTCACAGAGGCTGGTGTGAGCAAAGACTGATTCGAGGCAGAGACTGGCGATGGTTTGGGGAAGGCTCCCTGATATAAGTGGGATTTGGGACCTGCTTTGAAATGAGAAGAGATTTTACCAAAGAGCATTGGGGATGGATTAGCCTCAGAAAATGAGATAAATCATTCAAAAAGGAAGAAGAAAAATTTAAAGACATGCTCAGATTTCTTTATGCTCCTGGCTCAAGCATGGGTCTAAGATGGGCGAACCGGAGCACACAGGGCATATCTGGCTGCTGCTGGCCTTTCCAAATAAAGTTTTACTGGAACTCTGCTTTCATGTTGTTTGTGGTTTCTGTTGTTGTACTGTGACAAGGTCAGAGGTTATAAGTGGGACCAAACGGCCCCATTGCTCTGTATTTAGTCCCTTAGTGGGAGATGTGCTACCTACTGACATCGATAAGGATATAGGAGATGAAATTCAAGCAGCCAATAAGCATATATTAAAAAAAAAAAACAAACCAACAAACCTGTTCCAGTCACCAGAGCAATGCAAATTAAAACTGCTTTAAGATTCTATCTCACCCCTGGCAGCATGGCTCTAACTAAGAAGACATAAATAACAGGGCAGGGCAGACTGCTAAGGCAATCCTGGCGCCTGTGGCCAAGCCTGATGAGAAGAGATCCGTCAGCCTGGGGGAGGAAGGAGAAATGTTACATTGTCCTGTAACGTCCATATGTGCATTCTCTCTCTCTCTCTCTCTCTCTCTCTCTCTCTCTCTCTCTCTCTCTCTCTCTCACACACACACACACACACACACACTGTTATATATATATATATATATATATATATATATATATATATATATATCTTTTTTTCTTTTTTTAAAGAAAACAAAAAATGCTTAAGATGAGGGATGAAAGGGAAGTCTTGGACACAGCTAGTGGGCATGGCAACTGGTTCGGCCTCCATGGAAACCAGGATGAAGACTCTTCAGAAAAACTAAAAGTGGACCTTATATAATCCAGCTGCATCCGGTTAGTTACTGGAAAGGTTCTGAGTCAACCTATCATAGAGACACACACATATATATATATATGGCAGTGTTCACCACAACAGCTAGTTATACAACCAGTCTAGGTGTTTGTTAGCAAAGGAATGACTATGAAAGCATGGAGCATATACATTGGGAGAGTTCTTCATCCATGAAGGCAGTTACATTGTTCACAGGAGAATGGCTGAGCCTGGAGATGAAATCTCACTAACTGGATTAAGTCAGTGCCAGAAAGACCAATACTGTCTTCTTTCATTTGTGATCTGAGGTTTTATATAGATACTCACAGTTACACATGTACAGATGGCAAGAAAGGAAGTGGAACTGTCTATGGGAGAAAGGGGGTTCATGAGAGGAGAGAGGAGAGAGAGAGAGAGAGAGAGAGAGAGAGAGGGAGAGAGAGAGAGAGAGAGAGAGAGAGAGAGAGAGAGAGAGAGCTCGAAGGAAAAAAGTGGGTGTGGTGGTTTAGATGAAGTGGCCCCTGTAGGTTCGCACATTTGAACACTTGGTTCCTGGTTGGTGGCACTGTTTTGGGGGTGGGGGGCAGGGGTTGGAAGCTTGCTGGAGAAAGTGTATCATTGATGAAAGCTTTGAGAGTTTGTAGCCTCACCCCATTTCCAGTTTGCCCCTCTTTCATGTCTTCAGCTGAAGTCTCCCTGATGTGCCTCCCTGCCACTTACTGACTTCCCCTTGGCACCATAAGCCAAAATCAACTCCTTCTTCCATAAGTTGCTTTTGATCATGGTGTTTTATCGCAGCAACAGAAACGTAACTAACACAGAGAATATGCTCAAAGCACTTTATGTACTTGCGTGAAAACGCTCTTTGAAACTTGGGTTCATACGGCAAAATAATTTAAAAAGTATGTGATGAATAAATGGGAAAGAAAGATGAGGAGGAAAAACTGAGAAGCAAAGGAGAAAAAGAAAGGGAGCTTGTCTAGAGACAGACACACAGGCTCTTGGGTTTGCTTGTACATAGGAAGTGCCACCATTCAAAGCAGCCCCTCCCCTTTTGAAACCATTTCTCACAGCCTTTGACAGCTCCTCTTTCTATGGGACCTTAGAGTCCCAGAATAAGCATGTCAGCCACAGAAGCCCTAGGATAGCTGGTTGCCCTGAAGACTTTGGAGTAATACAAAATTCAAAAGGCAAAAATTTGAAACTCCGCAGAGCCATAGCGTGCATGAGTAAGTGGTGAGTGTGGCCCGGAGGCCAATGCATTAGCATCCTGCCTCAGAAGTTCCACACTACATACCCCAGAACAGCACATCATGGTGAATCTAGCCTGTCCCCAAATTCTGGTATTGTGTGTGAGAACTGAGATGGAACTACTGTCAGGCTACAGAATTTCTCGGAGCTCTTAATCTATTTCATAGAGCTATGAGAGAGAATAGGAAAGCATGTTTCTTGTGTGGCTTTGACCCAAGTGTTATCCACCTCTCTCTGTCTCAGTCTCTCTTTGTCTCTGTCTGTCTCTGTCTGTTTGTCTTTTTGTCTGTCTCTCTGTGTGTTTATCTCTTTCTGTCTGTCTGTCTGTCTGCCCCCTCTCTGTCTCTGACTCTCTTTGACTCTCTGTCTGTCTGTCTGTCTCTCTCTCTCTCTCTCTGTCTCTGTCTCTCTCTCTCTCTCTCTCTCTCTCTCTCTCTCTCTCTCTCTCTCT
>JANHMN010000008.1:37461377-37477416 GCA_030674055.1 Rhabdomys pumilio
TCTCTCTCTCTCTCTCTCTCTCTCTCTCTCTCTCTCTCTCTCTCTCTGAACAAAGCATGTGGTTTATAAATCCTATTTTGGGATGCAGTGACCCAGATATTAGTTTGTGATCAATATATACATTTAGAGGTAGACATAATCTGAAAGGTCACACAGCCCCATGCTCTCATAATAATGCTGTGAGCCATCTTCCCAGGGACTTTATAAAATCACCTTTAGGGCCGAGAGCCTGGGCTCTTGACATTAACGTGGCTCAGGCATTTGTCTGTGGAGTTTGGGCTTAGAGAGATTGTAATTGCAATTTATAATCGTGCCCAGGCCTCACAGGCTCTGCTCCTATTGGCTGTGCGGCTTCCTCCTTCCCAAGGGGGTGATGACAAAGGGGGCTAAGACAATAAAGCTTTGTAATTGGACTCTGAGAGGTCAGCGGCTAAGAAAAGGACATGGACCTGCACACTGCCTGGATGGTCCTGGATGGGGAGCTTGGGCTAAAAAGACACCCTGTGTTTCCTAAGTGGCACCAGATTAGGTCTAATTGTCCCAAGTCAGGATTGGAAACTAGCAGTTGGCACAAGACCATATCGGCTGCAACAACCCCTCCCTCCATGGTATCCTCTGTATGGGAGGAGTTCTCACTCACTTCCCCAGCAACAGTCTCTTGAGTGTGAATTTTGCCTCCTACTGCTTGACAAGTTTTACAGACAAAGAAAGGTTGTCCCTGGGATTTTGGGGTGTTGTGTCAGGGTCCACAAAAGGCTCTGTGATAAATCCAACGTGATTTTCAAGAGAGCTTTTGTGTGTGTGTGTGTGTGTGTGTATGTGTGTGTGTGTGTGTGTTGTGTGTGTGGTGTATAGTGTGTACATAGTGTGTGACTGTGTGTATGTCTATATGTGTGTGTGTCTGTGTGTAGTGTGTATATATGACTGTGTGTATGTCTATATGTGTGTGTCTGTGTAAACTGGTACTGGGGAGTCACATGACACACACATGGAGGTCAAAGGGCTACTTCAGCTTTTGTTCTTCTCCTCACCTTCCACCTTACTTGAGACAGGGTTCTTGTTACTGTGCTGTCAGCCAGGAGAGCTAGCCCATGAGCCTCTGGGGATTTCCCTACCTCCCATCTCCCTGTAAGGGCACACTGGACTTACACAGTTGCAATGGCTTTCTGTGTGCCCATGCTCAGGGCTGTGGACAATGTAAGCTCAAGGTTCAGTCCAGGATAAACACTCAGTAAGAGTAATGGTCTCGTCTTTCCCCTGTCTAGGCTGTTTGCCAAAAACTCTCCACTGGCCATCAACTTCAGGTCAAGGAAGGGTTGTCTATCCTGAAATGGGAGTAGCACCCTTTCTGGAGATGGAACTTGGAAGGAGTGGCTCCAGAGAGCTGAATGGTTAAATTGTATCTTCTTACAAAGCACCAGATTCTCAACTAATAATGCACAGTGGGTTTGCTTCACTATGTGACACGTAGTTATAATTGACACTGTGGGGGGTTGGAGAGACAACTCAGTGCTTGCCATACAAGCACAAGGATCTGAGCTCAATACCCACAACTGGCATCTTTTTAAAAAGCTACTTGTGGTGACACATGCTTGCAATTCCTCTGCTGGGTAGTTAGTCAGGGGGATCCTTGGGGATTGCTGACCAGTCAGTCTAGCTAAATTGGTGAGTCCCAGGTTCAGTGAGAGACCCTGTCTCAAAAACCAAGATGGACAGCATGCTGAGGAATACCTTCCAAGGTTGTCCTCCAGCCTAGACACACACACACACACACACACACACACACAGAGAGAGAGAGAGAGAGAGAGAGAGAGAGAGAGACAGAGAGAGAGACAGAGAGAGAGACAGAGAGAGAGACAGAGAGAGACAGAGACAGAGACAGAGACGGAGACAGAGAGATGGGGGAGGGCACATAGGGAGTAAGAGATGGGCACATGAGGGTTGCTTCTGTGGCACTATCAGATGGTAAAAACGGAACATACAGCCAGGACATGTGTGCTATTCTTTACGGATATGCACTATGTTATGCTTCAATAAAAATACACTTAAAATGGCTCTCTAGAGACTGAGAAGTCAGCTTAGCTTGCTGCACAAGGCTGATGGACTGAGTTCAGAACGCACATAAAAGCTGGTTCCTAGCACACTAGCACACACAAGTAAGCCCAGTGTGCCCTTACAGGGAGATGGGAGATGGAGGTAGGGGAATCCCCAGAGGCTCATGGGCCAGCTATCCTGGCTGACAGCATAGTGACAAGAACTCTGTCTCAAGTAAGATGGAAGGTGAGGAGAAGAACAAAAGCTGAAGTAGCCCTTTGACCTCCGTGTGTGTGTCATGTGACTCCCCAGCACCAGTCTACACAGACACACACATACAGACATACACACAGTCACACACATATACACACTACACACAGAGACACACATAAACACATACATACTATACATACTCTGATATGTACATTCTCACACACATATAACACACATATCACACACATCTCTCTCTCTCTCTCTCTTTCTCTCTCTCTCTCTCTCTCTCTCTCTCTCTCTCTCTCTCTCTCTCACACACACACACACACACACACACACACTGTCTTGAAAAACACATTGGATTTTTCCCAGAGCTTTTTTTTTCCTACTGTAAATTTTCCCACATATTCTGCTGAGCTATGTACTGAGCCAGGTTCTCAGGTCCAAAGACTTTGGTATTTGACATTTGGCATTCATTCAGTCTCCTCTTTGCTTTTGTTAGGGGCAAGTGATCTTTTGAAAGAATTTCTCTCTCTCTCTCTCTCTCTCTCTGGAATACATATATATTTCTGAAAAAATAATCTCCCGACTTCTTACAGCATTCTGCAAACAAAAACATCATGTTTGGGCTGTAGACACACACCAACGATCTCATTGCATGGCCCTCTGTCAGTGTGGAGGAAAAGCAATCCAAGTTGAATTTGGAATGAATTACCTTCAAATGGCCATGCTTTGCAATGTCCCACTGTAATCTGGGATATTGCAAGCAGCTTAATGTGCTGGGTGATGACACGTATGACCATTATGTGGCTCGCCCTCATTGAATGCATTGGGCGCAGCCCAAATCATAAATCTGCCAGCAGACAAAACATAAAATTTACATGCAAGATCAAATCACCCCTGTCCTGATTTTTACACAAGGGTCACCAGTGGGTAGTAAATTAAGATTCAGAATAAAAGTTACCTGCAGGTGCTAAATCACTAGACCATGCCAGGCTCGTAGAATTTTCTTTTGTTAATAATGCTAGCATTTGTTATCAGCGCCTGTGCATATAGAAATGATGGGTCGATGTTTGTGTAAGGAAAGGTGCCCTTTGTCCCTTAGAGATTTTGGATTTCATTTGTCAAACGGAATCACATTGTTTACCCAAACAACAGATTACATGGTCCCAAGATTTGGGTTTGAAAGCTAAACACAGTGGAGCAGGTATGCTTGGCTGGTCTGCGGTACTAATAAATCTCTGGTTGCCAAGAAATTACACATATATTTTAATTTCATTAGCTTTCAAGAAATATTTATGGAGCACCTGCTGCCAGATCCCATGCTCAGCACCGGGTATGAGAAGATGATCAGGGTCGTTCCAGGGAGAGACAAAACAGGGTGGATAAAGACTCTGTCCAGTGCTATGGCAAGGTTCACAGCTCCAGGTGTAGTCCAAGCAGGATGGAGTCTCATGTTGTAAACCAGGTGATTAAAAGTCCCAGGAACAACCAAAAGAAATGCTCCTTTGAGCACATGAGAGGCACAATCTCTCATAGTCTGCGATGAGGAGGTCCCTGGAATCTACAAGCATTTCTATCTCAATCACCAATTGACATCCAAGGGCAGAAAGTGCCATCTTCCTGATTTCTTATTCACACAAGTCTGGGAGTTGGTGGGTAATGCAGAAAGGATAGAATGTAATTAAAAGGCATGGTCATTAGATAGGCTGCTGAGAAACTCTCTGTCTGGGGTTAGAGGGTAGATGAAAGGTGGGAGACATGACAGGACTATGGAAAGACTCTGGAATTTTCCCGACGGTTCCCATGTGCACAAATGGTCCTTGCCACCCAGACATTCAACTAAGACAGTTGACAGAGAAGCTAAGTCCTCAGCACTGTGTTGAGGTGTAACAAAATGTCCTGTGAAAGCACAAAACTGTAAAGAAACAAAGTACTCTTGACTATATTTTCTCCATGAGGCCATTAGCCATATGTTGTAAGAATTGAGTATCAATAAAAGTGAGTGTTCCACTTGTCTTATTCATTCCTCTCTAAAACCACTACTGCCACTGCCACCACCATCGTCATTACCACCACCCGCATCACCACCAGCACCACCCCCACCTCCACCCACCACCACTTCACTACCGCTGTCACACCACCATAACAACCATCACCACTACGACCACTATGACCACCACTACCATCACCATCACCACCCCACCTCCTACCTATCAACCCATCATCACCATCATCACTACCACCACCATCATTATCATCATTTGTGGTGCTGAGGTTGGGACCTTGTTCATACTAGGCAAGTTCTCTACCACTGGGTCATACCTCCCAGCCTGAAACACTCTTATTCTTGGCAGCAGAGCTTTATATGTCATGATGCATCACCCCATGGTGAAAAGTTAAGTAGGAAGCCATGCTCTCTTCCTACCCATCACAACTCGCCCTGCCCTGCCTTAGGAAACCCAGTGTGCACATGAAATGACTGGTAGGCTTTTGGGGATGTTTTGCTGCTAAGAGAACGGAGAGTTTCACATTTCATTGTCTTTCTGTATCACCTCTAACTCCACCCTCCATAGACAGCAGGCTCCTTAGGCTGAGAAGAATAGAGTTAAGAACCCTTTTCTGTATTGAAGTTAGAGCTGGGAGGGGCCAGTTCTTGGAAGGCAAGAGGGTAAGGAGTATAGGTGCGTTCAGCCAAGTCCCATGATGCCAGACCATCATTGAGGACACAGCAGGAGTTTCCAGTCTGATAAGGGCTCCCACGACTGTAATAATAATGAAAGTGAACAATCATAACAAAATCCACTAATGGTTACTTAGAGATTATTACTTCCCAGCCCCTGTACTAAAGCCATATATCACTACCTTATTCTGCTTTGTTTCCTCATAGAGGCACATTTCAGAAAAACACAAATAGACATTCCTTTTCCCTAGATAGCCATGTTATTCCTCTTGCATATCTTTACAGATATATTTTATGCAGGCACAAGCAGATATTTGTGTTTGTTATTGACTCCAGCCTTTATGTTTTAAATACACACCCCTGATCCATACCCAGCATATTCACTTAATAATATACTATTTAACAGAATTGTGGTTCTTTTAAGACAAAACAGGACTCATCTATTTCTGGTCATTTGTGGGAGGACAGCATTATACCACAGTGTATTGATTACAATGTGTTCAGCCTTCTACTGAGAGCCACTAAAAGTGTAACCATTTGATCACAGGCATGGATACTGCTGTAATGAACACCTACAAGCATAGTGCCATCCTTTGAAACCTGTGAGAAGTCGGTTCAGGATCCCCGTAGACAGCAAACTTGGTGGATGGTCAAGTCTTGTCTCTAAAATTATATTTTATTTGCATAGAGCCTTAGTACTTTCTCCTGTAAGCTATTGAGAATAAGTTATCACCTAGAACAATGTATATCTTAGAGCAGTAATTGCCACAGTGTATGGTTCAGGAATGGGAATCATAAAAGGTCTGAACATGTTTGGCATAGACAGAATTTTATGCACCAGATACTTTTGACCCAAGGTTGCTACAGTCTGCTGATTTGGATCCTGTGGACAAAAGGCCCAGATTGTCTGTTTTGTAGGACAATATTTTAGGTGTGGAATTGCCAAGCCACCGGTCATGAGTCATTTTGGTAAACAAGTGCCAGATGGCTCCATATCATGTTTGTATCCACTTAATTTTTTTCCTGCCCCCTATTGCACAGTGGTTACCTAAAGTTTACATCCTCATCAATAAGCTAATTAAAATTTTTCTTTAGGGACTGACAAGATACCCACTCAGTAAAGTACTTCTGTGCAAATGCAAGCTCCTGAGTTTCATGTGTGTGTGCACACACAAATACACACACAAATGTATGTACATAGATACATATACATGCACACATACACATCTTTATACATGTATATATATATATACACACATGCCCAAACACTACACATACACACACACACATATATACATATACATATACATATACATATACATATATATATATACACACAGACAAATGTATATGTACATGGATACACATACATGCACATACACATATACATGCACACAATGTGTATTCGTGGATACACCACCCCTCTACATAGCTACAATTGACCTATTTGTGTGTGTTTGGTTATTTACATTTTGCATTTTATATTTTCTTTCTATTGTGTGTGGGCTGTTTTTAGGGGGGCTAGAGTTCTTATTTATGGTTAAAATTAACCCATTGTCTGTAGTGTAAGTTTCTAGAACTTCCACAGTTTGCCTGGCAGGTGTTTAGACTTCACATGTGTTGTTTTTTTGCAGTGCTGATCATCAGAAGGGTCATATAACCAAATCTTCCCTTTTGTGTTTGCACTGTGTCATCACACCTCCCACTGAAATGTTACAAAAACATTCTAACCTATAAAAATACTTCAGTGTTTTAATTTCCATATTTCAACCTTTGATCCACTGTAGTTTATTCTGGCATACACTGTCAGCATATGTATTTATTTCTCATGCATCCTAATATATGAGATTTTATAGGATAAAGCTCACCTGGTCCTAGTACCACTCAGTGAAATGGGTCTTTCTTACCCACTGGAAATGCATTTGTTATATGCCATAATTTCCTTGAAGTTACATGTCAAGCATTTGAACTCATCATTGGCCTCCCATTGCACAGATCAGGAAACTGAGACTTAAAGAGGTAACATAACGGAAATGACTCATTGATCCTGGGTCTGCACCAGTGGCTACTACTCTGTTCTGCTTCTCTCAACAGTAACTCTAGAAGTTTCTATCAGGAGCATATTCCTGACTTCTTCCCTAGTGTAATACCTATACTCTGTGGTTTGAATTGAAGTATTCCCATAGGCTCCAGTGTTGAAACACTTCAGCTGCTGGTGCTGTTTGGGAAGACTGTGGAACCTTGAGAAGACTGAGCCCCCTGAAAGAATTACATCACTGAGGATGGGTCTTGAAGAATTATTGGCTCATCTTAGTCCCTGTTCACATTTTGCTTCTTGAGAGTGACTGTAAAGTGATGGGCTACCCTTCTGATCCTGTGGCCATGCCTTCCCTATGTGCTGCCCTGCCTTCCCCACAATGACGGGCTGTATCCCTCTGAGTCCTTTCTCACTTAAGCTGCCTTTGTCAGGGCATTTTATCAAAGCAACAAGAACATAACCAAGACAGATTGCTACCATGGCTCAGCAGTCTTTGCTGCGATACTGGTGGCTGCTGTCACTGACCTCCTGTCTCAGCAGGTTTAAATGTAGGTACCAGAGCCCACTCTGTTATCTTTGCATATGGACATCTCTACACATCTGTGCCACAAATGCTGGCAGACACCTTGGCAGAGCTGGTAAGACTTTGCCCATTTCAACTTGGCAACAACAACAATAATCACACCTTTCTTGGCTAAATTAGGGACTTGGCCACATGACCTGGTCACATTTCGTTATGTCTGGCAGAACAGGTTACATGCTTTGAGTGATTGATGTTCATTTCTTATTTTCTCTTACAAATGAGTAAGCTTTGCTTGAAGTTATATACATTTCTTAAAGAAAATGAGATAATCACAAAACAGTAAAAAAAGCAGCTAGTGCCTCTAATCCTGCCTCCCTGAAATAATGAACTAATGCTGGGTATGCTTTCTTCCACGCTTGTTTTAAAAACAAATACATATAAGCACAAATATGTGATGCTCTCTTATACGGCACTTTGCCTTTTTACTGATTTATTTCATGTTTGCTGGGTTTACATCTGTATCCCTTTCCTCCCATGGTTCTAGTGAGAGAACCCAGAGCCTGGTGCTTACTAGGCAGCCCCTCTACAAATGAGCTATGCCCTCAGCCATAAATTCACTTAAAAAAATAACTGCAACATTTCATAACACGCTCAGTCTTTCTATTAATAAATGCTGTAGATTTAAAAACATATTTTTGGTTATTGGTAGCACATTAATTACCGTCCTGATCCATGTTGGTTTATGAATGGCCAGCGGTGAAATTGTCCAGTGTCAGGGGAAATATGTAGGGAAACAAGAGACTAGGACTCTATCTGTAAACCACACCCTAGTTTCACAAGGTTTTTTAAAACACACAGCAGCGTTTGCTGAAGTCTGCCAAGATTTAGCGGCCTAACATTATGAAAAAGAGTCACTTTCCTGGTTGTTGGAGAGGGCCTTGCTGTGCAGTAATGTGTAACCAGCTGCTGTGTGATCACATGTGGTCTCCAGTGCTTTTCTATCTCTCCATGCATACTGGAAGCTGGTCCATTTGCTTTTTTAGGGGTGGGCACAGCACAGTGTTTAGACCCCTCCACCTGGGAACCTGCAAATGGGTTTTCCGGTTCCATTTGCAGTTGTTTTGGAATTTCTTCTCTTTCTCTTTCAGAGTTCGTTTCTTCTTTTTTTTTTATTTTTAAATTAATTTTTATTGGATATTTTATTTACATTTCAGATGTTATCCCCTTTCCCCATTTGCCCCCCACCCAGAAACCCACATTCTATCCCCCCTCCTCCTGCTTCTATGAGGATGTGCCCCCACCCACCTACTCCCACCTCCCAGCCCTCTAATTCCCCCACACTGGGGCATCCAGCCTTCACAGAACCAAGGACCTCTTTTCCCGACTATGCCCCACAAGGCCATCCTCCTCAACATATACAGCTGGAGCCATGAGTCCCTCCCTATGTGCTCCTGGGCTGGTGGTTTAGACCCTGGGAGCTCTGGTTGGTTGGTATTGTTGCTCTCCCCATGGGGCTGCAAATCTTTTCAGCTCCTTCAGTCTTCTCTCTAACTTCTCCATTGGGAACCCCATGCTCAGTTCAATGGTTAGCTGTGAGCATCCGCCTCTGTATAGGTCAGACTCTGGAAGACCTCTAAGGAGACAGTTATATCATGTTCTTGTCAGCCTGCACTTCCTGGCATCCACATCATCGTCTGCCTTTGGTGACTACACATGGGATGGATACCCAGGTGGAGCAGTCTGTGGATGGCCCCTCCTTCAGTTTCTGTCCCATACTTTGTCTCCATATTTGCTCCCATGAGTATTTTGTTACTCCTTCTAAGAAGGACTAAAGCACCCATACTTTGGTCTTTCTTCTTCATGAGCTTCATGTGGTCTGTGAGTCGTATCTTAGGTATTGCAAGCTTTTGGGCTAATATCCACTTATCAATTAGTGGATACTGTGTGTGTTCTTTTGTGATTGGGTTACCTCACTCAGGATGATATTTTCTAGTTCCATCCATTTGCCTAAGAATTTCTCAAATTCATTGTTTTTAATAGCTGAGTAACATTCCATTGTGTAAATGTACCACATTGTGTGTGTTTGGGTGTGTGTGTGTGTGTGTGTGTGTGTGTGTGTGTGTTTTCGAGACAGGGTTTCTCTGTGTAGTCCTGGCTCTCCTGGAACTTACTCTGTAGACCAGGCTAGTCTTGAACCACATTTTCTGTATTCATTCCTCTGTTGAAGGACATCTGGGTTTTTTCCAGCTTCTGGCTATTATAAATGAGGTTGCTATGAACATAGTGGAGCATATGTCTTTCTTATATGTTGGAGCATCTTCTGGGTATATGCCCAGGAGTGATATAGCTGGGTCCCCAGGTAATGCTATGTCCAATTTTCTGAGGAGCCACCAGACTGATTTCCAGAGTGGTTGTGCCAGCTTGCAATCCCACCAACAATGGAGGAATGTTCCTCTTCTCCACATCCTCGCCAGTATGTGCTATCACCTGAGTTTTTGATCTTAACCATTCTGACTGGTGTGAGGTGGAATCTCAGGGTTATTTTGATTTGCATTTCTCCTTGTACAAAGTTCAAGTTCAAGGACCTTCATGTAAAACCAGATACACTGAAACTAATAGAAGAGAAGGTGGGGGAAGAGCCTCAAATACTTGGGCACAGGGGAAAAGTTTCTGAGAACACCAATGACTTATGCTCTAGGATCAAGAATTAACAAATGGGACCTCATAAAATTGCAAAGTTTCTGTAAAGCAAAGGACACTGTCAATAGGACAAAACGGCAACCAACAGATTGGGAAAAGATCTTTATCAATTCTACATCTGATAGAGGGCTAATATTCAATATATATAAAGAACTCAAGAAATTAGACTCCAGACAACCAAACAACCCTATTAAAAATGGGATACAGAGCTAAACAAAGAATTCTCAACTGAGGAAACTTGAATGGCCGAGAAGCACCTAAAGAAATGTTTAACAGAGTTGGCTTCTTGATTGTAAGGTGGCTGGAGTTTTCCTGGGCCCACACTGTGATCTGAATGGGTTGCAGAGAGTGCTTGCTATGGCCTAGGAGGTTGAGGGCAGGGTGGGTTTATGTAAAGTAGTGTGGGAAGTGTTTTCTCCCATATAGCCACCCCAGGCACCAAACAAAACAGCAATAAGAGACACGACAGGGCAGTGGATCTGTGTCCTTGTGTGTATGCAAGTCTCCAGTTCTTAGCTTGGTGTTCTTTCCATTTCTTTGGAGTTTGAAGATCTGATCTGTATGAGGGAGAAGGGAAAACTATGTATGAGGGAGTGTATACATGTGTGTGCATGTATGTGCACACATGTCTTTAACCTTTAGTGTGGTGTCTCACCCAAAGATCCCATAACCAGATACCATCAGCATAGGAATTCAAGTATCAGTTTCCCGTGGGACAGCTTTGAGGGGACACATTTACCTGTGGCAAGCTCTTGCAGGTTGACGTGTGACTTTGGGTTTGGAGAAAACACTTACTTTAGATAGTAGGTAAATGTGGGGCATTACTGATCACCTTATTTGATCAGCAATCACCTCTTCCTCTCAGTGCTGCTCCAGGGGTAGCTTATAAATAGTAATGTTTATAGCAGTTTGAATTGTCTATGCATCACACTAGCATTTATTTCAAGGCCTTGCTTTGCATTATCTCACTAAATCCTAGCATAACCCTGAAAAGAGGCACCATTATGGTCCCTGCAGTTTATAATGTTTGTGTTTGTCACCAGCTGCTTTGGTCCCCCTATTCCCATGAGAATTTAAGCTTCACAAGGAAGGATTGTTTAGGCAGGCTTGCCAGAGCTGGCAGGCAATGAGTCAATAACTCATGTGGGAATCCAAGGGTAAGGCAGTGTTTCAGAGACATGGGAAGTGAGGCTGAGAGAGACCAAGAATTGTCTTCCAGATCTCAGGGCTATGGTTAGGGATGAGGTATGCTTTGATATTGTTGTCTACTCCAACAGTAGGTCTTGGGATGTGCTGACCCAAGAGAGCTGATCAGGCTGGTTAATGGTGAATTGGAATCAGGTGCTCCCCCTCTTTCCTCCAAATAGACCCGTCTTCTTTACTATCTTATGTATGAAACTATGTGCATATGTATACATATACACACATATGTGGATAATTTAGAGTCCACACGAGAGGACACGTGATATCTGTCATTCTGATTCTATTCTAACCTTCTTAAATACAACTTGATGACCACTCTACAGTTCCTGCAAATGGCAGAATTTTGTTTTGTTTTTTTTCCCAGCAGACTGAAAAACTGTGTAGGCATTGTGTAGCCATGGCACATCGTGTGTTGATGGCATTGGGTCAGTTCTGTATCTTGGCTATATATCATGAATACTGCCGCAGTAAGCATAGATGTGCAGGTGGGAAGGCTTTTTAATGAAAGCAACAGACCGACTACAACCTGGAACAAGCACAGGTCCATGTACACCCCTAAGCCTGAGCTCATTTAGGGATGATGCGACTGAGATGAGATGACCTGGGCAGGGAAGATACCAATCTGGGCTTTAGGAAGAAAACAATCCACAAACAAGTGCCTGGTCCTTTTCTCCTCCCTCACCTTAGTTATTCCACACTTCCACCACCTCCATCCTCTGAGATGGAGTCAGGGCTAACTCAGACTGGGCACTGATGGTTTTAGGTCAGGCCACTCTGTGTCACAGGGCAATCCTAAGTATTGAATGGTGTTGCCCAGCCATCTTAGCCTCTTCCTACGACGTGCTTGTAGCATCCCATTACAGTTGTGGCCATTGAAAGTGCCTCAGGGCATTGTACAGTATCCCCATCCCCAGACAAATTACCCCAGTGGAGAGCCAGCATGCTCAGAAATTTGTATCAGTCTCTATCAATGGAACCTGGGGCACAGGAAGCAAACCACAATACCCAGTATGTTCACTAGAGAGAAAAGGGAGGGCTCCAGTGTATCCCAGAGCTGAGGTTTGAGATGGTGATATTTCACCATCCCCAGATAGGTGGTAGGTATCTCTAGAAACTCATACCATTCTCCAAGATGAGTGCTTTCTATTGATGACAGAGATTTCCAGTTTGTTTCTTTGTTCATGTAGCGCATCTTTCGGGGTGCCTAAGATGTGCTAGGCATGGCGGTGTGGGTGGGATGCACACGGATACTTGGTGGAGGCCCAGGGTGGGTATCCTGGGCTGTGGGCTGCTGTTTGCTCCTGTTATACTTGCCACGGCCTTATTGTTATTCTAGTAGTGCAGATACCAGCTTAAGAGCTTTCTTTCAGCCAAACTTTGAACTCTGTTGCGCTGCAATTCAGGCACCAAAAATCTCTTTGTTGTTTTTCTGCACGGAAACCTAAGGCAGAATATATTTTTTTTAAACTTGATGCAAAGTAACTTTGATTTTTTCCAAGTTCTGTCAGTTAATTGTTTTCTTCTCTTTCCTGGGTCAGTGATAAGCACTGGTGTGTCTTTTATTAAGAAGGTTTGGATCCAGTCTGCTCAGACTCCCTCCTAATGTGCTGGAGCTGGTGTTACGACTTTTTTTTCTTAAAAAGGAAGCTTCTGTTTCATTTTAGGCTCCATGTGAATTCTTGCCTCAAGAGCACACGCGTAAGTTTCCAGCACCCTGAGAAGGAAGCCTTTTGATAAACGGCACCATAAACACAAGCAATTTTCTACATCTTGTTTGTAGGCTTTTGAAATTTACAAGGTTTCTCTTTAATACAATTGTCTATGCCAGCTAACGGGCACTTTTACAGTCTGTTCATATTTATCATTAGGATAAAAAAAATCCTACAACCCTCCCCTTAGATCCTTTATTCTGCACAGAATATAAATAACTCCAAATAACCTGCAATGGCTCAACTGCTATTTGATTTGCTAGCCCTGGGTGAAGTGCTGGGGTTTACTAACCATCACACTACTCTTACCATGAACAATTTTTTTTTTTTTTTGAGTTTTAAAAGGCCTGGGCGAATCTTAAGCTGTGTGATACGGGTCTGACCGATGCATACAAAAATGACAAAGTGTAATTTTGAAGTAATGATGATATGTGACCTCGGGTCCTTGCAAAGTCTTCCACATCTGTGTGAAGAAAGCCAGCAGCAGGCTTGCTTTTGGGGAGAGACTGAAAATGTCCTCAGGTTAGCTCAACGCTTTGCAGGCTTCCGTCCAGAGAGACCCAGCTCACAGCTTAGTGGCTTCTCCTTTCCTACAATGCTGGAGAAGGAACCCAGGGTGGCAGGCACATTTCACAAGCATCCTACCACTGAGTGATCTCCCCAGCCCTACTCAATAGCTTTATAGACACAGAGTTCTGTCTTTTTTTAAACTGGAACAAACAGTTGAGTCTGTCACCCTACTAAGGATAAATAAGATTAAGCTAATTGATCCCCCAAAGTGCCTAAATAATTCTAAAATATGGAAAAAATTTTGTCCTTACCATAGTTATATATGACTACTCTCAGCATATTATAGCAGAGAAATAAATACGTCTATAGAAGATGCATTTTATATATAGTACTTACACATATATACATACACATATACACACATTATATATTGTATATATATCCATTTTTACTGTATACACACACATATCTTCAGAACACAAGAAAATTTAAACCTTCTTTTGTATTATTGCTCATAACTTGCACCATAGGACTGCTTTACACCAGACCTGGAGGTGTATACCTGTTATCCCAGCACTTGGGAATCTGAGGACCTTGAATTTGGAACTAGCCCAGGCTCCATGAAGATCCTGTCTTAAAATAAAAGAAACAAAAAACCCAAACAAATAAATAAACAAAACCTTGTAAAGACCTCTTCTACTATAAGCTGTAACAACAGCAAAATGACAGCAATCTAGATAATATTAAGATAAGATTAGCGTTTCTTTCAAGTTAAACAGTGGGAGAAGAGACTTCTGAGTTAATAGAATGGCAGCTTTTCAGAGTCTCTGTCTCCTTCTAGCCATTTTCCCCATTCTGAATATATATTATTGGCTTATGCTCCATAATGGTTGCTAGTCTTACAAACATAACAGCCAGGACCCAGTCAGTAGAACCAGCCAGAAAGGGAAGTCTTTTTCCTCGCTTCCTTAAGCAAGTTTTATGAGAGTCACTCACACAGAAGTTCTACTTTGACCCTGTTGGTGAAAACTTGATTACAAGCTAACACCTACCAACAAAGTAGATTAGGACACAGATTATTTCACTTGGTTGGCAGTGTATTCAGCTGAAAATCAGGGTCGTCTTTGTCACATTATCATCCCAGTAGGGGAAAAAAGTGGAACTTTCCAGGTTAAAATAGTTCTCAGGCAAAGGCTGTCTTTACAGTAAACCTCATTTCTTTTCTCTTCTCCCTGGCTGACATCAAAGAGTTAAAAAAAAAGTTATGGGTATGGCAGGAGGCGCGCACACACGCACGCTGCTGGCCCTGGCTCTCCTTTGAGTGCATTCTTCCCTGTGTCTGGCCGGGTTTGCTCTCTGGGCCCAACAGGGATCTTTGGGTGGAGCTGACTGCAGTCTTCACTATTCCTTCTATTCATGAGTTCTCTTAGGAGTTCTTAGGACTCTTGCAGTCCCAGGAGCATTGCATGTGAACACCTCTTGGGGAGGTCGGACTGGGCAGACCTCAGACCCATATCCTTTTCCTGCCCTAGACACCTCCAGGAGACACCTGTGCAGGGCTTTTCTCATGGGAGTAGAGTCCACCCCTTCTACCCTTTCCTCATCTCTGAGGGTGGAGGGAGAACTCTTCGCTCTTCATTGTCCTCTGTCATCGGTTGTTCCCTCACATGTCCCATTGTCTTCCTGTGTTGACTAAATCATTGTTCTCCGACTAGCTGCTCCTTCCGTTCCCAGTAAGTGTCATGGCTTACCCTGGGTAAGAGCTGAATGGAGATATCTTATAAAATGTTCACAAGAAAGTGTGCTTTATAAAACATCCTTTGACACATAGAGAAACTATTCATTTCTTTTTTTCTGTGGGTGTATTTACGAGTGTGTGGGGGTACATTTGCAAAGCCATGGACACCTGTGTGCCTTCCTCAGTTGTGTCTCCACCTTGTTCTGGAGGCAGGCCCTTCCACTGAACTTGGAGCTCATCAGTTGGCTAGACAGGCTGGTCAGAAGGCAGTAGGGATCGTTCTGTCTCCATCTCTCCAGGGCTGGCATTGTAGGACGGTGCCACTGCCTCGGGCTCTTTATGTGTGAGCTAGAATGTGCATTTTTTTTTTTAACAAAAAGTAACATTAAATTGCTTGGATTAAAAAATGTTTTAAAGATTTATCCATATGTGTATGTGTGTATTCCCCTGAGTATATGTCCCATCTGAGTAGGTCCCCACAGTGACTAGAAGGTGTATGATCCCCTGGGGCTAGAGTTAATCTCCAGCCCATACTCATAAATGTCTTCAATCCCAAGTTTGCAAATCTTGAATAAATGGGCATGAACTACAGATCTGTCCAAAGTGTGCCACAGAGACAAAGGAAAACACTTTCAAGATATTCTCTCTCTCTCTCTCTCTCTCTCTCTCTCTCTCTCTCTCTCTCTCT
>JANHMN010000008.1:37477426-37488588 GCA_030674055.1 Rhabdomys pumilio
TCTCTCTCTCTCTCTCTCTCTCTCTCTCTCTCTCTCTCTCTCTCTCTCTCTCTCCCTCTCCCTCTCTCTCTCCCCCTCTCCCTCCAAACTTCAGGTGCTGTTTTCCCCTTGGCATTTCCATCATCATAATTCAACCTCAGATACCCTCGGCGAGTTTGTTCTCCCGCTCAGAGGCGATGTGAAATTTTCACTGTGTGTTGTGAGCAGTGATTGCTTTAAGGAGCATGTCTGGACCTCCTCCCTCCAGCCCTTGCCTGGAGCCTTCGCCACCCGCTGCACACGGGCTTATCAGCTGCCACGGTGGTGTCCACATTAAGCACATGTTTTATTCTGCCTCCTGTACTTGGTGATACTCAGAAAGGAGGGTCGTTAAGGAGCCGAGAGGGGAGTGCCAGAGTTTCTAAAGCAATAAACATTTTCTTTATCTTTCTCTCTTTCCTGTCGGTGGCTATTAATCGTGAACTTTTGTGGTACTGGAAGCTGTAAAAAAAGAGCGATAAAATTGCCTTTGTGAATTGTGGGGTGCTGAGCCTGTGGCATTTATATGTTTAGATATTTATTTATTTAAAATGCATCTTTCCTTTAAAGATCTAATAAGTTTGCTTGAGAGGCCCAGGGTAGCCACTCTTTCTTATAAGGTGGCCCGATATTAATCTAGAGATTAATAAAGTTCTGCCTCTGTCCTGGGGCTATACAAGGCTGGGTGACTTTTGGTCAGAGTCCCTCATATTTTTTTGCTGGAGAGGAAAATGCCTTATGATTTTGAGAGGCTTTATTGAACCTTAACTGGAAGTTTGAGGCTTTCCAATTCATCCACTAAGAGCAATGGCTGCCCCAAATCTCTGCTGCATCGGTCGTAAACACTTGCTTTGGAAAGGACAGGCAGTTTGTCACTCTTCCAGTGGCCTCTGGGGTGATTTTTCTAGGTCAGCTTGAATGCTTTGAGAAATTTAAGGCTATTTAATCTCATGGATCTTAAAGAAGATTCTAGAGTAGTGGATCTTAACCTTCCTAATGCTGCAACCCTTTTTAAAAATTTTCCTTTTTAATTAATTTATTCTCCCATATATTACATTCGTATAGCAGTTTTTCTACCCTCCTTCTGCCTTCCCACTTTTTCTCCCCCCTCCCTCCCCATCCACTCCTCCTGCATTTCTCTTCAGAAAAGGGCAGGCCTTCCAGGGGTCTCAACCAAACATGGCATAACAAGTTGCAATAAGGTTAGGGCCCTCCCCTTATATTGAGGCTGGACAAGGCAACCTAGTAGGAGAACAAGGATCACAAAAGCAGGTAACAGCATCAGAAACAGCCCCTGCTAGGAGTTCCACTAAACTATACAAATATATTTTCCCAGCCACAGAACTTTTGACCTACAATTTGTCATGCCAGCATAATGTTCAGGGGTAAAGGTGGCACAATAATTGGTCCTGCTTGAGACCCATACCACAAGATGGAGCCCACCACTTAACTCTCCCACTACCCTGGCCTTGTGTATGGTGGGGTATGTACACCCAACCAGGTATATACATATATACAATAGACATGTATATACACACACACACACACACACACACACACACACACACACATGAAAAAAAATGAAAAAGAAAGGAAGGAAGGAAAGAAGGACAGGACAAAACAAGACAATACAAAACCACTCTTAATTGAGCCTATCAGGTGACATTGCCTGGAAGATCAGAAACCAGAGGCTGGATCACTCAGAGACCTAGGATAGAACCAAACACAACTGGTTAAAAAAAAGTCAATGAAATGATGCCTAATAATATTCTCCTGGCCCAATTGTAATTCAGAGAGGCCGCATTCTGCAACTGATGGAAACAGATGCAGAGACCCACAGTCAAACATTAGATGGAGTGTGGGGGAATCCTCTGACAAAAGGGAAGAAGGATTGTAGGAGCCAGAGGGGTCAAGGACACCACAAGAAAACCTAAAGACTTAACTAACCTGGACACACAGGGGCTCACAGAGATTGAACTGCTAACCAGGGAGCCCGTATAGGTCTAACCTAGGCTCGTTTTGGCCCTTTAGTACAGATCCTCGTGATCCCCACACATAAAATTGTTTTAGTTGCTACTTCGTAACTATAATTCTGCTACTGTTCTGAATCGTAATGGGAATATCTGTGTTTTCTGATGGTTTTAAGGAACCCTTATGAAAGGGTTGTTGGACTCCCAGAGGGGTCATGACCCATAGGCTGAGAACTACGTTTGTAGGGCAAACCGTTGTTCAGAACCAGGTTAGCAGAGGATACCTTGTCCCCAACACAGCCAGGGAAAAGTGTCCCTGCAAACCTTGTTCAGTGTTCAGTGTTATGTGTATGCTTATTGTTTCTTATGGTAAGAGTCTTACAGAATAATATATTAAAGGATCAAATAACACAGAAATATGCCTTAATAAAAGCAGGCAATATAAACCTGTACCAATCGCTATTGGAAACAACCACTGTGCATGGCTGTGATTGAGAGTTTGAGGTTAGCACAGGCTAAAAGGTGAATGAGTTCCAGAATAGCTTAGGCAACTTAGCAAGACCTTTAGAAAAAGGAAGAAAATGAGGGACTGGACAGATGGTCCAGAGGGGAAGAGTGCTTGCTATATAAGTGTGAGGACCTGAGTTTGGTCCCAGGATGCAAGGAACAAGTTGGGTGCGGGCCCATGTGCACCTTTAACCCCAGAGGTGTGAGGGTTGGAGAGAGGAGGAGCACTGAGAAAATGTAAGCTTCAGGTTCAGGGAGATACTCCGTCTCAAAGGAATAAGGTGGATAGTGATGTAGGAGAACACCTAACTCTCCCACTACCCTGGCCTTGTGTATGGTGGGGTATGTACACCCACCCAGGCATATACATATATACAATAGACATGTATACACACACACACACACACACACACACACACATGAAAAAAATGAAAAAGAAAGGAAGGAAGGAAAGAAGGACAGGACAGAACAAGACAATACAAAACCACTCTTAATTGAGCCTAGTAGGTATATAGACTTCAGAGAGGTAAATGAGTCATACTGAGTGGTACCCATGTGCTTAGAGACTATGGTCAAGCAGAGACGATGTGGTCACTATGCAAATCAATGGCTCTCCAACCTCATCTTATTCCTGCCAGACTCAGAGAATGATGTCTCCAAGGTCTAGGAAGAAGAGAAACAGACATCGCACAGGTCTGTCCTTTCTACTTTTGTGGTAGGGTCTCCTTTCTGGAAGGCAGTAGCTGCTAGTCAATATTTTCTTCAGTATTTCTTTAGAGCTATAGGTTGTGTTGCTATTTGCTATTCAAAGTCTTTGAGACTACCTCTTTGTGTGAGAGGGCTCTGCACTCTCTAATACCTCACAATCCCCCAAGGCATCAGACTTGGTCGTGTGATTTACACTCGTTATTTTATTAGCAGAACATGTCATTGCCTAGCAGAATTTTTGAAACAGTTTACATTACTATTACATTACTATCTTTTTCATTTCTTTGATAAGCTATTATATATTATGCTGTCCATGCAGTCTGAGAAGATGACACAGTAGAATGCCAGTTCACAGTGTGTATGTTACAAAAATCAGATTTGGGGCTACTAAGATGTGAGATTGCTTATTAGTGCTGCATGTGTTAGAGGAAGCTGACCAATCTACTTGACAAAAAAATAAAAAAATACAGGGATCCCTCTAACATGTAGGGGCCCCTTATATTTTTAAAACTTTTTAAGCATAAAATCCAAACATCTTGGTCTTGCATATAAATAAACAAGAGAGAAGGTGCTAGTTTGATTATTCCCTAGGCCTAGGTTCCAGCGCAGCAGCCACTGGTTTACACATTGAAGTCTTGAAATACAAGGAGTCAGAATGACAATGTGATATAGGTGTGAAATGTTCATGGGACTTCTGAGTTTTAACATAAAATTTTTAACTTTTATGAATTCATGTTGGGATGACAATGTCTTTTTGAATGTGATTGGTTAGAAACAAATACTGGTAGCATTTATTTCCTTCATTTCTTTTTACTTTTTATTTTTAAATTTATTTTTTCTTTTTACATGTTCACGTATATGTGTGTGTATGTGTTATATACATATTTGGTCATGTTTGCATGTGTGGGCATGTCTGTGGGGGAGTAGACATGTTTATACATAGGCTCAAAGTTGATATCAGGAATTGTCCTGTATCCTTCCACCCCATTCACTGAGGCACAGCCTCTCAGTCATATCTAGAACTCTCACATACAGCTAATTTCCCTAACCAGCATGCTCTGGGGATCAGCGGTATCCTTCTTTCAAGGTTGGACTTATAGGCAGGCTGGCATGTCCACCCCGCATTTAATGTAGGTCCTGGGAATCCAAACTCAGGCTCTCAAGCTTGCACTAACCACTGTGGCATTTCCCCCAAGCATTGTTTTTACCTTTGAAGTTTGTCATTAAAAGTTGGCTAATTATGTGAATTATTTAGAGTCTGTGTCTGAGAGGGAGAGAGAGAGGGAGGGAGGAAGGGAAGGAAGGAAGGGAGGGAGGGACGGAAGGAAAAAGAGAGAGAGAAAGAGAGGGGGAGAGAAAGAGAGAGAGAAAGAAAGAGAGAGGGAAAGAGAGAGAGGGAGGGAGGGAGAGAGGGAGGGAGGGATGGAGGGAGGGAGGGAGAGATAGAGAGGGAGGGAAGGAGAGAGGGGGAGGGAGGGAGAGAGAGAGAGAAAGAGAGAGAGAGAGAGAGAGAGAGAGAGAGAGAGAGAGAGAGAAACACAAGTGCACATGATGTTGCTGAGAACTGAGCCCGTGTCTGTTGGTGTTTCCCTGTGGAAGTTGCTTCTTGTAGCATGCCTTCTCTGCCTTCTCTGCTTCTTCCTGATGAAGAACAGCCTATCCTCAAAAAGAGGACAATGCCAAGGTAGCTAATGCCAAGGATCCCAGGGAAGGCTGAATAAGAAAATAAACACAAATTGTTTTTACTACGATCAATGACCTTCACTCAAGGACATATAGAAGGATATATTTTCTTTTTAAAACCACAATTTTCAAATCCCTCTGAACTCTGGATCCTTGGAGTCGGGAAGTGAACTGGCATGCTTGATTTTTTTTTTTTTTTCTGGGAAGACATCTATTTACTCCACATAGGACACTTGTGATGTACCAAAGAAATGGTGGGGCTCAAGTCTACCTTATTGAACCAGTGATTTTATTGGTGACTCAGGAGAATAGGCAAAGGGTGGTTTGCAGGATTGTGGATAAATCAAAGCGCTGCATTACAGAAGAGCATCCCCAGTGTGAATGATGACTGAGGAAGCTGCATCTCCCCAGTTCCCTGCCCAAGTAGCACAAGTCCATGGGAGAGTTTGCTTATTGTTTACAAAAGGAGGGAGGGGCCATCATAACCCTGGTAACTTCCTGAGCTTGGTAAGCCTCCATAGCTTCCTGAGAGCTATGCTGCTCCCTTGTCCCTCCTGAAGGGAATGCTTTACTCCTGTGGAAACAAAAAGGCCACAACTTAATCTTGGAATAACAACAGTCCACTTGTAGATGCTGGCCTCTCAGGAGAGTAGAAAATAGCTTTGGATACCTCATGACCCTGATTTAATTAGTCACTGTTTAGAAAATACAAATGGCCCAGGCATTCTAATGGATTACATTCCAATGTCCATCATGAAATCATTCATCTTTATTGATTCTTTTGACATAGCATGTTTGGAGTATACATAAAGCAAATTCTCTGTGGAGTGCAAATTACTGTCCTTTATGAATCCCCCACAAAGATGTCAGTTTAGTTTAGTTTTTCCTGATGGTAGATCTAAGAGATTGAGCCAATTGAAAAAGGTATATCTTATTGTCTTAAGACATTTCTGTGTAGATGTCCCCTTCCTTCAGGTAGGTGTTCAGACTCATCTCTCTGTGTTTGTTTTCTTTGTACTTAGAATCCTTTGAGCCCTTAGCACAAGCAGTTCTGAAGCCATGGGTCATGACCACTTTGGGGGAGTCGAACAACCCTTTCATAGGAGTCACATATCAGATATTTACACTATGACTCATAGCAGTATCAAAATTACAGTTATGAAGTAGCAGCAAAAATAATTTCATGATTGGGGGTCACCACAACTAGAGGAACTGTATTAAAGGGTTGTAGCATTAGAGAGGTTGAGAACCTCTGCCTTAGTGGACAGTGATCTGTGAGGTTTCAAGGCATAATTGACATCAGAGGCCTGTTGATCAGGGGCCCCCATCCTACATAGATTGATTACTACAGTAAGCAGAAAATTACAGGCCTGGGACTCCATGTTAGACATTGTTCATGTGTGCGGCTGTCATAGCACCATCCCCAAGAGGTTTTTCCTTCTTCCCACCAGCAAGACATATGCATACAAAGTAGAGATTGGGTCCGGTCTTCCTAGGGACCTAGTAAGGAGCCAGGATTGAGGCACTGTGGTGACTGTTGTTCCTACCACCAGGAGACAGTCTAGAGTTAGGAACTAGAGAACACAAAGGCACCATTCTGAGCACCTCCCTGGGCTTCTGCCCTCCCATACGCATGATGATTTCTCTCTGATCATCCTTTCCTGCAGAATGCCTCCTGGGATTTAAGTCTTCTTCATGTCACATGTAACCTTCGAGTTGATTTCAAGTGAAGGATGGTCATGCTTCTATTGAGGCTGGTGTTGGTTTCTTTTGTAAAACAAAACCCAGAAATAGGAGTTTCAGGCTGCTGGCAATCCTCTCAGATTCCCAGGTACACAACTATTTTTCTATTCTGCTTCTCTGCAGTTCTTCCCAGTTCAAAAGAGCTGTTTGAACTCTTGCTATCCCACCCACATACCTGCCAACAAAAAAGAATATACAAGAAAGGTCACCCATCAGCAGGAAGGAAGGCAGAAGAATCCGCCTCCAGCTTCTTAAACAGATTTTTCTAGAATTTGTGTGTACTGCTTCTGCTTAGTCACATGGTTACATCAAGGTAGCAGGGAGACAGGGGGACACACTCTTTATTCTGAGCAGCTGTGTCTCTGCTGAAAACTGGAAGCTCTAGTGATAGGAAGTGGAGGAGAAAAGACTCACAGGCAGAGAACCAAGGTTTTCTTCTTTATATCTTTTATTAGCAATCATTACAGAGACGGTTTTATGACTTGTGTTTAATGATATATGATAAATACTCAGCTAAAAAGAGGGGGTGGTGTCCACACTTTAGGTAAGCAGCTGAAGCTGAGGAAGTATGCTTCTCTAATAAACCAAGTCATGACACTAGCGATTGCTATTTCCTTGAACAACGTATGCATATTTTGGCCACTGATATTCCTTCAAGCCCTAGAAAGTTAGCTCTTCTGCACCCAGTTTCATATTTGAATAAATATTAGGAAACTCATCTAAGGCCACAGTCTGCTAAGGGAAAGAAGGAATTGGTGGTAGAAGCTCAGTCTCCTGTTTTGTCCTCAGCATCTTTCCGCAGCAGCTCCGACAAATGGCCCTTTCCTCAGTGGCTTAGAGTTCCCCCTTTCACTGTCCCATAGTTACAGAGGGAAGAAGCCTTGTGAACTTGGGTGGTTTCTCCCTTCTAGACTCTATCCATCTTAAACCACTGGCCCCATAACTTAAGAACATCTTATTTCAGCATGACCCAGTTAATGGTCCTAATTACTAATAGCTGTGAAAAGTCCTTTCTCCCATGTAGTGTAACATACAGGTTCAAGGGATCAAGGTGTAGACATCTTTGTGGGGAGGGCGTTGCTTCATCTACCATGGATGGTGACTCATAGTAAGATGACCCTTTTACATCACAGCTCAGTGCACATGTGCAGTAGGAAGCTGAAATGAGTCCCACAAAGCAATACTTACTTATTCTATTCTATTTTATGACTTCATTTTTAAGAAATGGTGGTCATGACCCAGAAAATTGATTTCATGACCCTAAGGCTAAAAAGAAAAATCACGGCCAAACCTTCTCCATTTCCACTGCTATTTCCTTGGTCCTCTCATCCCCCCCTCCTCTTTTTGGATTATTGTGGAAAATAGGTCACCAAATGCTGCCCATGCTTCCTGTACTCCTCTGTTGGGGTCCCAGCAATGGAAGCCCTCCAATTCTTACCCAAGACCTTAATTATGCATGTACTGCTGGGTCCCAGCTGTTAGTATCCCCTACCATCACCAAACTAAGAACTTTGTTTCTAAGACCCATCTCTACATGAGGTCCCTTGAAAGCCCAAGGCTATAGAAAAATTCTAACTTCCAAGATGGCACATCATTGTAGCTTTGATCCACTAGTAGTCTGAGATTCTGAATTACTTGTAAATTTCACAGATGACAGTCACAGAGCACCACTATCAATTAGTAATGTCTGCTATGGATATAGGAGAGGCGTAGTAGAGTGGCCAGGCTCTTGCCATCTTTGGGGCTAGAGGATGTCTTTCTTTCCAATCAGTACAAAAACATCCATGGATGAATAAAGCCAGAGGGGAGAAAAATAAAGCTGGACCGGATAGGACTTTCAAGAAGAAAACTATATCTTCTGTTTGTGTGGAGAACAAGATGAATAAGACAGCAATTTGTAGGAGGCGAGGGAAGAGGGATGATTTTTGTCACTGGGGAGTGTAGAACTGGGAAGGATACAAATCACGTCCTTGGGCTAACAGAATTCTTAGCTCATTAAAGCCTATTGCTGCTTTTACAGCTATCCCCAGCACCATGAAACGCTGCTTTATCATCTCGACAGCTCTTTGCATTTCCTTGGCTGTTTCTCTGTCTTAGAGCAGAGATCACAAGCTCAAATGCCAACAGGGAAGCCATTGCACGAGAAGGGTGCCTGGAGTCAAGCTGCCTGGACTCAAGTTCCAGCTCTGTTACTTTGTGTGACCTTGGTGTTGAACAACTTGTTCAACCTTGGGGTTCTCTGTTTGTCTTTGAATGTTGTTCACATTCTGTTTGGGTGCCGGGAAATTGGGAGACATTTGTCACTGGATGCTCGTGGATATTTCCCTCTGCCTTGTCAGGTCTTTTAAAGGAATCAGTGAGAGTCCCAAATGTGATGGACATGTTGTGACTGGTAAGTGGCAGTCATCACGGCGTCGTTAGAACTGATGCTCTTGTCTGTACCACAGCTTTGCCGTGCTTTAGGTATGTATTCATACGTTTTCTTTAAATGCAGAGTAGAGGCCAAGCGGCAGCTTTACTTGCTGTTTTTCTCAGTGCCTAGCAGAGTAGACTGAGTCTCATCTCCCCTTTATCTCACAGTCTTCTTGTTCTCAAGGAGTTGTAGGACTGTCCCAGTGCATCATTAGATAAGTGTCGTTGGATGTGTTGACTTTGCAGAGGAGCATCAGCAGAATGATCTGACTAGGTTTCCCACAGTACTCCTCCTACCTGGATACCTGCCCTGCCCCATACCCCTCCAGCACATGGCTCCCTGTGTGATACCATGCCTGGATCCATCTCCAATATGGAATAGAATCCCAACAGCATTGGTTGAAAGAATAGATAAACAGTTGGACCCAACGTATTTTAACAGAGGATTTTAGTGTACCAGGTTTCAGTATGTACAAACTGACCAAAATGAGACATGTTCCCATCACCTTGAACTCTTGTGGTTGATGGTGTGTGTATGTGTGTATATGAGACACACACACACAGACAGACACACACACAGACACACACAGAAAGAGAGAGAGAGAGAAAGAGAGAGAGAGAGAGAGAGCACCAGAAGTTGTCCCTGGTGGTGCATGCCTCTAATCTCAGCCATAGTGGGTAAACTGAAGCAAGAAGATCACGAGTCCTCTCTTGGCTACAGAGAAAATTCAACACTAGCTTTAACAGCTTAGCAAGACTCAGGGTGCAAAAATATATTGCAAAAAGGGCCATGCAGATGTGGTGGCCTATGCCTGCAATCTCAGCATCTGGAAGTCAGAGGCAGGAGGATCACAAATTTGACACTCCCCTGGGGAGGCAATCTGATGAGACTCTATCTCAAAAACAAACAAAACCCTAGACAAGCATATAATTCCTAAGTGTAATGTGGAGACTGTATGAGAAAGGATAGGGTTCTGGGGACACCACAGAGGGCTCTGTCTAGTCTAGGGTAGTCTAGCGAAAGATTGAGTGGATGACCAAGGGTGATGAAGAATATTTTCTGGGCTGAACCAGACAGTCAAACCATGAAAGCCTCCCTGACACCTATTTTCACATTGCAGTAGAAACCCTGGGCTTTGGCATTTCTAAACAGTAGTGGTTTAAGGTTGAAGGGAGCGATGATTTTTGAAAGTATTATAGTTTAGTCCTTGAGCCTCCCTCCTCCCTCTTTTAGTGATCTGAAGAGGATCAATGTGCTATAACCACCAACACTTCAGACGCAATGCTGTGTGACTTCTCAGACTAAGCAATTAAGACACCATGGCTTTACTTTGTGCTTTGCAGTTTGCCCTTTGTGAGGGCAGCCAGCTGCCATGTTGTATGGTTCCTTCAGCAGCTGTGGGGAGACCCACAGAGAGAGAGAGGCACAGAGGTTTGGGCTACCATTCAGCTCCACTTCATGAACCCTTTTGGAAAGGACCTTCCTGTTTCACTGGGGAAGCTGTTATGGAAGGACCTTCCTGTTTCACTGGGGAAGCTGTTGTGGAAAGGACCTTCCTGTTTTACTGTGGAAGATATTACGGAAAGGACCATTCTGTTACTGAAACTCTTGGGTTGGCCAAATTGCTCCCACCATGAGCCAAGAAGTAAAGAAAGGGCTAGCATCCTACAACCTTCCTCAGTGTCATCCTTCAAGGACCTAGCTCCCTTCCCCTAGGCTCCATGGCCTCCCAGTAGAATCATGAACTGGCAACCAATTGTTCAGCTCAGGAGCCTTTGGGAGTCTTTTAAGACTGAAACAGTAGCACCCACCAGACTGGCCGGCCATTATAGGAGACATCATTTCCTTCCTGTATAAACTTTTCCACAAAGGTGCTTATGCTTAAGTGTGTATTTGTGGCATTGCTGCTAGATTCCTCAGAGTAATCCAAGTGACATAAGGAGAGAAATAACTTACAGGGGCCTGGGAGATAGTTTAATTTGGAAATGTACTTGTATGCAAGCTTGATGAGTTCTGGTTTGATTTTGAGATCCCACAAAAATCAAAACACCCTTCCTTCCTTTTTTCCTTCCTTCCTTCCTTCCTTCCTTCCTTCCTTCCTTCCTTCCTTCCTTCCTTCC
>JANHMN010000008.1:37490675-37559961 GCA_030674055.1 Rhabdomys pumilio
CTGGATTATTATTAGGGGTATTTTTCTCCTTAGCGTACTATATGTCACAGGCTCCCATTTCTCCTCTCGTGGGAACTTAGGCTCCCATCTTGGGTACTGTTTATAATCTATTATAACTGCAGTTACTTTGCTGGATGGTCGCTCTCCAGACCTTATTTGTCCATACTTGAAAGTCCATATCCTTTGATCAATATTCTATTTCCTTTGCCACCAGCTCTAATCTTTTTTATGCATTCAGCTCATATGTTCAATTCCTTTTAGATTCTATATGTGATGCCTGTAGCTAATAATAATATATCATATGTTTGAAATCTACTAATAAATTAGATCTCAAGCAATCTCAAAGAAACCCTATGGAGGGATGACACACTAAATGTCGTGATTACAGCGTTCATTGTCTGTTCTACACCACAGTGTGCTACTTAAGACTGGGATTGGCCTAAGATTCATTGTTGGGGATTTCCACCTTGTGTGTGCTGTGTGCTTACCATCGAGTGCAAGTGTGCAAATCCAGGTAAGCTAACCTGACAAATTCTAGGCTATGTGGTACGGTGTATTGTCTTGGGGCTATGAACTTTGCAATGTTTCTACACTGGATAGTATAGGCAGTAGTAGCAAATACTAAGTATTTACATATCTGAACATAGAATTTTCAGTAAAAATATGGTATAAAGAATGAAAAAAATGCAACTTTATGGCACAGTACTCACTATCAATGCTTCGTGTAGGACTAATGTCATTTTAGCCGAATCAGCATGCAAGGATTGTGAAGACCAAAGAAATTACTGTACCTGCTGTAGGCGTCATAAGCACTAAACACACAGGTTACACTCGATTAACTTAAAAGCTCAATAATGAGCTTTTACTCTATAGGTTTTTAATTAAAAAATTTTAGAGCAAATATAATACATAGCTATATAATAAATATTATCTTTATATTCTTATATATATTTTTATTTTTGAGATTATAATTATAATTCTCCCTTCCCTTTCTTCTCTCCAAACCTTCCCATAGACCTCTCTCCTCTAGTCTTCAAAATCATGGCCTTTCTTTCTCCAGTTGTTGTTGCATGTATATATGTATATGTTTTATCTTCCTAAATATAACCTGTTTATTCTATAGAATGTTACGTGTGTATATGTTTTCAGGGCTGAGTGTTTGGTACTGGAAAACTCATTGGTCTTCCCAGGAAGCCCCACCTCTTTCACTTGCAGCTTTCCTTAGGTGCCTATAACTCTTTGTGTGGGTTGAGGCCACACGGGCTTTTACTGTCCTGTTTGGCATGTCTACCATTGTCATCCTTGTTCAGTTCCTTTTGGGCAGTTGTATTGGTAAGACTTTATAAGTTTAGCTTCTCGTGATACCAGGAGACACAGTCTCACAGTAAAATCCATGACCCTCAGGCTCTTACAATCTTTCCATGCCCTCATTTGTTCCCCAAGCCTTATGTGTTTTGTAGACATATCCTTTGGAACTGGACTCCACAATGTTCTCTTTATATCTTTAGAGTATATGCTTTTTAAAAATTTGTTTTTACTTGTTTAACTTTTTTGTTAACTCAAAAACATACACAGATTCAAGATGGTTCACATCCACATTTTGTCTGTCTCACTGGAAGGTCCTCAGGATGATGATACACATGTAACTGTCACCTCATATAAGAGTGTCTCTTTGGGGACATTTCTAAAGGACCTATAGAAGAGTGCTGTGCTCTACAGTCAAGTTGTCATTGTTACTACAAATATATGTATGTGTGTATGAGTGTGTGGTATGCATCCATGTGTATGTGTAGGTGTAAGTGTGTGGTATGTATCCATGTGTATGTGTGTAGGTGTGTGTGTGTGGTATGCATCCATGTGTATGTGTGTAAGTGTGAGTGTAGAGGCCATAGGAGAATGTTAGGCATCCTGCTTTAGCAATCTCTGCTATGGTTCTTTAAGACAAAGTTTCTCGTAAGAGTCCCCAAGTTCCATCCGCTGTTTGGCTGTGTCTGAGTCAGCTGCTGGGTGGAGCCTCTCAGAGGACAGCTTGCTCCTGTCTGGAGGTATAACAGAGCATCATTAATAGCCTTTGGGTGGGACTCTTATCAAAGAATAGGAGGAAGGATTGTGGGCCATGAAGGGGATAGGAACTCCACAGGAAGACTAACAGAGTCAACTAACCTGGACCCTTGGGGCTTTCAGAGTCTGAACCACCAACCAAAGAACATCCAGGGGCTGGAACAAGGCCCCCTACACATATGTATCAGATGTGCAGCTTGGTATTATGTGAGTCCTGAACAACTGGAATCAGGGCTATCCCAAAAGTTGTTGCCCGTACCTGGGCTGCCGTGTCTAGCCTCAATGGGAGAGGAAGCACCTTGCAGAGGCTTAAAGTATCAGGGTTGGGGGAATACCCAAAGGAATCCCACAAGTTCAGAGAAGGGGAAGGGGGATTGGGGAAGGATTGTGGGAGAGGGGAAGTGAGTGGGATATAAAGCAAATAAGTAAAAACAAACAAACAAACAAACAAACAAACAAACAAAGACAAAGTCTCTTACGGAACCCGTAGTTCACCAATTCAGTAAGCCTGGCAGCCAGCAAGCTTCCATGATCTTTCTGACTCCTACAGTACTGGGGTTTTAGGGACAGGTGGCCACCTCCAGCTTTTATGTGTAGGAACTGGGGATTTGAACTCAAGTCTTTATGCTTGTACAACAAGTACTTTTTCTAAAAGTACTCCTATATATCATCTTATTTAAAAATATATATGTGCATGTTTGTATGTGTGTGTATATAATATATAATTATAATATACAAAGAGTATATATAGTATAGTATATATTGATAGAAATAGATTTTACAGTAATGATAAACATATGTAAATACGTGAATATAGCTATTTATCTTCATTGCCAAATGCCATTTACTGCTCTAGTGTATATGGTCTATTTTAAATAGCAGCTACAAAGACAGATTACATGAGCATCTGTACAAACTCATAGATAGGGCCTTACAGCTGCAGAATCACCTGGCACAGGGAATTTCTCAGCTCTGTCATAGTCTCATTCAATTTCATTGCTGACCACAGAATTGCTATACATTGCACAAGTGTGTGTGTGTGTGTGTGTGTGTGTGTATGTGTGTACACTTTGTCTATTACATTTTAAAGCTGGAAAAGATCAGTAGTATAGGATTACAACTTGATTAATTGATAAACTAGTTTTTAAAATCTCAGAAAAATGGTCAAAGTGGTTTCTCACCCATGTTATCAATAACCATACCTAGTGGCTGATCTGCCAGGTATGGTTAACTTCAGTTTCAAGTTAAGAATTTGTATAAGTAATGTTAGTGGTGTGAAGATATTTGCAATTTTCATTACCGGCAAAGTCTGGGACACTTGTTACCTTTCTAATTAAAGCTATGTTCAGTTTCAGTTAGATGTCAGGGAAAATGAAAGTATGGGTTTGCTTAGCACGTAAGTTAAAGGACCCTTGAATTCAGGCCCTGGGCCCCACATGGTAGAATAAAATAACATATCTGTATAGATTGACCTCTGTTCTCTGCATGCATGGCACTCAGCAGCCCTCCCCAAATAAATAAGTAAATAAGTAAATAAGTAAATAAATAAATAAATAAATAAATAATTCATAAGGGTAAAAGGTAAAATAATCATACATACCGTTTTTAGTAAAGCAGTTTTATTCTAGTTAGTTTTAAAAATTAAGAATACTTTCTAAATTCATCAATGGATATTATATATTATCAATAGGATCCTTCCTTCCTCCATCCCTCCCTCTGTATCTCTCTCTCTCCCTCTCTTTCTTTCTTTCCTTCCTTCTTTCTTTCTTTCTTTCTTTCTTTCTTTCTTTCTTTCTTTCTTTCTTTTCAAGACAGGGTCTCACTTTGTATCCCAGGATTTCCTGTGACTTGGAGTGTTCTCACACCACTGGAATTCTGACGACAGCCTCCTGAGAGTTGGGATTCTGGATGTGTGCTTCTGTAACTGACTTCAGTTTTTGCCTTGACTTCTGTTTACGTGCTCACTATGTAGCCAAGATGGCTTGAACTTGCAGCAATCTTTCTGCCTCTGTCTTCCCAGAGCTTGGGGAATGGGTTTGAGCCCCATTGGCTACTTAAGGAGCTCTTGATAGTAAATCATCTCATGTTTCTGGAATGATTCTTGCCATTTAAAAGTAAACATGCACACAAATATTTAAAGGCTCAAGTTCTTTATAAAAATGGCATAGCATTTGCACACCACCTGCATCTCCTGTATCCTTAAGTCATCCCTGGAATGCCTATGGTACCTAAAGCAGTCCACGACCATGTAAAATCCTACTATCATGCTCCCATCACATAATATTCTCCTCTCTTGTTTTTCTTCTTTTCTATCTGTTATGAAGACACTGGATATATCATCCACCTGGGTTGTCCTCCACCGTCTCGAGTTTCTTAATTATGTCTCAAAAGATTCTTTCTGATGAAGCCATGCTCACAGGAGCACATCTTTCTGTGGCTCATCATTTAACTCATTAGGTCTCAGTTCCTCATCTGGAAATAGGAGAGACATTTGGTGACAGTGACAATTGTAGTCACCATAAAAGATGGCTCCTCTCTGGCCAGCACTGAGATGTTGGTGGTGCTAGAAGAGTCTGAGATGCAAGTGAGGGACTGTGTGCACTGCCTCTATAATTAGCTCTCTTGAGTGGCTGGAACACCAGCCTCATCAAAGAGCAATCCGAGTCTCCACCTATCTTCAGATCTCCCAGAACAAGCATCTCTAAGAAACACTTTCCTGGAGTTTCTTAGACACGTAGCTCAACTCAAAACCATCCCCTGCTTCTCAGTGAGCTGTTGCCTCAAAAGTAAACCAACTTATCATTCAGAAAATGCTTGCTGATGTCGAATTTGCATACCCCAGATGAGGCTGCAAAGCCATTTATCTCTCAAGAGCAGCCTGCTGTGGTCCCTTTTATATTTTTATGGGATTGTCCTTAAATGGCTGATTAGTTTGGGGTGATTTATAAATGCTTCAAGCCTTGGCAATTTCTCCCTTAATGATTGGACAGATTTGTGTCTGGCTTTAAGCAGGCTTGGCTTTCTGTTGTTTCAGCACATCTGTGGGCCACCTCCATCCCACAGTAACCTGACTGTGCTCCAGTCCAAGCCAGCTTAGTCTTTCACTATGTTTTCTCAAGCTTTCACTCTGCCTGTCATTGGCTATTTATCTTTGAGAAAGGCAAAACAAATGCATCGTGAAAATAAAAAAAGGTACTAATAGTTTTTTCCTTCTCATTCCCTTTATCTTCAGGGACAAGGGAAAATCCCACAGACCCCAGCATGGTTATTCATCCTTCCTTGGGCTTGGTTTTCTTACTTGAAAATAAGAAATGTTACACAGAATCTTTTCTACCCTGGGAATTGGTAGGGAATCAGCCAATGGGAAATTGCTTGGTGTAATTCTGTCTGCAGCAAGCCTTCCATACACATTAGCTGCTGTGTTTCCAGTTGGCTAGCATGGAGAGAAGCATGCGTGAAAACCAGGATAAGGACCTCCATGCTTTTGAACCCTTCCTAATTTGATCTGTGTGCGACTGTCCATGGTCCACATCACAGGATGGCTTGCTTGCCTATGGAAGCAGGCCCAGCTTTCCCTGATGGTGTGCTCCTGTCTAACAGCTTTCCACTTTGTTTTGTTATTTTGTTAATTTCATTTTTAATCTTAAAGTAATACATGTATACCAAAGCCACCCTCTTATTTGTGGGCATTTCTATCCAAAACCAAATACTCTGTTTAAATTTAAATATGTTGGGGGGGGTGAGTGTGAAGAAAGTCAGAGGTCTTGCAGGTCCTGGGAGTTGATTCTCTCCTCCCATCATTCGGGTCCCTGGGATTGAACTCATGTAGTCAGGCTTGGCAGCAGTTTCCTTTATCCACTGGCCTGCCACTCTTACTATTTTTCTATTTCTTATGCATTGTTTAATATCTTTAGAAAATGTAAAGCTCACCCTTTATGTCTGTGGATCATACACGGGAAACCCTACATTAGATCTGAGCAAATATTAACATTTTTCTTTCGTAACTGTTTCAGCAATGTTGGTAGCATTTTATATGGTAGTGCACTGTATTAGGTGCCATAAGCAATCTAGAGATGACTTAAGGATACAGAAGGATGTGTTCAGGCTATATGCAAATGCTAGACCATTTTTATAAAGAACTTGAGCATTTATTTATTTGCACCTCTGTGGGATTCTAGAACCTGTCTCCCACAGGTACCAACAGACAATAATACTTACCTTGCTCTTTCTTAGAAATTTGTTTACCTTTTTTTTTTTTTTTTGAGAAAGAGTCTCATATATAACCCAGGCTGGCCTTGAACTTGCTATGTAGCAAGAATACACATGAACTTTAGATTCTCCTGCCTCCACATCCTGGGTGCTGTGTTTTTAGGTGTATACCTCCATAACCTTGTTTATGTGGTGCTGGGGGCTGAAGACAGGGCTAGGCAACCAAGCTGCATCCCAGCACTCTTGGCATTTACTTTTTATTGGTTACCTAAATGGAAACTGATAGTCTTGCTTTCTTCTCTACTGCTCCATACTGGCGTAATGAGTTTTATACATTTTGCCATTAGTGTTACATTGTATTTTCACTCAAATTGTTTCTTCTATATGTATATCATTTTATTATGTAAATATTGTTTTCTGCTAAGTACCAGAATGAGATGTACCTGGGTTAACTTTCCTGAATGAATTTTTATTTCCCTTGGAGTTAACAATTGCTTTGATTATTATTATTATTATTATTATTATTATTATTATTATTATATTTTTTGATAGGGTTTCTCTGTGTGGCTTGGGCTATCCTGGAACTCACTCTGTAGACCAGGCTGGCCTTGAACTCAGAAATCCGCCTGCCTCTGTCTCCCAAGTGCTGGGATTAAAGGCGTGTGCCACCACCGCCCGGCGCTTTGATTATTTTTATATCCTTCCACATAATATATTCTGATCATGATTTTCTCTCTCCCATTTCCTCCCAGATCCTCTCCACCTTCCCACCCATCTAAGTCTACACCTTTTTTTGTCTCTTTAGAAAACAAACAGGTAAATTAAAAACAAACACAACAGAGTAAAGCAAAAACAAAGAGAAGGCACGAGGAACACATACAGGTGCAGACACACACACACCATAAAAAGACAAAATCAGAAAACATAATATACAAACAGAAGATAAGTAAGGGGAAAACGCCCAAACAAGGCACTATGACACAAAAAAACCCTACAAATAGACCACTGACTTTATGTTGTGTTGGCTATAAACTACAGAGCGTGGTGCCTGCCCTAAAGTGTGGTTTGTATATCCAGTAAGACTCCATTGGAGAAAACTAACTTTTCTTTTGTGAGTGATTGCCAGTTGGAGATAGCTTCTTGGTTGATGGGGGCCTCTGTCTACTTCCCCTCTTAGGGCTGAGACCCTATCTGGCATGGATCTGTGTAGGCCCTGTGTGTGTCTCTCTAAGTTCACATGTGTGTCAGTCCTGTCTTATCTGGAAGACGCTGTTTCCTTGGTGTCCTTTGCCCCTCTGACTCTTAGAATCTTTCTGCCTTCTCTTCACATAGTTCCCTGAGCCATGAGGAGAGGGGTTTGATAAAGACATCTCATTTAGTACTGAGGGTTCCAAGGTCTCTCACTCCCTGCAACTGTCCAGTTGTGGGTCTCTGTATTTGTTCACATCTACTGCAGGAGGAAGTCTCTCTGATGATGGCTGAGCAAGGCACAGATTGCTATATGGGAATAGGAGAATATCCTTAGAAGTTCTTCTATTGCTGTCTCTTTAGCAGAACAGTGTTGGGTATTGGGTTTTCCCTAGGTCCATGGCCTATCCGGTCTAGGTTGTTCATCACCCGAGCAGTGTCAGACATGGGGCCCATCTCATGGAGTATGCTTTAAATCTATTCAGATAGTGGTTGGTTATTCCACAATGTTTGTGACACTATTGCACCAGCACATTAGACGGGTAGATTGCCATTCAGATGGGTTGGCATTAACCTTCCTTCTCTGGAAACCTGCAGAAGTCCATTTCTGTATTATGAGTGCGAATCAGGAAGAGTAAAGGTACCAGCTTGACTTCTCCATTTTCAGTGACTTGTATTATCTTTAGTAGGAGGATCTCATTGTCAGCATGTGGCAAGCAACCAATAGCCTTGGCAACAGAGCATGAATTGTTTGGGGCTTTTCATGGGACTACTCTGGCTAACACCTCAATTAGATATAACTCATTCCTGGTACTGGAAGTTTCACTTGGTGGCAAGAGATGTCTAGCTGGACTTTGTCTCCACTGTTATTTGGTAGCTCCATCTAGATTGCTTTCCCATGTGTTTATATTTTAAGATGCTTCTAGCTACTACAGTAGGCTTCTATATGGCCCTTCAAATGGCCCTTCATGTTAGCTGTGTCTCCCAATTTATCTTATTCTTCTCAATGTCTTTGTCATTAATTTTTTCTTAAACACTTTGATGAAGCTATCTGAATCTTTTAGAAATGTACCAGCTGTCAATAGGATGTCTGAAGGGCTTCCCTTCAGTGTCATTCAGCACTGGCTCCCTATAGGCAACCTGCCAAGCTATGCTTCATGATAAAAGGGGTTTACTTCTTTCTTCATTTTAGCATCATCTCTTCCCTAGTTACGAAGGAAGAGCAGATGGGATACAGAATAGTAAGACTTCATGCCTGGCAACACAGAGACACTTTATTATTGCATTTGATGAATCATTTATTTAAGCATGTAGTTCAGGGTTAAAATAATTATTTTTTTAAAAAAATTCAGGAATTTGCCTTCCGGTTTTAGGTTTTCATTTGAGATGTCTAGTAATTCATCCTCTTCTGTAGGGGGCACGCTGTGCTTGTTTGTCTCTCAGGAAGTCCTTGGTGTAAAGTCTTCTCTGTATTGCTGGGGTTTTGAAAGTCCTAAGGCTCTGCCCAAGAGCACATTTCATCTGTTACCTTTGCTGTGCACCAGGGCGCCAATTCCTCATAGAGATTCATATTCAACTACTCCAGCAGATTTTATTGTTGTAAATAATTAATGGCCGCCTTTCCTTTATTTTCCCCATTTTTTTTCTTCTGAGCTTCCCATGTGGGACTCCAGATTGAGTCTCTAACTTTATTATCTTAGACTTCCTTTATTTTTGCCTTTTTTTGTTATATTTTGGGATATTTTTCTCAACTGTGCCTGCTATTTCTTGTCTTCATTTGTCTTATAATTTTGTGCTAAATTTCTGTGTTAAACTACTTTTTGTTATCCAAAGTTGTATGTTTATATTTTGTCTTTTAAATAGAATCATGTCCTTGCTTCATGAATATAATTTTTCTTCTTTTTGTGCATGTGTGTGTGTGTATGTATGTATGTATGTATGCTTGACATATCTGCTCATGCGTGTATGCATGTTCACACAGCTTTGTGGGTGTGCATGCAGGTATGTGCTCATGTGTGAGACCTGAGGTTGATGTTGGGAATCTTCTTCCACCACTCTTCAACATTATTCTTTGAGGCAGGGTCTCTGAATCATACCCAGAGCTCAACCATATGGCTAATCTCACAACTACCTTGCTTGAGGGAATCCTGTCTTCTCATTCTGATGCTAGAGTATAGGCAGGTGGACATGGCCACTCAGTGTTTACATGGGGCTGGCAATCTGAACTCTGGTTCTCTTGCTTGTTACAAGTGCTTTAACTTCTGAGCCATATCTCCAGCCTGTACTCTCTTTTAAAGTATCATGATTATATATTTGGAGTCTGAACCTATTTCTCCAAGAGTTTCTTTCTTTCCTCTGGTCTTCCTCTAATCTCTCCACTTGCCTCTCTAATTCACCATAAATTTAGTTGGGTTATCTAATCTTTAGTTCTAGAAGACTTGTTCATGTATATGGTGATCTTTGAGTGCACATCCATATGTTAAGGAATAGAGGGAGAAGTGCTCACAAAGTTGAGTCTAGGGTGTTCGTAAACATTTATTTATGTCGGGGATTATGTGTATTGTGTTTGGCATATTTGGTGTGTTTGTGTGCGTATGCATGGGGATATATGTTAAAACATGTACCTGTAGGTCTTTGAGGTCTGTGCTTTGAAGTCTATGAGGGTACAGGATATGAGTAGATCTGTGCATATGTGGGATATGTGTGTGTCGAATGTACTTGGTAATACTGATGGTTTGACTGTAAGGTGGCATGTTCCAGCCATTTTTATCATGATCCTCCTCAAATGTCCATACATGGAACTTTCTTTCCTTAATTGGTAAATTTCTCTATTTGCAAATCTCTTGGTCTCCTGATTCAGGGTGTATAAAGTTACTTTGGGTAATCCTTGAAGTTATGATGGATAGAGGGACATTGGCCTTATCCCTTGGCCTCCCAACTTGCCACATTCCTATTTTGTGCTGGAGGATTCATCCAGTTCTGTACCATCCCTTGAGTTTTCACATAAGGGGACAGCATCTGACTTGATATCTCCAGATATAAAAAGCACTCTGATTCTTGGGGTCACATTGAGCCTGAAGCATCTGCGAAGGGTTGTAGGTGCCTTCAGAAGTGTGGTCATTTCTCCCTTTCACTTTGGACTAGTTCTCTCATTAGTATCAGCCTTTCTCTTTCCCTTTAAATATTTCCAGTGACTCTAATTCTTGAACCTTCCTAGAATACAGCAACATACATTTCCAATCTCATCAGCTTCCCCCACATCTCCACGTTTTAGGCCTCAGGAGTCAGTGTTCACAGTTTGCTGATGACTTTTGGCCACTGACATCTTGTTTCTATTTTTTATTAATTTGTTTATTCCTTGTTTCCATTTCTGTGTCCTTGTGCCTTTAGTGATGTTTTAGGATGAGGTTAGAAGGAAGAAGACCCATTCAGTGCTTTTCAGAGGTCTCTCTATTACTCTGTGTTAAAACACTCTGTAGTCCCTACATCTCTATGGGGTGTGACACAGAGCAGAGTCCTGTTTTCTGTTTTGCTAGTTCTGTGCATTGTGGTAGGACAACAGTAAACATTTGTTGCTTTCAGGATGTTTACTGAGCATCATCTTAAACAGAGAGAAGAGGGATACAGAGACTAACAGACACTCTATGCTTGGGAGTTTTCCGGGGGTGGTTGTCATGGTGATATGCTATAAAGAAAAGCACCAAGCTGTCATTGTTATGTGGCTTTAAGGATGGGCAAGTCACAGTGTTTAGATTGGGTGGCCAGGACCTGTATTGTAGTTTCTAAGTGAGATGGCCTGGGTGACTTATGTATTTGAGTAGTTGACAACCAGCTGGTAGCGCTGTCCTTTGAGGTTATTTAGGAATTAGGAACTGGCTAGTGAAGGCATACTACCAAGGGTGTGTCTTTGGGACTTGTAGGAGCATCCACTCCTGGTTCTGTCTGTTGCTTTGATATACTCTGCTGCCTCATACTCCTGCAGCCACTGACCTAACCAGTCCAACTGCTAATTGACTGTAACCCTTAAACTATGAGCCAAACATAAATCGCTCCTTCCTTAAATTGCTTCTGTGAGGTATTTGTCACAGACCTCCCTGTGAAGGGGGGCATTTATATTGACCTATGAGTAACCAGAAGGCATCAGCTGAGCCAAAGCCAAGAAAAAAAAATACTATAGACCCAGGGGACAGCTGGAGAAAAGGCCATAGTAGAAACCCCACAGTCTGAGAGCCATGGCCAAGGTTGGCCATAGCAGAGGCTAGAACTGAGACTAAGCCATTTGAGAATGGGCTAGCGGCTTGGTAGGATGATACTCTCTGTTTCCTCTGGGCCAGGAGTGGGCTTTGAATTGTAAATGCTGTAGGGCACTCTCCATCTTGCTCACTCTCTCTCTCTCTGTAGTGTATGCATGCACGCAGTTGGATTTGGATACTTGAGTACTGTGTGGAGGCCAGAGGCTGATGTTAAATGTCTTCCATCATTTTTCTTTACCTTACTTATCTCTTGAGGAAGACCATCTCACAGGGCCTTACCCCAGTTAGATGGGCCCTTTCCACTCTAGACTAACTGGCCAAGAAGCACAGATCTGCCTTTCTCTGTCTCGACCTAGCTCTAGGATTACAGAGTTGCTCAGTTCGACCCAGTGTTTACTTGGGTGAGAGGGATCTGAACTGAGGTCTCCAGGCGTATGAAGCAGGTATTTTATGACCTGGACCACCTCCTCAGCCCTCGGATGGTATTAACTTTGGAGGGGAAAGCCGTGAGATTTGAACCTAAGCTGGCTGCTTAGGTTCACCGTGGAATTCTGAGTAGAAGCAGTAAGCAGAAATAACCAAACATGCTAGTGCTGTCCTAACGAAAGGCTGCAGACTGCCGGGGTAGGGAATGATTGGTGTTTTCCCATAGTTCTGTAGTTTAGAGAGCAGAAATCAAAGCATGGGGAAGGCTGGTTTCTGTTGAAAGCTCTGGTAGCAGATGCCTCCTTGCTATGTCCTCACATGACCTTTTGCTCTGTGTGTATTCCTGGTTTTCTGGTTATAAAGACATCAATCCTATTTGGTTAAGAGTCCATTCTTATAGCCCCAGATAGCCTTCATCAGCTTGCTCAAAGCCATAGCTCCAAACATCTTCATCTTCTAGACAGTGACTGACTCTCTGATGTGGATACCTAAGGGTCTCTGCACACAAATACTTGTGCTGGCTCAGAGTGTTGTGTTTACTGGAGTGTGTTCATGGTGGTGCTTTTCCACCATGGTGGTGGGTCACTGGGACTCCAACTATGAATTCTGAGGAGACTGTTCAGTACAGTACAGCAGTAGCTTGAATGGAGCCCACAGGACAGGAGGAGATGGTTTCGGGAACTCAGAGAGGAGTGCTGACCACTTGAGCAGATGAGGTGGGTGGGTGAGGTGGGGCTGCAGTTGAATGAGATGTGGAGAACTAGAGCTTTCTAGGCAGATTTTCTGGTTTGGAAAACGATGATTGGTGGCACTGTTCTTTGAATTTAAAAAGTGAGTTCTTCCTGTGTGCGATGCACATGTGTGTTGCTGTATATATAGGGGTGTGTGTGTGTGTGTGTGTGTGTGTGTGTGTGTGTGTGTCTGAAGATATTGAGCATATGAAGGAACGTATGTGTACATACATGTGGTCAGAGACCAGCTTCAGCTGTGGTTCCTCAGATGCTGTCCATCTTGCTTTTTCGTGACAGGCTTTCCCATAGGCTTATAACCCACCTTATAAGGCTATTATAAGGCTGGGCTCATTGGCTAGTGAGCCCCAGGGATCTGCCTGTTTCTTCTTCCTGACATGGAGATTATAACCGTGCACCATTCCTTGTGGCTTCTTTGTATCCAAACTCAGGTTCTCAGGTTTGCAAGGCAAGCACTTTGTGACTGAGCTGGCTCAAATACAGATGGAAAAGCACCACCATGAACACCAATGAACACACTCCAGTAAACACAGCAGACTCTCTGACTCTGGGCCAGCACAAGTATTTGTGTGCAGAGACCGTCAGGTACCCACATCAGAGAGTCAGTCACTGTCTGGAAGGTAAAGTGCAGGCAAAGTGCAGAGGCCATTTTATATCTCATGGTGTTTAAAGCCCTAAGAGTAAGAGGACTTCCTACAAAACGGGTCTAGGTAGAACGTCAAACACTATTTGTTGCTGTATACTCGACCACACCCCAGCACCTCAAGGTTCACCAGAGAATACTGCACCATATCACAGCATATCACAGCTCACCACAGCTCAGCAGAGCACATCACAGCACACCACAGCTCACAGTTTATTACACTATAGCACAGCACACCACAGCATACCACAACTGACCACATCACACTGCAACTCACCATAGCTCACCACAGCACACCATAGCTCATCACAGCTCACCACAGTTCACTACAGCTCACCATAGCTCACCACAGATCACCACAGCATACCACAGCATACCACAGCTCGCCACAGCATAGTTCATTACACTATAGTACAGCTCACCACAGCTCACCACAGCTCACCACAGCACACCACACCTCACCACAACACATCGCAGTGCACCATAGGACACTAAAACCACACCACAGCTAACCATAGCATATCACACCATAGTATACCACAGCACAACACAGCACACTATACAATAGTACACCATATTATGTCACAGCACAGCACCCCATACCACAGCACCCCACAACACCACAGTATAGCACAGCTCACTACAGCACATCTGCAGGTGAGGATGGCCACACCTTAATTAAAGTCACAGTATCTTATTAAAAGTAAGCAGGAACCCACAGGTCACCAGAAGGCATGATGGCATCATTCTGGCTTCAAGGCAAGACTATGTTTCAGGAAAAAATGCCCAGGTTCCTATCAAGCTTCCAAGTTGTCAAGCAGAGTGAGGTCAGATGGATGTCCTCTGGCCTGGGTGGCTCGTAGCTCTCTGGCTGCATCGAGGAGCTGTAGGAGGGAAAAGTGTATGGCCAGCATCGGAACAGCGTCAAATGGGTGTGAGGATGTGGAAAGAGCAAGATGACCTGAAGTTAGACCACTGGTGTGAAGGGAAGAGATAAAGTCTGTGGGACTAGAAGGAGCTGGGGTGACACAGACTGTTTCTTTTGATGGATAGAAGTTTTCAAACATATTTGGGCACTTCTAAGAATGATCCGGTGGAAGAGGTGATATGGGAGTGTGAGTCTCAGCTCTATAGAAGAAGATGAAGATCGTTGGTTTTTCAAGACAGGGCTTCTCTGTGTAGTTCTAGCTGTCTTAAAACTCACTCTGTAGACCAGGCTGGCCTCAAACTCAGAGATCTGTTTGCCTCTGCTTCCTGAGTGCTGGGACTAAAGATGTGCACCACTGCTGCCAGGAAGGAGATGAATTTTAAGAATATTTCCCTGATTATAATGAGAGATGTGAGAGGTGTGTTTTAGTGCAAGTGGGTGGGCGGGCTGGTCCACAGCTCACTCCCTACATCTTCCTGAGTTATCAGTCAGGAGCCTGGCTAGAGTGGGCAGAACAAGCAATGAGGCAGGTCTTTGGGTAGGGGAAGGGATGAGAGAAACCCTGGGAAGCTGATAGGGAACTGTCAGAGAGTGCTGCAGTCAGCCTGCTCCTGGCGATCACTGGGGGTTTGTGTCTGAGATGCAGATGAGAAGACTCAGAACAGTAAATGTGAATGTTTTGTTGAGTCACCTTCCAATGCTTAGGTGCCAGCCTAGTGCAGGTGAACAGTAACACAGAAAACGTCACCACATGATCCCAGAAGCAGCCCATTCCAGGGCAGTAAGATTAGCTAGCCAAGGCACACATAGAGCTAATAGAGCTCTACCCTTGGCTTCCAGTATGTCCCCATGTCCTGCAGATTACTGTCACAGCATAAAGACAGAAAACAGGCACAGAGGAAGGTCAGATGTCTTCCTTGCCAGGTGTGTGTGTGTGTGTGTGTGTGTGTGTGTGTGTGTCTGTCTGTCTGTCTGTCTCTGTCTGTCTGTCTAACTCCCTTCCCCCCCCCCCCCCCCCCCCTCTCTCTCTCTCTCTCTCTCTCTCTCTCTCTCTCTGTGTGTGTGTGTGTGTGTGTATGTGTGGCTGTCCTCAGACTCATTGTGTAGCCAAAGATGACCTTGCCTTCAGATATTGCTACCTCTACCCACTGAGGACCAGGATGAAAAGTATAATCTACCATATTCAGTTGATGTGATGCTGGGTATTGAACACAGAGCTTTATACATTCCAGGTAAGCAGTCCGCTAACAGATCTTTCTGCAGCCTGCTGTTTGCTATAGAGTGATATATCACTGTTGATTCCTATAAGATTCAGAACATGGGAAGACAGGTATGGGAAGAAAAAAAGAATACTTAGCTCTCACTGGCAGAAATGGATAGCTTCCTCTTGCTTGCTTTCATAATGGATCTGCCAGCCAAGTATATCCTAAAACATGGTTGAGACATTAGCCAACACACTGTCATGTCCCTGTGTCATCTTTGTGTCTGGAAAGACTAGAGAACCAATCTGTGTAGGTAAAACGCAATTCAGGTACCCAAGTCACAGTCTTTTGCCCTCCTGTGGCTTAGCCAAAGGAGGCTGATCATGTAAGTTACCATGTACCTTGAGCCAACTAGGTCTTCCATATGTTTGCCCATCCCTCTAGATTCTGCCTTGGGGTGTTGCCATGGGGACGCATTCAGCTGACATATATACCTCCCTGTGTATGAGTGACTCTGGAGTCAATCTTGAAGAAAAGGGGTCTGCAACGCCCCATCCCTCACATCTGTCCCAGGGCAGTGGGGCCCCTGGTGTTCTGGGAGCAGCCATGATAAGTTAACTTGGACTTTACCTTTTCTCAGTCCCTGCCTTGACTGTTGTGTCTTTCTTCTTTTCTTCTGTTTTCTGAGATTTCCTCCCTCTTAAACTACTCATCCTTGTCCCAGGCTATCCTTTCAGAGCCACTAAAGGCAGCCAACTATTTGGGTGATGTTTTGCTAGGGAACATCTCCCTGCAAAACTCACAACAAAGTTCTGTGTAAGGAGACGGGATTTGATAAGAGCCAGCCTAAGTAGATAGAACCACCCACAAAAAAACAGTTTGGTGAAGGATTTAGCTTTAGCTTCAGAGTCAGACAGACCTGAGGGCCACCGAGCTATTGCCACATCTAGATATAACATTTCAAGTGTTGCTTTATTCCCACGGGGGCTCCCATTTTCATGCGAAGATAAGCAGGATAAGTCTGTGGCCTCAACTAAGATTTACATGAGAAACATGGTGGGTGAGGAGGATGCAGGCTCCCAGGCTCCAGAGGCACAATGCCGAGTAACCAGGACTGTCTCTTTTCTCTGCCTCACAGGAGGCCGAGGTGCACAGCCCTGTGAGGAACGTTGCCCTGGAGGACAGTGACACACATACCATATGCAAAGCACTATGCATTAGATGGAGTGTTTCACTCTATACTGACGTGACCCCCATAAATGTGAGCGCTACGGATGATAATGATGGTGTAATAATTACTCCAAAGGCGCCACTTGCAATTACTGTACTGAGCCCATCACCTCCGACCTTCCTTCTCCAGGGCAGGAGTAGGTATCTTGGGAGGAGATAGTTTCTGTGGCAACCGCTCTCAGAGACGGCAGATACCTGGGGGAGCCTGGGAGGCAGTTCTCAGGCACCTATGCCCACAGGCCAAAACAGAATATCAGAGTTTTGATATGAGTCACAGAAGCTGCTACCTCATGCCGTGGCTCTCTGGGAAGCATGCTGTGGCTTCTGCCAGTGCTCAAGTGGGGGCCTGGCTTTCTCTCCAAGGTGTGCTGGGAGTCACTCTTAGTGCAATATTTATCTCACCACGTAAACCAATCTAGCTGGTTAGAAAAACAAGTTTTATTGCATTCTCAGGCGGTGCACTTAGCTGGCTGGTCTCCTATGAAGCCATCTGTGTCTGATGGTAGAAATAGCTTATCGGCATAAAGGCTGGATAAATTGGATTAAGAAATCACTGTGTGCTGAGAAAGTGGACAGAATAAATTTAGAAAGGGAGGAGAGGAGACAAGAAAAATATCATGGAGAATGGAACCTGGGCTGATGACAGCCGTGTAGACCAACTGTCTGGGTTCAGGACCTAACTTCTTTACCGTGTGACCCTGGTGAGTCTCCTGTTCTTTCATTTGCATACTAGGTGATAAATTAAATGAGCAACTATAAATAGTCACCAGTAGGTTGGTTCCTGAAAATATTAAGAGCACAGTAATCTAAGATTATAATTCAGGAAAACTATGAACAAGTTGCAGTGGTATATGTATTTATCCCCAGTACTGGGGCAGTTAACACAGGAAGATTGGAAGCATACGGCTAGTTTGGGCGACATAGAAAGTTATAGGCTTAGCTTAGGCTATATAGTGAGTGTCTGTCTTAGAACAAACAAAGAAAAGTTATACCATGAGGATTTCAGAGCTGGAACTAGAGTGAAATACGTGAGGCACCCACATGGAATGAACAATTTGAGAGAGTCTGAAGAACTGAATAGCAACATAAATAGTTCTTTAGTGTTTTTGAAACATTAGAGTCTATGATGAACACAAATCTCAGTATTAAACCACAACACGATCAGAGCCCAGGACTATTTCAAACCGCTCTGTTTGCCTTACCCAAATCATGGGCTTTCAATTAAACTGTATTGGTGAAAATAATGGCTGAAGACAGCCATGATTTGATGATTAGCTCTATGAACTCGTCAACTAGAGGGTTGGCTTGGCAGTTAAGAGCACTTGCTCTTTTGCAGAGGAGTCCATTTCAGCTCCCAGCACCCACATCTGGTGGCTCACACATGCCTGTAAGTGTAGCTCCAGGGGATTTAATGCCATCTTCATGGGCACCTGCATTCACATGTACATACCTCCCCACACACATGCATGCATGTGTGAGCCCGTGTACATGCGTGGGTATGCACATGCACACACACACACACACACACACACACACACACACACACACACACACAGCCCTAATTTTAAAAATAATTATAAACTTTGTACTGAAATACACGTTCTTATTTATTGAGTTTGTTTTAATGCTCAGGTAACTACCTCTCTTACCCTGACCTATTCCTAGCCCAGGTCGCTTTGTTTCTTTCAGAATACCAGAGAAATTGACATATGAACTGACATCAATGTTCTTCCTGGGCATCGGGACAATTGTCCTTCTCTGGAGGCTGTGCAGTGTTCACCAAGGATGCACAGGACATTTAGTGGGTAGTGTGTGCTTTCAGAAGCTGCTCCAAGGACACTTTCTGGCTAACCTCTCAGCTTGGAAGAACAATTTGTTGTTCTATAATTCCCCTGCCACATACACACACACACACACACACACACACACACACACACACACACACAATTTTGAAATGAAACTAAGTGCAGAAGGAAAGTAAGGGCAAAGGGGGAGGGGGAGAACTAGATGGAAAATTCCAGCACTGAGAGTTGTTGCCTCTTTCTGTGTTGTTTTAACCTTCTCTGTTCTTCAGAAGGAGGCATTTGTCAGAGATGCTATCAGCTTTAGTGCCTTCTGCGTTTATGGCTGTGAATTTAATAGTGGAGACATAAACATATACTTTTCATCCATTTTCACTGGTCCCTGCACAGTTCAGACAACAGCTAGGATTATCATAACCCTTCAGAGGGAGCTATGAGGAGGGCTGTGGTTTATCCTTGCCCTCCCAGAGCCATAAAGCTCTTGGTGTACAGAGATGTGCCATTACCTCGTTCCAATCATCTAGCTAGGCCCCCACTTGGCACCTTTTGTTAGGATCACTTTGAAAGGCTCAATGTCACCCAGTTCAACAGTTGCTTATATGCCATACATCCATGGATGTTTATAAGCTACAGGGTGAGAGCTGAACATTGCCAGTGTTAGATATATGTTACTGCGCATGTTGAACTGGGACTTTTCTGATCCTTTGTCTGGAACCCTGGGGTCAACACTGTAAGGGTCCGAGCAAAGTTCTCTCTGTCTGGTCAGGCTGCTAGGGCTTTGGCCTCTGGGTTATAAAATTGGGGAGTACGATGCTAGGTGGTCACTAGCCATTGAGGAAGGGCTGTGTTTGCAGTGCCTTTAGCTGTTTAGAACATCAGGAAACTCCAGCCCTGCAACTGTGTAGAGCAATGGTCCTTAACCTTCCTGATGCTGCAAGCCTTTAATATGGTTCCTCAGGTTGTGGGGACCCCCAACCGTAATATTATTTCACTGCTACATCATAACTATAATTTCACCACTGTTGTGAATAATAATGTAAATATCTGATTTGCATGATAGCTGATATGCCACCCCCAAAGGGGCTGTGACCCACAGGTTGAGAACTGCTAGTGTAATGGGTTTAGGTGCGCCCAGACTTTTAGCTTTGGAACTGTTGTCATCCACAAACATTCATGCTTAAGAACTGTATAATTTAGCTACAAAAAAGTGTATAAAACCTCATGTTTTAAGTATGTTTATGGTTTTTTTCTGTGGGCTGCATTTATTGGTATCCTGGGCAGGGGATTTTAGACTCTTCAAAAAGTGGGAAAGAATATTCTGGAAGGAATGAAGAACATTATATGTATATGTATGGCTTTTCTGTTATGGCCAAGGGGAGGATGCCTCTGATAACTCTCTCACAGCTTGGCAAGGTGACAATTGGCCCAGCCTTCTAGCAATGGCATTTCTCTAAATGCAAAATGCACTTTTTCTTAAATTTGACACAAAGTTCAGGAACGGTTCTTTTAGGAAATTCACTGTGGCAGTTGTATGCTAGTCAGACATTGGTGTTGGTTTTACTAGGTCCTCTTGGGGCATAGTTGAATACATGAATATGTGTTTATGTGTGCTTGTGTGTTCTGCATGTGTGAAAATGATGTTGTGTCTCTTTATTCATTGATATGGAGAAAAGTCTATGATACTCTGTGTGTGTGTGTGTGTGTGTGTGTGTGTGTGTGTGTGTGTGTGTGTGAATGCATATGAGTGTGCACGTAGAGGCCAGAACAGGACTTTGGGTGTCTTCTTTCACCATTTCCCTCTTGTTGCTTTGAGAACAGGGTCTCTCACTTAACCAGAAGCTAATGTTTGATCTAGGCTGTCTAGCCAATGAGCTCCTGGCATCTGCCTGTCAAAATTCCCTGGTGCTGGGATTACAAGCAGCGTCAACCACGCCTGGCCTTTCAAATAAGTACTGGAGATTTGAACTTGGGTCCTTATGCTTGTAAAGCATGTACTCTTATCAGAGGAGGTGTCTCTCTAGCTCAATGTTTCAGGCTTTTGTTTGTTTGTTTGTTTGTTTGTTTGTTTTAGGGCAAAAGAACATTAGTGAAATGATCCTATTTTTTGTAACAACAAGGAGAAAAGTGGTTCCCAGCTTCCAGAGAAATATTAAAAATACTGTTGCTGGTGTTTTATGGCATATGCATTTCTGTACGTCTCTCGGGCATAAAGGCAGATGAAAACAAGGACCACTTTTGAGAATGTTTATGTAACTTGTTGATACCTGAGGACAATGTGACCTCATGAAGTCAGCCTAATGCATCGAGGAAAGTCAGTCTCAACACATTAAGGAAAGCCTGAAAATGTTCCATGGTTTATTTCACATGCTGCCCTCCTTCACTGAGCCCTTATCAAGATGCTGAGGAAGCAGTTAAGCAACTAATTTTGAGTGTGTCTAGATGCATGACCAGCCCTTCTGCTGATGCTGTTGGTGCGTGTGGGTGTATGTGTATGTGTGTGACTTTGAACATGGCATTCAGCACCATAGAGACGCAACATCCTTACCCTCAGCACAGACTCACAGCCTCAGTCAGGGCTTTCTAAGAGCCTGGCATAAACTAGGTTAGCAATAAAACATTAAGAAATGTTACTGCTGTCTCTCTAGGTCCTTGGTCACCCCTACCTTCCTTAAGGTGACTTGGCTTTTTGAGCCTGTAGAGATCACAATAAGTGAGGATGATATAGAAGAAAAAGCACTGGATCATGAGCGAGAAGATTTGTCTCTCCATGAACTTGCTTTGTGAGCTTAGAAACCACTGAGCTAAATTTCTTGTACATTAGGGAGAGAAACCTGGATGGAGACTTTTCTCTACCCCTTTAATTCTAACATCTGAGGGCCAAAAAGTAAAGAAGGAAAGAAAGAGAGAAAGGAAGAAAGAAAGAACAAAAGAAAGAAAGTGAAAACAAAGCTCATGTGACTTAGTTCTGGCTTCCAGGTAGCGACCGGCTATCTGTGAGCCCTGGGCTGAGAGCATCTTTCAGGGACTTTTAACAAGCAACGCCTTTCTATTCACTTTCTGATCCTGTTGCACTAGCTGACAGGCTTACAGAAGGCTGCTATCAGCAATTTATGGCCACCTAATGCCACGCTTTTATCAGCACAGCTAATCACATTTTAAGCTCTCTGAGTCTTTCTGCTCGGAATAATTGCTCACTTTTACTGCCTAACAAATCTTGAAGTGATAATGGTTTTTTGGTATGAGAGAAGTAGAAGATAGTTCTGGAAAATTCCAGATGTTTCGGCCACAGGTAGGAATAGATTGGGTAAAAATAGCAGGCAGAAAACTTCCCTGGTCTGGGCTCTGGCTTGACTGTTTTCTTAGATTTCTCTAAAATGTGTTTCATCATTCCCAATTTCTTGTCATCTTCCTAACTGGGTCCTTAAGAAGCTGTTCTCTGGATGAGGGAAATGGCTCAGTCCATAAAGGTGTTTGGCTTTCAAGCATGTGGTTCTGGGTTTAAGCCCCCCAATTCATGACAAAAAAGACAGACATTGGAAAGGGAGTAAATATCACAACCAAATTCATGATTCCAGTGCCAAGGAAGTGAGATTAGGGGGATTCTGGGGTTTGCTGGCCAGTCAGCTTAGTCTGCTTGGTGAGTTGCAGTGAGAAGGAGCCTACCTGCTTCTAAACAAAAATAAAACCCAAGGGCCTGGGAGATGGCTTAGCATGTATGTTATTCAAGATTCCTTAAAGGAACAGGACTCACAGAATGAGTACATACATACAAGCACACATGCACACTCAGATACTTATTCACACACACACACTTATACACAAACACACACATGTACATACACACACTCTCTCTTTTACACACACATGCACACAAACACACACACAGACGTGATGGAGCTTTGTTTCAGAATAAAGTTCACAATAGGATGCAATTGGCATGCATGCTGAGATGAATTAAGTACCTTAAAATAAACTGTCCAAGATGTTAGAGACTCAAGAGAGTTCTGCACTTAGGGAATGTCTTCATGCCACCTTCAGAATACAGAACTCTTTAAAGGATTTTAAGTTTTATTTATTTTATTTTTATATGTATGAGTGTTTGCCTACATGTATGTGTGTACATCATGGGAAATGCCTGGTGTCCATGGAAGTCAGAAGAGGGCATTGGATTCCACAGAACTGGGGTTATAGTTGGTTGTGAGCCACCACATGGGTACTGGGAATCAAACCTAGGACCTCTGCAAGAATAACAAGTGTTCTTAACAGTGGGGGTCCTGCAAGCTCTACAGCCTGCAGGGAAACACGCCATAATGGGTAAGAAGGAAACTTGGTGCAGCATGACTTAATTTGGCTGGTTCTAGCTTGTAGAGTCTGACACCAGACAGTTTTATTTTTTTCCCCATATTTAAATGCAGTAAAACTTTGGGGAAAAAAAAAGTTTCCTCATGTTAATCATCACAACAAAGCTTAAGGCATGACTACGTGGAAACACTCTTGCAAAGTGCATGTCTTTTGTCGGGCATCTGTAACCTCTTCCACAGAATAGGCTCTACTGACTGAGAAACAATGTGCAGAATAAGGACCTAGAGAGACAGAGAGAAAGGGTTTGAAATAAATGCAAGGATGGGTTCTATTGACTGAGAAACAATACTCAGGATAAGGACCTAGAAAGGAAGAGTTTATAATAAACACAATAGCAAACTCTTTTGCAAAGTACATGGGACCTCTTTCATGATGGACAATGGATTCGACTGACTGAGAAATAATGCTCAGGACTCTGGGGGGCTGGCTCCATAGACTAGAAAACACATTACCCGATTCTCAAACAATATCCACTCAAGCCTTCCAGGTGAACAGGCGTCATTTTCTTCCACTGAAGAACAAAGCCTGCGTAGTCAACAATACTGGTTCCTCTGGTACTTCTTTGTGAGCTTATAGACCTCATGCCCTTCCAAACTTAACTATTGAGCTATCTCTGTAGTTCCAGGATATAGAATTCTTGTAGATATCACTCTTTAACAGCTTGGGGAAATAATATTTTGAAAACATTGTAATGATGTTTTTGACCCCTTGAGCAATCTGAACCTTGGATGTTGCTCTTCTGGAAGACTCCTTACACAGGCTTGACATTTGACACCCACTCACCTGAGTGATGGGCCCTGCCTGGTTCCCTCCACAAACTTCAGTCCTTGTCCTACTTTCCCTCCTGGGATGCAGGTTCTGTTTGTGGCTTTGTTATTGTGTAGACGTGCGATGCTCCCTCTACTAACTCTGAGGCTCATGTGGTCTCGACTGGTGCAGCTGTTTGGGGAATAATAGGATGGAATAAGCCAATTTGAGCCAAATTAAAACTAAAAAAGGACAGGTTTATTTGGGAATGGGCTCCTGGGCAAGTTCACCAGCCTCAGCAGACAAGACTGGGAGAAAAGTTGTGGGCAGATTATGGTGGGAAATTTTTTTTTTTTATGGTAGATGAAGGAAAAACGACTGTCAACATGCTGGGTTTGTGTCCAGGTATGGCCATCTAGCAGGGGTGGGGAGGTAGGATTGGGGAGGGGCAAGAGGGTTGGATGGCTGGTGACTTCAGGTGAGGTGGGTTGGGACAGCTCTCAGAAATGTCAGGAATGTGACACTGGGTTTTGGTGCCTTTTTTATGTTCTGAGACTTTTTATGTGGGTGGGATTGGGAAGAAGAAGGAGGAGAAGAAGAAGGAGGAGGAAGAAGAGAAGGAGGAAGGAGAGAGAGAGAGAGAGAGAGAGAGAGAGAGAGAGAGAGAGAGAGAGAAGAGTGGTGGAGAGAAATGGACTTTACCAGACCATATATGGGATTGAGGCAGCTGGAGGCTCCAACTGAACAGGGGAAATTGTAGAACCTCTTGGACATGGTAGACAATAGTAGGCAGATAGATGGAGGGCCGCAAGGAAGGAACTTGATAGTCTTGGCTGCCTATCTAGACTATGGTAGGCTGCTCCTGCTTCAGAGCTGAACCTCTATTTCTTGTCTGTTGGAGAGATGTACCAAGCTGAGCTCCTGACTCCCTCTGCTAAGCCTTCCCTGCTGGGGTACCCTCTGGAACTGGGAGTTAGATCAAGAAATTCCTTTCTCCTTTAAGTAGCTTCTCTCAGCTATTTTGTCACCATGATGAGAAAAATAATATAGGCCTGGGGGTGAATCTTCTGGCTTCTGCTTCTGAGGTCTTTGTGGGACTGTGAGGTTCACCTGAGTGTGAAACAGATGTGAGATGGGCTACAGATGAGTATGGTCCTTATGCCATGCCTGGGCCTTAGCCTTCTGCTCCTACCCTGTAATTCATTGAGTTAACCTCTCCTCCACATTGGCCCCAACTAGGAAGCAGTCACTGATTTTTATTTTGAATATTCACCCAATAAATAATGCAATGGTCTTGTCCCCAGGAAGCACAGAGGGGGGAATGAGATCAGGCAAACAGAGGCCAAGGCAGAGGCTTTGTTCATTCTGCAAAAGCAGGCCTGGCTCCTTTTGGGGCTAATGGGAGACAATCAACTGCTTATCTGACCCTTGGCTTCTGATAACTGGTTGACCATCTTTGGTCTTCTTGGCTTACTAAAGTATTACCTGGCTTTCTCTCGTCACTTCCACAAGGCCACCTCCTGATGTGTGTACCTGTGTCCAAACATCTCCATTAGATGGACAAGAGTCCATCTGAATGGCCTCATTCTGTCACAGTGTGTGATTGTATTGTGTGCACCTGTATATGTTTATGTGTCGGCACATGTACACATGAGTGCAGGTGCCCATGGAGGCCAGAGTTACAGTTACAGGCAGTTGTAAGCTGCCTCATGTGAGTGATGGGACCCAAACTTGGTCCTCTGACAGCAGTAAGTGCTCTTAACGACAGTGCCATCACTCCATCCCTATCCTTTATATTTTAAAACCACAATATAAGACTCTATCTATTTCCAGGGGCTGGAGAGATGGTTTTTAAATTAAGAGTACACATTGTTCTTCAGAGGGACCCAAGTTTATTTCTCAACACTCACGGTAGGTATCTCACAACTGCCTGGAATGCTGGTGCTTGGGAATCTGATGTCCTCTCCTAGGCTCCATGGGTCCTTACATACTTATGCTCCCACCATATATATGTAAATAAAACTAAATCTAAAAAACCACTAATTCTAAATAAAGTCACATGTTGAGACCTTGAGGTCTTAGGCCTGGGACTCAAGGTTTTTGTTTTGTTTTCTGGGCCTTGAATATGCCATGTTGAAGCTTGGATTGTGCCATAAAAGGTCTTGGGCTCTTGGCTTTCAACCGTCCATTGGAGGTGTGGGTACCTGGCTACACTCTAACAGTGAGGAAGCTAGTTCCTTTTAACAATTTTTCCTCTATCTCTCTTTTTTTCTTTCTCTATCTTAGATACACCCTTGACACACATATACCCTCTCTTTTGGCTCTGTTCTCTGGAGAACCCTAGACACACTGTAAGCCAGGAGTTGGCCACATTCAGTAACAAACGTACTACCTGCACAGCAGTCTGGATTCTGCCTCTTGGCCTATATATTGTAGTATTTACTGTTTGGCTTTGGAACAGGAGAGTTCATTGACCCCCATATCTAAGTTCTAATCATCTGCGGTGAGTGAAGTATTGTGGTCATCTCAAAGACATCCACAGCGCAGTAATTTCTGTTTGCCCTCTGTAACTCCAAAACTATTGCTACTGATACTTGGTAGAGATTTTTTAACATTAAAAAAATGAAATGAAGGAAAATTTCCCCATGGGTATAATTTAGAACAGAACTCACCATCTTTTCTTGAGGATGGAGGAAAACACAGGGGAGGAGGTCAACTGCTGCTTCCATATTTCGTTGGCTGGCTAGCTTCTTGTAGTACCCAGCCTGGACCTGGTCTTCAAGCTACTGGGTCTCATGTGGCTCCAACTCCCTTGCTCTGTCTACAGGAGGCTTGAATCACATCAAGAGGGCTTGGCACTGCCTTCTCTCATCTGCTGTCTTTCATTCACTTTTTTTATAATGCCATCTTGAATTTGTCTTGGAGACGTCTTTGTGTATTGTCTTACAGTGCCTAGGAAGGAACTAATATCAGAAGGAACTGTTAAAAGTCAGAGTCCCCACACGTAGCCCTGGATCCTTTATTTGTTCGATGGGAGACACCCCTGAAGCCCCATGTCTGAAGTCACTGAGCGTGCACACAGGTCAGAACAGGTCAGTTCCTGTAAATGATTCCTGGCCTATAGCATGGCTGGGTTGGTGGTTTTACATGCATAGCTCAACAAGAAAGTAGCTGTCCTCAGAGAACAGAGAGACATTGAACCAGGTTGTTAAATGATAAGTTTGTATATGCTTGTGTTCCTGGGATAGAGGTGATGATGCCAAGATGGGCATGGCGACACATGCCTTTAATCCCAGCACTAGGGTAGCAGAGACAAGAGGATTGATAGGAGTTCAAGGTCAGCCTGGGCTACAGCGCAAGACTCTGTCTCAGAAAAAAGTAAAATAAACCAGAAATTATCCAAGACCCCCAAATCAAAAGCAGGCATGTGTGAGCGGTGTAGCATGGTTTGTCAGGAAGCATGGCCCTGAAACAGTGCTTCCCTACCTCAGGGCAGTTGCACTTTCTGTTTCAGTTAAGCCTGTAAGGCTCTAGCCCAGACTTTGCAAGGCTGGCTTACTGTGAAGCTTTCAGTCTCGAATGAAATATTTAGATCGGTTTTCTTTAATAATCTAACTTCAAGGTAATATATTTCAATTGCTTATTTATTTATTTATTTATTTATTTTTATTTTAAAGTTTCCATTTATGCCCAAGGACTTTTTTTTTTTTTTTTTTTTTTTTTTTTTAGAAGTAAGAGTCCAGCACCATGGGACTGTGGGGACCATCCCGCTTGTCTGTAGTGTTTCTCAGACTTTCGCATGTGTTCCTCCTGGTCATGTGGAAGTCCTTTTGTTAAACAGAAGTTTGGCCTCCTGCCCTCTAATCAGTGAGGCAGGGGAGAGTCTGAGGGTTTGGACTTCCAGAAGCAATTTAGATATTTAGATGATGCTGTGGTCTGTAAACCCAACCTGAGAACCCCAGCATCAGAGGTTCTAGACTTTCAGGCCTAGACATGTCTACTTCTCATGACTTATAATGGTTTCTTCCTCTCCTTGGTTTGCATGTGTTTTCCTGCTGTCATAATAGGTTGTCTTGGAAGGAAAGACATTCCGCCTTTCCCTTAGGAGTCCAGCCTGGAGTAAGTGCTTTATAGAAGCTTGAGGTGAAGGCTGAAAGGATGGAGCAAGAAAATCTTGTCCCTCATAGTCCTCCTCCTGAGCCCTTCTTTTTTCTTTTTTATATGTGTATGTGAAGTTGCATGTTTGCATGTGTGTGCACACATGTGTAGATGAATGTTTACATTTGTGTACATGTATGTGAAGATGCATGTTCATGGGTGTGGGTACTCCTGAGGGCAGGTTATGGAGGCTAGGAGCTGATGTGAGGTATCTTCCTCAGGTGCTCTCCACTTGATTTTACTGAGGCAAGGTCTCTCTTGCTCATTCTGCTAGTGTAGCTAGCCTTCTTGTCTTGGGAAGCCCTGCCACTGCTTCCAAGTGCTGGGTCTACAGGTGGGATGCTATGCCCACCTGGCTTTGTTTTGTGGGTTATGGGGATTAGAACTCGAGTCCTCAGGCTTGTGTAGCGAGCCATCTCCTCAATTCATGCATTCTTTTAAAATTTGATTTAATTAATTAATTTGCATTTACTGGCTTCATTTTTTCCCACACACTATATTTTTTTATCATATTTTTTCCTCCCTCTACTTTTCCCAGATCATTCCTACCTCCTACCAATACAACTTCATGTTTTTTCTTTCTCTCCCTTGTAAAAAACAAACAACAAGCAAACAAACAATAAGCAAACAACAAGCAAGCAAACAAACAAACAAAAAACACACCAAGTAAGCAAACAAACCAAAAAACCTAAAAGACAAAAAAATACCAAACTGGAGGCCATTTTGTGTTGGCTAACTACTCCTGAGCATAGGGCCTGCCTGCCCTGGAGTCAGGTAAATTTCATATATTACTTCCTTTCTTTTGACTAAAAATGTAAACTATACTGTCTTTCCTAGGAATGCTCCTCTGTTCTAGAAACTTCTTCATGCTCCATAGTTTGTTAAATGGTAGTAGTCTGTCTTTATCTGTGTGTGTTATATGCAATAAAGTTTGCTGTGAAAGATCTTTACCAGCTCCACTGGCAATGCTATTCACCTGTCACTACTCTTTCTAATTTTTTTCACAGTTCTGAACAGAAACTCTGTGCCTGTCACCTGGTAATTCTGTGTCCTTCTTCTCAAATGTATATGAATTATTTTCCTTCTATGCATTTCTGTAATTAAAATCATGTAACAGTTTCTTTTACATCTGGCTCATTTCACTTAGCATAAGATTTCAAGTCATCTTGTGGCATCTGTCAGGATTCCCTTTTTATTGTCCAAACAATATTACATCAGATGTTTACACCATATGGTACTTAACAGTCACACTATGGCTTTGCCCAGATATTTTCCAACCTTTTGGCTGTTGTAGATACAGCTTTGACGGACATTGTTACTAAATTATCTGATTTCAGCTCATTTGTGCAAATGTGAAATTGCCAAGCGATTTGGTAATTCTTTATGTGTGTGTGTGTGTGTGTGTGTGTGTGTGTGTGTGTGTGTATGTACGTGTGTGTCTCTCTGGGTGTGTATCTGTGTGAGTGTGTGTGTGTGTGTGTGTGTGTGTGTGTAGTGTATGCATGTGTATTTGTTGGTGTGTTTGCCCTTCTATGTGAGTGTGAAGAACAGAGGCTGGGATCAGATATCTATTGTTACCTGCCTCATTTTTTGAGACAGGATCTCTTTCTGATTTTGGAGTTTGCTCTTTTGGACAGAGTAGCTGGCCAGTGAGCCCCTGAGATCCACCTGAGTGTGCTCTACCACACAGTGCCGGGGTTAAAGAAGTGTGTTGCCCTGTGACATGCTAGACAGCCAAACTCTGATCCTCATGCTCTTTACACACTGAACAATCTTTTCAGCAGCCACTGAAGTTTTCTGGGGCATCATTTTCATGCCTCCCGCCCTCAGTAGCATAGGAAGGTTATGGTTTCCCTACACCCTAGCAGTTTCATTCTTTTCTATCTTTCCAGTAGTAGCCATTGGGTGTGGGCTGTGGAATGTCATTGTGATTCTGTGTTTTCTAGTGACAAGTGAGCATCTTGTGACATGCCTCATAGCCTTTTGTTTCAGAGTCGAAGGTCTGTTTTGAAATTGGATTATTATTGGTGTGCCATTGGATTCAGGTGGGGTCCTGTAGCAGGAATGGCAGGGCCACCTCTATATAAATGCTAGGGGCCACACAGCCACAAAAGCATCTCCTGCAAGAGGACCTAATTGAGGACTGCCTGAGAAACTAAGGATTGCTGGTGCAGACTGTGCCAGCTAACTGGGAGCTGCTGTTTAGAAGAGATGCTTTCTTGGGACCAATGGGGCGTGGGTGAAGGATATTAAAGGAGCTTGCAGCAGTGTTCAGATGAGCTTGTGCTGTGTTTCTAACCTGCTCCTGGAGCTTGTCTCACTGACTCTGCGCCACCTCACCTCCAACCACCAAGGGCAGCTAGGATCAGTGGGTGAGTAGTTCAGGGCACAGGCAACAGGGCCCTAATTGAGTGTGACTGTCATTTTTACACAATTTCAAAACTAGCCATTTGTCCATGGGTGTCTCCATTCTAGGCTAACCTTTTGCTTTCTCATTACCTCTTTTTGGTTTACAAAAGTAAAGATCCATTTGCTCATGATTTTGGTGTCTTAGCTAAGGCTCTACTTCGAAGTCCACAGTTATATAAGCTGGCCTGAGGCTTTTTGGTGTGAGGGATCACTCAGCTTTTTGCTTCAGGCAGCACACAGCTCTGAGTCTCCCTAGATATATGTAAAGTGGTGTATATACTCCATAGCTCTGTCTGGAGCTTGACAAGGGTCCCTGTGACAAAATAAATAGCAAAGAGTGTTTGTGTATAACACAAGTTACTGGTTGACTGTTTAGGGCTCCAGCTGCTGACCTGTTTCTTCTCCATGCCTTCTTGAAACTGTCATGGGTCACTGCATGTCCAGATCCTGAACATGCAGACTAAGCTTGGTGGAGTTTCTGTCCTCCTTGTAAGACTTTTCAGATCGGTTGCATTATTCACCAAACTCCTTAGGGATTTTAAAGGCATGTTCATCATTTGGCTTTGTTTTGAAATGTGAAACTAACTAGCAATGCATATGCATATTCTGGAACTTTCCTTATTGCTATGTAAAAGGAAAACTCCAAGCACCATTTGGAAATAAATTGTCCCTGTGGTTCCTAATGGGAAAATGGTCATGACATATCAAGTGGTATTAAGGAAGTGACCCTGGTGAGGAGGAAGCAGGAGCAGCTGGGCTGGGAAACAGAAGCAGCTCTCTCTTCTTCTGGGTCAGAAGAGAACTAGGAAATGTATCAATTGATTTTTTAAAACAATTGGTAGATGAGAAGTCCCCTTTAAAAAGTGTCAGAGGAAATATTGGAGGCTGAGAGCACAGAGAACGCATTGCCATGTTCAAAAGGTAGCAAAGCCCTAGCTTCAACCAGCAGCAGAGGGCACAAACTGCACTGACAATGGGTTCCTGGATCTCATTTCCCCATCAGAGTCCAGCCCTGTTCTAGACTCTGTTCTAGACCCGATGGACTCATTCAAATCACTTGGGCATTTCCAATGCCCCCATGCACTCCCTGTCTGAATCCTGGGCTCTCTGAAAAATCTCAAACTAGAATTTATCAGCTCCACAGGTCATCTGAACTTCCAGTTTGTAGAGATGACAGTTCTATGTCTTGAGCTTGGTGGCCTCTGCATGTGAAGCTTTGGAGGTCTCAGCAGAGCCAACCCCAGTACTCGACACAGCAAAGCACTGTGAAGGATGCTTGTTTTTATGGGTGGGTCACCAGAGAAGCTTTGTAGCCCTAAAACCACCTAAACTGCCTTCTTCATTTTGCATTCTCTGGACTCAGCTCATCAGAACTGAGACTCCTCTGGGGAGGTGGAAAAGACATGGGGTGAGGGGAGGTAACTGGTGACAAAGGAAATTCTTCTAAGCCCCCTGAGCTAGGTATTGCATGTTGAGAGTCCCATGATGGAAGTTTCAGGGTGTGTGTTGCATGGTGTTCAAGGGAAAATGTATCCATGGACAGGGAAAGATGTTCTTTCTGCTGGTTGCCTCGTTTGGTTTTGTGGAAATGAACTGTCTGAGCCTGCAGATCGAATCACCTGCTGGGTCTTGGCCTTGGGCATTGATATGGATCTAATTCTGAGCTGGAGAAAAGTAGAAGACAACCTGGTTGTCCTGGCTACAGAGATAACAGATGTCTGATGGAATCTTCCAGCTTCTCCCAGGGTAGAGATCTCTGGGCTTCCATTTCGGTGGTTCAGGTTGCCAACATAGTGATTAAGTGGGGCTCAGAGCTACTGAATATCAGTTGTCCTAACGGCCCCACAGCACAGACTTCTCCAAGCTTTCTGTCTTTGTCTGTGAAATATGAATAGCAATCCCACTCATCTCACAGGTCCTTTTTTAAATTTATTAATTCGTTTATTTATTCACTTTACATTTCGATTGCAACCCTCACTTCCTCCTCTCCTAGTCCTTACAAATCCCTCTCTCTATTGCTCCATCTCCTTCTCCTGAAAGAAGGGGAAGCCCCCACCTTGGATACCGTCCTACCCTGGGGCATCTAGTCTCAAAGGGACTAAGCACCTCCTCTCCCACTGAGGCCCAACCAGGCAGTCCAGGTAGGGAAGGGGATCCAACGGCAGGCAACAGAGTCCTACTCCAATTGCTAGGGTTCTCACATGAAGACCAAGCTGCACATCTGCTACAAATGTGTAGGGATCTTAGGTCCAGCCCCTGCATGGTGTTTTATTGGTGAGTCAGTTTCTGTGAGCTCCCGTGGGCCCATGCTAGTTGACTTTGTAGGTCTTCTTCAGGTGTCCTTCCCTCCTCTGCCTTCCTCAGTGCTATTCTCTACTCTTCCACAAGACTCCCTGAGTTCTGCCTGATATTTGACATCTATTTATTTTATGTTTATGCATCCGTGTTCTTGTGTGGAGGTCAGAGGAGAAATTGTAGGAGTTGGTTCTCTCTCCACCATGTGGGTCCCAGAAATTGAACACAAGTCACTAGGCTTGGCTGCAAGTATTTTTTACCTGCTCAGCCCTAGACTGAGGGACATTGGGAAAGTCTGGCAAATCTATGGGGTTCTTAAGGATTTTAGTGAGGTGACTTACGGAATTAGAGATCATGTTTCAATTTGGGAAACCAGTGAAGGAAGGCTCATTATTTCCAAAGAATGCTACTGTACCAAGGTCAGTTTCTGCTGGTTAAAAGGAAAACCTAGTTACAGGCCCATATCCTTATAGACCATGCCCTTTGAGGATTATTGTAACTGGAAGCTAAAGAGAAAGCAGACCATTTACACAGAAAACTCCATCTGAATAAAACCCAAAGAAGCATGCTTTGTTCTGAAAGTGCTTCAGGGGAATTCACATTTAATCAAAATTGAAGACCACAGCATTTGCATGAGAATTCTTGCATCTTATCTCATTTTAGTGATTTCCTGTTAATTAGTTGATGCTCCACAGAAATCCTGAAATGCTCAAATAATAGGGAAACAGAAATAAAGCCGGAGTGTTGTGACGGCTTAAGGCAGAATTAAGTTTGCTCCCTTGGTTTGGGGCAATTTTGCTAACAAGTAACCTGTAACCTACTTCTGAAGGCTACAAAGACATAATTATTTGGTTAATTTTCATACTTCAGTATATAATCCTAATTAGTTCTCCAACTAATGTTCCCTAGGCTATATAGAGCCCTGCCTCAGCATATTTGGGATTCTTGGGAATCTCTGGTTTCCATTAAAGAGGTGAAAAACTTCATGCATAATCCCCTATTGTTATTTTTTTACATTGCCACGTGTTCTTGCTAGGAGAGTTAGACTATCCTGTGACTTAGAGCTCCAGAGGGAACTCTGGGAAATGCCTGCTACTTTAAGAGCAATAGTTTTTTACTGGCATCATGAATGCGTTACAAATATTATGAACATAATCTGGGCAATGTTGGTTTGCTCCCTGAGTAGATGCTGGAACAGTGATAAACGTCTGAAAGGTTTGACACTGGGAGTGCCAATTCCAGTCACTTACTGGGCAAAATTCTTTTCTAAAAAAAGTTAAATTTTTTTTCTTGTTATTTTATGTGTGTGCATTTTGTTCTCATGTATGTCTGTATATTGCATGCGTGCTCAGTGCTCACACAGGCCAGATGAGGGCGTCAGATCCTCTGGAACTGGAGTTATAGGTGCTGGTTGTGAGCTGCCATGTAGGTGCTGGGAATCAAACCTGGGCCCTCTAGAAAAGCAGCCAGTGTTTTCAACTGTCCTAAATTCCATATTCTTATTATAAATTCTCTTAAGCTCTAAAATTTTGATCACACATGCATGTGTGTTTGTGTTGGTGGCTCTGTGCATGTGAGGTGGGTGTGGGCCATCCAGAGTGGGTGAAAGTTGGGACTGAATGCCAGTCCTTGGCAAGAGCAGCGAGTTCTCTTCATGGCTGAGCCATCTCTCTAGGAGAAATTCTTATTGTGAGTTTAAATTGTTGATATAAACTAACTTTGAAGAACTGATCCAAGAGTTTAGTGATGTCAGTTTTCTACACACACACACACACACACACACACACACACAACCTAATACTGTCTATTTCAGTAGTGTTCAGTAGAAATATAATCTGGACATGTAAAAACTTGGGGTGTTTGCTGTATGTATGTACTTGCATGTATGTGCACATGTGCATGTAAATTCATATGAGGGTCCCACTAATCAATGTTGGGTGCATTCCTCTCATGATCCCAAGCTACTTTTTGAGACAAGGTCTCTCGTTGATTTTAGAGCTCACTGATTGACTAGACAGGCCGGTCAGTGAGCACCAGAGCTTCCCTTGTCTCTGACATCCCTCCCATCCCCATCCTCACACACCAAGTTCTACCATTATAGGCATGAGTCCCTGTGCCCAGCTTTTATGTGGGTACACTCGAGATCTGAACTGGAGGCCTGATGTTCCTTCAGTGGGTTCTTTACAGACAGAACCATCTCCCCAGCCCCTACAGATAGCATTTAAAAGTTTTGTCGGATTCTCAGTTGCAAAGTGAAACTAATTATATGTTTTATTTAACCCAACATAGGTGCAGTTACTGTAATTGCATTAGAAATTACAGCATTTTTTCCCATAGAAATTATTATAAAACTTTGTATGATTTTGAAAAAGTATGGTATTTTTCAAATCCATTTCCATTTGGATTGATCATATTTTATTCACTGATTTTTTTGTTTATTCGTTTTTGGTAGTGCTGGGTATATCACTCACGGACTCATGTTTTGGCTTTGCCGTACGTTAACTGCTTAGTAGCTGGTGGTGGCTAGTGGCTACTGGATTCAATAGTGTAGCTCTGGGTGCTCAATAAAGACTCATTTTACAAAGAATTAAAACCAGAGGTATCCAGGCAATGGAGTGGTTATACTGGAGAATGAAGAGCCCGTATGTACTCACACTTCCTAAAGTTAAGTAGCTATGAGCAAAGCCGTTAGCATAATGCCTTAAGATTGTAGGGACCAGTGATTAAGGTGAGTTTTAATGATCTCAAAGGCTGTGGCTGTCATAGGGAAAATGTCATCCTTGATATTCAAAGTAGGGATTCAGCTCAAACAGCTCTGCAGGATTCAACCATAAAGCGAAATAGGAATCCATGCGGCTTATATTTTGATCCAAACCCGGCTTCTTATGTGAGCGAAAGCCCATGACTGGCACCGAGGGCTCTGTAACACTTCCAAAATTGTATGCAATTTACATGTTATAGAAGTACTTCTTGTTTTTTTTTTCCCTGAAGAGAGACCCGTGGCTTCTATCAGATTCCCAAATGTGCCCTAGAAGCGAGGCTAGAGGGCAAGTAGAAAGACATCTCGGTAACAGCACATGTTATTTACACGGGCTCTAGGGTTTCTCAATCGAAGTGGGAGAGTGTTCTCACACTTACCCTGAGACATCCCTGAATTTGCCCGTTAGCTTGGAAAGTGTGTATCACAAGGCCCTTGGGAGCACACGCTCACAGAAGAAATGGTAGATTCATGTTTCCTGGCTTAGACTCACTCTGGGGCATCAATTAGTGGGATGCTTGCAGTGTTTGGTGGAGACTGCAGGATGAAGTGCATGGAAGTTGCCTGTTCACACGCACACTGCCTGTCCCCTGAGTATGAGCTGCTAAGACATGTGGGACCAGCTGCTGCGTTCTGAATTCGAGCTTGGTTATTAACGGCTACCTTGTGTTTTTTGCTTCCTGTGTCCTTCTGATGGACACTATCATGAGTTTGATATTTAGTTGAGTTGCTACCTTAGAGAAACTCCAGACTGCACCACCTGAGCATGACATGTAGCTGAAAACCTAGAACAGCAGCTTTAAGGTGTTTTTCCTAAGTGTGCAGCCTGGCCCCTACACGTGGAGGGATTCCATGAGCCCAGATGAGAAGTGCCCCTATTTGTCTTTGACATGTCATGAGTACTTAGGTTCCATCCTAAGTAGTCTCTTTGTTCATGGGCCATGCATGCAACTCTTGCTATTAATGAGAGAAATGGGAGTAAAGCTCTTTTCTAAATAAAGATCACATGTATGCTTTCCTGTGCTTTATAGCAATTTATCAGACAGATGTTTGTACTCTGTGAAATATTTTCTAGAGGTTAGGAGGTCAGAGTGCTGGGCTAGAAAGCAGCTTGGGAGTGGATGGTCCTCTGTTGAAAACTAAACCTGGGGACTATTGGGGCTTTATATCCTAACAGTGGACTTTGCAAAACTTGATTCACCGTGCAGAGCTGATTAGACTTATGCAGTAGATATAATTATCTTAGCAATGCCTGGTTCTAGAAGAGGTAGCAAACAGATATTTTACTAGTGATGAGTCATTTTCTCCGTGTTTTATTTTCATTAACTCATTTTATTACAAGTGTAACTAGTAATTAGTCTTAAGATTCCAGCCCCAAAGGAGAGATCTGGGCTCAAATGGGGCCTGTGGGAAGAAATCGTTGTCTGAGATGCCTAGGACACCTTCTTGCCATTTCAATCAAAATTTCAATTAAATCAGTGAGTAAACCAGATGGCTGGCGTGACGGCAAATAAAAATGATGCCCTTCCTAATCTTATCTTTAGTTTCATTTTTCAGTGGGCATTACAGCTGAAATTGGTGTAAACATCGTAATTAGGGAACACTGGTAGCAAGTCCTCCACTCAGGATCTTGAGAGTTGCAGTAGCCTGGCTGAGAACCTGGTTCCAAGCCCAGCTACTTTAGTGACCCCTGTGATGCTAGAAAACTATTGGCTGGTGGACGGACACATCTCAGAGAGGGAAAGCTGGACACGATGTTGGCTAGGATGGGCAGAGTAGTGTTTGAGTAGCCAAAGCACTTTCTTGTAAACATAACCCTGGCAGAGACACTTGCTCACAAGTTTTCCTACACACAGGATATAGGGCTAGGTTGACGCTTCCTGGGAGGCAGGGTGCCAAAGCCCAGGAGGATATGGTATATCTGATCCCTTATTCTTTACCACCAGTCCCTCCTTGCTTTTTCATCTATCTCTAGGCTGAACGGAGGAATCTGATGGTCTGAAAGACATAAGAGGCAGCAGGTGACGCAAACCAACAAAGGGGAGGGAACCAACACTGCAAAATAAACACCCATGTCAAAGCATGTCAAATAGAAAATAATAATTTATTTTAACTTCATTTTACTTGATGTTTGTAACTAATCATGATTCTGTGACCTTGCTTGGTTAAGTCTGTCCCTTCCAATCTACAAAGTTCTACAACGATGAGCACTTAAAACTCCACAAACGGTCTCCGTCCACGACTCCCCTGTCCATGCAAATTCTTCCAACAGGCGGCAATATTTGCAAACATGCTTTAAGCGTCCACAAAGCTGCAGGAAATTTTGCTTTCTGTTAAAACCTTGACACTCTTCTTGGGAACCTTAACCAGAAAAATGTTAAAAATGGATATCTGAACTAGAAACACTGCTAGTTTGGTTACTGTGTGTGTGTGTGTGTGTGTGTGTGTGTGTGTGTGTGTGTAATCACCGACCAGACTTTGGTGGGTTTGTGTTGAAACCCCAACTGATATAAGCTGTATGAATGAATGGTGACTTGTATGAAACACATTCAGCGAAGTGACATTACAAAATAGGGTCCCATTAAAAATACATACTGGCAGTTGCATTTTGTGTTTTAGGCAGAAAAAAAAGCGTGTTTAACCTTCTTTTATATGAATATAGTTTAAACAAATTATTCTGTGAAAGTATGTTTAATAAAAGATCTTTTGGAAATTTAAACACTTTATGAAAAAGGTTAACAAGTAAAAAATTACCATTGCTATTTGAAAAAACGCTGCTTGTTAATATTGCCTTCTAAGAGAGTATGGGTGTATTTCCCTCCACTGAAAACAGAGCCAGGACACCCAAAGTTGTAGGAGTGGCAAATTTAGACTATCAACATGATGGCCGGGCTTATATATACAAAAACTTGCCGCATTGAACGAGGCAGGGATGTCTACCCCAATGGTAGTGGTCTCTCGTATGTACACAAGTGAGAGTTATACAGTAGTCACCGACAGGAAGGAATTGTATACCCTAGTGCCATCTGGCGATTTCGTGCCATGGGTTAAGAGTTCTTGGATAGTCATCCAATTGTCAAAGATCTTTTTGTTCCTCTTCTTCATCATCTTTTTGTGGCTCAGTTCCAGGATGTTCATCTCCTTCCTGTCGTCGGAGGCCTGCTGCTCCTTCAGACAATCCAGCCTGCTCTGCATCATAAACTCGCGCCTCCGCCTCTGCTCCTTGGCCTTCACCAGATGCTGCTTGCGCTCCTCTTTGCTCCAGTAGCGCCCCATCTTCATCTCGCTCATGGCATCATCATCCGTGGTCAGGCCACTGCGTTCCTCGCGGATCTTCAGCGCACGCTCCCGCAGCAGCCTGTCACGCACCGGCCTCTTGGTGATGTAGCGTGTCCCGTCACTGCGAATCTTCACTTTCCATTCCATCCTGGGTTCAGCTGAGTTAGAAGAGTTCAAGTCCTTGCACATGCTCACCAGGCTCATCTGGCTCTGAGCATACTCCACGGCTGACTTCTGCTGGATTAGGTGCATGTAGCTCTGGTAGTGTTGCGCGTGGGCTGGGATGTGTGCGTGTTTGTATGGGGAGTGGTGGTAAGAGGGCAGGTAGGCACTGCCCAGCTTTGGGCTGGCGGTGGGGCTCCTGCTGCCATCACTAACTCGGCGCTCTTTGATCTCCAAAGCCTGGCTGGGGTCCAGCTCTTTGGCGCTAGGGTTGTAGTTTGGGGTGCTTACTTCGGGATCCTCGGTGATGGCGAGCAGATTCTTGGGGGATGGCCTGTAAGCTTCAATGTTAGCTGTGGCCCCTTCACTACTGCCCTCGGCCACTCTCCGCAGGGAGTTGTCCGGAGAGATCTCCAGGGTGAGTGGGGTACTCCGGCAGCTCTCCCCAGTGTTGTAGGCGCTTGAACTATCCTTGTCTGACTTTTCCGGCAGCTCAGTGATGTCCGAGAGCTCATGGCGGCGCACGTCCACGCTGGTGTTGTAGTTGCGGAAGCCACTGTGGTGCAGCATCCAAGACTCACGGTACTGCTCCTTGAGCTGCTGCATCTTGTGCGCGCGCACGATGCTCAGGCACTCCAGCTCGATGCTGCGCAACTCCTCATTCAGTAGCTCCAGCTCCTTGTCCACGCTCTCAGGGTCACTCTTGCCGGCAGCATCCAGCGGGCTGCTGGGGTAGTACAGGCTGTAGGGGCTGGTGCTCTGCACCTGGCACTTGAGCTCCAGCAGCTCGCGGAAACGCTCACACTCATCCTCTGGGATGCCCAGGTAGTCCACATCGGTACAGTCTGCGGAGATGAAGGACTCATTGCTGAAAGGCAGGTCGCCACTGCCCAGGGTGTCCTGGCTACAGGTCAGCTTCCTCTGGCCCGCCAGCGGGTTGGAGGATGCCGTGGCATCTTCACCGTTATTCTCTTGTTCTGAGCTCTCATCATTGCGGGTACTCTCATCTGTCCGCCCCACACCACTGTCTTTCTCGTGCTGGTTGGATAAGATGGTGGCTGTGTCTGTGGTCCCACCGTCTTCCTCATGCTTCTTCTATATCAGAGAAAGGGACAAGAACAACCAGTTCATGAAAAGTCTGGGACAGGGGTTGGGGGAGGTGGGAGGGAGTTGAGAGGAGGAGGAGGAGGAGGAGGAGGAGGAGGAGGAGGAGGAGGAGGAGGTACCCAGTGTGATCTTTTTGTGTAGGACAGGAATTTATATTGAGCTCTAAATTCCTAAGGCTGACCTGTAGCATTTGAGGGACCTAGGGCCCATGAAGTAGCCAGCCCTATCTCTATGAGTCTGGGAGTACCCTTACTTTTTCAATCTATAAAATGGGGAAGATAATAACTAAATATTAAAGGAATTTGTAGGTAGGAAGAATGTGTAAATTCTCCTAAGCGACTCAGTAAATGAGTAATTAGGATTCTGACAGTGGCGTAGGAGGGAGCTGCAGGGCTCTTAATCATAGAATCGCTTTACTTTCAAAGGTGTGATGTAATTGTGTTTTTCTAGTGAACACCAACAGAGTAGTATCAATGTCTCTGCTTTGTGTGTTTTAAACCATAAAAGCTTTATAACTGAGGTGAGGTGGTGGGTACCTGTAATCCCAGCACTAGGGAGATTGATTGCTTTGAGTTTGGAATTCACTGTTAACTATGTAGCCATTTCCACCATTGAGCTTGGTGAGGGAACCTATCAGCCTGCATTCCCCTCATGCTCAAACAGGAAAAGCTCTTAGGCAGGCGTTTTCTGATGGTCTTCGGCATCTTGGAAGGTGCACGTTCTCCTGAGCTGGGGTGGCGTGGGGCTTGCCCAGGGCTTACCTGCTGCAGCACACTGGCTGTGAACTGCATGGCCTGGTGATGCTGTTCCTCAAGCATGTCCATGTGTAAGTCATCCAGAAAGTCGTTCCTGTCGTCATCCAGCCAGCCCTCATCCAGCTAGGAGAAGAACAGTGACAAACAAGTCAGTCTTTACTGTCAGCCTGAACTTAGAATCACCGTAGATACACACCTATGGGTGTCTCTGTCCAGTGATTCCAGAAAGGTTTAGCTGACGAGGGAGGAGCTCCTTTGAATTTGGGTAGCGGCCAATCATTAAGCAGGAGAAATCAAGCTGAACACTGGGTTCACTTCTCGGCTTCATGACTGACACAATGCAGATAGCCGCTTCATACCCTGCTTAGCCCTTCCTGACATGCTGGACTGTCCCCTCAAACTGAACCAGAGTAAGCCCTTCCTCTCTGAAGTTGCCTGGAGAGGTATCTTGTCACAGCAAGGAGGCTTTGTTTTTTTGTTTTTTTGTTTTTTTTTTGTTTTTTTTTGTTTTTTGTTTTTGTTTTTTTTTCAAGAAAGGACATTACATCAGAAAGAGAGATTGTAGGGTTCTCTCCAGGAGTCATCAAAAAGCAGTTTGTCTATAGGTTTGGAAAGGACTTCAGACTAAAGGAACTCCAACCCTACACCACACTGGGGAAGCTTCTAATGTCACTCCCCCACTCCTGCTTTGCTACTTTGTATCCAGACTCAGTGGTTAATGCAGTTAGTTACTATTTGAAAGACACAATTCCATTCACATTTATTTCCCTTCACTGTACTAATAAGTGGGACTCAGATCCAGGCTGGAAGGGGCATTTGTAAATCCTGCTATGATTCTTTTATTAGTCAGCCTGTGGTGGGTAGGTCTGTCAGGCTGGTTAACTGGATACAAAGTCACAGCAAGTACCAGTTCAAGGTGGCATGCACCTTTAAGCTCAGATGCGATACTCTGACATTGTTCTGCAGGGTTAGGGACTTGGTTTTGATTATAAAAATCTAACCTACTTAATTCATAGGACAATGAATTACCTGGAGCTCAGGCCTTGCAATCAGCAATGAAAAGTTCTTATTTTCTTCACTGGTTAGAAGAGCCACGGCTTCTTCACGGTTCTGAACTTCTATGCCATTAATCTGAAAGCATAAGGGAGGGAAGGTGTCGGTAGTCGGGATATGGCTGCATGGAGCAGAAGCTTCCAGTCTTGCTTCAGAACTGCAGTTGCCACCACTCACTCAAAACATGGATTCCATTTAGCTTGGAAAGAATGCTGATTTCTGGAAAGACGGGACCTTGCTTAGCCTGAGGCAGTCATGATGTGGAGGAATTCAGGATATGATCCAAAAAAAACTCCTGCTGTTCCAGCCACATCTGAGCCCTGAAATCTGACATCGTGTTTGGACAGGAGAATAAATGGGAAAAATAAAGTGGATACTTCCTATTTACAGTAGGTGAGAAAAGCAGCAGGGTGCCTGCTAAGAATGAGAGGAGCAGGCAGCAGAGAAGGGACCAGCGGTGGCTGTGTATACGTGGGCTGTGTGTGTCTAGTTTAGCAGGCTTGATGGCGAGTCAAGTGGGGATGGCTCTCACCTTCACACCGACAACCCTCTGGCAGGACATCTGTCTGCCTGTCTCAGCAACTTTAAGTTCTGCAAATTTTTGTTCCTGGGCTGATATTCCTCCAGGGACACCATGGCAGTCCTGCTGACTTTCAAGTTGAGCCCTTCACCTGACTTTGCCACTTTATGTCAAAGAACCAAGAGGTGGCAAAGCCGGAGAAACTGCTGGTTGTCATCATCCACCCTGATTGCACAGTGGATACAGGGAAGGGTATGTCTGTAACCCAGGCAGGACTCTGAGGCATGGTTTACTACTTCCACTTCCTGTTTTCAATGGTAACGGTTCTCAGAAAACCGTAGCAACAAAAAGCATGCTGGGGATTATGGCCCTCAGGTGAGAGGGTCTGGGTCTCTTTCCTAGGGAAACTCAGCTGTCCAGGTTCATGCTAAAGGCTGGAGAAACACAACATAGAGTGTGGTGGGAAACCAAAACTCTACATCGTGGCTTGTGAAATGGGGAAAATAAAAAGATTAGAAAGATGAAGATAAAGCTGAGAAAAACCAGAAAGAGAAGCCACAGGCTCTGTGACCCCATAAAAAGCCACGGGGCTGATAGATATCAAATGATAGGATATCCAACCAGGTGTGCACGGGGTGGAGACAGGAGAATCAGAAGTTTAGGTTCATCTTTACATAGTGAGTTTGATACTAACCTGGACTCCTTGAACACCCCCCCACCCTGAAACAATTATAGCTGGAAGAAAAGAAGTAAGCAGCCTTATTTTGCCTAAACAGAACAGGACTCAAGGTAAAGATGTCACCCTTAAAACAGAGTCTATAGGACAAGTAAATGTGGAATTCCGAAATTTCAGACTTCTCAGAGGTATTTGGTCCAAAAATCTGGGAGAGCTTGGTCTGTCTTTACTTCCCCCTCTGTGTGTGACTAGCTAATTAGTCTCATTCACTAACCTCACATGGCTGGTCTTACTACTTGGCTGAATTCCTGGTTCCTGTTCTTAAACCTCTCCTGCACTTCCAACCTGAGAGCTATTTCTGGAACTCACTTCTTGGCTGAAGGTGTGCATCCGTGGAAAGTGCACCTACCTGGATGATGCGGTCTCCTTCACGGATCCGTCCATCCTTGGCTGCAATGCTGTTAGGGTCAATCTGAAACACACAGTGGACAGCCTCAGCAAGGACACAGGCAAAGGCTGTCTTTAACATAGTATCATACATGTCCTTGCCTTTCCGTGTTGCACAGATGAACAGACAGGACTTAGCATTGTGCACAGGGAGAAATGAACTATCTGTTTTAAGCCCCTCCCAGTGACTTTCAGAACTCGGCTTGTGACAGAGGACTGGGCTCAGAGCTGTAGACCCGAGCTGGTGAAGAGGCAAAGATGACTCTCAGGGATACAGAGTAGCTAGAAGCAAGTCAGTGAGAGGACACCCTTAGGTGTGTGTGCTGCCTGGCAGCCCTGACTTGATAGCTTTCATACCACACCTTGTTATCAAATTTTGGAAGACAGTTGTATAACTGGGACAAATGGGACTGAGGATAACAGGGGTGCCCTAAAACATGCTGACATGATATGCAAAGCTTGGTGGGTGGTGCTTATCCAATGAGTTGACTGTGCAGTCTTTAGCAGATATGGCTCTTGGCTCAGCCCATAGAGACAGATTTGATTTCTTTGGGAAATTGGTTTTCTGCAATCACAAGGAAGGACGGCACATGCATAGGAAAGTATTCATAGTGAAGTCAATTTCTCCACTCCGCCTCTTCTAGAAAGATCACTACATATTTCATCTCTGTACTTTGATAGGTCTACGTAATTTTGTAAGTTACGTTTGATGTATATGAACTCAACTGTGTATACTATGATAGGAGGAGAGACTTTAAAAGATATCCATCTCTCTGTCTCCCATTGCACTGGAGTTGGGTAAGTGTGAGGCTGCTCTTCCCTCGGGGATGAGCACGCAGACCATGGAAACGACTCCATTTTATGGTTGGTTTGCGGCTTCTCAAGGGTAATTTTGCCTTATGCACCGACATTAGAACTTAACCCCTGCGTTAAGATGTAACTCCACGGAGTGTGATGAAGGGGGCGGAGCATGTGTTCTGTATCTTTCCAAAGATTCTCTTGAGGAGCAAGGTCTAGGGTTTCTGAACAAAAACAAAGAAAAATAAAACCCCACTGTTTTGGCTTTGAGAGGTTAATTTTCAAACCTTAGCTTTCGTACCTCACTTATATAAATCCCAATGTCGTCTTCGTCATCCGTCCGGTAGCACACAGTGAGGCCCAGCTTGTCCTGGCTGTTCATCCTGTAGAGACCCACTTCCTACACAAAGAAAACCTTCTCTGTGAGATTTCAGCAGGAAAGGGGAGCTGGGGAATGTCAAATGCTTTGAAAATATTTGGTTTAAATGATGAACTGGATTTCTTTGCATTCGACTGTGTAGAGCCAGTTAACTTACCAAACAAAAAAGTGATTATGGACATGGGATCAATGCCCTGGGCATTTCTGACCTCTCAGTCAATATAAAGTCATTTTGAAAATAGTTATTTTATTGATCCTCCCCAAGAAAAATTACCCATATTTCAGTCAGCGTCAGGACCGCAGGGGCAGGGCTTTTAAAAAGCATTCTTTCAATGTCTGCCACAAACAATAATATTTCCACACCCCGAATGTTCCAGCCACTTCGGTACAAATGTTTCTAGCATGTTGGGCTAGATCATCTCACGCTGAGCCCCTTAATATGCACAGGCGTAGAAAGTGCAAACAGATTACGCATAAATTGATCTGAGAAGAAGAGTAACGTGATAGTGTGCAATTAGTGCTTTCTCCAACAGCTGCGATATTTACAGTCGAGAATTAGTTTCAGCCACTGTTCCTGCAAATTAAGAAAGATAAAATAGCAAACTTAGCCCAATGTTGGGACCCACGGTGACAGGCAATGTTTTTGTTTGTGCCAATTAGTCTGCGCTTCCGAATGATGTCAGAACTTTGAAAACCTTGGGAGTTCTGGGAGCACACTTCTGGCTCTCTGTGAGTGGCTTCCAAGCCTTCACTCTGAGTGCCACTCACTCTACCAGTGACTCATGTAGGGTTGGCACAGCTGCAAGCTCTGGGGTCCATTTGAGGGCCACCTGCTAATAAGAGATACATCCAGCTCTTTGGTCTGAATTTTACAGTTTTTACTGGGTAACCAGGAGTGGGGGAAGGGCTCTGAGATGGTGGCTGCAGGCTACTCTATGAGAACCACTTCCAAGAGGCATCTCTAGAGGGTGTGAGAGGGGCACAGCAGCCTTTGTGGAGAAAGCCTTCCCTCATTAAAGCTTCTGCAAAGCAGAAAAACAGGGTAGAAAGGCCCCAGGCCAGTGTCTCAAAGCCTTATACATGGGGAGAAAGAAGCAAAGTGAATGTGGACATGCGAAGGGGCCAGAACAGGTGGCAGTCCCTAGACCAGTGTGAGGAGCTTGGCCTTATGTTTAGGTGGGCACTGCCTTGATGTGTTGCAAGTAAGATGGTTATGAACGCAGGCATATATGCAAATCCCTAGTCTACCCTTATCTAGAAGCTTCGCCACAGGCTTGTTGACTTGTCTAAGCCTTTATTTGCTCACTGGCACAAGTTGGGCTGGGAGATGAGGCTCATAGCACTGGGCCTGACCCACAGTGAGTGGCAATTTAATAATTATATTTGGGTCACAAGTAACCAGTGGTTACAACAAGCTGTTTGTGCAGAGCGCCCCTCCTTAATAAGATGCTGTTGGTGTATTTTCTGATCACTGATATGTTAATTAATTCAGTGACTTCCTAATGATAGCTCTAACAGTATGGTAAATTCTCATTAAATGAAACTGTTAATTTCTAATGCTCTAGTTGCATTAGATGGAAATTTCCCTCTGTGTTTGTGAGTGTGCTAGGCAGGCTGGTATTCAGGGGTATAGTTATCCATGAGGGTAATCTGCAGATCCCTTGGAATAACTAGTTTTCACCCTCCAAACACAGGTAGCACACCGCACTTCTGCTTCAGACACCTCTCAGGTGTCCTCACTGGATTGTGCTCTGTCTAAGACTGTGCTGAAGGAGCCCTTTCTTGGACATTCGTGAATGGACAGTCTGAAATCAGTGAGATTTCATGATTAGTGGCTCAGGTCTTCTTAGACAGGTCCAGATCAAATGCTGTCACTAAGCCTTGGGCTCTTACTCACAGGAGCCATTTGGTCCAGGAACAGGTTGAAGAGAAAGCAAGATCATAGACAAAGACTGGAGGAGACAACAGTATTGTTTTTTTTTTCTTTTTTTTTTCATTTTTTATATACTTTTTCATATTTCATATTTCTAATAAAAGTTTAAAAGAAACAGACAAAAAAAAAAACCCACAAAGGACAAGAGCAATACAAGCTTCAAGACAACAGAAATTAATTCTCCACAGTCAAGGTCTGCCAAAAATCTAAAATCACCCAAACCGTGCAAATGTTCAACCGAGACCATGGCCATACATGGGATTATAAATACTAAGACAACAGTATTGTAATTCCACTTCCAGTAGGATTCCATATGGGGGAATGGGCTAGGTTCTCCTCTGTGTGACTTCCAAGATGACAGTCACTTAAGAAACTAGTGAAGAGGCTCTGGCTCTACTTTGCTTCATTCTAACCCTCCTGGAAGCATGCTTCATGGTAACTCACAGGAGTTGAAGGAAGTGTGTAGAAAGTTTTATGACATTTCCCTGATAACCAAAGGCATATCTGTTTAACTGAAGATGGTATCGGGAAGCTGTCCACAGGATAAGTTAAATACTCCTGCATCAGTCAGTCACAGACTGACAGCGAGACAGCCAAGCTTGTTCTTGGGATCTTTTGTCATAGCCATGATTCTGTGACACACGCTCCAAGTGGCATATGAGACCAGGAAGATGTTTGCAAATCATATCATAGAAAGGAACTATGCAGTGTACTAGGGGCTTCTGGGTAGGAAAAAAAAAGCACTCATAAGAAACGGTTCTTTTCTATACAGAAAAGGGTTGGATTTATCTATCTTGGTGCCAAATATGCCAATGCCTAATATCAAGTCTATAGCATATTGAGTTTGGTAAAATCCTATCTTGACAAGCATCTTTCTACCTTTGAGCCATTGCTTTACTTGACAAAATTGTACAAGTATTAAGCTAAAAGACGTTAGTTCATATTGTGGCTGGTGTGGCTTTGCTCTATCTTGCCCATATAGATTTGTAGTCTAAACTTTTATAACAAAGGGGAAATTTTTAGTACAAAATTGCAAGCTGAAACAGAAAATATCTTGAAAGTACCAAAGAGACGGCTCAGTGGGTAAAGCAATTGCTGTGCACCTATGAGGACCTGAGTTCGTATCCCCAACACACACATGCAAGTGTCATGTGTGTTTTAAACCATAGCACTGGGGTGGCAGGAAGAGGGGGACCTGCAAGCTTGCTGCCCAGCTGGTTTAGCTGGAAGAGTGACATCCTCAAAACTTAAGGTGGTTGCAGATTAAAACAAAACAAAACACTGGAAGCTGATCTCTGGCCTCTACACGTGAGTATACATACACACCTTCAGAAAATAACCTGAACCATGTTATGGTATTTTCATCAGTGTCCCTGATAATTAAATCAAGGGCCACTCATGTGAGTAACTCAAACACTTGATATGTTGCCATTAACTTGGCTTTCAGGGACCAAGTTGGAGTCGGCCATTTCTTGCCTGAAATGCAGCAACATCTCAAAGTTCTTGAGCTGAACACTGACATAATATGGGACATTGAAGACTTTACATCTTCTCTCATGGATTTGTTCATAATTAAAGTACAAGTGAATAAAAATGATCTAAAATTGCCTTTGGACTATATGTATATAATATATATGGAATATAAATGAGCTTTATGTTTAGACCTGCTTTTCTAGCATTTTTACCTCATTGTCTATGTGCAAATATTTCAAAATCTAAAACATTGCATCCAAAACCCCAAGCATCTGGGGATACAGGGTACTCAGCCTGAAATAGATGCTACAATAGCTGCTGTTTCAAAATCTGCATGGTAGAGAATAGGCCCTTTTCTTATTGTTGTTCCCAGTTAGAGGTAGTTTTAGAACATATGGTCCCTCACAGCAGCAGACTGAGGTAGAGATCAATGCTGCATTCAGCCTTTGAGCGTGGCTGTCAATCCTCCTAGGACAGACGTTTATGGAGAAGGTCCCATCCTCAGTTTAGCTGGATCTCACTGAGAAGCTATAAAAGCTAGACTCCATTCAGAACATGGATGTGTGGTCCACCTTACTCCTGCATGAGACATGGATACATGAGACATCAGTAAGGAGACAGCAGGAGAGGAACATGCTCTAACTGAAAACACTTGTGCTTCCATGTCAAAGTTTTCTCTTTTGCACTCGCTGCAGTTGCTTATGAAACAAAACTTCACAACCTGATTGACCTTAATGTACAAGAAAGGCAGTGTCATTCTTCTTGAAGGGTGGTACAGTGGGAGCAATTTTACATCTTGTTCTGAAAGGATTTGTAGTAGTGGATGAACTGATATTGCCAACATATTTGGTAAACAAACAGGGGCATCTGGGGTTTAGGAATACACCTGGCATTGAGCTATACGTTTTTCATGTTTATCTGGCAATTCTTAGAAACTCTTAGATGAGAAGTTTAGCCTTAATCCCTATTCCTCTGGAATGGCTCTCCATCCCAGAGAAGAGGCTGTGGCTAAGCCAGAGTGACCTTAGCAGGTTTTTAATGATCTTGAGAAAAGGAAGTGTTACTTTCTCCCAAGGATTAATTTTCCACTGTCTCTGTATCTGCATTGATCTGTGTTTTTAACTTGGCTCAATGATGACAGGAAGGCATTCATAGCTAAATAATGGATTATACAATATCAGCACCATCCAGCCTTACCATGGAGGAATGGTATGTCTTCAACAAAATTGAATGCACTTGCAATTGTAAGGTGGGAAAAAAATATCTAACGGAAACATAAGCTTGGCTTGGTTACCAACAAACAGGTGCCAACTTCTCTTGATCAAACTTTTCAAGCCACTTGACCTTTCTTTAATGAAACTTGGTAACAATGAAAATTCCTCAAAATTCTCAGGGAATTTGATCAGTTTTCAGCATTTATTTCTGCCTCTGAGCCTTGTTGAACCCATAGTTGAAGGCACAGAGGTTATCAATACACAGCTGTCATGATGGTGGAGATAGGATTTCAAAGACAACCATTAATCAAACAGGTATGAATAATGCATCAGCACTAGCTGGATTACACCATCCCCATCCCTGGTGTCCCACTGCTTATTGGTCTAGATGAACTATTTGATAAAAATAAGTAGCTGAGTCTGACATTTAAGATGAAACTTACATGGTATTCCAATTAGCAGTATTAAGGGGGACACATCACCTTCATGACTCAAGGTCTTTGTTTCAGCCTCAGCAAATTAAATTGGAAGAAACCCTAAACCTAACTTGAATGGTTTCTTACCCTCCAAGAAGCCCAGTCACTTCTTCATAATTCCTTACCTTACTGATCCAAGATGGTTGTCAGATATCTAAACTGTTCCTATATGTACTCATGTAGTGATGTGTCTAAAGAGATCATGGTTTTACTTGAGACCTTATACCAAAATACTTATTCCTCCTTTCAACAAATATTTAGGTGTCAAAGCATTGGTTATAGACTATTCCAGACACTATTTGGGGATGGGTAACAGAAGAGCCCATTCTTGAATGAAGTTTGTACTCTACTGGGGTCATCAGACAAGATGCAGATGATTGTGCTATTGGCTTATAGCACAATTCAGCAAACGTCTCTCAGTGATGTGATGCTAGGCAAGACTCAACTCTGATATGTCAAGGCCCTGTTTTTAGATGGTCATACACACAAAGAAAGAACCTTGAAGATTCTAGTGATACTGTGAGAGGTAAGAGGAGGCTGACTCAATCAGAGTCAGAACCATGTTGGGTGCCTTAAGTGAGCGCTCACCTTTTGCCTCATAGTTTTAATGAGAACTTTCTAGATAGATTCCAGTTTCCCATGGACTCTCCAGGACCATCCCAATTCCCATCTGGTCTACTGTTATTCTGAGAAATCAGAATCATTTCAGGACCCTCCCCTCCCTGTTAAAATTGTAGCTGGCCTTTCCTTTCTGGTCTTATAAGGACATCATCAAAACACTGCAGGTGACAGCAGCTCACAGGCTGGATAGGATGCTACTTCAGAATCACAGGGGAAATTAAGACAATAGAGTACAGGGCAAAAAAACTTCATCAGACATTTATTTTCTTTTTTTAATTGCCTGCAGGAAGACCTGGAGCAGGTGTTCAGTACCTGAAAATTCAGGGGTAATTATTCAGCTGCTGCACTCTGGGGTATACTTGGGAATAAGCCCTTTAACGCTAGGCAATTTCACAATAACAGGGATTTGACACTTGCCTAAATATGATCATTTTGTGTACGTTAAAGGGAAGAACATCTGTTTTCCCCTCTGCATTGGCTTTGATAATATCCCAACACACTTGTTTATATTTTCCTCACACATAATAGGCATGGATCGGTTGCTCTTTTATCGCATTCAACATGGGTGATAAGCATTACACTGAGAATGTGCCTTCTACTTGAAGACAAACCTGATCCTTCTGAAATCAGATCCAACATCTTCGACAAGACAGGTGGAAACCTAGCAGAGACATTGCCAGCAGGTCTAAGAACTCCCGTGAGGAGCAGGGACAGTGGGTGTGTGTCTTTCTGAAGACTAGGTCTGCTGTAGTAAACTCAGATCTTAGCAGGGGGTTGGTGTTTCCCTCTCAAGCTGAAAAGTAAACTTGTGTCAGCATCTTTCTGCAGATGTAACCCAGCCATGGACTAGAGGTACAGCCACTGTTCCCTAATGGAGATTCCCTACAGTGATCCTCAGTAAGACACTGAATGTTTCCATCAGTTTTATGCTGCAGTAAGAGAATACCTGGGCCTAGGGACTTTATACTTTTTTTTTATACCTTATGATTTGGGAGGCACAAAGCATGCTTCTGGAATCTGCTTGGCTCTATCATAGTACAGCAGAGGGTACCATGGCAAACACATGTTTGAGAGAGAGAACACATGGTTTACTAGGAAGCAAGACACTAAATGTAGAGAGTTGCTTTACCTTCTAGCAATCCTCTCTCATCAGAACAGATGCATCCCCTGAGCCTGCCTTTAATCCCTTTAAAGGCAAAGCCCCATGACCTAATTGCTACCCACCAGGCCTAGCCCCTTAAAGGTTTGCCTAGTTCTCCACATGGTCCTCCTAGAGACCAAGCCTCCAGCACCCAGACTCCCTATCCAACTCTGGCTCTGTGCTTTTCCCTTCTCTGCCATTATACTTCATGAATTAGGGCAGTTGCTTCTCTAAAAGCTAAAGGTGCACTACCTGAACCAGTGCTTAAGTGAAGAAACCCATCCTGACCAAAAGAGCACAGGAGGAAGCAGCCTTCTCACCTGCAGGACCTAGTGGTCACCACTCAAAAGAACAACAGATGGGTGTGTCCATTTGCTGGCTCTTCAGTGAAACGTTAAGCTAAAGTCCAAAGGTCCTGATGGGCAACAGCAGTAGTTATCAACCCGTGGGCCTCAACCCCTTCGGCAAGCCTCTATCTCCAAAAATATTTATATTACACTTCTTAACTGTAGCAAAATAACAGTTATGAAATAGCAATGAGAATAATTTTATGATTGGGGGGTCCCCACAAAGAGGAACTATATTAAAGGGCTACTTAAAGGGTCACAGGCTGGTCCTCTCAGAGGCTCCTTCAGGCAAGCAGGATGATGACTTCCTGATGGTGTATTTCTACGTAGCAAACAGTAGACTAAATATAACGAGATGCTCAGAAAGAAACCAAGAATAGACTTCTAAATGAGTATGACTGAAAAGTCTGCTAGCATCAAAATATCACAATTGTTGGGCTCAGGGCACTAGCCAGATTGCTAAGCTGGTAAAGGCGCTTACTGAGCAGGGCTTTTGCCTGGAACTGAATCACCCACATACAGGAGGAAGAAGAGAAGTTATTCCATGGAGTTGTTCTCTGGCTTTTACATGTATGGCACGGCACATGTGCATCCTTTCCCTGTTTCTGTCTCTGTCTAGGTCTCTCTGTCTCTCTCTCACACACACATATTAATAATAGATAAAGAAAGAAGAAAGTGATAAATACATTCATACTAGTACAAAAATACTCTGAGTATTCCAATTCCAACGATGTGGATTATTCATCTCTGGCTTCTTTTTTTTTTGGAAAGTCTCTTTGCCCTGTCTCATGTCTTGGGGGTGAGCTCTTCCATTTCTATCTTGTGATAATTGTGCAGGACAATATAGATGGCATTAGTGACTTGGCAGTATATGCTGCTGCCACACTGAATACCATGCCAGAACCCACACCTTACTGGTGTGACTCATGGGAATGAGGAGATGTGGAAGCTTGGGCTTGGAGATCTGAACCCATGGCCTTAGATCACAGACTGTGACTACACTGTGGACTGAGACACTGGGGGGAAACCTTGTGAACTTGTGGCTCTCTTGTAGTTTTGGGGGACCAAGGCTCTATAAAACCAAGAGGAGGCAGGGCTGCTGGTCCTTCTATCATACCCTGAATAATGAGGTTCTCAGACACTCAAGAGGCTCTTAGGCTGTTGATGTTGAGACTGTTGCATCTTTTAGGTAGAAAGAATCAGTCTGGGGCAGGCTTAATGCTGTTGATATTGACCCAATCTCCTTAGAAAAGATAAAAGAGAGCTGCGGCGAGCTCCCAGTCCTTGGAAGGCATCTGCAGTAAACACAAGGGTTTAATAACACTACTCGGTGCACTGAATTGCATCAGCTTTTATCTGTGAAAGCTGATGCTGACTTTCTGCTCGAGACAGTGGCATGGAAACTACCTTAGTTGGAATCAACTGAATTCAAGAGAAATTAAAAGCAAATTACAGTTCTGGTGATAGCCAGCAATGGGAAAATGTCATATGTGAGAGTGGTCTAAGTTGGGCAGGCATTATGGTTATCTCAGAGTACTGTAAATCTGAGTCCTTACAGACAAGACTATGTTTCTGGGGAGAACCTATTCTTCCATCAGCTCCTCAAAGGAACAAGGGAACCCACTGGTGTGAAGCCAACTTTAACTAAATACCCCAAGCCACAATGTCTATGCTATTTCGGAAATTTAGCTTCTGAGTTACTTGGAAGCTTATAGAAGACTCTCCTTGTTCCCTTTATGATGGCTGTCACAAAGCAGTGTCATTCCACGAATAATAGACTCTTCTGGGAGGACACTGTTTCTTCTACAGTATCTAGAGAATTCCAGACAGAGGAATAAATGCCAACAGATCCAGTGATTTCCAAAGAGGCTTGGGGAATCTGTCTTCTGTCCAGCTCCCACTCCCCTGGTGTATTTACCACGCTAACCCAACAGTCAAGATCTTAATATCCTTCATGAAATCCATTTAGTCTTGCAGTCCCTTGATGCACTTGACCATCGAGCCCTCTGTTGGAAGAGGATGCATTCAAATGTCCTGGAAGAGCAGCTGGCTGCTTCAAGAATAAAACGCCAAATACTAAGCTGTGTCCATACCGAGCTGTCAGTGAGCGTCCCTTTTTGTTGGCTGATTCTATATTTTTATTGACCTTCACCCTGTGAAGATCACGCACCATGCCTGCCTGGACACTGCCATGCTCCCACCTTGGTAATAATGGGCTCATCAACCCTGTGTTCTGCAGTGAGAACCAGGTAGCTCTCATGGATGTAAGAAGAAAACAGCTGTTCTAGGCTACCCAGCTGCTTCTACTGTGAAACAAGCTACCACTGCTAATCAGCGCTTGTTCTTCAGCAGGGCAGCCTAGATTGAACGGCAGTGGGCCAGCAGAGTAGATAAAATATGAATAGGTGGATTTCCTCTGGCTGACTTTTTATATAGAGCTGAAGGGTTTCCTTAACAGTATCATGTGCTGTCTGGACCCTGCTCCACAAAATTAATTTTTACATAATCTCTGAATCATCATCATTATCATCATCATCATCATCATCATCATCATCATCATCATCATCGACACATTGAACTATTAAACAATGGTTTTCTGAAAGTATAAAGAATGATACGATAGAATGTGATACTTTTTCAATTAACTCAATAGAGGGCAATGTAACATTGTATGATATTTATGGTACTAGGCTCTTTGGCCTCTATAATATCTGGGGAGAGCTGTGGATTTTTGTGGCAGTGTCAAGAGCACTGTGGTGGTTTGAATATGCTTGGCTCAGGGAGTAGCACAATTAGGAGGTGTGGCCTTGTTGGAGGATGTCTGTCACTTTGGGGGTGGGCTTTGAGATGCTTGCTTCTCCTAGCTACCTGGAAGACAGGCTTCTCCTGGTGGCCTTCAGATCAAGATTTAGAACTTTCAGCAGTTCCCACACCATGCCTGCCTGGACACTGCTATGCTCCCGTTCTGGTAATAATGGACTGAACTTCCAAACTTGTACGCCAACCCCAATGAAATGTTATCCTTTATAAGAGTTGCCTTGGTCTGGGGTCTTTTCACAGCAATGGAAACCCTAACTAAGGCAAGCATTTAGGAAATGTAAAGAAGGCGCTTTTGGGGGCAGCTCCTTTTTGTTGGGGATGGGCTACATTCAGTCACCCTGCTTATCACCCTATTGTTGAGGACTGTCCTTGGGTAAAAAGTGGTGTTTCAACAACAACCATAGTCTTTCTTATAAGCTGATAACCCTCAGGGTGCAGTAGTGGCCGGCATACCTTGGCTGTAACCAATACCTCTCTAATTGGACTTAATACTCATTCAACAAGAGGAAAATTATGCTTGACACTGGAAACCCAGCAAATTACTCAGTGCTAATAGAGTCATGGTTCCTGAAGGAGAACCTACAACTGCTACTTACTCAACCTACATAATCCCTAATTATATTCTAAATATTAGTTCTTATGCCCACATTTAAATGTAGTCCTCATTCCTAATCAAGGAAACTCCTCTTTGCAACAGACAGCCCATTACAGAAAACCATAACCAATCAAAATGCAGCGTTGTATAGCCGAGTCCCAACAGATACATTTACAACACAACTCCTGCACTGAAGCTAAAGTATTATTGTGAGAAAATGGATGGAAAGATTATAAGAGCCAGGGGAACAGGGAGTTTGCTATCAGATCGACTTTCCTAACAATTTCAGAAGTTATAGCCATTGCCTTAATTAAGATTTTTTTTTTATTGCTGCAAAAAACCACCATGACAGAAAAGTAAATTGGGAAGGAAAGGGTTTATTGGGCTTATAATTAATTTTTCATTGTAGGCTATCATTGAAGGAAGCCAAGACAAGAACTCAAGCAGGGCAGGAACCTGGAGGGAGCGGATAATGTAGAGGCCTTGGAGGGGTGCCATTACTGGCTTGCTTCTCATGCCTTGCTCATCTTGCTTTCTTATAGAACCCAGAACCACTAGTCCTCGTATGGTACCACCCACAATGGAATGGACCATCCTCACCAACCAACAATTAAGTAATTAAGAAAATACAATCCAGCCAGATCTCAGGGAGGTATTTTCTGTTCAGTTTCTCCCTTTCAGCTAAGTCTCCTTTGTATGTTCATCCAGCTGACATACAAACTAGCCAAAATACCCATAAAGTCTCACCAGCATGACTGCCAATCAATGAGCTGAACAAGGACAACAAAAGTGGATGGAGACCCCAGCCCTACACAGAGAGCTATACAGGCAACTAAGGGATGCAGAGAGTGGGAGAAATAGCCCTCCACGGGGAAGAGCACCCTGGTAGGTTATCCAATACCAAAAGTCAGCCTACAAGGGTCACACCTACAAGTAACAGTATGCAGCTCAAGGAGGTTGTATTCAGGAATACACACAACCACAACGAATGGAAAAAGAAGCCATGTGAAAGATATCAAGGAGAATTAGGAAAGGGAAGGGAAAATGATGAGGGTATATTACAAACTCAAACATAAAAGATATTAAATAGTGGTGATCAAGGTAAAGAGGTTTACAGTACTTTCGGTGTGTGCTTGTAGACGTGTGTGCGTACTTGCCTGTGCATGCATGTATAGGGATATATATATATATATCCGACTTCTGTTATTTTCACTTTATATTTTGAGAAAGGGTTTCTTTCCTGAATCCAGAGCTCACTGATTCAGCTGAGCCGCCTGGCCAGTGAGCCTCTATGATCTACATGTCCCTGCTCTTGCAAAGTCTGGGGTTATAAACACAAGTCATCATACCTGGCCTTTATGTAGGTTCTGGGGATTCAGTACTCATACAGCAAGCACTTTTCCATGAGCCACCTTCCCAGTCCTAGGACCTCCTTCTGATAGTTTGCTTTGGGGACTCGACTTTTAGACTTTGCCTTGAATTAATGTAAAGAGGAAGAAGCTGAGCCCTGCCTTTCAAGAGGTGGTGGTCGTGTGGATTATTAAAGAAGGTACAGATTTTGATAATTTCATTATCATCCATAAACTACATTTACATGTGTAGAGAACTCTGAGCCCAATAGAGACGCCCTAAGAACAACAAGGACAAGGGTGGCTCCTACCTCCAGCTCCAGCTCTTCCCTGTCCATGTCCTGATGGATGTCCCCCATGTAGTCATTGGGATCATAGTAGTCATGGGATGAAGGGTGCCTGCAGAGAGATGGGAGGTTGTCAAGGCCCTGATTCTTGGATCATCATCTGTTTTCTTATCCCCAGCCACTGTCAGTACAGATCCCTTCCAGATCTCGTTCCCTTTGGATATGGCTCTTAACACCTCTACCTCAGTTCTACTATTTGTGAAACCATATAAGCTCATACAGATAGGGACATTATTTCTGGGGACAATCTGTTGCCTCCTTCAGATCCTCAAAGATACTAGGAACTCAAAACCAAACCAAATCAAACAAACAAACAAAAAAAAAAAATCAAAGAACCCACTATGCTGACCAAGCTTAACTTCCTCTGGAAAGAGTGGATGTGCAGGTTAAAGACAGGGTGGATCTTGTTTCCAGAGTTCCTTCCCTAGCTCACCATCATGGATTTATCATGAGTTCATGTAACTGGTCTCTAGACAGAAGATGTGTCCATGTTCATCGCTGTTGTGTCTCAGTGTTTACTTTTAATCTTGATGGCAAAACCTCATATGTGAGCAACGCTCAGGTGTGTGTTGGCCTCTGAGACCAGTTTCAAGTGCCATGCTAGAAATTGCTAAGCTATCTGCTGACACAGTAAAATTTCACATTTATTTTGCATTCATTTCCTAGTGAGAAATGTATTTGCCTTCACAGCTTAGCCTGCTCATGTGTGTGTCCTTGCAGACAGCCCTGCTCACAGGTACTTGTGTGTGCATATGTCCTCGTTCTATTTGAAAAGCCAGGAATACACGTTTTTAGGCCAGCACACATAAAACAATTTGAGCCCAGTGTCTCCTGGAAATGACGTTAATGGAACCTCCAGGAACAAGGGCAATGGGGACTAAAACACATTTGGCCAGTGGCTCTGGAAGAGCTTTGAATCGCACAATAGATGCTGATGAAAAGCTCCTGCCTCCAACGGCACTTGGCTGGGGACCCAAAGCACCACAGTCTTACAGGTCAGACAGCAATCACGGAGGCTCTGGCAGTCCCTCCCAGCCACTTAGTTTAGAAACAACAGATCAGACATGGGCAGAAGGGCAGTCCTTCTGTTTCTAGACCAATCAGGCAAATATCTATGCCTGCACTTAAGGGGCTTTTAGACCTGGGGATCCCACTGCAAGTTCTGGGCTTTCAGTCATCAACCTAATACCCCTGCTCAACCTCAGCACACAGTCTTACTGTTGTGTGACCTCTGGACTCTGTGACATTTCTCAAGTTCCCTCCAGGGGATAAGCCATGTCACGTTAGCTAGACTTAAGAAGAGATTAGGGGTTTGGTCTAAAAGGCCTGTCACTCTGACGGTTTCCCGTCTGAGAGTCACACATGGCCCTGAAGGGCTCATCAATAACACATGCAGTTCTGGATTGTAGTGTCAAGGCTGTGCTCAGGGAGAGGACCAGATGCTTCCCAGGATCAGCTGGGACACTGCAGAGTGTCAGGGCTGAGAGGTGAGATAGGGTAGCTCTGCTTTCCCACCACTGTCTTATGCTGAACAAAACCTCCCTCTGTCTATAGTGGCCAGTCTCTATAGGTAAATAATGGAGCATTCACTATATTACTCTATAGGTAAATAAGGGTCCTCATTCCACAATGCTCAGTCTCTACAGACAAATAAAAGGCATACCGAACAGGACCTCAGTCTACAGCATCCTGTCTCTATAGGCAAATAAGCAGGTGACAGCTCTTTGCAACCTGGCATACTGTGTGAACGGTGAGCATTACATGAAGGTCCTGTCTTCTCCCTTTTCATGCTGTCAGCTGCACCAGACTTCATTCCTGTCAACTGGGGAATTAGCCCCGGTGGCAGATGACAGCTAACCACCAAACCCACAAGATGAAAAGCAAGCCTTTGTCCGGGATTTGACAGAACCATAGGAGATGTGTGGGTACTCCAGCTACCGGGTGACTAATAGAAATCCAACAGGTATGGCTCAGAGGCTTCTCTGGAAGAGCTGAAAATTCTTTTGAAATAATGCATCCAGGCAATTACCTGAGCTCAGATGGAACCAAGATGGGGAAAGACAAGAGTACCTTGTGGCAGCTGAAGAGGCCTTGCCCTCAGATTGCATGGTTCCATGAGCAAAAGCTAAATCTAGCTGGGCATCTTTAAGCCAGTGGTGTTGGTAGCTTACTCACTTTTGACTTGTTTCTGAATTGACAGCCACCACCACCCCTTCACTGAAGGTTTACCCGATGACCAGCCCTATGTTATTTCATTTAATTCTTCAACAATTTCATGAGACAGGTATGACTTGCATCCTTATCTTACTGCAGCATAGACAAACTAAGGCTGAATGTAAGAAAGGAAAATGACCCAGACTCCATGGTACAAATTAGTTTGGGCATCAGTCTCTGAACCAATTCATGTCTTCCACAGATGGTACTGTTATGTAGAAAGACATTATCAAGGTGTTTGAGCACAGCTACTATGCAATTGACACACAGCAGTAATTATTATTATGGGGTAGGCCCCGGGTTTAGTGCATGGATGCGGACTTGAAATGAGACCCAAGAAAGCAGAGAGCATAACCTCCAGGGCACTTTCTACACTCAACAGCTTACACTGTTGTCTGCTTAAAACAACAATCAGCATTCCCCCCGAGTGGTAACTAGGGGGAAAAAACCTTCAAATTACCCTTTGCAGTGATTAAATTTTACTCTGGTACAACTTTTACAACAGTTGTAAGTAATTTTATTCTTAGAATATAATTTGAATAACTCTGCTCCAGGGCTATAATAAAGTCATTAATATGTCGGAGCAGTTTTGAGCAGGATTCGATTTATTGCCTCTATAAACAATAAAGTTAAACACAGGCAACTTGGAAGAAAATTATAAGATACATTCATTTCTTTCTCTCCATGGAGAGAAGAAAGGACGAAGGCAACCTTCCCGTGGTCCTTTGGCTGCATGTAACAAGTTAGTAAGTCATGGCTGGGATACTTACTCTTCAGGTAGCATGTAGGGATCCAGCACAGGTGGGCTGGGAGAAGACATCTTTGTCAGGGCCATGATGTGCTCAAAGGTGATATCAGTTTGGGTGCCTGTGTCTACCAGCTGTGACTCTGAGGCAGGTGTGAACATCTTGGTTCGAGGCGTCCTCCTCAACACCTGCACCACGATTGGCTCCTTGGCTGTCTTGAAAGCTTCCACAGCCTGGTCATGAGTTGCTCTGGATAAGTCTTTGCCGTTGACCTATTGAGACATAATTAGGACGGGAAGATTATCATAAGGCAGAAACTGGAGAGACGCGTGTATGTTTTGAGGGCTTCTGGGTATAAACAGCCAAATGGAAGGAGAATGTTGAGAGAACCAGAGAACTTTCAGTTCTCCCCAGAGAGAAACTGGTTGGGAAAGAGGCTAGAGTAGAAGTATACAGGTCTGGCATTAAATAACAAAGCACACAGCAAGGATGCCTCCAACCACAAGGTCATTAATGCACTTTCATCGCTTGCTAATCTTTCCCATGCAAGAAAAGAGTAGCCTCGGGCTCCAAGCCTTTATCAGGGAATGGTAGCTAACTAGAAATTAATTACATTGTTTTGTTTTCGTGGTGTGTAGTCTTCTCAGTTTGTGTCAAGTCTTCCTTTTCCTTAAAATGCCCACTGCAAATACCAAGAAAATAGCATAGACAGTCCATAGACTATAAATGGAGAAAGAGTTCCAATGGCTAAGGGCTGGGTAAAAAAATAGCTAGCTGAAATTTCAGTTTTCCATTTTTCAGTTTGTCTAGCATGTTGCTACTCCTGTAGCCTCGGTGTCTGTCTTTACTGAATGCCTACTGTCAACTCACTGTTCTAGAGACCCGAAAGGGTAGAGCTATATTTATTTCTCTCCCTCTTCCTTCTGCTCTAGCCCTCAGGATGTCACATGTAAAACCATGGGCATTGCCTGGTGAGTTAATACACAGGGTCCAAGGCTTTCCCAGTGGTACTGACAATACTAATTCCATGCAGCTAACACAAGATAAAAAAAAAAAAAAACCCAAGAGACCCAGTCTGAAGAGAATAAGCCAGAAAATGACATAACAAGACAGCTGATGTCCTCTCCTGGCTACAGCACAACCCCCCTGGGATATACCCGACACACACACAAGTTTTGAATGGGATCTGCACAATATATAAGTCTGTTCAGTGTATAAAACGTATGAACATCAGACCATTTGCCATAGGGAGTGAACGTGGGTTTTTTTTTGCTTCACACAGCAAAGTTAGAGTTTATAAAAGAATAAAGTTGTAGAGGAAAAAGAAATACACAGCTAAGTGGGATAGGAAGGAGGGGGACTTAGGTAGCAGTAGCCTCCCAGTTGTATTTAGAAGAAATTCTTCTTATAAAGAATTTCTATGCACGCACGCACGCACGCACGCACGCACGCACGCACGCACGCACGCACAGACTTGGATCTTAGGACTAGTGCAGTAGACAGACTGGCCAGCTCTTGTTCTGTGTTTGCTCTCCTAAGAGAATTCACATTGATCTCCCTCCCCATCAGATCAGGGATCTTGCCATCACAGGGAGAGCTGTGCTGTGGTTCTGACTGACTGGCCTTAGCTCTCCATCTCGGGAAGCTTGAGATTGATTTATTTTTAAAAAAAGATGTGTGAAATAGTGATGGCCCATCTCAGATTCTGGGCAAGCCATTCTTTATGTGGTGGCATCTGGGGAGCATGTGGAGAACTGGTGAGAACTGACTTAATATATAGACCATGGTGGAAGGGAAAAAAAATGGGATGGTTATCCTTCTGGTGATATATTCCCTAGATGTTAAGTTATTGGATTTAGATCTTAAATTTCCATAGTCCAAAACAGCATAGCAGGTGTAAACATGCAGACAATTATAAAAGTACAGACGCAGGCATTGTCCCAGTGCTTCCTTAGAACTTTCTTCTAACTCTATAAAAAGGGTTTGTGGACATGAGTTGTTGAGGGCTGCGTCTTCATCAGCGCACTTCTATTGAACGATGGACAGTGCGTTACTCACATAAATTCCACAAGCCTGTGTGAGAACTACCACATGAACATTTACACAGCAGCCCCAAAAGGATGCATTCAGCACCTGTGCAGATCAGACTAAGTTTAGAGTCTCCCATGTCTTGATGGACTCAATGACAAAAGCATGTGGGGTGAGGATGGGGGTCTCCAGAATCTGACCGTGGGGCACCTGTCATATCTTGTCTACACAGCACTGGAGAAAGACAGTGGTCCAGAACTGTGTCTTGGAGATGCATGTCTTTCCATGACACACGAGAATGGCATTACTGCTTATGGCTGGCTTTCACTGAGAGGGACTTCTGACACATGTGGTAAAGGATTTAGTAACCTAGCACCATGTGTTCTCACTAAACACAGTTCAAGTTCATTCCTGAAAAATGCCCAGTGACTTCCCCTGTTACATCTAGGGATTACGTGGCCAGAGACAGACAGAGGTGCGGGGTCAGGCCAGAAGTCGTATTCTGGCTGAATTTTGGATCTATTTTCTCACTGGATGCAGATTACGATGTAATGTTTCTTTGCGTTATTATGAAGTTTAAGATAACATACATAATAGTGTTAACACGCTGACATAAAAAACTGTATTAAGACACCAGTTCCGAAGGCCAGCTTATACCACAGTAGTCCCTTTTCCAGGAGAAAATAGTCCACAGACCACACCATCAAGCTCCGCCTGGTGAGGCTGCCTTGCGAGATTTGTTTACTGAAAGCCTTCCAGCTTCCTGCCCATTGTGTGTTCCTAAGCTAACAATATAGACATAAATCTTTGCAAGTTTCAACTTGGGATTCTCAGGGGGTGGGAAATGGGGGCTGTAACAGATAAATTCCCGAGGACCTGACCCCTGCCACACAGGCTGCTTGACAAGGTATTTTCAGGATCATTACATTCCTTTAAAAGACGATGAGACAAGGCAGGAGTTTACTATCCTAGACGATCCATTTTTTGCAGCCAAATTTGTTTTGAATTACCTCGTGCACATAACACTTATCACACTGTCATCTTGCAATCACATCCCTAAGAGACTTAGTGAGGTGATGACTCTGGTGCATGCTGGCAGCCAACCGAGAATGACAACCTTTATTCTCGGGATTAGCATGGCATCTACATTACACACAACGGTGCTGCTGATGGCTGCGATTAGGGAGGGCACGCACACATCCAGTGACGTTTGGCCCAGTCAAATTAAATATCATTAACTCGCCCAATTGAGCAGATTGCCTTTAAAACACTTTATGCAGCTCTAAAACCAAGTAAATGGAATGTTTTGGAACAAGAAATGCTGATTGCAAAGTTTATCTTTATTATAAATTAAATGCCTAAGTTATTCACCTAAGGCTCTGGTTGGGTTTCCCACCCCCAACCCCCAGGGAATGAGGTACAATTATGGAGGAATCCAATCACTGAGTCTCGCTGGAGGCAAACCACTGAAAATATGACACAACACTTAGAAGCCTTAAAGAGGCCCTTTAGTGTATAGTCTTTTGTGACAAGAGACAGTTATGCTGAGAGCACGGAAGGATCCCTTCCTAGCTCCACGGAGGCCTGGGTAAAGTTACTGCTCCTCTAAAGAGGTACTTGTGGCTGTCATTTCTATAGTTGATCACAAAGACAGTACCAAATTGGTGGATAGTCCATCGGGGCTGAAGTTCACTGACAACCTATCTATCTTCAGTCATCTGCTCAATCAGCTAGTACTGGCTGGGATTATTTGTCTCTTGGAAGTGTGAATGCCACAGGAAGTGTTTCTTGGGGAGCATAAAACATGAGCACATGGGAGTTACTTCAGAAATGGCCAGAAGACTGCATGGCAGATGGCATTTTACGAATATAATTCTGGAGCAGCTTGATTTGGCTCTGGAGACCGTGATATCCCAGAAACTTAGGACAATTGCTTCCCCAACACAAAGACTATCACAAGAAATACCACTGCCTGAGGTTGTCATGTCATACCATCTCAAAATCCTGGAGTGGGCCAGAGAGATGGCTCAGCATGTAAAAGTGCTAGGTGTGCACGTCTCTCAACCCAGGCTTAATTCCTAGTACCCATGTTTAAAGACCCCCAAAGCCAGATGTGGTACCATGCATCTGTCATCCAAGGACTCCAGTGGTCAGAAGGGAGGGGAAGAGCAGAGAATGTCTCTGTAGGACATAGCTAGGAGCTCCTGAACACCGCCATCCTCTGACCTTTACCCCTGTGTCATGGCGAGCCTGAGTCTGCATTACCACACAGACACAAAGTGAACAGAGTTCAAAACTCTGTTGGAAGCCAGGAAGCTTCCAATCTACAACAGAAATGTAACAACAAAGAGACATGCAGTACCCTCTTGAACTTAGAAAGTATCTATTTCTGATGAACCACTGGGTTTCTTGGGGTTAAACCTACCACAATCACCTCTTTTTCTATGACACGTGGAAATGACCCCAGTGTAAAATGGTAATGTAGTTTTAAAACTGAACCACTATAAATTGTGCCCCTGGATAAAACCCAGCTTTTATAGGGATCATTTAATTAAATACAGAGGGCACAGATTCCATTTTTATAAAATATCACACCTCTGTTTTCAAACTAATTAAAACTTTGATTCCACTGAAACAGGAGGTCATGATAATCTACATGGTGGGAGAAGGAAGGCTTTCAAGCCCTTGCTTAGTCTGGCTAGAAAAAGAATCTCAAGAAATTTCTGTGTCTTAATTTATTTTAAATTTATGATCTGCTTCAGGGCTCAAGGAAGAGAAGGCGACTATTCTGAAATGTGGGTGTTATGGCAGTTAAGAAAAAATATGAGTCTTGATGAACAAACGGTACTTAAAGATCATGCTGCTGTGTTACTTTTCAAACACACACACACACACACACACACGTGTGCGCACGCACACACAGCACACATACACACATGTGCATACACATACACACATGCACACACACAATGCACCCTCCAGCACACATACACTCATGTGCACACACACACGCAACCCCACAGCACATATGCACACATGTGCACACACACACACATGCACACACACACACATGCACACAAACACAATCATGCAACACCCCTCCAGCACACATGTACACATGTGCACACACATTTCTAGATTACACCTAAACAGATCTGGGTTCCTACGCAGTAAAAACTTGAACCTACATAGGTAGCTTGGACTCTAACAGGCACCTCAAGCGTGTCCTTGGGAATTTCTAAATGTGCCTTACAGATTTCCTCACCCGCAAAAACCCTTCCTTGTTTCTTTCCAGTGTCCCCACCAATGAATTTGGGGCCTGCGTAATCTTTCTCTTATGTAATGTTGGTGATCAAACTCAGGACTGTGCACACAACCTGCCACTGAGATCCTCTGTTAGTGGACATTTTCCTCTTTAGAGGTCTTCCTGCTGCCTCACTTAGGCACTGAACGTTTTAAAATCCTTTACCCTTTTACTAAATAGAAATATATTTGACTCTAGACACTGAATAGTAAATTGATGTATTTAAAAATAATAGATGCTAAAAACCACACACACACATAGTTGAAAACATATCTTAAATAGTTTAAATGCTTCCTTCTCCAGTAACAGTCCTATTTTGATCTGATCTTACTCCCCTCTTTAGCATCTAGTTTTGATAGCATTACCATAAAATCTCATTCAAATATGGCATCTGCATATCCATAGCAACCACTGGAGACCCTTATGGAAGAGTTGGAGGAAGGACTGAAGGCCTTGAATGATGTTAAAAAGTGTTGAATAGTGTTTTTACATTCGTGTCACCACCAGATTTAAGTGTCAGGGAGGATCCTCACGGATCCTCAGAAAGATGCATTAAGAGTCATCATTGGACTAAAATCCATGGCCACCCTTTGAGTTCTTAGGATAAAAGTCAGTACCACTATGTGCTTCGTCATCCCAAGCAGGGCATTCAAATCACAGTGCCTTAGTCTACCTGTCTGTGAACTGGGTTAGTGGCAAGACTAACTAAGGTGATGATGGAATTAATTAGACTCTGCAGAGAAACTGTTAAAGGTCCGTGCCCCGCATCATAGCTAGTGCTCTATGAGTGTTAATTATGGTCTTCAGTGATTTGAAAAACTGACGTGTGTGCTGATCAAGTAGTGACCAAGGCTCAGTAGACCAGGAGGTATTATAGACAGGGCTAAACATCCCACCTGACATGGAAATAAAAGCCACATTTCAAACAAATCCCCGGGGAAATCCTGGGAAGTGTGCATTTCTGGGTCCTGGGTCCCACCTGAAGTCTGACATTCTGCATCTCACATCCTCAGTGTCTGTTCTATGTCACACACAGAACTAAGAACTTTACATATATAACTGGAGCCTGGTATCAGCAACCCTTCTCATTGCTGTCCTCAAATCAATGACAAAAGCAACTTATTATGACTTAGTCTGAGGTCAACTCCCTAGGGGAGGGACCACATGTCAGGAATTATGGGGGCAGGGGGCTCCTTGCTCCCATCCAGTAGGGTCAGGAAGCACTGACTGGGGAATTCCGTTGCTCAGACAGTTTTCCTCCTCTCCTGTCTTTATCGAGTCTCATACCCAAGCCCAGGGATAGATAGTGCCATCCTTCTCCACTCATGGTGGACCTCCCTCCATCACTTAATTCCTTCTGGGAAAGCCCTTATTCACGTGCCCAAACGTGTACTTCCTTGATACTCCAGGCGTTTCTTAATCTGAGCAAGTTGACAGTCAAGATGACCACCATAGTCACGTCTTCCTAGCACGGCCCACCAAAGAGTAGTCAGTATTAACAATCTTTGCATCTTGGATGAGGAGATAAAAACATGATTAGTTATCTAAGCGACTCCTAATTCGGTGCTCATGAATGTTGATATTTGATCTGCACCAGACACATTGGAACCTCTGAGCTGCATGGCTAGGAGGCTGCCATTTGACCTGAGTTCTAGGAGGTTCAGGTGTTGAGACAAAGGTATGAGGCACAGGGAAAGCAATGTGGAGAGGAAAGGTTGACCTTAGATAATAGAACAAAACACCCTGATGCTTGGGTAAAGAACAAAGACTCTTGCAAAGGACCAAGTTTGTTTGTATGTGTCTTGGTATAGATGCCTGGGCTTGGCTATGGGATCCAGTGGACCCAGTCTACTGACCTTTCCCAGGAATCATCTACATAATGGCACCATGTTTAACAAGCAGCAGTTTTTGATATCCACTCTTATCCCAGGCCCTTCCTGCTTAATGGCAGAGAAGCTGAAAGCAAGGGAGTTGTGAGCCTGCCTGTCAGTGCGCTTCTTCCCGAGCTGTCACATCTCATCTCCATGTGCATGTGCCCTACAAACACCCTCCAGGTATTTTATGAGCTCTTCTGATGGAACACCAATTAAAACGGTGCAGTTAGGACAAAAGTGATGTCAGTCATATGTTAATACGGGGGAAAAAAACCAGCAACATCACACGTTTGGAAGTCCTTCAATCTTAAAGCGAGGCAGGGCCATAGAACACATGTTAAAAAATGTTTATTGGATGGAACGACCTCAACTTCATAAATTTTCCTTATCAGGATAATGACATTTCCTAACTGTCTTCACATAGCACAGAGGGCAGACCAATGGACAGCAGGGAAAAGCAAAGCTAATGAAAATCTGCTGTAAACTGACTTCCTGGCTCCTGTGGATTTGTTTCTCCAAATTTTAGGGGAACGCAGACAACCAATGGTTAGAGAATTTTTTTCTTCCTCCTTTGTTTTCCTTCCAACGAAACAGAACTATAAGACGTAGCACTTGGTTCAAAAGCTAATTTTGGCTTTTCATAGCCAAAAGGTTCATCTCAGGAGGCCAAACTTCCATCCTCTGAGAAAACGCAGTTGTATTAAACCACACGGTTTGCAGTTCACACCCACCCAATGACACTGGACCTCAGGTCACTTATGAGCCTGGTGCCAGCCTAGAGACAGACTTCTGGAAGCTGAGGGAATAGGCTGTCCCCTCTTTTTCTAGAGTTTTGTCATCTTGTCTCTCCAACAACAGTTTAGGTAGACTATAATAATTATGAATTAGGGTAGGGATTTTAAATGTTCCCTGGACCAAACAGAGGTGCCTACTGACAGCCACCCTACCTCTTGTTTCTCTGAGTTAACAATGGTGTTCGGCACTTCTGAGCATCTTCTGTGCACCACCCACTATGCACAAGCATTGCACACACAGTGGCATATTCATTAAGCTAATAGCCCATGATGCTGTGACCCTGAAGGCAAGCAAAACCAGAAGTGGGAGCTGCCCCCAGAGAGTTTAGAGTCTGGTTGAAGAAGATAGTCTGTAATGATTCCAGTAGTGAAGGAATGAGAATGGGGAGGGCGGGGGGCGGGGGGGCGGAGGTAGGGTCAGAGGAGCAAGTGCTAGGTCAAGTAAGCTTCCATGAACAAGAGATGCTGAGCACAAAAAGTCAGATGTAAGGAGGAAGGGAATAGATCAGACAGGAGTGTAGTCACACAGCAAGACACAATGGGCTTACGAGGGAAACCTTGTACACAGAAGGATTCGGATGCTGAAGTGAGGGCTCAGACTAAAAGCACATTGAGGACCCTTGGAAGGCACACGTGAGATGGCTTTTTAAGATTTAGTTTTTACAGTGTTTACTGAAAGTATATACTGTTAAATTTATAAATAAAATGAAGTAATAACTGTAGTCACATCAACATGTCTACCATCTTTTCCCTATCTTTTAAACACGTCTATTTAGTATTATGCTTATAATGTGTATTTGCCAAGAAAGTAGAGTTTAGAAACTTGTATTAGAACTTTCATTGTGGCATTCATTATTTTTATTTACTTTACATCCTGCTCACCAACCCCCTCCTACAATCCTCCCCTTTCCTCCTCCCTCTCCTCTGAGAGGGTGGGCCCCCCTGTGTATTCCCTCACCCTGGCATATCAAGTCTCTGTGGGGCTAGGTGCATCCTCTCCCACTGAGGCCAGACAAGGCACCCCAGTTGGAAGAACATAACCCACAAACAGGCAACAGCCTTTTAAATGGGATAGCCCCCCCCCCCCCCCGTGCACGCTCCAGTTGTTCAGGACCCACATGAAGACCAAGTGGCACAACTGCTACATATGTGTGGGGAGACCTAGGCCCAGCCTATTGTGGCATTCTTAACGGTCATTCACTCTTCAAAACAATGTCACCCTTGGTGATTCTCCATATTTTCATTGAGTCCCACAGCGACTTTTAGTTTTTTTTTTTTCTTTTTTCTCTCGTTCTCCCATCACCTTGTCCCAGGCAGAAAACTGCAGGTTCAGAGCCTGTAGGTAGCAGATCATCCTTGTGCATGCGTCCTTAGAATACTGGATCTATAGTTACAGCAATGGAATCCCTATGGA
>JANHMN010000008.1:37560361-37570884 GCA_030674055.1 Rhabdomys pumilio
GAGAGAGAGAGAGAGAGAGAGAGAGAGAGAGAGAGAGGTGTTGTCTTCAATCACTTTTCAACTTGTTTCCTGAAACAGGGTCTCCCACTGAATTTACAGCTCAGTAATTCAGCTAGGCTGGCTGGCCAGTGAGAGCAGCAAAGATCCTAGTGTCTCTGCCTCCCCAGAGCTTGGATCACAGACATTGCTCCTGCGACTTTCAATGTAGATGCTATTGATTTTTAACTCAAGTCATCATACTTGGGTAGCAAGCCCTGTGGTTACTGAGCTACCCCCGACTAGCCACGAAGTGATTTTTTTTTTATTATTTCAAAAGCTCTGTAAGCCTCGTACCCAAGGGCTCCTTCATTGTTTCAGATTACCCCACATGGGCTGCCTGAACATTAGCCATCTTCTTAGACACAATTCTACACCTCCTGCCCTAACCATTCTGCCACATCCTCAAAGCAGGATTTGGACTGCCAAGTCCTTTCCTATCCAATGGATATTCAGTTAAACGCTCTTAATTTCATTTTTGTGTCTCTTTTTAGTGACATATCTGGGTGATGGGTCCTTTGGAACATTCTGACTGTCACGTCCAGCAGCAATCATACAGAGAAACATCTTAACTGAGGTCACCTGAAGAAGGTCTGTTTATTATTTTTTATTGACACAAGCTTTTATTTGGTCTCCAATTGATTACATTGCCAAGGTTGGCCTTGAACTATGATACTCCTGGCTCCAGGTCCTAAGGGCTAGGATTATAGGCATATGCTACCATTCCTATTTATTTAGTGCTTAAGATCAAACCCAGGGTTTTGTGCATGCTAGGCAAGCGGTCTACCAACCGAACTGTATCCAGTCTGAGAGTCTGCTGAGATGATGGAAGAACCTTTGGAATGCTCCAGCTGAGTTCTCACCGGGGTCTTAGGGGTTAGCCTGGCTCAATTCAGCAACCTCTCATTTGCTGTTGAATTGCTGAAAAGTTTTAATCATGAACCCCAAAGGACTGTTATTTTGAAAGGAGGCAGAATGCTCCTTTCATGGGGATGTAGAAATTAGCGTGTGGACACAGTCTCTCCAAGAGAGAAAAACCTGCAGCAGTTTCTAAGATGATTTATTACACACTGGTAGAATTTGCTAGAAATCTACCAGGAGGAAATCATCTGGGAAGGAGTTAATGAACCAAACAAAACACTTGATAATGCAATTAGAATACTAGGAGATGGAGGGGATTTTTTCCAGTGAGAGGAGATGGGGGATTCAGGGTGAGAATGTAGAGGCTGAGGTTGGAAAAAAGAAATGTAAGTAACTGTTTACAGTGTATAGCTATCAGAAGGTGGAAGGAGAAGATGGGCTGATGATTCAGTACAGTGAGTCAGGGTACCCAGCTGGGTAGAGACAGACTCTCAGCGTGGCTTTAGCTGAGTGCTGTGTGGCTCTGAGCAAAGCGAGGAGATTGCTAGCGGCAAAAATCTGGATTCCCATCCTGAGGAACGGTGGAGACAGCCACGGGAAGATGCACACAGCGCTCTAGTTGCTTGAGGCAACAGTAAATTTCCCCCTGCTTTTGTTTGGGTCTGAGATTTTTTTTTTCCCCTTTACATCTCTTAGCAGAGTTTGAAATCAACACAATAAAGGACTATTAGCTTTATATACTCTGACCTTATTTCCTTCAGCCTCCCAGATGACTGAAGGGCCAAGTATGGGAGCGTAGTTGAATGTATATGGGGGAAATTTCTGGCCATGTCTTAGGCACTGTAATGTAGACTGTATAGAACACAGGTTATGTTTGATTTATATGAATGTAAAATCTAAATAAAAATGCAAGAAGATGTGACTGCAAGCCCCACCTTCCCTATATTAATTCTTTAGCATGGTAAGAATGTGTGGTCATAAACACTGTCTATTCCCAAGTGTTTTTATATCCTCTGACTGGATAGTTCCACGTTAAATGTGATTGACCTATGGAACAAAGCCAGCATGTGAAATGTACACATGAGAGAGCCTTATTGAGACACTTGCCCTTGAAGACCACAAGCTCCTCCTGCTCTGTCGTCTTACCCAGGCTGATGGCTCCAGGCTTCTAGCTACAATGCCTGGGTCTAAGTCCCCTTGTTGCTCCTAGCCCTTGCCACAGGCCATTATTGCTCTGGGAGAAATTAGTGGAGCTCTCTCCCTGTCTCTGGATGGAAACTACTATGAGGACATGCAAGTTCTGCATTATGTCCAACGACTCCCTACCTCATAGAATGGAAGTGTTAAAAAAAGAAAACCATGAAGAAATGCTGAAATTTGAACATTTTTCTCCTAGTGCTCTATACATTTTTGCCACTAGGCATTTCAAAGAAGTATTGCTCTTGCCTGTTTCTCCTAAAACCTGTTCTCCATTGTTCCTTTCAAAGAAATGACTTAGCACCAATGATAACCCAAGGATGTTCAAGAAAGCTGGCCTTTCTAGATGCACATCCATCAGTATGCCTGTTTCTATGGATACCTATAACTCCCCAATTTTGGAAGCCTGGCTTCTCTCACTTCCTCCAGTGTTGCTTTATGTTTTGGTTCCCCAGAGTTCTGACTGCTCATCTGACATGTCCACATTCAGAGCTGCCACCATGCCTTAGAGTATCTAGACACAGCATAGCATCGAACACTGCCAGCATCTAGAAGAACTTTTCCTTGTGTTTTGAAGGAAGACTGTAAGGTGCCCAGAGGCCCAGTTCCTGTTCTACAACTACTCAGTGACAGAGCCACAAGCTTTTGGACAACCTGGTGATTCTAGACTGGGACAGCGTGCAGTGGAATCCCTCTCCTTCTTCAGCAATAACCAGGTTGACTCACACATGAGTAAGGTATTACCCTGACACCCATTTCACCTCCAAAGCTGCAAATCACTCCAGAAGGAAACAGTATGATTTCTGTGCACAGACTGTTGTGCTGCAGCGGTAGCAGAGTCAACCTTGTCACTCTAGAATGCAAGTCACCTGGTGACAGGGACTGTCCTCTCCTCTTCATGGTATGGTGACAGGTATGAGATATCTATTTATGCGTGCTGGAAGAACCCATGGCAAACCTGTCAGACAGTCCTGTGTCCCAATGCTGTTTCTGTTACCCACCGGCTGGGTGACCCCAGCAAATCAGTCATTCTATAGCCTCAATTGTTTCATTTTTAAAATGGAAATAACAAGAGTGTCTATCTATACTGGGAGGGTGGTGTGAAGATGACATGAGAGTCCTGTCCCTAAAGTGTGTCCATGACAATCATTCTCTTTACTCACTCTCCATAGTAGTATATCATGAAGATGACAACCAAATATCTTATGCTGGGTCCTTGCTGGCAATGCAAGGGCAAAAGACACAGCACCGAACCTCCTCATGTTTTCCAACTATGGTTGGACAGGGACTCTAAACCCTTCAGCTGGGGGTAAGAGGCTCAATGTTTTGTGCTAAGGCCTCACTGGTGATTTCCTTCCTCCTTTGGTCTGGGGGAACAGGCACGTCCTTTCAGGTTCCAGATGTTCAATGAGATGTTTTGTTCTATGTAGTTAGGGAGAAGTCAGACAAACACTCAGGACAACACAGACTTTAAATGCCTAGTCCAATGATACAAAACCTGGATGCAAAAACTTTCCCCGGGAAAGAAAATAAAGGCAATCAAAACAAAGACCCCAGGTCCAGGGAAACAGAGAAAGGCAACCAGTGTTACTCCAAAGCAAGAAGGCACGGCTATGGCTTTACATGGAGAACATGGTAACTGGTGTCTAAGGTGCATAGAGCATGCACTACGAGTTACACCCGACAGTCACTTCGTAACTACATAAAGAGGAACACAGTGCAGATGTGGGGTACTATGACTGTGGGTGGGGAGGGTTGACATTTTTTTCTTCCCACCTCCTGTTGGTGACAATATTGCTCCAAAGGTGAGTAACTTCCTTCTACCTTTCAGAGACTCCCCAAATAGAAGGCAGCTGCTTGATAAGGCAAAATTGGCTTATAATTTTCTGAGTTTCCTTTTATTAAGATGCATGCCACTTTTAATGTAATATGCCTTGGCACTGTGGGTGGATATGGGAATAGATGGTTGCCATGTATGGAAAAACAGGAGCTTGTCATCAGGGTAAACTGCTTAACACGCTGGGAGAAAACTGTGGTTCCCCCAGATGTCGCTCAAATTAACTCTGCGCCCATTGGTAGGAGGCTGTGCATAGTAAATCTTGCCTGTGTTATTTGGGTCATGTGTTCCTTTTCACAAAAGAGACATGCTTGGGCCTTCAGATTTCTTTAGCCAGAAGCACGCAAAATGCAGGGGACGTGTATATAAAAAGATGAGCTCTAACTGGAGTCTGACAGATGCCTTCTTTCTTTTTCAACAAATGCTATAGCATGGGAGAGGGACTGTACTGCTGAAGAACATGCCATTTAAGAAGATTTAAAGCAGCATTCTATACTCAGCCCTCCCTTTCTCTTTCTTTTGCAATACTGGGGATTTGAACTTAGGGTCTTGTACATGCTCTTTTCCATTTATATACATACATGGGTCTATGTATGCATTTTTGTGCTTGTGCATACGTGTGTAAGGCATGTGTGTGATTGTATATGTGTGGAGACTGGAGAGGTTAACACCAGGTGTTTTTCTCAGCAACAGTTTTTACATTTGTTTTTAATTGTGTGTGTGTGTATCCTATGTATGGCACTGACATGTATGTGCCATGTCACATGTGTGTAAAGATCAGAAGACAACTTGTGGAGTCAGTTCTCTCTACCTTTATGTGAGTGCTGGACCTTAATGAATTCAGGTTTCTGTGGCAAGTGCTTTACCTACTGGGTACTTTACACTTTTAAACAATCTTTATAGCCTGTCAATCTCATCTCCCTCTGAATATTTATGATTTAGACTCCTTCAGAATTTGGGGTAGGAAGAGATTTAAATATATATGTTCTTGAGTCACTTCTTAATAGTTGTATTAAATTGTATTAAGTATTGAGTAAACGCAAAGACATCCAAGGTAACAGATATACAGAGAATGCTACAGTGATACCTGTTTGAACTCACTACCCCTTGAGAAAAACATTGCCAACTTGATTGACAAGTAAAGTACCAGGACTAGCCAAGCAAACAAAGTGGCCTTGGGGAAGGACTTGCTGTCCCGGTCATTAGGAATCACCACATAACTGTAGTACCATGTAATAGCTATTGAATGCCCCGATCTACAGGACAGAATAGAAAAGTCAGGGGCAGTCTGCAACACATGGAAAAACTGACATTTCCTCTGTTTGGGTGGAGAGTTGGACTTTTATCTAAGGGATACTAGAAAATTCATTAATGAAAAAAAATGGAGTTGGACTCCAACACCGCATCATACACAAAGGCACAGAGAAAGACAAGACTGATGAAAATCTGTACATAAACTTATAAAATATGCATGGAAGAGAATAAAGGAGGCTATCTTTATGGCTTTGAGGTAGAAAACACACTTCCTAACAGATGCACAATGCAAACCACAATAAAAAAAGATGTATTTGGTTCCCTGGATGATGTCAGAAAGACACACAGACCTCTGCAAGTATGAAAGAGACTTTCCAATACTTTGATTTAATGAGTCGGCACGTAGGCTATGCCTTTAAAAATCTTGAAAGCCAAGAGAAAAAAATGGAAAAACTCAACAGAGAAATAGAAACTTCAGCAGGCCATTTCACACACAAAAAGGAAACTTAGATATAGAAAATACACTTAACACATAAAATCTGGAACCTCATTAAAACATGCTGAAGTGACATGAGGTATATCTCTTCTTAGTCACTTGAAAAATTAAGAGGTCAGATGGCACTAAGTGTTGGCTGTATTATTGTAGTGAGTTAGCCTGATGTTGCTTGTATGCTAATGCTAGTTTGGGACCCCCATACTAGTTTCCCCAGAGATGAACACTGATTGGTTAATAAAGATGCCAACAGTTAATAGCTGGGTAGAAGAGACATAGGTAGGGTTTCAATTTCAAGAGCTTGGGGTCAGAGAAGAGGAGGAGAAGAAAGAGGAGGAAGAAGAAGAGGAGAAGGAGGAGAAGAAGGAAGAGGAAGAGGAGGAGGAGAAGGAGCAGCAGGAGCAGCAGCAGGAGAGGAGGAAGAAGCAGCTGCCTTGGGTTAAGGGTCAGTAGAGCACAGTCCTGAGGGCTGCCCAATTGGAGTTAAGAGCAGCTCAGATGGAACATAGTAACTAGTAGGTAAAAACCCAGGGTTATTGATAGGATAGTAGATTCCAATAGCATGGAGGCTAGGCAGCTGCCCAGCTATTGTGCTGATTAAGGTCGGGATTTTAATAATTATTACTACGTATTATTTTCCCTTTCCTCTTGGTGACGATGTAAGATGAGATGATGCCTACGTGACGAGGTGGATTAACTTGGCAGAGGGGGGCACAGTTGCAGATGACAATAGAATCCCTCAGAAGAAGTATCACTGAGCTATGACAATGCCAGTTCTAGGTGGATCTATACATAAGGGAGGCCTGACACTTTCCCTTCCATGCCTTTCTTCCTATACCTACCTCTTTGTCTCTCTCTAGTCACCCATACTTCTCCCAGAGCAGTGGTGCTTCAGGTGCAGCATCCAGACTGGCAGCAACACATAGCACTTAGGAATAAACCATGATGCCCAGGGTTCCAATAAGCCCTGGAGGAGACTCCAGTGCAAGGTTTGGTCTGAGAAAAACCTTGGGAGAATTTCTGAACCTTGAGACTGGTTTGAGGACGCAAGCTCAAGTGAGATTCATTCCCTTACATTTTGTAATTTTGACAAGTTAAATATCAAAGAGACAAGAAGTTTCTTTAAAACAAAAAGTGGTGTGAGAGTATCTTTCATCCCCTGTGAGTACTGGGATGGAGGGTGAGGTGAGGGAGACATGTATAGAGTGGAGACTCGCATGGAGATCAACTTGGAAGCATCTTCTAAGAAGGTTCATCCTCTTAATGCAGTGGTTCTCAACCTGTGGGTCACAAGCCCTTTGGGGGACATGTATCATATCCTGTATATCAGATAATTTATATTACAATTTATAACAGCAAAATTACGGTTATGAGGTAGCAACAAAATAATTTCCTGGAGGTCACCACAACATGAGGAACTGTATTAGAAGGTTGCAGCATTAAGAGGGTTGAGAACCTCTCCTCTAATGGTTGGAGTCTGACCTAACACATAAGATACATCCTAAACACCTGTAACAGGAGAACCACAAATGATTGACTGATGGTTAATTTTCACTGTTAGCTCCACAGATTTAGGAGTATCATGGAAATACTCCACTGAGTGCATTCATGAAGGTATTCCCAGAAATCCATTCTTGATATGAAAAAGCAGGAAAATCCATCCTTGATATGTAGGTGGGACCATCTCACGGGCTGGGGTCCTGGACGGAATGAAAAGGGGACAGACAGCTGTACACTAGTGTTCGCCTCTTTCTGATTCTTGGTTGTAGATGTGTGCACTGTAACCAGCTGCTTCGTGCTCCAGCTGCCATGTTTTCCCACTATGAGATGGACTGTACCCCGAAACTGTGAGCCTAAACAAACTCTTCTTCCTTAGATTATTTTTATGAGGTATTTGATCATAGAAAGGGGAAAGTAACTAAGAAAATGGGTCAATGTTTTTATTTTTATTTTTTAATTTTTTGTAGTCCTGGGAATGGAACCTTGGGCCACACACTCTTCTCTTAAATTATTCCCCAATCCCAGCCAATGATGCTTAACTGGAAGATCCAGTGAGAAGGTAACCTGAACTGCCACCCCTGGAAGTGGAGTCAGCTGCCATGTTTTGTCATCATGGTCATAGCTGTATGGCTCAGTAGCAGAAAGATGCTGGTATTCAAACTCACTCATTCTTAGAATTCTGAAAACAAAGAGTAGCAGTGTCTGTCCTAAAAATACATTCTGTTCTGGTAGAAGTCTGCCTATCACTGTCCACATTGCTGGAAATTAATTAGATTATCCTCCTTACTGTTTTGAGGGGAGTGTCTGCACCAGCGGGAGAAAGTGTGGATTTCGCAGGAGCAAGGATGCTGCTTCAGTGGGATGCTGGGCAAAGCACAAATGGTGGCACTGCGGGTGCACATGGAGATGCACGATGAACTTTTACAGACAAATCTACAGTAACCTATTTCACACGAATGAACTGGACATTATTGAATAGTTTACTTTAAAAATGTTACTCAGCAAGGATTGGGGATATGGCCTATGGTTTAAGTTAGTCAAGAGTTTGCCTGATATCTGTGAGACCTTGAGTTCAACTCTCAAATATTGAAAAAAACAACAGCTTCTCAAGCAAAATAACTTTTAAAAAGCCAACAGATGGTTAAACTTTCTGTCTGCAGCTATGTGTCTGCAATGTGACTTCTGTGCTGCCTACGCATCTAGCACGGACTTCCGAAAACCTGCCAGAAAAGTGTTTGTTAGTCCAGCTTCTTCCAGGATTTTCGGCTTAACTGAGAAGTGAGACCAGTGTGAACATGCACCGTGCTCCCTGAGGGTTCATGGGATCAATTGATGATGGTCCTAGCTCCTGACATGCTGACTCAGCAGGTTTTAGGGCTGGGTCCACCTTTGAGAACTAGTGAGTTCTGTTTCCTTTACGAAACAGAAAGAATCTTCCACAGTCAGATAAACTGTCTTCCATCTTTAACTCAAATCAAGGGCTGGGTGCAAAGACAGTTGTACATTTCTGCCAACAACTTTCCTTCATTTCTGCACTATTTCAGTTTATCCTTTACCCTGAACTGATATGTATAATCATACTCATTTGAAAAATACTTTCCTGATAGGCAGGTGACCGGATATGTCAAAGGGTCCTTTTCTCTGGAGTTTACCAATGGACTCATAACTCAGTGTGCCCTTGTGTGCCCTTGGCAAGCTTGAGGGAAAGTGGGTCATTCTGAGTAGGACAAATTCACTCCTGACATGTCAGGGCAGCACTTGACGGTCAACAGCTCAGCCGACTACATTTCACCAACAGTGTGACACCTGTCACATAAATGAAGGTGCTTCTGTTAGGAGTCGGTTTTCCAGGATTTGAGACCTGAGCTGCTTTCCTGCTTGACCCCACAGTGGTCAGAGAATCCAGGATATTATGCACAGGTGTGGTATTATTCGGAATGGCTGATGGCATTCTTTTCTGTATCCTCCACCCTACAGGTTAACCATGACCCGTCCTGCATCTCTTAATGAGCACAACGGAACTCACCTATTAAACCTGCATTTCTCTTCACGTTTCCTTTCTTCTTCTTACCTACCATGGCAGGTGTGTGGGTGACAGAAACACAGAGTGACGGGCTGTTGTTTCCCCTGGAGACCTATCGAACCTGCCTACTGGCAATAGAGACATGGGCTCATTTGTCATTGTTAAAACCCACCTTGGACCAAAGTGGGACCCATTTAATACAGTTCTCATTTAAAGCTTAGTAAAGAGGTCTTGATGGTTACTGAGTTACATGGCAACCAGAGAATGATGCAAAGCATCTCATGGGGATGACATTTGGGGGTGGGTAGGAGGCTGCAGATAGGTGATAAGTTGTAGAAACTATTAGGAAGGGAACGACACAGAGATTAAAGGATGTGGAGAGGACTTTTTGGTCAGAGAAGGTCCGTGAAGGGAAAGCCCATTGCAAAGTCTTAAGAGGGAGGAAGGTAGATACGGACACTGAAAGGAGATCCTCACACCAGGGCAGATGAATCATGGCAGGAAGCTTATGGAGATATTAGAAGGGGCTCAGGGGGCAGTTTTGAAGGTCACCATGAAGCAGTTCTCTTTATTCTAACGGCTCCAGGGAGTCAAGAGCACAGGCTTAGTAGAAGATCCTTGGCACATGGTTGAGCCCTAGGGCTGAGTTAACAAACTAACAAAAGCTATGCATTCCTCTCCATCCTCCAGTCTCACTGCCTGGGTCCACGAAGTTCCCCATCCTCTTTCTATATACATATTGACCATACCTATTTCTTGTTCCTCAAAGACACTAAAGAATCCAAGGTGCTCGGGCAAGGATATCTGGAGAATAATGAGACTTCCTGAATTCACAGTGCAACAGAGAAGACAGCATTAATATGACAACACGGATGTGAGGCAGAGAGACATGAGGGAAATGACAGTGGGCAGGGCACAGCAGGCACACTCTGTAGGAATAGATTAGTGACCCACAGCACCGAAGGGATGATGCTCAATACAGGGATACAGGAGTGTCTGGGAGCACAGCAGCTTGCTTTATAGGGACATGATCTTATTGTATAGCATGGTAGAAATTCTCAGTGTGGGGACGCACTTGTCCTTCAGAATGGAAAGGTATGGCATGCCGGGAAAGGTTCATGCAGGGATTTAGCAGTGGGTGGGACATGTGGAGATAGATTAATACTCAGGGCACAGTGAAAAGGCTCTAGGTAGGGATACAGCAGTGGGTGGGGCATGGGAGAAGGGATGGAGCAGTGGGCAGGGCATGCTGAAAAGGCTCCAACAGGGATGCAACAGTGGGCAGGGCATGATGGGAATGCTCCATGCAGGGATGGAGCAGT
>JANHMN010000008.1:37574261-37604386 GCA_030674055.1 Rhabdomys pumilio
CAAACCAAACCAAACCAAACCAAACCAAACCAAACCAAACCAAACCAGGCACAGAGTTTTGAAAACTACCATTTAACTTACTCCCTCTGCAGTAGCCAAGCCTAATATACCACACTGCTTAGCCAATGAAGTCTGGTATTCAGTTCATTTCACTTCTAAACCTTTGGCTCAAAAAGAGAGCCCCCAGATCATCAGGCAAACTGATGCTTAGAACGTATCACATGATGACATGAGGGATGGGGTTCAGATCATCAAGTCCTTCCATACATCCCTAGGAAACAAGGCTTGTGTCCCACTAAGTCCTGAGCATGGAGGTGGAAGCCAAGGATATTTCTAAGACGTAAGAAGCTTGTTTTTAGCAGGTGAGACACTTCAAAAAACCTTAGAATGCTTACACTGATCCTTTATATGCCTTACTGCAGACAGCCGACAGACATACAGACAGATGCACCTTTTATTCACCCAGTATCATCCCAGTAACTGTATCATTAGAGTTTGTTCACAGACGCAACATTGAGCTGTCTTGCTCTGTCTTGCTAGGGACACCTGCCCTCTGGTGGCTCATGTGAAAATAACACACAACTAACTGATCAAATTCCTTTTAAAGTCAAGCCTGGTTCTTTAAAACAATGTATTAATTAGCCATTTGTTGTTATGAACCAAGAAACACACACCCATTTTTTTTTGCTTGCTGTCATGTTATTCTACTATGATGATTTAAAAAACTTACTAGACTGTGATGTTCTGTTCACTGAAATTATTTTTTAAAGGCACCAAACCGATTCAAGAAAAAAATCCTTAACTGCCGAGTTAGGTTAGCAAGAACCATGTCAAACCACCTTGTTCAAGATGGGGCTTGAATACTTAAAAAGAAAGCGCTCAGCATAGATGTAAAATAAGCTATCTAGGCTGTATTGAACACATGCCCTGACATCTCAACTGAAATTTCATGTTGTGATGTAGAAGCCGTGACAAATCACCTGCTGAGGGTGACAGTCTGTGGGACGGAGTCACTCACTTCAAAAGTTGCTAACATTTACACAGAGAGATGTATGCAACTGGCAAGTGTGAGGTATAAATGTGAACCACATGTCCCAGTACAAGACACTGCCAAAAGGAGGACTCAACAGAGGACTTTGCTCCGCTGTGAGCAGTGCCTTAAAACTGTTTTAAACAGACACAAAAAACTGCAAGCATCCATCACTGCCCCTGTCTTCCCCAACTTGTTCAAAGGATTCGTGACCACTCTCTGACCCTTCCTGTCGGCTATCTGTAGAGCGCTTAGTTGTCATGGAGCTTTGTGACACAGCTGCTTCAAACACATTGCAAGACCCTCAACAGCTATTTAGACTCTCAGAATCAAGCACCGGAAAAGCTGCTAGGAAGCACATTTCTTAAGAGAGTTAACAGAACATCTCCGGAGAAGTGGGCAAGGCAGGCTTAGGCAAAACACAAACACACACAGAAATTCCCGATTCCTGCCCCGGGAGGGATGCTGCCAGGTGAGTACCGCTGAATAACCTGCCGCCGCGCTGTTACCTGGCAAACTTCATAGAGTAATTTGTACTGCTCCTCCTGCTTCTGCGCGCTGCACAAGCTGCATCCCATGTTTGGAGGAAATGTCAAAGAAAGCCTTCAGGACCTCCAGCGCCTGGGAAGCCACTCCTTCAGCATGCAGGCATTGAAGGGCTCTCTGAGAGCCTCAGGTGAGTCAGGCAGTTACAAAGCCTCACACAGGCATGGCTCTCCGAGGATGCAAAAACAACTCTCTGCTTCCTCCACGCTTCCTTTCCTTCCCTTGCGCATGCACGCACGCGCGCGCGCGCACACACACATACAGGGACACACACACACACACACACTCACTCTGCTCCCTCCTCCGTGTGAGTGACTCTGGCAGCTGGATTGTGGTCCAATGCACACGCTATATATACTGCTGCTCATGCATATTAATCAGCTCTCATTGACTATTCATAACAGACAATGATACAGAAGCTATAATTGCCAACTATGACAGTTGAAATTTCTCTAATTAACAAGCAAGTGCTCCAGTGGTAGGGAATAATAAAAAGACACTAACAATTTTGCAAGCCATTTTCTGGCAGTTACAAATAAACATGACTGCATTTTTTTTTCCTAGCAGGGTCTCTTAGGATAATCCCTAATGCATTTCAGCTAAGTAGAAATTCATTTTTAAATATATCATAAAATTTCTGATGATATAAAATGTATTTAATGCTGCAGATAATGATGGCACATAAACAGATTTTATGGAAAGGACATGTTTTGAATAAGATTCCGATAATGTTTAGCACTGTACAAAGTTGTAGGGGAAAAAGCATTCTACCTATGAATAAAATATACAAATGTAAATTGCAAGCTAGATCCACGAGTATGTAAAGTAGCTAGAGGTGGTGAAGAGAGACACTGCCCTACAGGGGAGCGAGCAGATATTATTACCAACATACCCTGCCAATCCCAAAGGCAGCAGAAACTTATTTGTCAAAGTGACCTGGAAGGAGTAGAAGCTGCCAGCCTTTTGCCATCTCCTCAGCTTTGCAGATGCCACAGATAATGCAGAGCTGACACTTGAGAGCCAATTGTCACTGGCTCTTACTGTTTATCCTCTGGCATCCCACAGCTGCCCAGGCTTCTGTAGGTGTGCCTAGTACTGTGTGTCAAGAAAGCAGGGAGAGGCAATAGTAAAAGCAGAAGGTGACAATGGACAGTACTCAGAGGAGGGGGAGGGCAGAGGAGGGGGAGGGGAAGAGCAGAGGAGGGGGAGGGGAAGGGCAGAGGAGGGGGAGGGGGAGGACAGAGGAGGGGGAGGGAAAGGGCAGAGGAGGGGAGGGGAAGGGCAGAGGAGGGGGAGGGGGAGGGCAAAGGAGGGGGAGGGAAAGGGCAGAGGAGTGGAAGGGGAGGTGGAGGGGTTTGGTCTTAAGACAATGTTTCTTGCTTCCCATTCAGTCTCTGTCCCACTGAACCACTCAACCAGCTTCGGAGCTTTTTAAACTACTTAACAACAACACCACCACCCACCCGGCCAACAAAACAACCAAACACCTGCTTGCCCTCTGCCTGAATGTAATGCATAGGTGCTTCTTCCTTACTCCAAATGGCAATGTTAAAAGTTCCCATACCTGCTTCCAGAGCGATCACCAACCCCCTTCCTTGATAAAGGGTGAACTGTCTGAGAAAGACTCCCACATCCCCTGTCAAGAGGTGTCATGGGAGTGCAAGAATAATGGCTCCTTTTTCTGGGAGCCGAGACACACCTGAGATGTGAGTGAACCTGTCCCAATTAACTCCTACTTAGGCTGGTGGCCAACAGGTGGGTAGGGTCCTATTTCTCAGATGGAAAATGAGATACTGCCTCTTGGCTGGGCTAGCTCACAGCTTTGATGGTTGGAGGGGAGGATGGCCACTTCCATTTTGGGTCCTTATCTGATGCTTCTGCCTCAGCTGGTACCAGAAGAGGCAGGGATAAACTGGATTGGAGGGTGGGTCTGAGCTGGAGCCTTGATTGTCGATTGTGGAGGATTCTGGGAAGGATCTTATCTAGCTAGCAGCTTGTGAAGTCTCATTCTCCTCACCTCTAATGGTGGGCATGCTAACCAGCTGTCTTACAGAGTGAACAACTTGGAGAAGGTTAAGTCCTTCAGATACAAACTGGAAGTAGTATTTATCCATGCTCTTGTCCCTTTCCTACATCCAGCCTATCACTAAGTCTGGTCTGCTCAACCTCACTGGCCTAAAAGCCCTCTAGTGACCTCTAATCACATTTGGATGAAAGCACAAAAGTTTCCCCAGGGACCCAGAAGGCTTGGGAAAATTTGGTCCTTGCGTATCAATTAGCTGGTACTCTCCTCTTCTTCCCAGCTCTGGTTCTCACCACACTCCAAACCACCCACATCCTTCCTTGTGGATAACAGCTTTCTTTCAAAGCTGTTCTTCACTTCTCTTTCTTATTAACCCTTTACCCATCTCAGCCCATAGGAACCTTCTTGAAGAGAGCCTGTGCTAAGTCACCTGCAGGCATCCTCTACAGGCATTGACTTCCCATCATGTTTATCAATGTGTCATATTGTCATATTCCTTTAAGATGATATATCCCTCCCACTGCTGTGTGTGTGTGTATGTGTGTGCATACACATACACACACACACACACACACACACACGCGCGCGCGCGCGCGCGCACACACACACACACACACACACACACACACACACACACACGTACTCAATCCAAATCCAGGTCCTCATATTGCCTGGCAAGTACTTCACCCAGGAGCTATGTCCCAGTCCCTGGGATCACTTCAGAATCAGTGATGATCCTGCTTACGGATAGTTCAGTGTTTCTCTGCAGGAGGCTTAAGTTCCTTGAAGCAGTCTCACCATCTCTAACCAGGGGTTGCTCAGGAAACACAGGTTGGCTAGCTGGATGAATGGGAGGAGAGCCACCTGCCAGCTCCACAAAGCCATCAATGCAAGTGCAAGCTGCAAGCACCATTATGAAACAGAAAGCAAGGGGCCAGGTGTCTGTGGGAAGGGAAGGCTCGCTGTCATGGCTGACTCCCTGCTTCTAGAGTTACAAGACCCCTTGGCTTCACGGTCTTTCTTTGTTTACTTACTTTTAAATAACCACAAATAAATGTTGAAATGAATGGAAGTTGAGTTGTTACAGAATACATATATATATATATATATATATATATATATATATATGTGTGTGTGTGTGTGTGTGTATATGTATGTATATGTATATACACATATTATATATAATAGATATATTATATATATTGTATATCTTGTTACATATCTTTCCAGTTATAATCTCAAGCTGAGAGAGTTGTAGTAAACACTGCACTGGACTTCAGCACAGTGCCTGTTAAACACTGTGGATTTGGGAGCATTTTATAAGCTTAAAAATATTGAAGCAAGTTGTAGGTGCACATTTGTAATCCTAGCACTGGGGGGGGGCGCTGTCACAAGATTATGGTTAGCCTGGGTGTATATAACAAGACACAGTTTCAAACAAACAAACAAACAAACAACCAGGGCCCAAAAGTATCAGGGTTATTATTGGTGCAACTATCCATATTTACCAGAATGCAAGCAACCAGAAACTTAAAAGTCATTTGTTCACTAACTCACTTAAAAATAGCAGTGACTGGGTGGGGACAGAGCCCAGTGAGTACAGTGCTTACTGTGCAAGCATGAGGACCCAAGTCCTCACGTGAAGCTGGGTGTGGAAGCACACACATCTGGACCACTGAGCCCCTGAGATCATCTGGTGAGATGGGAGGTGAAAACAGGAGATATCCCAGAGTTAGGTCATGGTTACCTAGCCTGGTGTACACAGCACCATACAACAGTTTCAAACAGGGTAGAAGGTGAGCAGACCCTCTCTGTCTCTGTCTCTCTGTCTCTCCCTGTGTCTTTCTGTCTCTGTCTCTCGCTCTCTCTCATACACACAGTAGTAACAAACCCACAGCATATTAATATAAAGAGCATAATAGAAAGAAATGACTGTAGTCTCTACAACAGGAGTTTTAGAGGGGAAGGACAGCATTTTACATTTTACCAAAGTTCTCTGATGCCTAGTATCATAGGAGACAGCAGATTGGCTCAGTTGCTGCTGTACCCAGTGCCTGTGACAAGCATCACGTGGTTAATAGGAAACGCCACTGGATCACCTACTACTAAAAGAAGCCAGGCAGAGAGGGAAACCATATTCTGAATTTTTAGGCAAATGCGTTTGACCTTGTAGATGCTGAGAAACAAGCATCCAGGGCCCTGTGAGTGCCCAGGCCTCACTCTGAAAACCTCTATCTCAGAAGAACATTACAATGAGCTGGTATCACACACCTCCTTGCTGACAGTGGGGACAGGGAACAGAAAATACACCAGACCAAGTTCTATACCCATTCTTGGCATTCAAACATCACATGGAATTAACGTCGCAAATCACTCACGTACCCACAGTGCCTAAAACAAGACTATCCACGTCAACATCTGCACAGAGTGCCCTCTATTTGGGACAGTTGACTAGCACACGTACAATGCAGTCTCATTGTTAAAGTCTTGATAGCTGAGCCTGCAAGCATCATGGTGTATTCTGAGAGAGGTTCACTTGTGTAAGAGAATGCACTAAAGCCCTGAGCCACACTGACTCTGGTGGCTGTGTGAAGACAACACACTGTTAGAGCCTGCAAGGAAAAAATGAAAACTGCATGTCACACAAAGGCACACACTGGTGAAGATATTTAACCTCTTCTCCCGTTGGTAAATGCATTATCTGAAAATCCTAACAAGCTCACCAGAGCACCAGGCACTTTTCGAAGCTTACCCTGTACCACCCCACACCTGCCTCTTTCTGCTTTTGTGGACATTAAAAAAAAAAAAAAAAAAGAACTGTGCAAAGAAGGGTCAGCAAAGATGGCTCAGTGAGACAGAGGAGCCCATTTGAAAGCGCTGAAGGGGCCCAGGGCATGTCTTTAGTAACTGGTCTTTGAAAATCTATAGATCACTGGGGATTCTGCTGGCTCATTCTTTTGTCAATTTGACACAAGCCAGAGTTATTTGGGAAGACTTCAATTGGCCTGTGCTAAGCCTGTGGTGCATTTTCTTAATTGATTCGAGAGGGCCCAGCCCACTGTGGGCAGGTGTCACCCCTGGGCTGCTCCTGGGAGCTAGGGGAGAGCAGACCAAGCAAGCCAGTAAGCAACATTCCTCTATGGCCTGAGTCAGTTCCTTGACTCAACGTTTCCCCCGTCTTGAGTTCCTGCCTTGATTTCCCTGAATGATGGATTCCAAGCTGTGAGATGAAATCAACCCTTTCCTCCCCAGGTTGCTTTTGATCCTGGTGTTTTATCATAGCCATAAAAACCTTCACTAAGATGGGGAGTACTACTATAGGTTAGCAGATGTGGACATGAGCTCATGTGAGCCTAACTGCTGAGTATGCCCTCTAAAGGGAGCATATTGTTTTCTGCCAGTGAACTGGGTTACCTTGTCTGAGACCTGAAATAGGATCTTCTTCTGTTCTCTGCTATATAAAAACAATGCAGTTCTCATCAGACTATGCACAAAAGCTTCCCTATGGACTTCCTGAATGACAATGTAAGTAGATATGGGATGATGGGGCAATGACACAGGACAATGCCACACAGAGCATGTGTATCAGTGGGCAGGAGGACAGAAATGTCCTCCCTGAACCTTCCAGCTTGTTGGCTTGATCCTAGTACCTTGGCCCTTCCTTAGCTTGGTTTCCGCTTCCTTTCAGATCACACGCACTAACTCATCTTCCCCATCATTCCAATCTTCTTTCGGATCTTACGATACACCATGGCTAGAGTATTCATTACACATGCACGGGTGTACACAAACACGCATCTTACAAGTTCACCATAGCACAAGGTGCAAGTTCTCCAGCAAGGGGCCAAACCCTTCTATTTGCCCCCTTTGCTTCAGCTGCTGAGGACATGCACACTGGTGTCTGGCAGCATTTAGCTGAGTTAGATGCTGCACTCTCTGCCTGGAGCACCCAACTTCATATCCATTATTATGCCCCTTGATCTCACCTCCCTTGTTACAACACCATCCTACAGGCAATGGCGAAGCTTCTACAGAACTCCCAGGAGAAGCTGGCCTGTGTGTCCATCACTTTCCTCCTCCTAGTTTGGAACTCTTCTAGCACCATATCCCATGTCTCACTCAGATCAAACTGCCCGTCTCCCCCCGTGAGGGTGTTCACTGTATACCCAATAAACAAACTCAATATCAGATACAGAACAAGGGTTTGAACTATGTGGGGTAGCTTTTCTGAGTTAGTTGAATACTGAACAAACAAACAAATATTCAACATGGGCAAAGAGATTGCTTCCACAAGAAAGTTAAGGCCAAAACCTTGGGAAAGATGTCCTTTCTGCCTTGGGTAGGAGGGTTATTCTTATGAACCCTGTATACCAGTTTTGGCCAGGGATTTAGTCACAGTCTGAGGAAATGGTTTAGTGACTTCTACTTACCCTTCAATAAGACAAGGCAAGTTTCTGATAGCTTATCTGAATCACAGTGAGTGGTCCCTGGGCCTGACAGAGTCAGAAAGTTGTTTTAAAAACAAGAATGGAAAGACAACATGTTCAAAAATATCAGCCTAAACCAAAGAGATGACTTGAAAGACATATGTAAGAGCATCTGAGTGTGATTTTGTTTCTGAGAGTCTCTCTATGTTTAGAACATCAGCTCAGGATCCCACGTCTCATTTTAAACAATGAAAAGAAAAAAAATTTTTTTCCTCAATAAATTGATTGAGGGGCTGCTGTCTCAAGGGCATTTCGGAATCTCATAGACTACTCTGGCTGTTGGAGATTGACAGCTTCCTGTTTGCACTTGAAGCTCTTGGAGATGGATGCTGTGTCCTGCAAGGAGGTTGGGTAAGGGAAAAGGCAAGCACACTGCTGAGTGTGTACCGCAGCTGCCTTCGAATGTCATACAGGCAGACGAGCATCTGTCTCCAAGACCTGCTTAGCAGAGCACAGAGAACAAGAATGCAGTAAAGGCCACCAACAGGGGAAAGACACCTGCTATGTTCATGAGAGTGGCAGAAAAGATATCTAACTGCTCTCATCTTCAGCAGAAAGAACAAGTTTTCTCATGTCCTTGATCTATAAGGTCACCCCTGTTGTGTGTCTAGTCTTTGGACTGCCACAGCACATTATGATGGTTCCTGGACCTCCTTCCTGTCTTGGGATTTGTTCCTGGATTTGGGAATTCCTGAGAAGGGGTTCCCCTACATGCCTCTAGTGGTTCTCAGCTGCAGAAGACCTCACAAAGCATGTGAGAAGAACAAGTCTGAGTTCCTACAAAGTCATCATGTGGGCTGTGGTGTGGGCATCTGCATAGGGCAGGGAAGTATGTTGAGATGACTCAGTCCAGTCTATGCAACAACTTGCTGAAGGGGTGGTGAGCTCACAGCATCCTGGGAACAGGGCTTCTCTACCTTATGGTGGGGTGACCACCTGCTCCAGAACTGCAGAGGAGGGCTCATCAAAGAGCAAAAACTTGTCAGATTTCTTAGAACATATTCTGCAAGTGGCCAAGAAATCAAGAAAAAAAATACAAAAATGACCATCTTGAAGGATAGAAAAATCCTCTAGCACACTCTAGTTAGGGGGTCATCAACCTTTCCCGTAAGGGCTAAAAAGAAAATATATTTTGTGGGCTAAGAAGCAAAATCAAGACCATCACACTGTCCTGTATATTCATAACCACCCCTCAGACAAAGAATGCACCCATTGTTTGCAGGCCCTACCAAGACGGGAAGGCTATATGCTGATATGGCTTGTGGACCACAACTAGCCAACAAGGACATCTGAGCTTGAGTTCTTTGATACTAACGAGAGGATGAGCCAGTGACCCTTACCACTCCATCCAGCCATTCTGGTTCAACCCAAATAAGAACTGTGGCTGAAGGAGTCGGAGTAGTGTGCCCAGTAACACTCAGCATGCACCTGGCAGCAATGAGATCAGAATTTGACGTAAGCCTAAGGCAGGTAAGACCTTGCCTGTCCATTAGGAATGCTGATGTATGCAGCAGGCTTTACAGACTGTCTTCTTGTTGGGAAAGGGGCTGAGTCTGGTAAAGAAAACAGCTCAAGAAACACAATGTCCTCACAAATGATCCTAAATCAACATGTGTTCTGTAAAGAGCGACCCTGCCAGCAGGACCGCGCTTGACTGGCCAGTACCAGGATACGTCTAATCTTATTCTGAACAATTCTCCTTTACGTGTATAGTTAGAAAACCTCTGGGTCCACAGGAATCTCTTCTAAGTATGGGGGATAAGAAGTATATTCAGATCTGCTCTGGTCTCTGGGTTTAGGTCATATGATAGATGTGCATAGATATGCAGCAGGTTTCGTTCTGCATGTGGAAGTCAGAGCGAGGCTCTGTGACCCTGCCTAGGCTCCTAGCCCACCTTGCCAGCACGTGGAAGTCAGAGCGAGGCTCTGTGACCCTGCCTTAGGCTCCTAGCCCACCTCGCCAGCACGTGGAAGTCAGAGCGAGGCTCTGTGACCCTGCCTAGGCTCCTAGCCCACCTCGCCAGCACATGGAAGTCAGAGTGAGGCTCTGTGACCCTGCCTAGGCTCCTAGCCCACCTCGCCAGCACTTGCAGATGTGAGAGAATCCTGTGGATGTGCTCCAATCCCTGGACACAAGTTTCCACTGAGCAGCAAGAAAGTGAATCATGGGGACAGAGGAGAGATGGAAAGTAGAAGTCTGGATATGAGTGGCAAGAACCCAGACAGGGGTTCAATGCCTTAGGTTCAGGAGAACTTAACCCATGTTTATTATGAGTGTAGAGGACAGGCTCTGAGGACAGAGGAAGGCAGGGTGATCAGAATACAAGAGAAGGAAAAGGAGAGACTTTGGGGGCACTTGAAAACACTACTGGTGTGTCCTGGAGATTCACAGAGTAACAAGCTTATAAAGAATCCCCAGAGGACTACCAAAAACTACAAAACCATGGGGTGGGGAGGGAGTGGGTGGTAAGGTGGGTAGCAGATATGACCTCATCTCATTATCTTACAAATTAAGTTAGGGGTTTCAAACTAGATGCTGAACCACTGTTGGCATCCTCAAACAAATTTTAATTAAATGGTAATTCTGAAAATCAGTAACATTTAAGCATCAATTGTTGCCATCTAAAATACAGGTTGAAAAAAGTCTTTTGTTGAGTTCCTATGCTCTGGTTCACAGGACCTTGCATTTCCATGTGACAAACCTCATCAGGAGCGGGGCGAAGGTGCTCCCTGGAGATGGGGTGGGTGGTTCTGACCGCTCAGCTGCTCCTATGTCCTTTATGGCCCTGTTGAAGCTCCAGAGCACCAACATTCCAAGCTTATGCAAGGTTGGCTCTATATTATGATATAAACACAAGACCTCTGTCTGAGGCCACAGGTGGCAGGTAGGCCCACTGGAGGGAGGCTGTGTCTTCTGGGAGCTCCTTCCAAGGGAGAGTGTGAGAACTTCACTGTTCCCAGCCTGGTTCTGTCATAGCCCAGGGCTGCCGAGAGTGAATAGCAGTGGTGTCTGTTCACGGATAGAAACTGGAGCCTTGTTTCCCCTTTCCAGCCATTCACTCAGCATCCTTACTCATCAGCCACCGTGAACCAGACACCGTTGTTTAGGGATGAACACAGCACACATGGTCCTGGTCCTTATGCTTCCACAGAGTAGCAGCTGCTTTCGCTAAGATGACTGATGCTTCCCCAGTTGTCATACACTGTCCATTGGTCCTTAGCATAGGCGACATGTCTATAGTGTATGGCCCTGTGAGGTCTTCCCATTTCTTTTTCATGACGTCCAGCTATAGGGACGTTCATCAATTGCCCCAGGTACTATTTATGAAATTGTTTTCTTTAAATTTGCTCACTTGATTTTACTTACACTTTTGAAATAAAATCTAATCCCCACAATGTAAAAAAAAAAAAAAAAAAAAAAAAAGAGTCACTTGCAACGTGAGAAAAATAGTATAAAGCAACTATGTGAATTTAAAGAAGACTCACCCTATAGCACATAATACTGACAGCTTGCTGTGTTTGTCGGGTAGAAGGAGTTTCCCATTGTACAGAACTCCAGCCTCACTCTGACTTTCCCCACGCCATCTTACCAGCTCTGTATGTTTGGCTTCCAGAACCAGTTTGTTTTCTGAAGGATGTCTGGAATCTTCCACGTCACCATCCATTTGTGAACTAGCACATCTTCCCTTGCCTTTGCATGCTGGAGCCCGAACCCCATCCTTCAGCTCCCACATGCCCATTAGAGCCAACTCCTGCTTCATCACCAAGACTGGCTTGAAGCTCCACAGTATCTGCAGGGATCTGCATTCTGCCACCTTCTTGAGGCATGACCTTCAGTCCTTCCAACCATTTAATTCAGTCAGACAAAGGTGAAGCTAGGGGTTTGGGATGATATGGTATCCAGGGGCCAGCCTTAACTAGGAGGAGAACTTTAAGTTACTGAAATCAAGGACCAACACAGGGGAGAACGTGCTGAGCAGAGACAGTCCTGGAGCCTCTAGGCATGCAGCAAAGGCAAAGTCCTCAAGAACTGTGCACTTGAAGGTGGATGGAGGATGAGACAGAAGCGAAGCTTGAGGAAGAGACTGTGATTGTTGATGCCAGGGGGAAAGGTTGGACAGAGTGAAAGGGTATGGCTGTGGAGATGGCTCAGCCAACAAAAGCTTGTTGCATGAGTATAAGAGCCTGACTTTGATCCCTCGGACCCTGTAGAAAAACTGAGCATGGTAGCAAGTTATCATAATCCCAGTGCCGGTGAGGCAAAACCAGGTAGATTCCTGAGGCTCACTGGCTAGCTCGGCTAGCCAAACTAGCAAGATCCAAGCCAGTGAGAGACTCAGTCTCACCACACCCCCCAGCCCCTGCCAATATGGCTTGTGTCTTGAGGAATGATACTCAAGGTTGCTTTCTGATCACATTCATATGTACACATGTACAGACACATGAACATACACACATATACACAGGCATGTAAGTGAACACTTATACAGAGTGGAAAATGGCACTAGGTTAGAGGTAGAATGAGCTAAAATAAGAATTTTGAACTGGGCATCCAACTAGCAAATGGCTTCCTATTTTCTTCAGTGGCTCTCAGATGGAAACAGAGCTTAGTGGATATTTTGACAGCTTTCCGTTTTGGTCAAATTCTGGAACTCAGGACATGTCCCCATAGTAGACTGATCTTTCTATGAGTTTGGAATTGAGTCACGGGCCGCTTGTCAGTTAGGTTTGAAGAAGCTGGGTAACAGTGGGGGTGGGGTGGGGTGTGCATTAGCTGGGTGACTTGGGCATTAAACAGAAGCTGGCTCAGGAGTTTAAAACAGCTCTACTCAGAAGATAAACAAGAAGCACTAAAGACACTTACTTGGGGAAAAAACTGCCAACTGAGGCTTCATAATTCACTTCTACGTATGAGGTTCAAGTGCCATCAAGTCTGAAATTACTTACAAAGCTTCTACCCAGGATTTACTTTCTATATAAAACAACACTTCACAGAGTAAGTTAGTAAATGCCATCAAGACCAATGATTTGTTTCAAGAGGGAGATTCTGTCAACAAATGGGCAACACTAATTTTTTTTTTAACATTCTCTGGGAAAATATAACAATTTAGTATATTTGTGAGCTGGATAAGCACCAGTGTCATTGTCCTTAAACTTAAAAAACAAAACAAGATATATGTGTGTCTAAATGCTAATAAAAGTTTTCTACCCTATAAATGGGGCAAAGTTGAACACTAGATCACAGGCAACACACTCGCTTAGGATTCTGGTCTTATGGCCAGAGCCCAGAGGCAGGGAAAATGGAGGTGATTTAGAAGAGTCTCTGGTAAGATACATTTGATATTAGTGGGCTTGCTGAAGCGAAACAGTAATACCAGAGAGATACAAAGGTGTGAAAGCCATTACAGTGTGTCTAAATGGTAGGAGGCCTTGATGCTGACATCTCTCAGGTGAGCAGTCTGTACCTACAGGCAGCCGTGTGCTGGCCAGTATCAACTAGAAAGCCAGTGAGAAGTCAGTGAGTGGGTGCTCTAAAACCACAAGTTCATTTTTGGGAGGAAGGGAGAAATGGTAAGACCCTGTTTCAACATCTCCCTTTCCCAGCAAGGGAGACCTTTGAGGACAGTGATTTCTGCCTAACTCCCTATGGCCTCCCTTAGGGTGAGCCACGTTATTATAGGAAATGATTTGGATTTCACAGGTGTGTATGCATACTGAGTGCTTCTTCAAAGATTTGCTTGGGCAAGGCATACCATGGGCTCCAGTCAATCACCTCATCAACTGATGGTTACCGATGCCTTGTGCTCACTAGAGCAGTAAGACACCACCATTTGGATATCACAGAGTGGTATAACTAAGGAGGGAACGTGCTGAGGATGAGGAATGAACTACAAGCACTTTGTCTTATAAGTATCATAAAAGGCTTCAGTTGTTAGTACCTTTCTTGTAAGAGCAAACAAAACAACTCCAAAGACATACTCAACCTAAATTAAGAAATCTGAACAGAGCATATATAACTAACCCTCTTTCTAGTCTCACCCATTGTCTATGAAACTGGCCATGTGGGCTTAGACAAGAACCGTGATCCAGGGTAGTGCAAGCAGATAGAGGAACAGATTGCTTCTGGACATGAGAAACTCCCCACCTGATGGAAAGGTGGGAGGCTCATGGAAGGAGGAGGCTTCAGAGCCTCTCCAGTCACACACTGAGCCATAACTGCAGGCTTGCATGGTCTCCATGTCTGTGCTTGAAGTATGCTCCATCTAGTGCCTCCTGACCCACCGTCTCCCACAGCGTTTCTTCCCTACTCCTGTCAGCTATGTGGTGACAGCACTTTGGCAGGATTCTTGACTGATTCTGATTGGCACGGGCTCCATCTTCCTGCTCCATGCCAACCCCCTGAAATTCAGCAGGCTTTTTGTGGTCCCTTTTAATTCCATGTTCTTGCCCAGTCTCCCCAAACCCCGATCCCATGCTGGTCACCCCGGATATTAGTTCTGTTTTTCATTGCTGTGGCAAAACAACTGATATAACCTAAGGAAGAGAGAGCCTTTTTTATTCACAAGTTGAGGTTATAGTCCATCATGAGGCAGCTAGCCAGGAAGCAGACAGTGAGGGATGCTGGTACTTAGCCTGATTTCTCTTTTGTATTTGCTCCAGGATCCCAGCCCATATGACAGTGCTGGCTGACTTTAGGGAGGGTCTTCCAACCTCAATGAACACACTCTAGAAAGTCCCTCACAGACATGCCTATGAATTTCTTCTCCTACATGATTCTGGACCAGCATCCATCCTGATGGGACTGTTGGCTATGCCTCTTGTTTGTCCCTTTCCTCCAGCCCAAAGCTGTTCCCTAGATTTCTTGCAGATTCACATCTGCCTTGGCCCCACCTCTTCATCCAGCATTCCCCTCACACTTCTCCACAGCTTATGTCTGACAGCCTTACCTTTCACTCATTTAAACGATGGTCAAGTTGCTGTCCTGGATATTTAGGATCTTATAGGATGAGGTCGCCTTGTTCCTTCATTTTAACGCCACCATCAGCTCTAGTTCCCCTCTAACTGCAGACCTTTGGTCCCCATCCTCCCATCCTCCCAACAATATATATTTTGTTATGTCTTAGTAGGTCACCATAGGCCCTTCTAGCCACATGTGCTGGCTCTCCTCTTCCTTCTTCTAAATAATGGGGTATATCTCAGAAATCACTACCTTTCTATGCCACAACGTAATACCCATCAAATATGTCAGTCAACCTTCCCCCTCCTCTTTCATCTCTGTGCACTCTCATGGAGAATATAGCAATTGGAACTGTCTGGTGCCATCTGAAGATACCTCTTATCAACTGACAAGCGAGGTCTAGCAAGGTCGGGCACTTGGGATTTGGAATCAGGATGTTCCATTAGAAATCAAGCTCCAGCACAGGCTCTCTCTTCCTTGGTCAGGATTTCAGATACCTCCACAGGACTGTGAAGAATTACTCATATTCCATTACTCTGCAGAGTATCTGGCAGATTTTTAGATTTCCCTTTTTCTTTTCTTTTTTAACTCTTCATTTTCCATGTCCACTGAGGGTGACACACATATCTTTAGTTCTTCCCATAGAGAATCTCAGGGTCTTAGCAAGCCCACAGGCACATAAGCAAACTGTCTAAACAAGCTTTCAATGAGCCATGACAGATGCAGGAAAAACAGAATGAGCAGACAAGACGGAACAGTTAATTCCACTTGGTTTATCAGAGAATGTGTCCTTCAAAATACTAAATGCTAATCTAACATCTTATTTTCCCTTGGGGAGACTTAGCTTCCATAGGAGACACGGGTACACTTGATATAAAAAGATCCCCAAGAGGAGAATATCAAGGCCCAAAATAATTAGGACAGAATTATTCAGATTTTGGAGGGAAGTTCGTGGGTTTAGTGATAGACAAGGATCATGAGACAATATAATTGGTGACCACTCTGTGAAGATGTTTGCGAGGTTTGTCAACTCAAGCTGGAGAAGCCATGGGGACACCCGACAGGACACATCTACACCTGCTGTACCGTCACAGTGAGCAGCCATCACCATGGCTACCACAACCCAGTTTCCAAAGCTAGAAGAGACCTTCGCATTCATCTTGCAAAGCAGGGCAGCTGGATGAGCAGGGCTGATTTCTATGGGCCTTTGAACTTCTGATTCTCCCATACTTCTTTGAGTCTCATTTTAAGCCCGGTCTTTGCAGAGGTAGGGGAGGAGATCACAGATAATTAAAGCTGAAAATATTCTCATTTTGTGGTGGGGCTAACAAGTAAAACTCCGGGTAATGATGTAATCCAACTTGTCAAAAAGGAAAATGAAAAGAGAAGACAGAAGGCAGGACAGAGCCTGGGGACCTGTGTGCCATGTCATCTTCTAATTAACTAACTGATCCTTTAAACTGTCAAACTCGGCGAGACACTCTACGGCCTGGCGTCTGATTAATATTCATACGTAGGCACAGGATGCTCTGATTTAGGTCCCAGTGGTTGTAGTTAAACATCAGTCTTTAAAAAAGAGAGAGAAAGAAAAACCTGCCTGGCAAGCCTAAGTGTCCAGGTTTTACATTCATAGGGAAATGAAAGGAGACCACCCTGAGGTCCCCGATCCACAGCAGGAACAAATCCCCACGGATCCATATTGATTTGTGAGTTATGATGAGGATTTGTATATTGAAAAAATAATTATTTTGCTTCTTTCTTCTGGCAGCCGCCTTGTTAATCATACTTGGTACATTATTGTTAAATAAGTGAACAGCACCTGTAAACTTATATAACAAGTGGTAATATGACCAACCTTTTAATTTCAAACAAAAATAATTGAATATGTAATTTAACCAAAACAAGCTCAGCCTGCTCATTTAGTTGAGCTGTCACTAGTAGTAACCTAGACTTTTTGTTCATATAACTTGAGCTCCAAAGGGATCGTATAATACAGACTGTTACTGACATGCAAAAGATGTTTGAGCCTGGTGTGTAAGATGTGCCCATAGCTGCTGAGGAAACATGGTGGACAGTGACAAAACCAGGAAACTTAGGAGGGCTTTTCCTTTATTGACTTTACTCTTTATGTATTAAAGACCTGACAAAGAAAAAAACAAGTCAGCCCAATCTACTGCATTTGCTTTTAGGGAATATTTCTTAAAATTATTTTAGATTAAACAAATATAAGGCTCATGGTGTTATTCTACAGTGCCCCAGAACTACCCTGGCAATCCACCAGTCTCATCAACTCTTCTATCCAGTCTCCTGTAGAGCTTATTCAACACTCTCAGCTATTGTTACGGTATTGCCAAACTATTTCAACTTACAGTAAAAAAATGGGGAACACGGCAAATAAACACACAAACTGGGATTGTAAATCACAAACATACCAACTCTAGACAGTATGGGCCTGCTAGATTTGGGGCATTCTCGTTAACCCGCAGACACTGGACCCTGGTACATAATAAGAAATATTAATACACTCCAGTCATTTTCATTGATGGAGGCTGTATACACAGTGCACACCTTTGTGTGGGAAAGAGATACCCAGTTCTAACACAGAGAAGAGGGGGCTCTAGACTGAGCAGATATACACAGTCAGCCTGGTTCAACTCCAAGAGCAAATTCCTTTAGGCTTGCTTGCATTTCTACTAACTAGTACAGGACGAGGAGGAAAACCAACCACCAATACCATCATGGCTGCTCTGGGTCACACCCACCTGCAAAAGCCCAGCTGTGACAGGTTGCTTAGGAAGGACTGGCAAGTGTCTCAATACTTTCTGCCCTCTTGGAGGAGACCATCAATATCAAGGTTCAGAAAAGTCACCCTTGGCAGGCAGTCATTTCTGGGATTTCAATGATTTTTTACATTTTTATAAAAACAAAGGAGAAACAAAAAAAAAATCATAAAATAAATAAGCTCTCATAGTCTAAATGTCACACATGCCCACCTCCGCTCAGAGTGGAGTCCTCGGGGAACCTACCGTTGTCACTGCTGGTCCAGACCTGTGAACTCCCTGTCAGGAGGGTACCACCACCAAGGCAGGGACATTTCACTTCAGAAGGCAGGGTAGGTACCCTGCTTGCCAGGTGATACTCTGTGCTGTGTTCCTCTGAGCTACAAATACCTCTTGAGGTGGGGAGCAGGCTCCCGGAACACCGAAACTGGCTCAGCTCCACAGGCAATAAAGTAATTAATGGTGTCTTTCAGGGCAAGCGCAGTAAAAGAAAAATAATTGCTCTCCAATTTTTTTTTTTTACTGCTAATGAATGATTGGTACAGTCAATATTTGTGTTGTTGGGAGTGGATGTGTGGATAGATGTGTGAGTGGGATGGAGAGGGAAGTCTTGGGATGCAAATACTCAAACCTGCCTATCAGTTTCCTGACCAACTCTAAACTGCAGACCACAAACAGAACAGGGGGCATGGAAGATAGCACACTAGGAAGACAGCGCACTCACTAATCCAACTGAAGTTAAAGCCTGACACTTAGGACACGGTGCAAAGATAGTCCAAATAGGGTCACTCAAGAGAATACATAGGTGGGATTAAAAAAAATGCTAAAGCTAAATTGGCTTCAGAGACCAGACTGAGTTACCAGCTACCTGTCTTTCACGCCTTGTCTAGCACCATGCCCACTGTGTCAAAACATAGCTTTCCTCCCAGTTCTCAGAAGAACAAGCAGCTTGCTGACGCCAGGTGACTCCACCCCTTGTAATCACTTCATGCTCTATATGAGGTCATCAGCTTTCTCTCTATTGAATTTCACAGACACTGAAGCTTCTCACCACACAAGGCTCTATAAACAACAGAATGTAAGATAAACATACTCCAGCCGCTCAGTGGGAACTCGCTTGACTGTGCAGTAGAGACCCTGAACTTGTGTGTAATACAGAAAGGACCCTGTGAGAACCAAACCGAATCAGATCGGTGCCAGTACACAAAGAAGTGATCTGGACTTGGAAGTGCTTGCCAGTGGATTTGGTATAGCCATAGACATATTTATTCCAGGCCACAAGAATATTTTGACTCTGATGAAAGAGGAAAAATGGCTTTCTGGCTACCGGAAAACAAAACAAAACAAAAACAACAAACCAAAACCAAAACCAAAACAAAAAACCCCACCTGATCTTCAACTATCATCTCCAAATTTGGTTGAATCTTGGTTAGCTGTGGAGAAGTGATTCCAGGACTCTTGGTGTGTACCCATCTACGGATGCTCAAGTTCCTTACATAAAATATGTAGTAATTGCACATAATATCCTCTACCTATCCTCTTGTACACTCTGATTCCGTCTACACTGAATTATAATGCTATGCAAATAGTTGTTACATGTGTTGTTTATGAAATAACAACGAGAAAGAGTCTGTACATGTTTAGTACAGATCTCTCTCTCTCTCTCTCTCTCTCTCTCTCTCTCTCTCTCTCTCTCTCTCTCTCTCTGTGTGTGTGTGTGTGTGTGTGTGTGTGTGTGTGACTGGAGATCAAAGCCATGGCTTTGCAGACTCTAAGAAGCATTCTACCATTGAGATAGGCCTTCACCCAGGAAAGCACACGTGTGTGTGCAAATTCATGTGTGTGAGTGTGGATGTGTGCATACCACGGCGTGTGTTTATAGGTCAGAGGACAATCTCAGGTGTCAGTCCTCACCTTCCGCCCTGTCTGAGGCTAGATCTCCGTGGTTTGCTGCCCCTCTTTGCTCCCTGCTAGCTGACTGGGAAGCTTCCTGAGATTGTCTTGTTTCTTCTTCCCGTTCATGGCATACGAACTGGAACCCAGATGTATGTGCAACTGTGCCTGCGTTTATTTTGGTTCCAGGGTTAGAACTTATGCTTGTATAGCATATACTTTCTCAATCGACGTATCCCCTCAGCCCTGAATTTAGTTTTTGCTGTTGTTTCTTGTGTCTGGTACTATCTGAGATTGGCTAACTGCATGGATAGCTTGCAGAGAGGCAGGATAAGAGACTATCGAACTGAAAACAAAGACACCATAAATATGCTAGGTTAGTAATGCTATCTATAGCCACAGTGGGGTGAGGAGGGGATTTTAAACTTTAACAAACTTCACTGCTGCCAACATGAAGACAATCTTTTGATGTTTCCTCCAGGACCACACATTAGCTACATTCCAGAGTTCTCTAAAACTAGCATGGCAGGATACACTTTAAGTGTGCAAATATATTCTACTTGATTTACTTTTCCCATCGCTCCACTAATGGATCTGAACATGTACAGCTTATGATGCTAACTCCACACTCACCAAATAATATGTAAGGCCAAGTCACATCCCTGGAAACAGGCTTCTAGAATCATCTAGGTGGTGCTCTTATTCACAAACTGATTTTAATACTCAGAACGTGAATACACATGCTTCCCTTTATTTCTCTATAGGGTACTCCATTTTACTTGGTTCCAAGTTTTAAGCAGCCCTGGTATGATCTCCAAACAATACTCATCCGTCACTAAGTGGATATGGATGAGTAACTGTATTTTATAAGATATCCACAAGGGAAGGGCTCTTGCCAAGCTTCCACTCCGAATTCTTTAACTGGCCACAGCTCTGCTGTTTTAAAAGTCATCTGCACTTGTCCTTAACTGGTTCTTCTGCATAATTTATTGGGCAGCTGTCAAATATGTGTTACCCCCTGTCTCATAACTGACATTCGTACAGGGATAAATGAGATAGGAAATGGGCCATTGAATCAGTGGAGGAAAAAGAAGACAAGGATGAGAGACAGCGGATGGGAGACGCAAGATCTCTCTTTTCACCAGCAGGTGGGCTCACCAGCGAGCTCATGGCTACAGAAATGGACTTCACAGAATGACCTGCTTCATACCACGGCTGCTATGGTCTTTCTAACCATAATGATTGCGCCCTGCTTTAAGGATGTGTATTAGTGACATCTAATTTCATACAACCCAAAGATTTTACAATGCCAAGTGTATTGATACTATAATGTAAAACATAGCCTGAAAACCTCTCTTAGATGTCCCTGAAGAGAACGCCTCATTCCTGTAAGTAGGGCCAAATAATGCAGTTCTTAAGATTCCCTATGCAGACGATTGATCTCCATGTAAAGCAGCACAGCATCGTGTCTAAGCTAACATGCTCGTTCTGTTTGATCTCCTTCCATTTCCTGCATTGTATTCAGAGCCTCTTATCCCTGTCCAACATCAACAGGTCATTCAGAGAGGGGTCAGTGTCAGCCAATATAAATAACCATTATAAAACCTCTAGCATGCTTTAAATCAACAAGCAAAGTGGCCTATGCTGTTTAAAGTATAAATTCCAAATATTTTCATGGCAGAGGGTAGGCAAGGTCTACAAAAAGCAAAGAATTTAAGAATCAGAGTTAAATAAGCCAGTCATAGTGAGCCATTCCAGCACATGGTTCCCTGTTTTAAAACCAGCTTGCAAACAAATGTCCACGTAGCCCTTCCTTCCCCTCTTGGAGAAGACAGCCAGCTTAGGTTTGAGGACCACAGGCGCCCTTGTTTCACAAGAGTTTCACACACATGGCTGACATTACCACCATGTTTATAAACCCAGGGAGGCTCAGCCAAGACTATAACAGCTAGAGAACTGGAAGAAACTCAGAGTATGAGGAGGAGGTGACAGATCCCCCTCCTGCCTCTTTCTTTCCCTCACCAAAGCCTATGGATATGAGACAATGTAACTACCGCTAAGCATCTCCAGAGAATGGTCCTTGGGAGGAAATCATAGGAAGGAGGCTGATGGGAACAGGCCAAGACTTATTGATATTTGTCTCGAGAAGAATACATGAACCTATCCTAATTCCACATTTTCCTTCTTTTTTACCTCTCTTACCTCTGTTGTTCCTAAACTCAGTCTGTATGGTGTGAGAGCACCACGAGCCATGTGGAGCAGTTCCTACACATGCTAAGGGGAGCACAACCATGCAGAACATGCACAGTAATGACTATAACCCTGATGGAGAGCTACATTCATCATCATGGAAAAAGTTCGCTGGGTATGGTGGCACACATCTTTAATCCCAGCACTTGGGAGGCAGAGGCAGGTGGAGTTCTATGAGTCTGAGGCCAACCTGGTCTGCATAGCAAGTTCTAGGACATCCAGGGCTATCTAGTAAGAACCTGTCTAAGAGAAAATAAAAGAAATAGGAAAAAAAAGAGGCTCTAGAACAAGTTTGAAAAGCAAGGCATTATTTCATAGATAACTAAATATGATTGTTTTAATAACCATAAGCAAATGAGTCCCTAATACCCAGGTTGTGTCTAGCCTGAGGCCTGGGCTGTTTAAAGCCAAGGTTAGCTATGAGTGTACCACAGGTAGTAAAATTGTAAACTGACTTAAAACTGTGTGTGTATGTGTGTGAACTGTTTAGTAACTTAACTGTACAGTTCTCAAGCATGAACTCCATAGGGGAAAACTTCTTGTTGCAACTTCAAAGGCTTAGACAAGTTTGAAAGAGGGTGCTTATAAATCCCATCACTGCTTATTGTAGTACTGGCCAAGTTTCAGCCTCTTTGGAGGCTTTTACCTGTTTCTGTTTTGGTAGGGCTCACTTATCATTTCCTCGGAAATGTGTTTTGATTTTCTATCCCTTTCTGTAGCTGCTTTTTCCTTCTGCACATCCTCCTCTGAGCTATCTGCTCAGGATGGGATGTACAAGTGCTTCCTGGTGAACTGAATGCTTATCTTTGGGAGCCTTCTCCCAATTTGCAAGGTAAGTTTTGTTTTTATTATTAGGGAAAGAGTTGCTTTTTCGTGTTAGTTAAAAAAAAAAAAAAAGAAATCCCAATGACTGGCCAATGACAAATTTCCCATTATGGTGATCTGTGCTGATTTTCTGTAAGATCTCCCCTTACCCACACCCTGAGTTCCTTCCCTCACACTTTACAGTGACTCCATAGGGCAAGAACCCTCTGGTCCAAGTTATTATTCCCATGTGTAGTCAGAAAGATAAGGGAATAACTCACAATGACTTAGAGCTAGAACCAGAAGGAACTTCAACAAATCCAGCTGCAAATCTGGGACCCTTTAATCCTTATAAGAGAGGCTAGCCTCTAAGAAATGGCCACTCTGTGATGCCCATGCGTGTGGAGCTACACATCAGATGCAGGAAGTCAAGGGACTCGCCATACCTGCTAACTACAGCAATCTATTTTTGCCTATTGAAGCTCTCAGGATCCAGGTATAATAATTTCTGTTTTTCTCATTTATATAGCATATATTTTGCTTTACATATGACACCCTCCCCCGGTGTTCTGCCAAGGTAGAAGATTTAACAGTTTAGACCATGATAGTCTGCCTTTCTCTAGCTTCAAGCAAATAAAATGGAAAACAAACAGTGGGCTTTCTTTGTTCGGTTTCCTGTTTGTTTGGTCTCCTGCAACCCAGGAGGGTTTTGAACTCACTGTATAGCTGAGGCTAGCCTGTCACTCCTGATCCTCCTGCCTCCATCTCCCAAATGTTAGTGTGTGCTGCTACCGCCTGTTAAGTTTTTTTGAACTAGGTAAACTGTACATTTTTTTTTTTTTCAGTAAGCCAACTGTCCTCATCTGACTCCTTGCTAATTTTCCTGATGATATTTGACCAGAACAGGCTGATTTAGATAATTCCATGTCCATGGACCAAAAAATAATAATTGATGACATCAGCATAGTTATGGGAATTAGACTTATTAGTTAATTATAAAACCAGTAGAGGGAGCACAAACCCTGCATAAATAACCCGCATTTCTGAGTGTCCTTCAGAACAGTGGTTACGGAGATGAGGGTAATGTGCTTGAAGACTAAATGAGAAGTTTTAGAAGATGCTCCAAGTTTCCTGGGGACACTATCCATAGAGTCTCAAGTATAAATATTGGCTTCTTGGGCACCCATGATGATGAAAGGTGGTATGTGAATGTGTGCATGTGTGCACGTGTGCATGCATGCATACTCTGTTGTTTCATGGTGCTACACTCCCACGTGTGTTTGTTCACGGTGTATGCTGTTGTTCACAGTGCTACCCTCTCCAGTTATTTCGGTCAAAGGGTGAGACTTGCAGAGTTGGCAAACACTTTCTTACTCATCCCACATCAGCACGGTTTTCAATGTGCTTGTTCCAAACAAAAACTTAACTGAGACAGTTTTCTTTTAAGAGAGAATAAAGGTTTATGTTTGTGAGTGACCAAAGATTGGACAGAAGTAAAGTAGACTATTGGTACAAAGAAAGAAAAACAAAATCATCCTTTAAAAAACAAGAACCTGTACCTAGTACTGGGGGGAGGGAGGGAGGAGAGGAGCGATGACAAGAAAGCCTAAGTGAATAAATACGATTGAAATACATTATGGGCATGTATAAGAACGTCAGAATAAACTCACTATTATGTGTGATCAAGACAAATCAATCTGCCCTAAGTACTGCTAATGTTTGAAATAAATGGTCACTATCTTCTCATTTCTTCACAAGGTTTGTGATTTATACGGCTTATGTCTTCCACCAAAATCATGCTGCATAAACAAAAGATGAAAGACATTTGTTCATAGGTTTGGTAGAAAATTCAGGGCCAAACACTCACAAGTAGCCCTGCTCCTTAAAATACAGTTGTAGTCAGATTAGATAGACTAGTACCACCTGATACAACATAACATTTAACCAAAAAATAAATATTGTAAATGACTTGAGTTTTGTATTACACATTTGTTTTCTTATCTTCCTACATCTCACAAAGGTAAAGCAGAATGTAAATCAAATTACAGAATGTACATCTTTATTGAAACTCTATGTGTTCTGATATTTTTCTATTAAAGATGAATGGTGGCTGGGAAGAAGGCTTAGGTGGTAAATTTCTTGCCTTGTAAGCACAAGGACCTGAGTTCAAGGCCCACAATTCACATAACAAAAGCCAAGTGTTGTGTTGACTGCTTATAATCCCAGTGTTGGGCAGGTGAACACAGAAGGTCCTTAGGGTTTACTGGCTGTCCAGCCTAGACTACTTAATGCATTCTAGGCTACTGAGAAACTGTTTCAAAATAGAAATACAAACAAGTCCTGAGAAACATATTGGAGATTGTTCTCTGGCCTTCACACGCATACACACACACACACACACACACACACACACACACACACACACACACACTAGTGGGGAAGGTTCTCCACTTTGGCTCACATTGAAGGGGTTATCAAGGACTTGGAACAGAGAAATGGCAGTGGTGGATCAACCTTGGGGAAGAATGGGCTCACCAGTTTGAACTAGTTCAGAAACACAGACTGTTGGGGTCAGTCACACTGTTACAGAGCCTGCTGCACACATGTACGTGTGGACTCCCTCTAACCACTGTCTGCAGTGAGTCCCTGGCCCACGGACAGCCTGATAATCCACTGCTCACCACTCTCTGGACATAACTATGGTCTAAATATTTGTGTTCCCACAAACATGCATACTTAAATCTAATGTGACAGAGTTAGCAAGGAGTGCCTTTGGGATGGGATCTATGCTCTCCTAGAAGAGGACCAGAGAACTCTCTTATCCCTTCCTCCACAGTAGGAGTCATTGAGAAGGAATCAGCTAAGAACCAAGAGATAGGATCACACTAGACCCTTTATCTGCATGCACCTCTATTCTGGGAAGTAAACTGTCTTTCACAAGCTAGCAGGCTGTTATACAACTGAATGCTCAGAGGATTGGAGGAGGTGGGTAGGGTCAGCCAGGAAACCACAGGGATGTACAGGGTTCAGGATCTAGGATCTGGTTATTACAGAAGACGGTGGTCTGCTCCGAATTTTTACCCTTTATTCTCTTGAAAAACTCTGAATGTGATGGGCCCTCTAAATGAGGCCCTTATCAGTAATTTTCAGCTCACAATGGCTTTGCATTCTGTATCAATGTCCTCCTCAAATTGTAAGTACATCAGGCATCCTCTTGCCTGAAATCTTTTCTGATACCCAGCAGGAGGCTGTAATTTCAAGTAACTAATCACTCCCAAAGCCAAAGCCAGTAGCTCCCCTTCAGAAAGGTTACTTCCACTGCTTTGAAAACAAAACAAATACCAGAGTTCATCAGCTTTCCGGGAATGAGTGCTAGTATACCTAAGGGTAGATGCTTTTAAGTAATTTTTATCTACACTTGAAGAAAAACATCCCCAAACTTTTAAGGTGAACTAATGTTCCTTGAACCCCTGGTATGCACTAGGGATGACCACAGAAACAACGACATGATTTTATAGATCTCAAACCACATTATGAATTTAGCATTCTTTAAAATTCTTACTTGACAGAACGCAAATCTGGGACTCAGAGCAGTTAGGTAACTTGCCAAGGTTATTCAGCTGTCACATGTCTGTCCACGGAAGCCCACACATGCCTTTTTGTTAGAGCTCATTACAGATCGGTTTTCAAATGACAAAACATGACAAATTTCATGGAAGACGGTAGAATCTATTATTGTTAGAGCTCTCTCTCTCTCTCTCTCTCTCTCTCTCTCTCTCTCTCTCTCTCTCTCTCTCTCTCTCTCTCACACACACACACACACACAGTGTAGATTCTTTTTGCTCTTATTTAAGTTAAAGCCTGTTGGTGCTGAGAATTAACAAGAAAAGAAGCTGTAGCAAATGAGACCTGCCTTTATAAAAATGATCAGTAGGGTTGAGAGAATGATGGATGCCTAAATGATTCTGAGTGCCTGCGTCAAGAGTCCTCACAGGTCACTGCCAGGCTGCTCTGGGAGCCAACTCACCCTGTCATCTCTCAGGGTTCAAGACCAGGAGCAGCAGGACTGGTGTTCTGCAGCTTTGTACCCTGACGCATCTTGACCATGGCTTGTAAACTACAGGCGTGTCAGGATTTGGGAAAAATTAAAATTCTTGCCAGGAAGCACAGTAGATTGCTGGCAAGTGTGGCCCACTCATTTTGTTTAATAAGAAATTGATCAGCAAATGAGTGATGCCTGCTTCCATCTGGCAAAGAACTTAACGGAGGCTCTTTGTGGATTAGGTAGGAATATAAGCATTCATTTCCTTTTGACTATCATTCATTGTAACGAGTGACAGTTGGTTTCAGAATCAACAGACCAGTTAGTGGGTCTCATCTAACTGTGTCAGGAAATGGCTGAAAAATCTAAATCCTGTCATTTACTCCAGTGAGAACAGCCATGCTTGAAAGAGCTAACCATTAGTCAGGCCTATGTTCCATATATATGTTTTTATTTTTAGCATATCATAGCCATGCACTGTCAATTTTGTAGATAATTCAGCAAGCTATTTAAGCCTAGGACAGGTAACTTGGGCTTAGAAACCACAGAAATCCTAAAAGGAATCATTTGGACACTTCTCCCATTGAATTAAATAGACACCAGGGAGATCTGTGCCATCTCATGAATATAGTAGGTGCTGATCAGCACAAATGTGTTTATATTAAAAATGGCTCTTTGGCTTCAATTGTCTAAGAGATACCAGTTCCCTATTGGGACCCACTGATCATAAAGTCTTCATGATAATTTGAACATAAACACATATAACTTTTCATGTGGGCTATTCTCTCTTTTAAAGCAAGACCTAGAGAAAATATTAAAGCCTTTGGGTGGTTCGAGGGATAGCAGATGTATCTTATCACAGATGTGTCACACACACAAAGGGAGATGAACATGTCACAGCCACTGCCACACCACCCACTGCCTGAAGAATCCCAAGGACAGGGGTTCAGCTATGGGGCAGCCAGAGAAAGGGTTATGATTCACCACAGCGGGGTCAGCACTCAGACACATAGTCTTTAATTGCTTAGTTTTCATCTCCTATATACTCTGGGGTGACATTGGACCTAGAGTGTTGAAGAAAATAAATGCACAGGGTCTCATGTGTTCTGCCATTTTGAAACACCCTATTTATTTGCTCAATATTCATTAAGGAGAGGAAAAAAAATTAGAGTTCATCTTTCATTTTTTTTTTTTTACATCAATACCATACATTGTTTTGCCTGAGCAAAAATTGGCATATCATGCTCATTCAATTATACAAACAGCAAGATGTTATATGATTTAGGTTGCAATAACACTGTTCCTTATGCTCACATGTCTGATTGTTAAGGCTTGCAGTTGGAAGGCATGGGTAATCAGCTTAGAGCCATCTGAATGGAATGGCATGTCAGAGGCATAGAACTGTATTGTTACTAAAGTGTCATGGGGTTTGTGAACCTGTAAAGGAGCTCTTGATGTTGCCCAAGGTCAAGGTGTTTTCTTCATTTTGAGTGACGTTGCAGGAAGTAAGTCTCAATGCTTCCATTTAGGTATAATGGCATGCCAAGAAAAAGCACGGCGTTTGGCTGGGCTCTTCATTCCTCTCTGTGTGCTGTACGCGGGCTGTCCCCTAGCAGTTCCTAGCAGTCAAGACTGCAGTCATTGTTTAAATGGTCACCAGCAGATATCAGGTATGCACGATGCTGAGTCCCCTGCATGTGCTATCTCATTTGCTGTTTCCAGAAACCTTCAGCTAGAGTGGTATTGGATAGACTTTTGCAAATGATGAAAGGGGGCTTAGTGGACCATGAAGCTCAGTCATGATTCACTCTGGATCAGCTTTGGTTCCAAGCTTAATCTCTGGACACAATAATGGGTAGCATTTAGAATATAGTTTCTCTACTCCTTTTATGAGTAGTTACTGTACTGACCATGACACTCCTACTACTAGACTACTAGAAAGAAGAAGACAAGGGAGGTTGGTGTAGAAGGTGCTGTGTTAATGGCAGAGGGATGACAGAATTCCTGCTCTCAGAAACTCACTATCTAGCTGCTTTCTACAGGCTCAATCTTACTCAGGGTGTCCTGGGAAGGAAAGGGCTGTAACAGCACAAAGTAAAGTGCTCAGATGGTCAAGTGGAAGGGGATGATTATCCAGACACAGAATCGGAGCTGTTTGCTTATTCATTCTCCCAAGTCTGTTGCTTCCAAGATGGACCCAAGACACTAGTAGCTCCAGGCATCACTTGAGGCTTTGCCATGCACATGTATCGATATTCCTCCTTTTCACCCACAATCTTAGTTATCTGCAGATGCCACATACACACACCTGCTACAAGGTAATTTCATCCTTAGAAAAGTCTTGTTAAGCTTCATCTTTTAAGATATGAACTTCGGGTTCTACACTGTCAAGTTGCTGAATATCGTTGATCTTACTTATTTGGGTATTGGCTGTTTGTCGAGCGGTGTATGAGTGAACTGTTACATATGAGTCTAAATTCCACAGGAATACCGCAGGTACGATCTGTCTTCTACATGGCGAAGCAGGCTTCATATTCACCACTTGATTTCAAGAGAGCAGCCTGATACATGGTACGGCCTCACTGGATGTCTGAAGGAGAATAACCTGGATCTGCTCAGAGTCTTTCAGAGACAGTTGCAGTTTGAACTTCACCCTCCTCCTCCTGTGCTTTTAGCTTATGCATCTTTGCATCTTTCTCAGATGCTTACGGTGGCACAGTGGGAGAGGAGGTGGTGCAAGCGTGAACACTTATCTCTGGCTCTCAGGATTTGCTGAGGGCCTTGGGAAAATAAAACCCCAAACAAAAAAGGCAAAATGAGCTGTCCCTTCTATATTTCACGAGGACAAGCTCAAAGGGACCAAGAATCGAAGAGCCAGGCCCTCCGGTTTGTAAGATCACAAAGCTAACCTGGTCTGAACATCAGGAAAATCTTCCGGGAGTCACAATTATTGTTGTACATTATTTGTGTTTAGTGCCAGAGAAACGATTTTCTTTTTGCAATATCTCTGCCCCAATAAAATTAAGAACTTAGTGGAGGCTCCAAATATCCCCCAAAGGACCCAGCTGAAAAAAAATTTATTGTTTCTACTGCCAGATGGACTTATGGTTGCTTTCTTAATAGGTATGGTTGGATATACCGTACATTTCTTTGGTCACTAGGTGGATTCATTTATCTTTCTTTTGAAGCATGCACTGAAGGTTTTAAGCAAAATAAGGCCCTTCAATTGATTAAATCTTCCACGGAAGGACAAATTGCCCTGCGGTTTCAGAATATATCTCCAAAACAAGAAGGCCTTGAAATAAAAACAGA
>JANHMN010000008.1:37604396-37640999 GCA_030674055.1 Rhabdomys pumilio
AAGAACAATTTGTGTTTCTTTATTGACTCCCTCTCTCCAGCTGTGTTTTCTCTCCTGCCCAATGTTCTTCAGGAAATTTCCCCTTCACTGGGCTGTTTTTAAGAAGGGATGGGAGAGGCATTTGCTTTCTCTAATGGCCTGTCATCCTCAGATTAGAGAAGGGTCAGCTTGGTGCTTTGATAGCTCCTGCACCTTGCTTACATGTTACTCAATGGGAAGACACAAAGAGCAGCCCGTGACAGATAGAACCCAGCTGGCATTTACTGATCAGCTGCTTCTATTGTACTCACGGTCAGGGTTCTATCCTCTATTAACTGCTTTTCTGCTTCATTGAAAATACAAATGCTAAGTGAAAGAAGTCAATCACAGACACTGTAACTTCTGCTTACATGTGATATCAGGAACAGTCACGTTCATGGACACAGAAAGTAGAACATAGGTCACTAGCAATGGGCCAGGGCAGGGTCTTGAGAGCTGTTATTTATCAGATATGAAATATGTTCTTTTTCTTTATGATAAAGTCGTGGAATTTGGTGGCCACAACAATGTGGAGGTACGTAAGAGGGATAATTTTATGTGTGTCTTACTAAAATAAAAAAGTGGGGTTTGGAGAATTAGAGGAGAGAAAAAAACAATCTGAAGCTATGGCTATGGAAACGGGGTCAGAGACTGCAAACTGCCAGCCCTGAGGATGGAGGAGGGTGAGGAGGAAGTGAGAACAGATTTCAGGATTCAGACAGAACAAGCAGCCATGTCCCTAGAGCTTCCAGGAATGCAGCCCCGCCATTGCACCTTTGGCTAACATAATACAAACTTCAGACTTCCAGGCTATACTGTTAAAGATTTATGCTGTTTAAAATACCTTCAACACTCTCCTCATTGTAGCCAAATTCAGTCACTCCTTGGTTTTTTTTTTTTTTTCCTTTGAGTCAATTACAACTAATTTGGGATCCATCTGTGAAAATACCATGGGGAAGACAAAGACATGCCTGATATTGGACGGATTTCCCACATTGGTTAATAGGTTAAAATCAAGACCCTGGGTAGAGATTTCAAAGAGCTGTTTCCACTGCTTTCCATCAACTCAACAGTAAGTCATGCTCCCTCAAGCACCCTCAAATAACCTCCTAAATAAACAGCCCTCAAATCTCCCACTGTGTTGATTGAGGCAGATTTATATCCCAGGTTAAGTAGAGAATTTGGAGTCAGTAATGCTGGCTCTACCACTTACCAGCTGAATAAAATGTGCTTGCCCCCTGACCTCACAGCCTCGGCTGCTGCATGTTTGCAATGGGATACTTAGTACTTCCATCCACAGAGCTGGGGAGCTAGCTCAGTTGGTAGAGTGCTTGCTGAGCAAGCATGAGGATCTGAGTTTGATGCCCGGAATGCAAGTTAAAAGCCAGGTGTTGGGATGTGTGCTTGTATTCCTAGTGTTGGCGAGATGGAGACTGGCAGAGCTCAGGTGTTTGCTGGCCAGCCAACCTAGTCCAAGAAGTGAGTCCCAGAACCTAGTGAATGACCCTGTCTCAAAACGCAAAAGTGGTCAGCCAGATGTGGTGGCATAAGCTTTTAATCCAAGCTCCAGGGATGTAGTGGTAGGTGGGTCTCTGAGTTTGAAGCCAACCTGGTCTATATATCGAGTTTCACTATCCAGGGCTCCATAATGAGAGACCTTGTCTCAAAACAAAAGGAAACCACAATACCATCAAAACCAAAGTGGGAATCTCCTGAGGAACAAGAACCAAGGTTTATCTTAGGTCTCCAAAGGCATATGTGAATGCAAACCCTTGTACCTGTCATGAGTATGTACACACACACACACACACACACACACACACACACACACACACACACGAGCTGCTGCAACAAATGTGTATCAGCTCTTGAATCAGAACTGGCAACTCGCAGGTATTTAAGCAATACTGCAAATATAAGTTTTCTTTCTTTTAAAAATGGATTCAGACTCTGGATATGGTGGTACTTGCCTATAATCCCAGCCCTCGGGAGATGGAGGAGGGGGAATCAGGAGTTTAGGCTATCTTCAGCTGTATATTGAGTTCAAAGTCAGCACTGGCTACTTGAGACCCTGTCTCAGAAATGGATTTAGCACATAATATGGATGAGCTCTGAGCATCCTCAGCTGTCAGCCTTCTGATACTCTGAAGCATCATGGGAGTCATGGTTGGTGATCTTCCATCAAGCCAGGTAGATATACTCTTGGACATGATTGCATTTCTTAATCAGCTAAGGGAAACTTATTCTCTGTGTACTGTATATTCGGGACCAGCCCAAGAGCTTTAGCCACTTAATGTTGAAAGCCTGTCCAGAGAGTGTCAGGTCTGTCCACAGCTGTCACTGCTCAGCAACACAATCCCCTAGAGGTAAGTATTCATTTATCAAATCCTTATTGACTTAAGCTGCAGGGTTTTCTTTTCTTTCATAATATTAAAAATATTACTTCTGTTTTAAATCATTTTCTTGACAGAATGGAAATAAATAACCTAATTCCTTTTTACATGCTACTCATTTCTGATTGGATGCAATGGTGGAAGATGGACACTTATGGAAATAACCTTGCTACCAGGCTGCATGGATTCTCGCCTTCGGGACTGTTAACATGCTGAACCAGATAAATATGCCTGTGTTGCTGTCCTGCATGTGGTAGCTTAGAAGTATCCCTGGGCTTTGTCCAGATGTCACTAGCATCCCATACCCATGTTGTCCCAACCAAACACATCTCCAGATATTGTCACTCATCCCTGGAGGCAAAATTCCTTCCAGGTTATTACTATTCTTTAGGACATAATATCAGCTAACTAACTAATATCACTAACTACGGCTGTTGGCTAAAACAATAATTAAAATATTGAACACAGAAAGATTCACAGTTATGACCATCTGTTGTGAGTAATTTAAAATATTTTTATATTTAAACCATGCTTCTCAATCAATAAATAGAAATTAAATGTAATAATAAATGAAATTGCTTTCTAAACGGTATAGTGTTTAGAGTGTTAAAATGATACCAGTGCGCTCAGGACTCTATGAACGATATGTTGCTTGAGGAAATAACTTTTTATTAAGCCTGTGCTATGTGCTAAGTGCTTTATTTCCTACAGGCTCAACTGAGCTGCAGTCATTGTTTTGATGGAGGAGCAATGGAGGGTCAGAAAAGCCAAATAGGATGATCAAGGTCGCTTGGCTACTAAGAGGTGGTGGCAGGATCTGAATCTAGGACTACAGCTTACCAAGTCTGTGGTCTCCCATCCACCAGCAGCCATAGGCTACACTGCCATTCGTGGACTGGCAGGAGATACACAGAAGACCTTTGACAATCCCTTCCATCTCACCTGTATCTAAACAAGTTAGCCAGGTCCAATGTGAAAACCGCATCATGGAAGTGAAGCTATGTGGTTGTCCAAATCAAGTAGCTATAAGCTAGCATCTTGGGACCTGGGTTGGTACAGTCTTCCTTCTTTTCCCCTTAAACATCAATGATGAGTCTTAGAGAAACATACTTCAAACTGATACACATTAAAACAACAACAACAACAACAACTACTACCACCTCAGATTCTGTTTAGCAATTTTTAAACACTGTCTAGTACAAGTTGAAATGTGCCATCCTGTCCCCCCATTTCAAAGATGTGTGTGAGTTCAAATTTGCACCATGTGACCTTATTTGGAAATCAGGTCTCTTCAGAGACACTCCAGTGAAAATGAGGCTATTAGTGTGTGTCCTTATTCAGTATGACTGGTGTCCTTATACTAAAAGGGAACAATTGCACAAGGAGAACGACATACACAGGGAGGTTAGGGAAGAGATGCAGAGACAATGTGAGACAAGAGCTGGAGAGAAGCATGTCCAAACCAAAGACCATCAAATCTCCAAGCAAACACCCAGAAACTAACAGTCACCAAGGGAAGATTCTCCTACAGGTTTCAGGGAGAACGATGCTCTGCCAGTACCTTCATTTTGGATTCTTTGTCTTCAGAACTTTGATACACTATGTTTCTGTCTTCCCAGCTATCCAGTTGATGGTAGTTTATTACTATAGACAGAAGAATCTCATACAGCATCTATATACCAAACATATACATAGGTTTCTAACGACAATCCTTTGTCCAGATAAGATTTTACCTACCACATTACCCACAATCAACTACCATCCACTAATAATAAATAGAAAATTCCTAAAATAAATAGCTCGTGTTTTAAGGTATGTGTCATCCTGGGTGACATGATCGAATCTCACCCCATCCTACTCTGTCCCATTGTGATGTTATCTGCTTTCTTTGTCCAGCGTGTCCACATTGTATGTACTACCTGCTCATCATTCACTTAGTAGCTATCTAAATTATCAAATTACTGGTGACAGATTACGAGACTGTTATACAAGGGGCCCTATTTTACTTCAAATGACCTTGAAGCACAAGAGCCACAAGGACAGCAATCTGTGGGTGCTAAATGAAGACTATAAACTAAGAGTTTTTAAAAGGAATGAGGTGAAAACTCAAGTCATAGCAAGAAAAAAATCTGGGAGGGACATGTTGGGGTGTCTAAGGTCTAAGGTCAGAATGACTTCTGTTTCCTAGATGGTCAAGATCTGTACATGTCTGAATTTTTTTTTTATGTCAAAAAAGACAAAGAAATTCATATAGTTTTTTTCCTTCCATCATACCTCAAAGAAAGAGTTATGGCTACTATGTAAGGCAAGTGCTCGCTTGAAATTGAAAAAGCAGGGCAGGGGCTGTAGATCAGTGGTAGAGAGCTTGTCTAGCGAGCATGAGCCCCAGGTTCAATGGCCAGCATCGTGAAATAATAAAAGATGGAAAGGCATTAAATTTGCATAGGCATAATATAAGAAAATAATGTGTATGCATATGTACATAGATATGCACTTACATGCAAGCTTATCTATGGAGGGTTGGGTAATATCTGTAATTTTGGGTAACCATTAGAGGTCTCAGGAGCAGCTCTTGAGGATACGTAGGGATGACTGCACTTGTAGTTTTATGAGCATGAGGCAAACTGAGTGTTCTGAGGGAAGCTTCTCGCCGAGCTGTGTCTGCCATATGTAAGACTTGGCGAAGTGCCATGGCATCAGGGCCCTTACCCATGCCAACTGGCAGCTGGGCCCCAGTCAGTCTTCCCCACAGTCTGCCCTCTAGAAGGGCTTCTGTCTGCCCCTAGCTTCTCCTGTCTCCATGGCTTCTTCTGTCCAGGTCCTGCTGCCATCTTCACTAGCTTGCAGGCCAGAGAACCCATGTGATGCCACTCTTAGGGTCAGAACATTTGTTTATTATTCTGAGGGGTGTGCAACAATCACATGCACTTTAAAAATTCAGATGTGTGATTGTCACATAGATAAATTCAGAAAAACGGGGACAGGGGGATGGTGGTGGGGAGGAAGGGCATACTAAATGCATGTGCGGTAACATCCCCATTTCTATTTAGCTGAGAAGTGAGTCAAGAGATCAAGAGAGAGGGATGAGTTAGCAGTATGGAGGCAGGTTACAAAAAGGTTTTTTTTTTTTTTTTACCCCCAAACTTCCAAACTGCATAATGGAATACTGATTTACTAGCCCTTAAAATACTACCATGAAGAGACATTCCCATGAGAAGTTAAGAAGTTTACATCTGGAATATCTGGGGCGGTGTGGAACACAGCACAGGGTTTCTCCCTGCTGAGGGAGGTGGCTGCTGCTACTTAATTATTTCAATCCTGGCTTTGTTAGAGCTGCCAGCCTGGGATTTGTTTATAGGTGTCTTTTTCTTCCAATCTGCCTGCAGGGGCTCACCCATGTCGTTTGTCAGGGGCTAAATAGCCCGAGGCCACGAGTAGACATTTACTTACAGAATCTTCAGACTCCTTTAAATAGGCCTTTGGGGTTTAGACACTGACCATTCTGCAGTGATCAGCTCTGGGACACCTTGCTGGGTGTTGCTTTTAATTGACTAACCTCCCTGTCGCTGTTCTAAACCCCTGTAACCCACACGTGCCCTCCGTCTAAAGCTTCTAATGACCTTTCCCTGGCCCTCAACACATATGGCTGAGACAATGCAAACATCATTTGCAAGATGAGTAAATTCAATAACCCAATTACAGCTGTACCAAAGCACCATTCATCAAACTCGGGCCTCACCACGCTGTCTCTTAGCGCTCTGGTTTTCCATGGCCAGGCATTTGGGGGAAAGTTGCTAATCAATTTAGGAATGATTAAATTGAAATTTGTAACACTTTCCATTATTAAACCTTCAATCTTCATTACCACAACTTAATGATTACATCATGGCCGAGAAAAACAAATTATGGGTAGCTGGTACCATTCAGGATGCTGGAGTGGCCAGTGCGCTGTCATCCATACCAGAAGTTTGTGTGTGTAGGTATATAAATGATTGTTTGTCATGTACAGAGGAACACCAAGTTACCATTTCCCTGCTCAATGAAAATGTGCATTAAAGCTTGACATATATGTTTCCCTTTACTGCATTTTTGCCCTTTTTATGCAGACCGTGTTGGATAGCTGAGATGGGACGATGAAGGGGACCTGGGGGCCTCACAGAATTAAGAGAAGATGTGGATATGTGCACAGGAATCTTATTTCTAAAAGATGCTTGGTCCAGAAATCCCATGAGACCCTGAACAAAGGCCAAATGTGGCAGACCACGGAATGCTTTACACTTCCCCTGTTCATTCTTCTCAGGTATAATTATTTCTTTTTCTCAAACGCCAATATTCATCCTCTAATTGAAAACTAGTAGAGCTTTGTTGTTGTTGTTGTTGCTTATAGGCAAGTCACTCACTTTATGTAAATTCTCCATGCATCCTGTAGTTAACTATACACTTGACATCTGTGGCCCTGGCAGTGACGGGCACCACTTCTCACCTGTCTTGTGGCAATCAATATTCTAGTAGCTCTAAGCATGGGCAGCTATAGGAGGCAGTGCCATTCAAGGCAATGGACAAATACCTAGTACCAGAGATAAGAAATAGGAATTGTAAGGCCATTTGAAAGCTCTGGAATTTATGGGGTAGACAGTAATAATAGATTATAATGATAAAATTATAATCGTTAAGTATAAGCACTTTCATTACAATTTAGCCAGACCCTTGGAGGTTTTTCTGTTTCTCTTGTTTTACTTGTGAAGAGACAGAGGCTCTGCTGGTTTGAGTGATTAAAGTCTTATGATGGGCAGATACAAATAGCTAAGTAACAGCCTCTGGTCAATAGTCCTGGGAATTAATGTAAAGGCAGACCCATCTGTTCTGGCCAAAGCACAGGTGATGGTTGTTGCCTTAGCCAGTATCCTCAATACAGCCTCAATGGGTCCCTGAAACAGATCACTCAGAGCTATGCCATTCCTGGTACCTGACATTTAGCAACTAGGAAGCATAATAAATGGTAGTTGTCTGAAGCCACTAGGGGCTACAACAGCTTATTATGCAGCAATGGATAAGTGATATAATGGTCATATATCTCCGAAAAGCTAAAACCATGAACTTAACCCTAACCTAGCTGACTGCAGGGCCCACATTCATGTTCACAACGCTACCCTGCCTGCTTAGTGATGTTAAGTCACTCCTGTCTCCCCTGTCATAAGAGCAAGCACACTTTAATCCTGCTCCCACTACTGCCTTGCTAGGGACTTTCAGAAGTAGCCGTGCTCTTTACCAGCCTGTCAGTCACCAAAGAAAAGGTCAGGGGTAACCCGCTTATCCTCCACACAGATGGAAGAAACCCCAGCATGTAGCAGGTGTGCCGCCTTCTTGTCTTGATCATTTTAGGAGGGCTCTATTACACAGGCTGCCTCTGTACAGCAAACAGCTCCAATAAGCAAATATAATCACATTTCCTAATTAACTTACTTATTAAAAAAGGTGGAACAGATTCAGCTCAACAAATACCATCTTCCACCAAGAGGTTCACACATTAGAGCAAATTACAGAATAATAAGATCATCATGTATTCTGTCTTCATTTAAAAACTGACTCTGGTCAGGAGGAAGAAGAGGAGGAAGAGGAGGAGGAGGAGGAGGAGGAGGAGGAGGAGGAGGAGGAGGAGGCTGTTAAAACACTGCAGGTTCCCAAACCTAACTCCAGTTGGTACAAGCCCAGAGCAAATGCTGTTGTTGTGGTGACAGTGTAAATTTTTAATCCCGGAGAATAGAGAGGCACCAAACAATAGAGGATCAGCAGGAGCCCCCATCCATTTCAGGCCCGAGAAAGGTCCCCCTGGCCAAGTGAAGGGGGGAAAATGAGCCGTGAGGTATTAAGAAAGAAGCAGGCTGTGAAATGAACCAAGGAGGGGATGGGATGGTTCATGACCCTGCAGCCTCATCATGCAGCCCTTCAGCCACAGGGTTGCTAATGAAGGGTGATGCCTGGAAATTAATGGAGTGATTTGGGCTGTGAGGGTGAGGGTGGGAGCAGGGTGCTTTCCCTAAGTCCTCTGGGATCAGAGTTGAGCAGAGTAGGTACCCAAACTTGGATAAGGTAATGTTATCCCAAGTACCCAAGAATGTTTTTAACAAGAAAAGAAAAAAGAAAAAAAAAACCTGAAAGCAAGCAAAAATACAGAAGGAATACAGATTCCTAAAGGAGAAAGTGACCAGAGAAGGCTGTCTAGTTCTATAAGAAGAAAAGGAAGCGCCACATGGTCCTGTCTCTGAGGTTGTGATGAAGTGAGGGTGTCACAAGTGTCTCTTTTCCAAAGGGACCCAGTGGAAGTCCCCCAGAAAGGGCTCTCACCCTCCTCCTTTCCTCCCTAAAGCCTCACACATAGATGTCCACAGCAAATGCAAAGTGCCAAGCGTGCTCACTGATGCAGGGCATTTGCCCTGTCTGTGAATTGAGACCTGAAACCTCTCTCCTTTCATGTTCCCTGTCATTTTTTTCTCCTACAAATGAAATGAGTAATTCCTCCTCATGGCAGTCAATTTCAAATTCACAGGGTCCCCCTCCACCTCTGAACCTATTATATTTTGTTGCATAAAACCCATCTCAAAATAAACCTCTCAAAGTTGTAAATTAAAAAATAAACATTCTTGAGAAATGTCAAAGCCAGGCCTGAGAGAAAGGCCAAAAAACCCATTTAGGGGAATACTGCAGTGGATCCATCCCCAGAAAATTGTTGGGAAATGCTCAGTCTGATGATTGAATATAAATTCACTGCCTTCAGCCAGTCTGTAATGAAATGAACCGTTAGCTAGGGGTTACTATATACTTTTAAAACTGACTATAAGATGAGCAGCATCCACAGTGGAAGGAGATCAAACAATATGTACCGGAATATTAAAATACAAGCCAGGGTGAGCAGATAGCACAGGAGCCAATGCACCTGTGTGGTACCATCTCTGGGTGTGCAAACGACAAGTCACAGAGAACATCCGTCAAAACAGCAGGAACACGCACATGCACACACACACACACACACACACACACACACACTGCTGAGGCTGGCAGGTTTTCTGCAGGTACTGTATTTGGTTCCAGCAAAGTTTTCCTAAGGTCTCGTCAACTTTCATGGTTCAGTATGTGATCTTTAGGAGTGTAGTAACTTAAGAATTCAGCAGTCAGCCTCTAAGCTGGCCTCTACTGACTCCTGACTCCCAATGTTCGCACCTGTGCACTTCTGATCTCTCCCCTACTATATCTCAAAGTTGCTCTACACAAATGACAAAGGGGAGCAGGTGTGTTGGGCTTCTACTTCTAACATTAGGGTAGGAGAGATAATGGTAGCTCTCGCTTTTGCTTGATCCTATGTTCCTTCTCCTTTCCCCCATCCCTCTTTTTTAGTCTTATTGTTTGATACAGAGGAGACCTGATGGCATGTCAATGAGTCCCTTGGAGACATCTGTATAATGAACTATACACGGCCCTCGAGTGAAGAGCTGAGGCCAGGACAAAAACCATGTGAGGAAACCTCATTTATGGATATCAACCCTTTAGATGATTCAAGTCCCAAATCTACAGCAAGATACTTTGAACTTAAAAACACACTAACCATCTCCCATGTTTCTTCTAACCCTCAGGAACTGTCGGGGATAGACAGCATTTGTTTCTTACAGGATTGCATTTGGGTATAATTTGTTACACAGCAATAGATGACTATCAGAACTGCAGTTGACAGCACATATTGAGTTCAGAGGATGTAACAGGCAGCCTGTGAAATACTGTTCATGAAGTTACTTAATAATGCATCGGAGTCGATAATGCAGGAGTCATTATTATTCCTAGACACACCTCACGAGGTCGTAATGAGCACTGCGTGTCATGCTTGGCATTCAGAACACTGTCTTGCACACAGTAAGAAGCACTTATTGATGTTAGCTAGAGATTCTTATACCCATTGGACAGAGGAGAAAACCAACCTGCAGGACGTTCCACTGGCTCTGCTTACAAATAAGCAACAAATCCACGTGCCTCTTTTTCCTTAGACCTATAAACCTAAATGAGAACACTCTATCTGATACTGGCATCTTAAGAAAGCAACCATCCATCCAGAAAGCCAAGGGAAACAGCCAACTGACCACACCCTTGCTTATTCACATTAGAGTCCTTTCTGCATCGGCTACAAACTCAGCCAGCTGTGTTCTCTAATCTCTAGAAATAATCTCTCATATTCAAAAATAACGAAAGCCAGGGCTCACTAGTAAAATGAGGCCAAATCCGATGAAGGTTTTTATTTGGTAGAGAAACTCATTGAATATTTAGAGTAGTGTTTAGAGTACAGAGCCAACTGAACACTGCCATGAGTTTCGCAATGCACAGCCATCTTTGAGATGGAATCTTGCATCAGAAGAATGAAAGAACACTCACTGTTCTAGCCAAATCCTGAACTTACAGAGATACTGATTTTACAGTCTGTATTCCTGGGTTCAGACGGAGTGGCAGAATTGTAAGCAGCCAAAAGAAAGGTCCAGCTCTCCAACCCACACTGCAGTTTTTCTTAAACTATCCTACAGGATCAACAGGGATAAGAAATATGTCAAAAGCAAACACTGAGCAAGTCTCTGAGAATTGAACAATGAACACAGCTTAGATCCTTAGAGCAGAAATTTAGGTTCTACATAACCATAACCTGTCACTGAAAAAACATCCGCTCCCCACTGAGGGCTTGCTAATCATGAGAGTTTGTGGGGGAAATTTAGGAGGTGGGACCAGTTTGGTAAGAGGAGGTCACTGGTGGCAGGTCCTTGAGGGTATCTTGTCCCTGTCCCCTTTCTTCTACATTGCAAAGGTCTCTGTTTATGTCGTGGACATAGCTCAGAGATGGCTCTGGCTTTTCCAAATCTTATTTCATTGAGATTTAACTCTTATCAGAATAACCCAGCAACCTCAAATCTGTTAAATCCCTTCTGTTTTTAAGCACTGTCCAGTTATGAAGGACCAGCTTGGAGGGCCCTTCCTCTTTGCCAGAATAAACTTTCCGGGGTGTTCCCGTCTTCTGCTCTCCCCAATCACTCACCACATTCAACGACACCAAGAAAACCTGGGGAAGGAATATCCCCTTTCCTGATGTGAACAGCCACCTGCTAGATCTAGTCAAATCCATGACTGACATGCACTCTACCTGAAAAGATCACAACTTGTGAGGTCACCAGTGAGTACCTGGAGATTGTCTCTGTGATGAAGACTTGGAGTAATGGGGTCAAACCTTTCTTTGCTCCTCTAGATTTCACTCATTTCATAACTAGATAATGAGGCACCTCAAAGAAACCCTGTGTCGTTTGTCCTATCTTGCCTTGAACCAAGCTCCTCTAAGAAATATAGCGGCAGCTCAGATCTGTCTTTGCATACATGGAGAGCCCTGTAGTGTATGCCATATGAAAGAGAAGAAGCAGTAGCTGCCATCTACATGTGTGAGAGGTAGTACGGGAAGAGGAGGGCTAAGATGGCGGGTGGGAGCAGGAAAGGAAATTAGGTTAGGTCAAGGAATAGTGCAGTGCATTGGAATATAATTCTAATACAGACGCAGGCACCAGGTGTTCCAATAAACCCCTTTGTTTCTAATGTGATTTTATTAGAGGCAATCCAATTATGGAGAAGTTCAAACCACTATCCTTGGGGTGAGACCTAAGGCTAGGGTCTAACTATTAATAACTGTATTAATGCTCCTCCTTATCATGTGACTGCATGTCCCACAGAGCCATGATCCCCAAACAACTGGGGATTGAAGTCAACTTGGCTGAAACCCCTGCTTTTAAAATTGTGGCCCATTGGCTGTTGTGTCTGAGCCTAGGGTGGGCCCCTTGAGATTTGGTGTGCTGTCTTACCTGATCTTCTGAGCTGTGCCTCTGTTGAAATGGAGCTTGCCCAGTATCCAGGCCAGTTGTCTCACATCTTTGGTGTTCTGCACACAAGCATTTCTCTGAAGTGGAAGGCTTCCTAGATGCAATCTAGTTATCTCCTAGCCCATGTGGTCCACACATATCTCATATTTCCTGGACATGCTGTCTAGTTAACACTTGTTTTGGCCTGATTATGAAATGTCCCTCAAAGATCCATGTGTTTGGACCATGGATGTGGGATTGTCAAACTTTAGGAGGTGGGACAAGGTTGTTAGAAGAAGGTCGATGTGGTCCTATACTTGAGGGTGTCTTCTCCCTGGCCCCTTTCTGTCATGCTCTCTGCTTGTCATTCACCATGGAAAATCTTCTCTGCTGTGTTGTCTCACTTTTATGATGCTTGTTGCCAAGAAAACACAGGCAGAATCCTCCAAAACTTACCACAGGCAAAATAAATCCTGTCTTAAGTTGTTTGTGTATTTTGAAGAAGCATTGAGAAAAGTAACCATTGCCGTGCCTTAAGCCTGACTTATAAAGCTTTGTCCTCCTCCACACCCTATTGTCCAGCCCATGCTTCTTCTGAAATGACCAAAGAGTCATTGAGAAGGAAGGATGAGAGTTCTATCACTCTCCCAAAATGCACTGTAGTACATGCTTGACAACCTGGTTTGATTCCTGGAATCCATGTAAAAGTAGAAAGAGACAGGTGTGTGTGTGTGTGTGTGTGTGTGTGTGTGTGTGTGTATTGTTCCTGCCGTGGCTCAATCCAGAATGAGCATGGTTTTCCAATCTTCAACATTATAGCCTTTCTTTGGACATCATAGGGCCTAGGGAACTACTCTTGATGGTACTTACTCTACGGCAAATCAAGCTCCAGTGTATTAGAGAGCAGAAGAGAACAAACGTGCATGCCTAGCCATGTCTCTGCTTCAGACTCTAGAGTAGAGATGGCACTTTTCTGTACTCTGGAGGAGGTCAATTAAAGAAGGAAACACATCTGTGACTCTCATAGAAACAGTATGTTCCCCAGCAACTCCTGGGGCAATGAGAGGGGGTTAAACACCAGAAACAATCCACAAGGGTTAAGAGAGCTTTACTTTGAAGCCAACTGTGAGAAGCCACAGACATAGACTTTCATGAAATGATAAATGTGTCCCTGTGCTGGGCCATTTTATGTCAACTTGACACAAGCCAGAGTTATCTAAAAGGAGGGAATCTCAACTGAGAAAATGCCTCCATAAGATTGGCTGTAAGGCATTTTTTGAAATTAGCAATCAATGTGGGAGAGTCCAGCCTATTGTGCATGGTGTCGTCCCTGGGCTGGCGGTCCTCAGTTCTACAACAAAACAGACTGAGTGAGCCATAGGTGAGCAAGAAAGTAAGCAGCACCCCTCCATGACCTCTGCATCAGCTTCCGCCTTGTGGTTTCTGCCCTGTTTGAGTTCCTGTACTGGCTTCCTTTCAGTGACGGACTACAATGTAGAAGTGCAAGCCAAATAAACCCTTTTCCCTCCAACTTGCTTTTGGTCATGATGCTTCATAACAATAACAGAAACCCTAACTAGGATAGACTCCCATCTGGTGGAGCCAACATTATGGAAAGATATATGAAAGCAAGTAATGGTTCAGCCAGACACAAACCCAAGCAGAGGGCTGTTACTATATGGCCCAGTTAACTGTCCTAGGAAAGAAGGATGCTCCTATTTCCCAAGTACTGCAGTGTTTACAGAAGGAACAACTTCATTTTGTGTTCCCCGGGGGCTACTGTGAAAGCTCTTATAAGCTTTCTGGCCCTCTCTCTTGTCTGGCAAAAGTGGCTGCCATGCAATCAAGCACAGACCTATTCATTAAAGGGCAGGGCGTGAAGACATTAAATAGGCACATGTGCCACAAAGTAAAGCAAATCATCTGGTTGATCACCTGATTCACAGCACAGACCTCACAGAGGGATAGTCTAGAAGGATTTAGGAGACACCACAGGCATAATTCTGCCTACAGTCCCTCTGAGGGCTTCACGTACTTGGAAAGAGGGTTGGTGGATATGATGGTTAATCTTGTGAACTTGACCCAGGAAAACACCTCTGGATGTGTCAGCAAAGGTATGTTCTAAAGGTTTAACTGACCAAGAAAGACCCACCTTACATGTGAGTGGCATTATTCCACAAGCTGTGTGCCAGACTAGAGAAAGGGAGAAACAGGTGAGACCCAACATTCATTGCTCTCTACCTCCTGACTTTAGATGACATATGACCAGCCACCTCACACCTTGTTTCCCTCAAATTGTGAGCAAAAGCACACCCCCTCCTTCTTTAGCTTGCCTCTGTCATGTATTTTATCACAAAAATCAAAGTAGCCATTGTAGTGGGAAAGTGGCCGTTAACAGTATCAGTGACCTAATCGTGACCCGCATAAGCTTCCGAGCTGGCAGCAAACTCCCTCTACTTTTGTTTGATTTGTTTTCCGGGGAAAGACAGAAAGTCAATGAGCCAGTTCCTTTTCTAGAAATGAAAAGTGCAACCCGATTGGTGTAAAGGGGAGGTAGGCTTAACCAAGGAGGTTGGGAAGGGCATTTCAGATGGAGGAGAGTGTGGGCATAAGGACATACTCTGGTGTATTTGGGAGGCAGCATAGACGCCTCATAAAATCTGGGTGGAAAAGAGAGATGGGAGAGGCTGTGGAAGGACTTGGAGATCACGCTGAGTAACCAACTGTATTCTCCAATGGGACTTAAGAATGTCTCATAAGAAATAGACATAAAGAAAAGCTTCTTTGATGAGTCTTGAGAGCTACAGTGATCTGGGAGAATATATATTTAGACTGTGGTTAGAAATTATACTGGTTTAGTAGCAGGTCATCCTCTAGGAGGAAGGTAGTTGCCTAGGTGTACAATGCCAGACATGAATCCCTTCCTATTTAGCAGGCCTTAAGTCCAATTAGACAGTGATGGATTAATGCCAAATTGGAGGTTTAGGGAAATCATAATACATAAGACTATTAGAAAGAAAAAACTGGAGGTAGAAAAATGGAAGGAAAGAGAAAGAAAAGAAGGAAGAAGGTAGAAGAGAGGGAGAGAGGAAGGAAGGAAGGAAGGAAGGAAGGAAGGAAGGAAGGAAGGAAGGATGGATGGAAGAAAGGGTGGAAGGGAGGGAAGGAATCAGGGAATCAGGAAGGAGGTACAAAAGTGGTAGCAGTAAAGACTACACAGAGAAGGGAAGACAGGAAGGAAACAGGAAATGGTTAGGAGCCGATAGGCAAATAAACAGAACCTAGAAGATCTCTAAGATACACTGTGTTCAGTAAGACTGGAGAAAGGCAGCAGGGAGCGGTGGAGTCTGGATTTCCTACTCTGCTTGGCTTTGAGGTGTGTCAGACACAGGCAGGACTTTGGATTTGGGCCTGGAGCAGTCTATAGTGACCTGGGAGCTACAAATACCATGAGATGGCCTGAGCATGCTGTGGAGTCATGAGCCCAGAGACTTGCTGTCCCAGGAAGCAGTCAGCTTAGAGTACAGGCCAGTTCTGCATAGGCAGCATGTGTAATCTCATCACAAATTCAGAATCTCAGAGTCCTCCATAGAAGTGAGTCCATCTCTTCACAGCGAGTCTCACATGTTCAGGTCCAGGACTTGGGTGCAATAGGCTTCTTTTTGTGAGTACAAAGGAAAGTCCTTGAATCATGGAGAAGCAATGCTCCTCCAGAGGAAGGGAGATGAGAGTAGAGTGAGCTGAACTTGAGAATGAAGTCGGAAGAAGCAGAGATTCCAATCTTTCTTCCTCTTCCCCTAAGGAGTCATGAAAACAGCCTGCCTGCTGGACTTAGGCCTCTGCTCCATAAAACAAAAAGAATGAGAACACCTGCCTCAAGACTGCTGTGAGCATGGAATGAGATACTCCATAGGCCCTTGGAGCCCAAGAGAAGACATGCATGCACACAGACATGTCCAGTTGATAAAATTACCTTTTAATATTTCGATAGCATTGTTTTCACAACTAGGCGGTCCACTGTACTTCTCTTAACTTCTTTGCAGAATGATATCCTGCCAGAATTCAAGCCACTGACGGAAGAATATTTTAGTAGTTCACCCACCACCTTTAAACCCAGGGTGTTCCTGGTTGAAGGAGTTCTTCTACATTATTCCTGTAACATGTAGTAACACAGGTTGTGGTGGCACAGTCTGGAAGAGGATGCTAAGAGGCAGAGAGGCAGAACTGGGCTGGAACCGACCTATAAGCCTCCTCCCTGTGAACTAGCTTGCATCCTATCAGAAGGTGCTATGCAAGCTGCCAAGGGAGAGAAATAACTACTACTCCTACCCAGTTACAGAGCATAAGAACCACAACAAAGTCCAGCCTAGCAAGATAGCACCAAGGGAGCAACAGTGGTCCTTATAACTTAGGGGTAACCAACAGCTGTTTAATTGGACCTAAAGCCTGTTAAATAGGAAGGGATTCATACTTGGCATGGTAGACCTAGCCAACTACCTTCCTCCCAGAAGAGGGCCTACTACTGCCACACCCTTAAACCAGTGTGATTTTTAACTGTAGTCTAAACACTCATTCTCAAAGATTGCTGTAGCTCTCAAGACTCATCAAAGAAGCTTCTGTTTATAAAAAATGCATATTACCACAGAAATCTACAACTCGTCAAAATGCAGAGGCCAACTATCCATGGGGTACCCAACCTCAACTGATATAACTGCAACACAATCCTTACACCTAAGGTCCAGAGAATACCAAGAAAGGGGCAGGAAGGCTTTAAGAGTTGGAGGACCAAGACATCTTCTATATATGACAGGGAAGCTACACCCAATGGACCTTGGGAACATGACGGCCTAAACAAGACCTGTACAATGACAACAGTAATGTGAGTGTGAATAACACCACAACTCCTAACCCCTAGATGAAGATCTGTGGGCAATTGATGGCTGCTGAGAGAACCAGTTTTTATCAGAGATGATCCCCATGATAGGTTATCTGACCTTAAATGGATATCCCTAAATACGGACACAATGAACAACACCAAATGGACTCAGAGGACTATGTGTGTGTATGTCTATAAATAGGCGAATCAAGCTCTAACCTGAACAGTGCTACTGCTATCAAGATCCAAAATAAGGTCTCTGCCAATGCCAATACCCTGATAGTAGAAGATACTAATAGTAGACAGTACTAATATTAGATACTAATAATAGATAGTAATAGAAGATACTAATTTTAATTTTTAGATGATGAAATTGTTCATTTTTATTTCGTGCATGTAGGGCATAAAACACCACAAGTCAATTTAAGTCATTTCGGGGACAGTGACTGATGTGAAATCAGCTGTTACATCTCCATGTTAATATTGAGCAAGAATTAGGAAAAACATACATGTAAGGCAAAAAGGGTGGAAACACATAATGGCAACCAGGAGGCCATCCACAAAGCATCTATGTCAAGTAATTAACAATTTGTCTGGCAATGAGTGCCCGTGACTTGCTGCTTTCAATTTCCTTAAGTGAATTGGAACCTATTTGCCTGGCCCCTGCCAGCACACAGCACGGGATGTGGCCAAGGAGTTCTTGTGCAGAAAACCTTCATCTTCCTCAGAGGAAGTTAAGTGGATAAGCCTGGCAGAAGGCTGGGTAAGAGCACACTGCAAGGGCTGATTCAGTGGTAGATGAAGTTAACAAAAATAGGTGCATGACCACAGTGGGGCCTGGGAGATATGAGTGGCTGGCTTCTAGGTCAATGGCTCAAACCTGACTCTGATGGGCAATAACTGCAAGCTCTATGGCCTGCATAAGAGCCCATGATGGGACGGCTGGGATCCTTATCCAGGCACAAGCACACAGTTGGGACTTGGCAGGAGTTAGAGCCTGAGGGTATACAGACCAGAGAGGCAGGGGAAAGAAAAAAAATTACTTCACGGACCAAGACAATTTTTAGAGAATCTCAAAACAGCCCCATTAAACCAACCAATAGAAACAAAAAAGGCTGCTTAATGGTTACAGAGTTTCTGTTTGGGGCAATGAAAGAGCATCTAGGAAAAAGATAGTTGTGGGTGGTACAACCCTGAGAAACAATGGAGGCCACAGAACTATGGATAAAGATGGCCACTATAGCAAGTCTTACCTATATTTTAGCACTACCTTTTAAAAATAAAAACACCACCCTACATTTAACTCTTTTGGGCAAAGAAAGTTTCTAAAATACAGGAATCCATATTATGTACGTTGTGTGGCAAAGCTGGGATGTATTTTGATCATTCCCAAAGCTTCCAGCAACAGATTGGAATGGGCAACAAGCACCATCAGCATTAGACATTGCAAAGGCCAGCAGATCTACCTCATGTGGTGGAGACTATTTATTTGAAAAAAGGTGAAGGAATCAGCCTAATAAATAGCCTTAAACCTATGATCTAATATAAACTAGATCTTCATTTATTCCGAAATTATCACCAAATATATTTAATAAAAAACAACCTTTCCAATGAATTCGTTGGAACATATAAATATCCCACACTTGCCATCTGTATAGAACTCAAATAGATTTTCATAGCGAATATAATGAAATCAAGTTTTATTAATTAGCTTATGACAAGTCAAAGCTAGCAGGCAAGTATAAGTCAACTTGCTGACGCGGAGATATGCTGAGGTGCTTCCTAAATGATGGCGTCGGTTCTAAAAGGTAAGGTGCCTGCTCTTGTGAGGAAGTGAAACTGGCTGTAAACAGAACTGAGTTCAGGCTGATTACAGGGTCATGGTCTTTAACAGAAAACAAATGATTCTTTTGCTATGGGAGGAAAAGGCCATCCCTCAAATAAGTACCTAAAAAGTGAAATGGAGCTGGGGAACCTTCTCCTTAATGCTTCCCAGGCAGCTTCACTCTCCGTTTTCTGAGATGCCCTCATCAGTTCATTTCAATACATGGGACAAAGATGGGTCTCAGCTAAAAGCTTCTGGGCCTTCTCTGGCCATTTCAGAGTCCCATTCTCAAGCAACACTAAGCCTTCTTTATTAGAAATCTTTGTTATTTGTTCACTTGCAAATCCAGGCCAAAGATACCACATTAAGCAGTCAAAGCATCCACAATTACAACTTTCTCCAAGCATCTAAAATCAGCAGTTGTGCAGGCTGAGTAATTTCTAGGTCCCTCTTTGTGGCAAGTGCTGGCCCTCAGCAGAGCCCACATGGTCTGCCTATTTCTCACTCGGTGCCCAGAGTGGGACCTTTCCCTTCTCATTAGCCAAAGCATTCACCTTTCAGGCTGCTCCACGGTATGGCCTGCTTCCCAGCACTATCTCTTGGTGGGAACCCTAGAAACTGCTCTCTTATCTCACAGCAGCACTGGGCAGAGAGCTGTACTGGGTACCTGCTGTGGGCTGACTTCCCCCAATTTCAGATAAGCACTTTCCTGTGAGGTTGTGATGGAGACGAGGGGCTTTTCTATTTCAAGGAGGTAAATGGAAGGCACAGAGCATGCTCGGATTTTTAGATTACCTCCAACAGATGGGCCAACACTGGTCCCCTATCTATCCAATGAAACTCCCTTTAGGAGTAGGAGCTAAATGAACTTAACTCTAAATATTTCTGCTAGAGACTTCCTTGGGATGGAAGGCTATGCTTCTCAGGAACAAATTAACCTGAAGTGGGGAGGGGTAGACAGATACGGGGACCACTGAGGAACTGATGATGAGTGTGGCTCCACTGGACTCACCCACTATGCTTGACAGTACGCTTTAGGAGGATAGCTCACATATGGCAGAGAGCTAAAACCTACTCCTGACTCCCAGGCGCTCCCTGACTCCTCGATCTTTCCTGTTCTCTCCCAGATGCCTCTTCTCTAATACCAACACCTAGAACCAACTCTTCCTTCCAGTCTCTTCAGTGAGCCAAGCTTTTTTCTTCATCGTGGGTCAAAGCTGCTCTTTCGTCTGCCTGGAACAGCTTTCCTAACTGTACCTCTAGCTAACCCTTCTGAGCTGGGATCTTGCCTTAAATAACATATTCAGGAGGCTGCCTGCCTGCCTACCAACTGTAAAGGCCCCTCAGTTTTGTTTAAAATCTGTTTTCGTTCAAACTTTATTATTTTTCTAGCCCTAATTAGTGGAAATTGCATTTATTGAACTTGGTGTAGATCTCTCTACTGGTATATTTCTTCTTTTTTTTTAACCAACTGCTGGCTTCTTATACTTGAAGAGAGCCTGTGTTGGGGTTTAATGCTCTAAAGTCACTGTCTTGGAACTCTTTTAATTTTATCTATGCATATATGGTTTGTAAGGGGAATTCAGTGATCCACAAAGCATGTAATACACAGTGGATACCTGGCTCTGGAGCAGTCCATTTGGGTTTTGCCTGGCCTCATCTTCCTGCTTCTGCGGCTTCTCTCCAACCTTGGTGGGGCCTGGGCATGGGCATGCTTGGGGTAGGATGTTTGTACTTGTGACAGATTTAGGTGGGGCAGACACTGTGTGTTCTGTGAGCCTCCCACACCCTGGTACATAATTGGAGCAGTTGTGGGGATCAATCACTGACTGTGGAGTAAAGCCAAGAGCCCATGGTTTGGGGAGATACCTTGTTAGATTTCCCCAGCCTTTACCGAGGGAGCAGGTACTAACAGGACACAGCAGCAGGTGGGCTGGTGCAGGGAGGGGCCCCTGACACATGCTCTGTTCATTCCTATCTCCCTGCCCAAGGAAGCAAGATACCAAATAGCAAAATCATGACAGAGAGTCCAGGGAAGCAAAGAACACTTTAGATTTTAATACCTCTCATAGCATTTTTTCCCTGCTTTTTTCAAACAATGGAGCTTCTTATTTTTACTTCATGCTGAGGCCTGCAAATAACATGGCTGGTTCCTAGTTACTTTTATATCACGAGGAACTAGCAAAGTGTTGATACCAGAACTCTGTGAATAAGGGCCAGTTACCCCACCATCCTGTAAGAAAGAGTTCAAAGCAGCAAGAAAGAGCTAGGAGGTATTCCACAGAGGACAAAATAGAAAGGAGAATGGTCCCAGCATGGCTTAAAGTCAGATCCCAACATTCTCCAGGTGCCCAACACAAGAGATGGCTTAGAATATGCCTCCACCCCATACATGTGATTACAAAACGATAATCCAATTTTTGAATAGTGTGTGGGATCAGGTGTATTCTTGATGATCACAACCCTTCAATGCAGATGTACAGATTCACTAAAGGAAAAAAAATATCCTTTCACGAATTCATTTTAATGGGTGCTATCTGTGCTATTGAACTATATTAACTATGTTTCTAAGGCTGTGATGAAACCCCACGGTCAACAGCAACGTAGGGAGGAAAGGGTTTATTTGGCTTACGTGTGCGGATCACAGTCCTTCACTGAGGGAAGCCAACACAGGAACTCAAGCAGGGCAGGAACTAAGGTAGAGGCCATGGAGGAGTCCTGCTTACTGACTTCTTCCCCATGGGTTGTTCATCCAGCTTTCTAACATAAGTCAGCACTGCCTGCCCAGAGGTCTCCCTGCTCCAGTGGGCTGGGTTCTCCTATATCAACCATTATTAAAGAAAGTATTCCCACTGACTTGTCTACAGGCCCCAGTCAGATGAAGACAATTCTTCAACTGAGATTCTCTCTTCCCAGATATGTTCAGGTTTATGTCAAGCCAGCAAAACCCGACCAGTACGTGAACTTTACAGACACCACTTTTTTTCTCTTAACTCTTTGTATCCCCATGCCTTAGACACAGAAGCAGCCCCTCTCGGGATGACCAGAGAGTCTGCTTTCGAGGGCCCCATGTAGAATTCTCTTAATGGCTGAAGCAATAGGCCCACTCTGCTCCAGGGGTTGACTCCAAGGCTATGAACATCACACTCCACAAACCCATTGTGGTTCTACTGACTCCTCTTGTATATGTCAAGCAATGGGTGATGAGTTTAGTTCTAGGTGCTCCTGAGCTGGGTCTGCGGAGGAGTCTGGCTTCCCCTAGTTCCCGCTGTTGGGGTGGAGACATTTCTGGTTTCTTTTTACATCAGCACCTGCACAGCAGCCAAAGTAGGAAAAATCCTTTCCCTTGTATGAATACACAAAGGGTTTTTCTTCACCAGTCCTCCAGCCACACATTCTAATGTGAGAGCAGGTCAGGGAGGCCTGAGGATATGGGCTTTGCTGCTGAATTAGCCTGTAAGCCATCACAGGGAGAAAGACTAGACTCTGAAGCCATAGTCACACCAAAGTGACCTTTCCAACAAAGGCCTGGTTCTTGGCAGCTTGGTAACCTCAGACCCCCTTGCCTGCCTTCTGGAGTAAGGAATGTAGGCTGGGCTACTGCTCTTCAAACCCCTGAACTTCAAAGGAATTTAAGCAACTCAGCCCAGTTTGATGCCAAAGAAAACAGCACTCAAGGGCTCCCTGGCTAGAAGTAAGTCCAAGCACGGCAGCCCTTCAGTACACAGAGCCTCTCTTTCCAGTCTCGCGCATGCGTGCTGAAATGACATCAGGAGCCAGCATGAACCTGCCAGGCAAACACTCTAGGTTCAGGGCCAGTTCAGCTCTCTCCAGGAAAGCTCAGGGATGTGGCTGGGATTCCCAGCTGCCCCATTTACTAAGTTCACAAGTGTGGCCCTGTGGCCTCCTGGCAGGCAGGCTGCAAGAACCCCTGCACCACACAGCCTCCTGCTCAGGTTACAGGACTCATGTTTTACATCTTAATTCTCTCTGGGGTGCTTAGGAGAAAGTCATGTAGGCAGATTAGCCTATAAATTACTCAGTGGTTCACTGGGGGCCCTTTCCCACTCTCCCCATGGCACATATATCCAGGAGGGGAATCCTGATGTCTAGATGATTTCTGCTGTACTACGAGGTTCTAGGTGGGTTCTACTTGGCAACAGATTTGCTTTTTACATCCCATTCGACGGGATGTAAAATCATGTCATCCGCTGGGATGTCCACATCCCATCTCCAGGAGAGATTTTAAACTGAGTACAACACCAGAGGAGGTGAAAACAAACTCAGGAAAAGAAGCTTCACAGTCACTAAGGTGATTGTAGTACCTCTTGCGGCAGGTGTCTGAGCAGGCCAGAGACCCAGAATTCCAGGCACAATTACTTGGGATGCTTTGTGTTCAAACAGCAGATCGACTGGAAAATTTACACCTCATCTGTCTGTCTCCAGACCCTTTCCTCCAAAAGAAAATCACACAATACAGTGGAAGAGCCAACATGCTGATTCTGAGAATCGGGGATGGGTGGGTAAGACGTCATTTCTCCTCCTAGAGGAGTCCTCTTCTGAGCTTCTAACAGTACCCACTCTACTCTCCAGCTCCAAGGGACTCGTGAAATTTCTACATTGCCTTGAAACACAAAATAAGCAGAATAGAAAACAGGAACATTCAGATTTTGGTCTTCTCTTGCAAACACAAAAGCACAATGGCTGTCCGCTCATCACCGCAGCAGCTGGCTGTGAGCCTCAGCTGATGTCATGAGGGCAGCTGTGTTCCTCACACTGTCCGTCTTCCCACTACACTCATACTTGGGATTGGTTCCTGTGATTTTTAAGAAGCATTGAAGTTTATGACTTTGCTTCCATACCTGCCCTGGAAAATGTAGGATTGGCTGATTAGCCAAAGGCTAGGTGAGAAGATTTCCATCTGAGGTCTGCATGCACAGAGCTGTTGTCAGTGACCTAGGGCTGTATAAATGTTTAAGTTAAATCCTCCTCTTTATAGGAACTTGGAGGGAGGCAAACAGGGAAGAGAAATGTTTAGGAGGAAAGGCCGTGGGGGGTGCAGTATGGTCCTGATGCTTTGATGTCTGAGCAGACAAGCTGGCCAGCCTTCCAGAGGCCTTAAGGATGGATATGGTTAAACTCTAAGGGTTTCAACTCTTCCCTTTCCTCTTAAACTGTGCGGCCTTCTTTCTCATGGGAAATGAGACACAGAATGAAGTCTGACAGAGCGGGAGGGGGTGTACAGACCTCCATATCTCTTGCCTTAGAGGGCTCCCAAGGGGTCACAAGGCTCTCTCATGTTCAGACCGAGCATTTCTAGCCAAGGGGAAGGCTGAGCTCTCTCCATGGTTTCTAACTTGTTTCTGAAAGCTCCGTGAAAGCAAAAGGGGGATGGTATGCATGCCATGGTAAGAAGAATTTCTTGGTGTCACACTGAAGGAAGTAACTAGCGAGTGACAATACTCATGGCGTCATATATGAGGAGTGTGATCCTAAAGTGGTAACATGGGGTGAGGTAGTGTTGGTGAGTGAGCTCCCTAGCAGCTGAGGAGGGACAGAGAGATGTGTTAGTTCACTTGCTCATGAACACACATACACCAGAGAAGGTGACAAGCTGTGGAAGTCAGGTTGTCAGCAAATCCACATGCTGATAACTGTGTGGAACACATCTCATTCCAGTCTGCCCCCCACCCAGTCAGGCCAACAGCTTTTCATTTCTCCCTGGGCACCTATCCTTTGGTCCTCTCTCTAGGAAGTTCAGCTGAAGCTCAGCCCACCCAATGGTATTAGCTTTAGAGATTGGCTCACACCAGAGGCCTGGCCTATTGGATGGTTGCAGACCTTTTGTACTCGTGATTGGTTTAGTCTGTAGCACATGACCTAAGACTGTTGCTGGGCTCAGAGGATTGAACATGAAGTCTCTGAAGCCACTTTTAATGGTTTGTGGGAAGAAGTGCTCCTCACATCCTGAAGTCAGCGGAGGAGTTCACCACAGTTAAGGCATGCAGGGACCACTGTCCAATGGTAAGATCTGAATGTCTAGACCTAGCTGAGCCTAAAGCTAGATATGGCTCAAGCCAGGGACTGGGGCTGTGACATACATTTCAGACCAGCAAACTCTTTCTTCACTGGCCACCACTATATTATTCCTTCACACCACACAGATTAAAAGAGAGACCTAGAAGGCAGAGGGCAGTCGCAGCGCCATCTCTTCGCTAGTTGCTGTAGATCTTCAACCTCCGCTCATTAGGAAGTAACTTGGGCCAGATGTTCACATCTAGCTGTTTCTTGAAATAACACTTTTTCCTTGGTTGTCTGAAGCTCAAAGCAGAACAGGCCTGGTGGATTTATACCCTGCTGCTCCCGGGAAGGTGTGTGACGAGTAAGATCTATGTCTGTCTCATGAAAGGTCATTTGCTGTCAGCCAAAACACTATAAAGGCGCTCAAATACCTCATATAGCATTTATGAAGGGGAATGTCTGAACCCTTACAACAAAAAGAGATTCATGTGGCCTCACATGCATTGTTTTATTGGAATATATTTAATATATGTTTATTACATTTTTGTGTATGTTCTAAATTTATTATATTAAAGAGATATTGCTTAGGACATAATGCTTTCTTTTGTTTCCTTAAGAGGATTAAGTTTTTATCTATTCATGGTCATCTCTTCTTTATTATTGTAAAGGACATTTAAGTTGTCCTAGTCACTAATTTAGTTTTATACTCAGTCTACTGGCAAAGGACAAAGAGCATACACATTACACACACACACACACACACACACACACACACACACACACAAATACATACTTGTATAGGCACACATATGCACATATACAAATGCATGTATATGAGTCATGTACTGCTCATGGGCTGGTTTAGATTAAAACTTTATTTATCCTGTGTGTGTGCGTGTGTGTGTGTGTGTGTGTGTGTGTGTGTGTGTGTGTATGTGAGCCAGCATGCTCAAACTTCACTTTTTATGTTTATAAAACATATGATGAACACAAGCAGTTGAACACAGTGTATATAGTACGGAGGACAGTAACCCTCTGTGCTTTCCAGCCAGCATAAGAATGTTCTCTGAACTGATGCTGCCCTGCTGAAGGGTCCAGCCAACTCTGCACACACGCCTTCACAGGGGTACATGCTATTGCACCCTTATGCTCACCTTTGAGAAAAAGCTGACATTGAATTTTATTACCAAAGTTTCTAGTACACATACAGTTGCAGACAATGGCTTCATTAGCTCTGCGCATGCACATTCCAGTCTTCCTTCATTCTCACCCCTGACCTTGGCCCCATTTCATTTTATTTCTTCGAGTGTCTTAAGGCAAGTACCAGAAGCCATTTTGTTTCACCCAGAAATTCTTTCTATAGTGTGAGTATAAGAATGGGAGGATACAGTAAATAAACAACCACTAAGGCATTGTTACACAATATCGCTCCCAACCCCTAAGTGTCACCGAATCCTTGCCCTGCTCAGACTGCCTCAAAGCATGCAAATGCTGTCTGGGGTCAGCAACAAGGTCAGGCAAACAAATCAGAATACAACACAGTAAACAAGCCAAATGCTGTACTATTCTAAAAGGATTTTACTTGAAGCTCTCCCAAATAGCCAATCTTCCTCTCAAATTAGCGCACAGCAGTGAAGTTTTACTATGTAATCAATAGCCTGCTGAACATTCTCAGCTCTAATACTTACAAAAGTCTGCAGGGACCATGGTCCCCTTGCACCGCCCCTGTGGTCACCAGTGTATAGCTGAATCATTAAGGGCCAGGGAGAGCAATTGGTAAGATTTACAAATTCCCGAGTGTATGGATGCGGTCAGCAGAGGAACTAAACGACGGGACTGCAGAGGTACGCCTCTGCCTAATAGACACTCTGGGCCTTATTTTCCAAGCTTAAAAATAATTGGGTAAATACTCCACAGTAGCTGGGTTTGAGGAGTGTTTGTTTTGCTCTCCTTAAGAAAGCATATGATTAATTTAAACACAGCCATTCAGGGGCGCTTGCTTCCCTGTTCTATTTGCTTTGTATAGCAAGGAAAGAAGATATCAGTGTCTACAGAGGCAGGGCAGGGCACGTGTGCATTTGACAGGCAGATTGTTGGGTTAATGTTGGGACGAAAGGCTTATGTGGGGGTTGGTTCTCCTTTTCTGGGCATATTTATCATAGTGAGGGGAAAATATGGAAATCCATCTTTAAGTCACACGATCTTTTTTTGGGGTTGGGGGGTAACTTCTGGTCCTTTGTTTAGAAATGCAAACACCTGAAATGCATTACAGCTGAAAGTATAGGTGTGATTTGACTTTTAAACAAATTCCAAAATATGAAAGGTGCAAAAATTAAAGGCTGGGGACAGGGAAGATGGCTCAGTGAGTAAAGTGCTTGCTGCATACACATGAGGATCTGAGTCTGGATCCCTCACCAACCCTGTATGACCTAGGCACAGTGGTGCATGTCTGTGACCCCAGGGCTGAGGGTACAAAGACAAAGACCTTAGGGGATTGCTGGCCTGCCAGTCCAGGTGAAATGGCAGACTCTGGGTTCAGTGGGAGACTCTATCTCAAAAAACAAAAACAAAAACAAAAAACAAAACAAAACAACAACAAAAACAACAACAACAACAACAAAAAAACAACAAAAAACAAACCAGAAGGGAAAGCAAGGATGCAGAGAGCCAGTGACAACCTTGGGTCCCCACATGTGCTCACTGGGTGAGTGCATCTGCACACACACACAAACACATACATCACACATGCAAATGCACACACACACTGTACACATGCAGAGTTTAACAGTGACTACTGATATTATAAAACAAAATTATTTGGGTGGTTGAAGGAATAGCTTGACGGTCAAACCCCTGTGGAGCTGTGACACACACTGGGTTCAATCCCCTGTACTCATATATAAATAAACAACAAAAAATTCTTATAGAGAATTTCAACATACAAAGTAGTGGATAAGACAACAAAACACCATGTAGCTATTGGCCATCTTAAAACATTTTAAAGTCTTTGCTCATCTTTTCTAATACCTGAATTTCACAGAGATGAGGATATCATAGAGGAATCTGTTGGCCTCTGTGAATACTTTACGAATGTAAGTCAAGAAAACTCCTGGAGTGGACACTGCTCATGGACTGACACAGTGAGTGCCTTGTGGATGCACGCCCACAACATCTGCCCAACATGGCGGCTCACAGCTGCCAGCACTTAGAAACCTGAAGGAGGAGGATCAAGAGATTCAGGCCAGCTTAAGCTGTGTGACAAGGTGAGCCCAGCCTAGGACAGATGAACCTCTGGCTAAAAAAAGCTAAAACAAACAAACAACAACAACAACCATAAAACCCCCAAACTAAAATAAACACACAGGATAAAAGAACCCTCTTATTCTTCATTCTTCCACAGGGAAAAAGAGTTTGGTGTGATGGCCAGCTTGAGCTGACGCCTGAGCCTGAGGAAGTCTTCATCTCCTCTTCTCATGGAGGCCTTCCATTTCTGAAGTTTACCTCAGAGAAAGGAAGATCACTCAGATCCAGGTGATTTGCCACTGTCACACATTAGCATACAGAAATCATGTTTTGGGTATCTTTCCGAATGTGCTGAACCCCTGAGGCTCATCCCGAGTGTATAGTGCCTACTACCTCCGTTCCCTACCCTGGTCTTCTTCACACCACAGTTTCTTTAAGGCCCATCCACAAGGAGCCCCATGCATATCCCAAGTAACCTAAGAAGAGCCAACCTTTATCAGTCACTTTTGAAAGGAGACTAGGTGTTATGGGTGGTACCCAAACTCCCTCTGCCACTCGTCTAACCAAAGACAACCACAAACCATCACTCCAGAATGAGCACACACAACTAGGTATCTCTAAAACACAGCAAATGTAAGCTCACCCAACCGGTACATCCAAAACAAAGAACTATATGCTACTAATATTCACTATGATCGAACTCCATCTTCGGCACCAAGCAATCCACCCATGGCCTTTCTTTTCAGCACCTACAGGTATGCCTCAGCAGCAGTTGTGGGAGTCACTGCTTGGCCTCACTGCTGGTTTCTGAGGTGAAATGGGGATGAACATCCCAGTGTGAGCAGAAGCCACACTGTTATTTTATGAGATGAGACTAGGGGATTCTCACGGCTATGATACTACATGAAAGAGGCCACTGACCACAGGCCTTCATCTTCGGTTTAGTGGAACTGTAGCTGAGAGTCTAGGGTTCCTCAACTGGCCAATAGCACATTTCCTCTTGGCCTTTGTTCAACAAACACCAGGTACTGTTCCCAGTGTGGCACGAAGATTCATCACAGAATGAGACATACTAGTCTTGGCCTCACTGCCTTTGATTTGGGATCCACACAGAATGATGATGAATTACCCATGACCTAGTCTGAAATAGCCAATGTCCAAGTTTGGTTCTAGATGACACTGGAAACTCACATGGCCACCAGCTACCCTGTTCACGCACAGAGGATGGACCATGGCTATTCAGCTCTGATGCGTAGTTATTCATCTGTCTGTGAGTCCTGAGACTGACACATTCTCAGGAACATTCCAGAAACTCCTGTTACTCCCAGTACAAACCTCTGGGGTAAGTTCTCTCAGTACAAAACCGTACAAGTTGCTGATTCTCTAAAAAGATATTGATTCCAAAATTATCCCAGTCATTCCCTAGATAGTAAGAAACTGATGTGGCACTCAGAATAGATTCTCTGTTAAAGTGTTCAGAGCCTGGGGTTGGCAGGGTCTTGCTACTCACTGACTGTATCTACCTGGAAAATAGCTCTAAGTGGCACACTCTGCCTTGTATGGTTGTGATGGTTGAAGTGAACACACACAAATACATGTGCAAGCGCGCGCACACACACACACTTATCACACTGTGCATAGACCAGGGTCTGCTTACACAGAAAGCACAAAGGATGGATGGCAGCCGACAGTGCTGCTGTGACCATCATTCAGAACAAGATGTTTCTGCTATTACTTGGAATACCCAGTCATCAATGGAAAGGGGTCACAAGAACATGAAGGGAAGCTCTTATCTTAAAAACAATCACGGCTTTATTAAGATTGAACTTGGCCTTCCAAGCCTCTTTCTGATTATCACTTCCGACCGGGTAGGATTCCTTGTGAGGCGTGCCACACTTTGCTCTGGACTCTCTAGTTAATTATTGACTTAACCATCAGGGCTCCGGTCTATGCCAGTGTCCTGACCTGAGTAGTCCTCTTTAAACACAGCCTTGCTTGCTGTGGCACACAGAGCGATTCCCTATTGCAGACTGGATGAAGAGGGAAATCCTGGTCCTTTCATGGGACATCTTTCTATCTAGCCTAGCCACCTACCAATTCCAACCTCTACCCAGGCCTGTCACCATTTTTAAATCACCTACCTTCCACATAATCTCGACATCTGTCTCTATCTTCTAACTCTGAACTTCCTATTACGAAGCCTTTATTTCTTCTTAAAGACTAAGCTACCTACCGCTGTGTGTGAACTGAGTCTGGTGATCCCGCTGATTTTGAACTGTAGCATTCTTTGTTTCTTTGTTTAGTCTGATTAGACCTAGACCCACCTATGCGCATCTGGCTTCTTCCAACAGACCCTTCAGTTCTCAGAATCAAGCGTGAGACTGTAGATCCTTCTGGTAAGCCAGTTTCTCATCTTTTGTTCTTACCATGTCCAGCTAGACAATCCAAAAATGCAGGTTATCATTATAAACTCCTGCTGAGATCTGGCTATGTTTTCGTGAACCTAATTAGAGCTGTTTGCTGTAGGGCTGTTAATAGCACAACTAACTTCTGCACTTGGTGTCCATTTCTGATGGACACCATGTCAACTCTCTGCTTGAGCTGGTGGCATTCATCTAAGTTCTGAATACCATACATGAGCTTCAGACATGAAATCCTCCACTCAGGATTCCACCCACTTTTTATAAGCCCATCTGTGTACGTGCAAAGATCCTGAAGAGTCTGTTCCCTAACCAGAGACGTTGTCTCTCCTATAACTCTGCTACCATTTCTGCTGTGCTCGCTACACTACTCTCCCTAGTGATTTCAAATGATTGCATATCTAGTTGGGATTCTTGTAGGTTCCAGGAACTCTGGTGGATACCAAACTCGGGGATGTTCAAGTCCTTTATACAAAATGGTACAGTGTTCGAACGTAACCTATGTGTGTCTTCCAGTGTCTTTAAAACATCTCTAGAATACTTTAAGTGCTTGATAAAAATATAAATACTATGTCAGTAGTTGCAATGTTGAAGAATAACAGCAAGAAGCATGGCAATATTTTTGCCAGGATATCAGCAATATAGACTCAACTGGTGTGTGTGTGTGTGTCTGTGTGTGTGTGTGTGTGTGTGTGTGAACAGTTTCAAACTGTAGGTTTGCTGACTCCAGGAATGCAGAATCCACAGAGGAAGGACCAAATGTCTTCCACTTCCTTCCAGAACTTGCAGTCTCTCCCTTTTCTAAGCTATGACTTTCTCAATACACATCATATGCCTACAATGTCAAAAGCATAAACAACAACACAAAGAGAGGCCAATGAGATGCTATGCTTTCGAGGGAGACAGCTCAGGGGCAGAGTGCTTGCCCAGCATGCACAGGCAAATGAGGGGGTGGGATTCCCAGGGCTATACCAACCACTACCACCACCACCACCACCACCACCACCACCACCACCACCACCACCACCACAACAACAACAACAACAAATCAAATCAAAACAAAAATTTCTCTCCAACAGAACCAAAACAACGCTTTAACACATTTGGCCCTTTGACTCCATATTTGAATACGGCAGGTGATAAGTGCGGTCTAAATGCTACCACCCGCCACCAGACAATGAAGCTCCTTAAGTCGTCTCCAGCAAGCAGACTACCTGAAGCATTTTCCTTACAGCCCTGTTATTAAGAAGAGACACATAACATGGCATGCAACAAGAGAAAACATAGCGCTCGGCACAAGAACCCTGGGTTAGCTGGCGTACTGAGAAGCAAGATGAAGATACTCGTGGTCCTCAAATCACATGTAAAACCTTTCTCTAAGGTAATCATTATGTTTTCAGCCAGAATTACAGTGTGGCTGCAACCAGAATGACACGTTTTCATAATAAAAGAAGGTTCCATAATGATGTCCTTTAGTGTCTAAATATATGGCTTCTCTTCGGGAGGGAACTATCAAAGGGGCCTGTCCAGTGACACTGTGTTCTATGTAAAAGGCTAGGGAACAACTGAAATTCCCTTCAATATCCATTAGCGCTACTTAAAGTTCATCTTCCTGAAGTTTGACTCTGAATCTCTCTCTCTTCCTTCTCTGTCTCTGTGTCTGTGTCTCTCTGTCTCTGTCTGACTCTCTGTCTGTGTCTCTGTGTCTCTGTCTCTCTCTTTCTCTTTTTCTCTGTCTCTCTTTCTCTCTCTCTCTCTCTCTCTCTCTCTCTCTCTCTCTCTGTCGAGTGTGTGTGTGTATATGCGCGTGTGCGCGCGCACGCGCAGGCCAGGCTAGAAAAGAATTTGGGTATCCTGGTTTAATACTCTGTCTCATTCTTCTGAAACATGATCTGCCACTGAAACTGGTACTGGTCTGGTTGTCAGTAAATCTCAGCCATCCTGTCATAATGCTGGGGTTATAGGCATACATGGACGTACATGACCCACACCTGGCTTCCCCCCACCCCCAAGTTCTGTGACTTGAAATCAGGTCCTTGTGCTTGTGTGACAGTCACTCCTACCTGCCAGGCCATCTCTGTAGCCAGATCTAGAACTTTCTGACAGGTAAGGCAGTCCATTCAGAGTGCCTATGTAGTATATTTTATGTCCTGGACTTTGTGTCAGGAAATCAGGCAAGGTCAAAAAATGGAAAATTTAGCTGTATGATCCTAGGCAGCTTGTTCAAGGGCAGTAAGTAGTCTTTCGGGCCAGGAATCCTTGAAGATCAACAGGGCCTTACAACCCTTCTCTTGGGGAAAGGCATTGTGAAAACATATGGTATCACAGCGCCACCTCCTGGCAGAACTGTGTCATTAACCAACCTTACAAGATGTGGATTTCAACCCAGTGTAAAAACCAGGAGGAAGAGATTCTTCACATTTTCTTACAAATGGGCAGATTGAAAAGCACAATTCACTTTTTTATTAATTTGTTCATCTTTTTTGTTTGTTTGATTTTTACATTTCCAGGACTAGGTAGATAACCACAACTCTCCAATCAAAAATGTTACACAAACAGTTGGCAGTTTTGTTGCATTAAATAATGAAATTTTATCTGCATGCTTTCCTGTCTTCAATGTTTAGTTGTCTGTTACAAACAACTGTCATGAAGGGCATGGCTCACTAAAGACTTCTGAAAGAAGCCAACATGCTCTTGGTCATTGGAGTTCCTTTTATAAACAAAATCTAGATGTGCTCTAGTGGCTGCTTTGAGATTTCGGTTTTTCCACTGGGCGCCATCTTTACAAGAAAATGTGTAAGTGGTCCTGTGTTTCCTTGATGAGTCCCCAAGGCTCTGGTGAGAGTAAAGTTCATAGGTGAGGGGACGGCTAACCATGCGAGAGCACAGAACCAAAGCCTAACACACTCACACACATAGGCTCTCATACACACACACACACACACACACACACACACACACACACACACACACAAGCATGCACACACGCATGCATGCACACATACATGTGTGTACATATGCACACACACACAGGCACACACTTATGCACACATACACATGTTTACATATGCACACTCCCACATACAGACACACATGCACACACATGCACAAATACGCACACATGCTTCTTTACTTCTAAAACTTCAAGGAAGTCTGATTTCATTCTTTAAATAACAGGTTTCCAGTGACTCAAGGACTCGTCATCTTAAATCGGTCCTTTATCATCTACAATGCTTTATTCAGAATATTATTCCTACTGACACGACCTTCATGCAGTCTCTGCCGGTGAACAATGAAAACACTTTCTCTTTCTCTTTTTTCCCCTTTGCACGGTAGTTATTTTTTATTATAGACCACCTAATGTTTTGTACCCCAACTTTGGAAAGTCTTAAATGACAGAATACAAGCACATTTCCAAAAATACAACACAGCCTTTATTGAGACTAGAGTCAGCTGTCTTGGGGCCTCCACAGATGTGTCTTGAGAAACTTAGTAAAAGCTTTGAACTTCTTTGGGACAGAAAAGCATCTCAGACTGAAATGAAAACCCTACAATTAGGGCTTTTATCCCAAATTTATCCAAAGATCGGGTTCTGCACCCTGGCACTTAGGCAAGAAAGCAGGAAGACAGAGGGATGGAAGGCACACAGCTGCGTTTTTGTATTGCGTACACATGGTGTTTGCCTTGGAGACACAACCAGTGAGATAGAAATCGCAACCACAGTGACTTCTTGTCCATCGCAGAGCTGTGAATGCAGAAGGCTTGCTTCAGGCATGTGCGACATAGGCGGCCTTCCAGGCCTTTAGCTTCTTCATACACAGAAGTGAGCATCTCACTGCTGACTGTGGACGTGTGTCTGTGTCTCGTGGGTGCATCATGTTTCTCCCCACTACGCTTCAATCCTCTGAAACAATGCTGCTCACCCTTTCCAATGCTGCAACCCTTTAATGCAGTTGGTGTGGTGACCCCCCCCCCCCAGTAAAATGTTGCTACTTCATAACTGTAATTTTGCTAGTTAGGAATTGTAATGTAAATATTGTGTTTTCCAATGGTTTTAGGTGACCCCTGTAAAAAGGTCGTCTGACCCCCAAATGGGTTGTGACCCACAGTCTGAGAGGCATTACTCTATAAAACAAGGCTTCAATACCATAGAATACAGCAACTGTGGTACAAGTGGCAACGGAACTGGCATAAAATTTACATGGGATTTAATCAGTTGATAATGGGTCGTTAATTGAATGGCTTAGGAAAAGAATCATTTTCTCTTGGACACATAAAGGCTCCATTCAGGAAGAAAAGATTTGTTTTTACTTGGCCCTTCTCGGTTAGCAGAACCACCTGTGCAAATACGGGGCTTCAGCTTGATGACAAGTGGGGTTTTATGGTACCAGGAAGATTTCCATCTCCATGACAACCTTTCTGGTTCCAAACAGTGAATGTTATGTTTCTGGAATCAACATCTCCACCAGGGCAACAGACTGGATTAGGGCTGGCCACACATCTCCACAGTCATTCCTGGACAGCCATTTGACAAGCCACCGTTGGACAGCAACCATTGATCTGACAGGGTTCACAGGGATTCTGTCTTCTGGGTGATGCATTGTTCGAAAGTGAAGTAAGTCTTTGACTCAACAACTCCCTGAACTAAGCATTTTTCTCATCTCCAAAATCTACCACATGTGCAGAGAGGGTAGGAGGTGTGGCCACTTGGCATGCAACCCAGGCAAAAGCCCCTCACATGCGAGGCAACCGTCCACCAATGAGCAGTACACAGCTTCAATCTCATACCGTCTTCTTTTTGTGTGAGGTATAATACCCATCCAAGGCACTCTATTTTGCATGAAAATCACAATTTGTACCTATTTCACTTAAACATATGTAGATAATGTAACTTACAGTATTAGTCAACACAACTCGGATATGGGGCTTGGTTCCACAAAGGACTTCCTGGAAAACTCCTTCAAAATATGTTTGAAGAAACACATCGACCATCTTCTTAAATGAATGTGCTTGTGATACGGAAAATAGTTTTTGCAGCAATTGCTCCTGGCTCTTTGCAAATGATATTCCACCGAGGTTTTGATTTATAGTCAAATCCCATTCGTACTCTAAGACAGCGTGACACCCGAGGGTGGAGGCTCAGAATTTAAGAGTATGGGATCACAGAGCTGAAGGCAAAGATTTTCTTCTTTTAATTAAGAAATAAGTTATCGTTCTAGACATGCGTGCCACTTTATGTAGCTGGTTTTCATGAATAATGATGTCAGAGGTGCCCCCTTGGCCAGACCCTTCCATACAAACTCTGGTCTCTTAGAGTCACAGCCTTTGTCTCAGGGTCCAGGGTGTAGGACTTTGTTCAGAACTAAAACTCACAGGACTTGATTATAGTTCTCTCTTTACTGGATACGGTTTCTTGCTATTTTAAGACTACTGGACTATAATATACAAGCTAGAAATGATAACACAAAAGAACCTCTTTCTTAACCAAAAGTTATAGAATATCAGTGAATTAAACTAGGAGAAAACCTTCTGACAAACCAGGAGATCAAGCAGGCCCTAAATCAACCTGTCCACTTTCTGAAAAATACCCTATCATCAAACCTATCAAATCATATCACTGAATAAGTTAATAAAAGTTACTTTTAACCTTTGTCACATATTTGGTACCAAAGGACTGCATGTTTTCAAGGTGTTTAAGATTGTAGATGGTTTCTGTATCATTTTGAAAAACTGGGCAGAAAGACAGTAAAGATAAAGTGAACTGTAGTCCAACATATGAAGCAGTAAATGAAGCTGCATGGGATTAAGAGACCCACCCATCCCCCATCCCCCCTCCCTTATCCCCATCCCCATCCCCTCCCCCATTCCCATCCCTCCCCCTCCCCCTCCGTCATCCCCATCCCCATCCCCATCCCCATCCCCATCCCCATCCCCATCC
>JANHMN010000008.1:37641009-37670515 GCA_030674055.1 Rhabdomys pumilio
CCCCATCCCCATCCCCATCCCCATCCCCATCCCCATCCCCATCCCCAGATGACTCCCCAGTCTGATCCCTCTCTGGTGATGAACACTCAGCTCCAAGTTTAGTTCCAGTCACTCAAGAGCCATTCGATAGGATACCTTCTAGATCGGTGGTTCTCAACCTTCCTAAGGCTTTGACCCTTTAATACAATTCCTCACGCTGTGCTGATGCCCAACCACAACGTTATTATTGTTACTACTGCATAACTGTAATTTTGCTACTGTTATGAATCATAATGTGCACAGGTTGAGAATCACTGTTTTAAATGGGCAGTACATTCATTACGTGTGACACACATTCGACCCCAGAGACCAGCCCAACAGAGATGGCAAAAGACCACAGCCATGTGATGCCAGCTGATAGGGAAAAGAAACTAAACATGATGGCATCCCCCATGGCCTCCATTCATGAGAAGGTGCCTATGTCTCCATCGGGATAACATATTCAATCTGACTTCAGAACAATTATAAAGGCAAACAGCACCATAGGCAGAACATAGAGTTCATAAAGAGCATGCTCTAGATACCAACAGTCCTAAGATCAAGTGAAGACCTTCCCTCTGTGTCTGCACATGGTTGAAGACAGCAGCCAGCCCTATGCTCTATAAAGTCGCTTGCTTCCTCCCCCCCCACTTCCTTAGCCCCCTAGGCTAGCCTTGAACTCCCTCCCTCCATCTCCTCTCCCCACTTTCTTTCTTTTTGAGATAGGACTTCATGTAGCCCAGGCTAGCCTATGTAGCTGAAGGTGATCTTGACCTTATGACTGTCCTGCATCCATTTCTGGACTGCTGGGGTTATAGGCACACTCTACCATGTCCGGCTTACATTGTGTTAGGGTTTGGGGCTAAGGCTCTGTGTGTGCTAGACAAGTACTCTACCAACTGAACTATGGCCACAGCCAGGAGAAGCCCTGTGTATGATGGAGAAGCCCTCATGACCCAGTTACCTCTTACAGGTCCCAGCGTCTTAACAAGACAACCTTGGCAATATTTGAATTTTAGAAGCAACGCATACAAGCCAGAGCAAAGTCAGTGTGCATGACACCTCTAGGTTCCGGGCTAACAGAGCCAAATTTATTATGCCTGTCTCTAATGTGCAGGACACGGGACAGGAAATGTTAGTTATCCAATCATGTGATCTACGATTTTCCTTCCTCCTACCTCAGAAAAAAATAAATGATGTGCGAAGAATAAATGTCTGGGCCAGTGACTCCGTCTTGCTTAGTTTTTGAAATGTATTTAGAAAGGTTGGTTTTGTGCTGGATAGCACCCCTTTCATGGGACAGGTAAGAAGTGTTCCACCAGAGAAGTGTAACTTGTCCCTGCCAAATGAAAACAATGGCTGGATCCACTAAGATATCAACAACCAGTAGTTAAATAGTGAAACTTAAAAAAAAAAAATTAACAATATGACAGAGGTTAAAATTTAAACTGCCCCTGGACCCACATGAAAAAGATCAACTCTAGATTTTATCAATGGGAGAGAGGAGAGCATGACTTTTCTGAGGTGGTATCATACGAATGGCATAAGAACACCAATTCTTAAGGCACTCCACTTAAGAAAAATGAGTGACATGGAAGAAAGGACTTACCCAATCTTCAGGGCGGCTCTCTTCCTCAGAGTCCCAACTACAATAGCAACAGGTAAGAAATCTACAGTAGAGTCTTATGGATACTGTGCAGCCATTAAAAACTCTGAAGCCCAAACCTACCTGTAATGAAAGATTTGGCTCATAGCTTACGGTACATTGCTAAAGTGGGCCTGTTCTGCAAGATGCACCGAAGACACATACTGAAGTATCAGGCTGCTGTTTTCTTCTGCCTTGTGAGAGATTTCTCACTGAGAACTGTATTATGTCAGTAACTTGGGAAAGTTATAGAGCTCTGTCATCCTGGATCTAATTAGAACCAGCCAGAAGAGACGTCACTGCTGGCAGCTGGACACTTGGCAAAGAAGAAGCGGGCTGATATGAAGCCCAAGTCAGTCTCTGGACTGCAGATGGCGAAGAAGGCTACTTTGAGAGGTCCTAAGTCAGACTCTGCAAGTGAGGCATGTCCCCTGACCTGCCCCTCACCTTCCAACATAAAATACCCTTTACATAGGCTGGACACCCCTGCTAAACTGTACAGCCCACCCTATAGTGCCTTCACCATGTTGCTGTGAACTAGAAACAGGGCATCGGCCCAAGTAATTTCCTGTGAAGGCATCCTTTCCAGATGATCCAGAGCTGGACACATTAAGCCAATCTTGCATCAGTCTCCAAAAATCTCAGGATATGGCTTAGTTGTAGTCTGTTTGCCTAGCACACATGAAGCTCTAATTTCTACTCCCAGCACTGAATAAATGGGGCATGGTAGTACGTGCTTATAATCCCAGCAGTCAAAATGTGGAAGTGGGTTATCTTTGGCTGGAAAGTGAGTTCAAGACCAGCCTAGGTTACAGGAGGCCCTGTCTCAAAACAAAACAAAATCTGGTGACAGGAATGGCCAGATTAAGAGAGAGGGGGGTGGGATTGGGAGGGAGAGAGAAAGAGAAAGAGGGGGAGAGAGGGAAGGGGAGAGAGAGAGGGAGGGAAGGAGGGAGGAGGGAGAAAGAGAGAGAGAGAGAGAGAGAGAGAGAGGCGCAGGCAGGCAGGCAGACAGGCAGACAGACAGACAGACAGACAGGCAGACAGACAGACAGACAGACAGACAGACAGACAGACAGACAGACACCAGGTGAAGTTGCACAGGAAAGCCAGCCCAAGTTTTTCCATTCATGCTTCCAACTAGCAGTCCCATGAGGTAGGGTGAACTTCCTTCCAGCTAGGACCAGTCTCGCCATTTCCTTTGCATAATCCTGAGTGGCCACTAGGGGGCGACCTAGGAACAGGCGGGTTTTCCATCCTTGGTCCAACCAGGCAAGTAGCCTCTAACTCCCAAACCTGTCACCTAAAGGTACTAGTCCCCACACAGGCCCTCCTTTAATTTGAATTATGATTACAATTAGTCTCTTTTTAACTTCTCTGGGAATGTAATCAGAAAGGGGTTTCTGTTACACCCTTGTGAAATGGGAAGACATGACAGCTAGAACTGAGAAGTTGAAAAATCTTATTTTTCTATTCTGTCTATTCCTCTAGTCATAACCAAGGCCCCTGCATCTCCCAAACCCAGGGGTGGGGTGGACTGGCGTGAGTGGGAGGGACTGGTGGGGGTGGAAGGGGGAGCGAGAAAGAAAAATGAATTAGTTGCATGAATAGCTTGTGTCCCTTTGAGGTTTAGTTACGTATTATGACTGTGGGTTTAAACAGACCTAAAATTTTCTACAGCAAAAACAGGCCCCCCAACCTGGCCCGTCTCACTTGTTATCTGGAAGCCTTTTTGATGGCTATTGGACCCTCACCACCCGACGGGGAGCTTGCTATGGGACTTAACTCTCAGAAGCTGCCTGCCCCAAACCCTTTATGGAAGAAGACTGTACATAAATAATACTTTTTTTTTAAATGCAAAGACTTACTTGGTTGCTTACATTTCTCAGTGTTTGACTTTTCCTTTCTTATTTTTCCAAGCGTCACAGAGGAAATAGCTTTCCTTCCTGGTCCTAGCACGGTGTGGTCTCAGAACAACACAAGCCCTTAAGCATCAGTCCTATAGGTGACAGGCTCTGGGAAGGTGCTAAAGGAAATTTCACAGGCCACAAACAGGCATGATCACAGCCCTGGTGAGGCCAAGAAGTTGTCCTCTGCTCTCTGTTTGCCTTTCAATGTCTCCACTGTTTGTGAATGAAGCTCATGAAGTTATACTGCCTGCCTGCCTCAGTTTCCTCTTCCACCCAGCTACTCAATTGGGTAGTGGGTAAGGCCTTTTGGGTCTTGTAGTGTCATGGCTCAAGGCAGGCCTGATCTCAACACATACTAACTCACTAATAGGCCCTGCTCGGAGTCCAAAGGGTGCAAATCTGTCCCCTAAGAGATGAGTTGCACAGAACTTACATTTAAACAGGGATTTGGGGCATTCGTGCCTTCAAATGGCACAACGATCCTTAGAAGCAATTCTAAGCCTTATCATTCTGACTCTGGTTGGACAATCAATTCTTGCCAAAAGACACCTGAATAAATACCAAGCAGACAACTTCCAGCCCTGCCTCCTGGCATGGGGGTGTGCTCTATGACAAGAAAACTGTGGCAAATGTTTCCACCTGGGGATACAAGGGCCAGGGCTCCCTTCCTTGAAAGCCACAGTTGCAAATGTTTTGACAACAACGGATTATCTTGGAAGGAGTGGCAATAACAGAAAGCCATTTGTTTCTTTTATTGTGACTGATTCCTTTGTTGGACATTGGGGGTGGGGCTGGGGGAAAACAGGCCTCAAACAAACGTTTCCTATCAAAGGCAAGTATTTTGATAACAGTCCCATCAGTTTGCAACCAGTTTGGTGAACTTCTTAACGTAAGCATCCTTTGCATCCTCTGTGTCTCCTGTCTCTTCTGATGATTAAAGTCCTTAGTTAGGCATCAAGTATGGCTATAGTGAATGTAGCTCTCAAGAACCTAAGACGAGGGTCCTATACACTAGTTTTACCCAGGAGCCACGTTTATTTATAATTTTCCACTTGAGAGGAAATACGTTAGTGCCGTAAGAAAAAAAAATATATGAGGTTATCAGAGCAGCATCGCCTGGCAAAGCAGGCAGAGGTGGAGGCAAACTCAATTATCCTGCGACAACCAGTGGTTAGTATTTTATGTTCTGTGATCACAGAGATGCCCAAGCCAGGGAGGGAGCTGGGAGATCACATGAGTACCCAACAGAGGTGGACAGAACACATGGCAGAGGCACACTGGAGAGAGACTTCTGCGGTGAGGAAGCATCTGGAGTGTGGGGAGTGGAGGGGGATGGCAAAGGATGGCTCAAGTCCTACACAGTGTACAATTCTAAGAAGAAAATATAAACATACTTTCGCCTGACATTTTTCAAAAGATGGAGGGAAAAAAAACCAAAGCCCTGAAGGTGGTGCAGCAAAAAGGTTACCAGAGATGCTAAGCCGTCCCTGTGACTTGTTTTTTTCCATTTGCTCTACTCTATTAAAAACCATCCTTCTTCTCCCAATAAAAAGAACAAATAAACAATCCCTTAGCCTTGTGTGCCCTTAGCCTCTGCCTATTCCAGAGAATGAAGCCACTGGAGAAACTTCAGCCAATGCAAAAATAAAATAAAATAAAATAAAATAAAATAAAATAAAATAAAATAAAATAAAATAAAATGCTCAAGCAGGAAAAGCAGGGCCTGCCCTGCCCACTTAGTCCTGTCTTGTCTGTATAAGAATACTTGAGACCAATGAGGCTTGGTATTCCCTGGACCCCATTTGTCAGGCAGAGAACCAGAGGCAAGCCCAAGCTTGGCTGCAGGTGGGCAAATCCTGTTGCATTCACACTGGTTCCTGTGCATTTGGGACACATTTACCAAAGTTCCTGGTTCACAGCAGCACAGCCCCTGAAACCTCATCCCCGGGGCAGCTGGTCCCTGGGCAGCTAATGGAATGGAGACAGAAAACTGTTCTATTCTTACTGCACTGAAGTTCTGTCCTCAGCACCAGCAGACAAAAATAGAGCATGCTGGAAAGAGAAAAGAGAAAAAGAAAATGAAAGAGAAAGAGGAAGAGGAAGAGGAAGAGAAAAGAAGAAAGGAAGAAAGGAAGAAAGAAAGAAAACCTAGCTTGTCGGCCAACGGAAAAGGAATCCACATATTTGGACCAAAGCTTGTTGGGCACATCTAAAACAGATACCTCATTGTGCTCAGTTTAAAAGGAGTCCTTCGGAAGCAGGGCCTTGTGGGGCTGACAGTTAAATCACAACGGCCCATATTGACATGGATGGCTTCCAAACGTCTGGGTGAATACATAATATTTCCATTTCACAGGAACCAGGGACACGACAAGGCAGAAGCCAGGGAGGCCAGGATGGAAACACTGGTTAACAGGATTCTGTTCAGGACCAGAGCTTATGGCCTTGCAAAAGTTCACAGTCAGCTTCTGCTCACAGTTTTTCCTGCCTTTTTTTTTTTTTTTTAAAATCAAGGGACAAATTCAACAGCATGGCTAAGAAAAGCTTGGAGCTTGTGAGCTGTGTGCATGTTCACGCATGCAGGGCACATGGAGGGCATGCACATGTGGAGGTCAGAGGTCAACTCAGAGTGCTCTTTCCTCAGGAGCCATCCACCTTGTTTAGTTCTGTTTTCCTAGAATCAAGATCTCTCACTGCCCTGAACCAGCCAATTTAGCTAGGCAGGCTGGCCAGGGAGCCCTAGGGAGTCACTGATTTTTGCCTTCCTAAGGATGGGATTAAAAGTTCGCCCCCACCATACTTGTATATTGTAGGGGTCAAACCCATGTCCTCATGCCTGCGTGGCAAGCACATTGACTGAGCCATTTCCCCAGCTCTCAGGAAGCCTTCCTATCTATGTGTTAAGCCCCATACACTCCCAGGAGCATGCTCTATTGTGCAGGCATTAACAGGGATGCTGGGGACTCTGGGTTTCTTAGGAAAAGGCACAGTCCCACAAGCCTCTGGAAGCAGAGACCCAGTCCAAGTTCAGACAGGAAACACCTGGGCCTCCACCCCCACTCTGAACACACTTTACATTTCAAAACAGATGATTCGGAATTGTTCATAAATATTTGTCTTGCTTCAATAAAACACTTTGCAGCCAGTTTCATAAACCCTTGTGCAGAAGGCTCAAGCACACACGCTACGAGTGGTCCACATTCCTTTAACATTGCATATATTTGTGTGGACGATATCCTGGGAACATAAAACCCAAAAGCAGGCATTTAATAGTGTCATAAGGGAATTTCAGTGTAGCTTTCTTTCAGGGACACACAACTCTCTGCATCTATAAATAAAGCTCAAATCAGTCCCTACTTGTTTTTGAGCAGGGGAAAAGTAGAATTGAAATGTACATTCAACTCAAGTTGTCCTAATGTTCCTCTTATAGTAAATAAGATGTGGAACAGTCTCTTGGAGGCTTAGCGAAGCTTTACTGTCATTGATTATCAAACCCCAACTACAAGCTAGAACCATACTAAAGGCCAAAGGTAGACCTATACTAATGGCCTCAGAGCCAACATGGCCTGTATTTAAACATATTTTAAACATATCGAACTTTTTACAATGTTTTCAAAGTTGCCTTAAACCCTAGAATGAAACTAGATTCCATCTCTATGCTAAAACGTCAATGTTGAAAAGCCCCTTTTGAACCTAGTAGTCTCCCCATTGTCTATCTGGCTATGGATGGGGGGAGTGTTCATGTACTTTAATGAACACAGTGATAACTAGATATGGAGAACGTCTTACACACTGAGGGTGTCTACAACAGACACCTCAGGGTGCTCAGTATAAAGGAAGAAAAGAGAAAGAACATTTGTAGGTAGGGTGGTGAAAAAGCTAGGGCTCTAGAAAGTTATCTCTAAAAAGTACCCAGGACAGTATCTAGGCACCCAGTGGCCAGCAGAGCACCCACCCACCCACCAGGCCTGCCTGTAGGGTGCCTTGCTTCTACCTTAACTACTTTTCAAAGGCAGGAAGAAAACAGAGTGACCAAGAATGAAAAGTGAAAGAGGGCCACCAGAGAGTAACCCTCTAAACACAACCCTACAGTGGCCCCACAGTGAGCTCTCTCCTCTCCTTTCTTGCCCTCCCCCTCCCCCAGAACAGCTGCAATTAAAAATTCTTCAATTGGCTATAAACTGCTTAACTCTGGAGAGCCTGAGAAGTATCAGTGCACTGCGCCATTAATGACGATTAGCTTTGGTGGTGATAAGACACCGCTTAGGAGCTCCTCAGGGCCATAAAAGGTGGCCGTCAGAGGTAATGATAAGCCAGTCCCGAGCAGGCAGCAGCCGTTCCTCCTAGGTTAAGGATTAACATGCTGGACTCTGGCCAGTGGAGAAGTTGTTTAACCAGGGAAGCAAACTTGTGAACAATCACATGCCCATAACTGCCTGTGCTGCGTCTCCGCTTAGCTCTGCATCATGCTAGTTCTCAGCTAAGGCTCAACTGGAAGTTTATGTGGTTCTGGAGGAGGTGTCCATCTTTCTGACAGCATCGACCCCCCATTAAACTAATGTGATCACAGATGAGCAGGGTATTGATACAGAAAGTGATGGGACAGATACTGATAAGGAATGACAGACTGTTTAGAAGAATCCTATTTGTTTCTAACCATACACCTTTCTTGACCTTCTAGTTTGTTCTTTCATAGGCTGTAAGGATGCTTAATGTTCAGACTGTCACTGGCAAACATGTGAGAGAGAGAGGAGAGAGAGAGAGAGAGAGAGAGATAGATAGATAGATTTGGGGCAATTAATCTCGTTTTTTGAGACAGTGCATTTGAAAAGGGGGACTAGTCCTGCAGATGCAGTCACCTTTGGGTGGGATAAGCCAGACAAACAAAGGATACTTAAAAAGGAGGTTTTCTTTTTTTTTTTTTTTGATTGAAGAGCTAAGTCTCCAAATTTCCAGATTAGGAGGTCTGGGGTCTGTTTGTTTTGCTTAGTTTAAGTCGGGACGGATGCTATAAAGGTTTGAGAGGATGAGACTCAACTACTCTCTTTCATGGTGCAGGCTAAGGCTACACGGTCCAGATAGGAAATAAAGCATGAATTGTGTCTAATCTGTATACGTGTGAAGTAATGAGGAAACATTCTTCCCAAGATTTGGGTTTTAAAAAGTTGGCGACAAAAGTCTGGACGTGGAGGATGGGGTGGGAAAGAGTTGGGGTTGTTTATGTAGGTTTTAGATTACAAGGGCCAGGAATACAGATAAGGAAACAAGGTGAGTGTATAATATAGGGAGGAAGCCATGTCTACAGCCAACCTGATAGCAAAGCAACAAGTCCCTAAAGTGTTGTCCCTTAAAGGGTTATCTCCAAATCTCAGAAATCTACCACCCAAGGAATATCAGGATGCAAACCCGGGTATCCTCTTCTGACCCATAACTGAGAGAACCTTCTTTTCCACCAAAAATTAACCTGGGGAAACACCCAGAAAGAAAGGTACTTTCCCTATAACTCAAAAAGTTGCAATAAAGGGGCTGGGGTGGTGGTGGTTCACTGATAACGTGTGATGGGGTGCAGTGCCAGGGAGGCAAGGGACAGGCAGATCACTGAGGTTCAGCAGCTGAGTCAGTGAGTGACAATGACTTCAAACACAAGGTAGAGGATCCCTAAGGGACAATGCCCAAGGTTGTTCTCTGACTTCCATATGCATGTACACATGTGAGCACACAAGCACGCACATGCAAATGCCAAACCCAACATTGGTAAAAAGGAAATGATCTCTCAGACATTGCTGCACTCTGGTTTCAAATGAGACTCTATCTGATGAATTTCTACTGAGAGGTGGAGCTCAGTTGTTATCCAGATCACAGTTCCCACTGGAAAGAAGCTTGTAGCCACCAATGGGTAACCCCTTATCTTCTGTCTCAGAAGCATCGCTCTGCACAACTGCCTCGTCCAGAGCACATCTGGTTACATGTGGTTATCTCATGTTATAGTACTTTCACACAGATGTCAAACATGTTTGCTTTCTTAATGACCATAATGCACAAGGAAATAACTTTCTTTAAATAGCAGCAGCCTAGGCCTATACACAGTCCTAAAACAAGAGTTCTCTAACCAACACTGAAGGGTGACTGTATACTTCTAAATTAAGGTGTATGCTAGTACCCAGACGTGGCTGGATGAGACAACTTACAAACCCTTACTGCAGAGCCAATTCAAATGAGCACTTGAAGATCTACCTCATTCCTGGATGGAATGTCATGTTGGCTATTATTATTACGTTACAGACATATTTTTATTTTATGTGTATGTGACTTGCCTGCATGTGTGTAAGTGTACCACGTACATACAGTGACCACAAAGGACAGGAGAAGGTGCCAGATCTCCTGGAACTGTAGTTCTGAACTACTACACGGGAGCTGGAGACTGAACTCTGGTCCTCAGCAAGAGCAACACATACTTTCAACTGCTAATTCATTTTTCCAGCCCCAAATTGCCATTCATTTAACATTTTGCTTGTATTTCACTGTATAATATTACAAGCAACACGCACGCACACGCGTGCGTGCGTGCGTGCGTGTGTGTGTGTGTGTGTGTGTGTGTGTGTACATACATCTCAGCATACCCTTTCATAATTATATGCACAATGAAGAGTATGGAATTTAGAACCCAAACACGATGTGCATTTTTAGTTTCTGTGGGTATTGCCAAAAGCCGCTCGGATTTCAGCTCCCACCAACGATTTACAAGCGTGCATGTGCTGATGCACTCATCAGTGCTGCCTATTATCAGACAGCTGCATCTCTGGCAACATCACTTGTTCTGTGCTTTCTTTATTAATGAAGCTGAATACTTTTCACAAGTGTATTGATTATACTCTTGGCTTACTTTCCTACTGGGCAGTTTGGTTTTTTTTACTTGACGTGCAGAAACATGTTAAGAAAACAGAACCAACTCTTCCTTTGTCCTCTGTCCTTGCGAGTTTATTTTAATTTTATATATATATATATATGTATATATATATATATATATATATATGCACACACACACACATATATATATGTAAATTTATATAAAATATATATACGCCATATGTTAGGTTTACCCTCTAGGTAATCAAATGATCAATCTTTGCCTTTATGGTTCTATGTAGGCGGGATGAAAAATAGCTATAAGTCCAGGCCTATAAATAGGTACCCATGAGAAGTATGGAATTAACTCTGGCCAGAATTACACTCAGCTCTGACATCTAAAGCAAACACTCCAGAAAAGGCCTACACTTGTTACAGGACACAGTGTTCTGGACACCTGCCCAAACCTTCCAGAGCTGCCTGCTACAAATCCATTTATGGTCTTCATCTGCTGCAGGCTGTGTTCATTTGTCTATGGATTTAGGCACAGAGGTTTCCTACAACCCAGAGAAAAAGCTCCACACAATGGCAAGTTTAGGCTGCTAGGCTGGGCTGCTCCTGTAGCTGTGCTGGGTTTGGGAGACTCTCCATTAACAAGTCCCATGATCATGGAAGGATAGAGGTGAAGTCTCCAAACAGCTGGAGGCAGGAGTGTGGGCATGTACGCACACATCAAGGATGACATAGGGTCAAACCTGGCTCTTCCATTTCCGACCTGTGTGACTGTGGCTAGTTGAGTTCACATCTCTGACTCTCATTATCTCTACCTGGCAAACAGAGAGGACAGTCCTCTTACCGTTTGCGTTTATGAAAGTAATAAATGTAGTAACTATTCCCTTAGATTAGGTGCTTGGCCTATAGTGAGTGCTTCCTAAATGAGACTTGTCATTACTTTGTCAGGTAAGTCCTATGTGGGACTAATAGGGAAAGTTATGACACAATACTAAACAGATCAATGCCTCTCTTAAGTTGATAATCTACCTTACTGATGATGAGTTGAACTGGGTCTCCTTACATGAAAAGAAGTTACAACTCTGCCATAATATGCTAATTTACTAATATACTAATATACTCTCAACACCTATAACTTATTTATGAGCAGATAGATATTAGATAATAAAAGTCCTCAAATTTAAAGTCGCAGTTATGAGCTTGAAAGGATACTGAGAGACTTTTTAATAGGCTGCATGGCTCTGAAATACCAAGAAGAGTCTTCTCAAGTAGGAGGGTACTTGTAGAGCCTGTAAGCGTGGCAGTTGAAATGCTTAGTGTACCATTTCACTGAGTCCATCTCTGTGATTTACACACCTGCTCTGAAAACAGCTTCAGATTTCCCAAGTACAATGGTGTAGAGTGCCTGCAATATATTTCACTTAAAATAGTGGCAGCATCAAAATAGGTAACAAAATGACGTAAAACCAAAGCAGCTGACCTCACACACATGGCTAAGGTAAGGCTCTTTGATGCAGACTACTACATAAGGTGAACATGAGCAGAAGTCTTTCTGGTCAAAACAAACAACACAAAGACTGCAAGATAAAAGACCCAGCGTTTCCTCAAAAATAAAAGGAGAATTACTATATGCTCCAGCAAGTCTATTTCTAGAAATGTACCTCCTCTTAAACTGCAAGTAGGGTCTCAAAGAAATATCTGCACACCCCCATTCTGAGCTTCAATACTCAGAGTTGCCTAAAGGTGGAAGCAGATGAAGTGTGATGTATCACATGAGAGAGTGCAACTGAACCTTCAGGAGGAAGGAGATGCTAACACACAGTGAGACATGACTGAGCACAGAGGGTGTTGCGCTAAGTGCAACCGAGCCAGTTCAAAAGCTACAGATACTACAGTTCAAAAGATACAGATTCCAATAAGGAGGTAGCTCGGGCTTGCTATTATAGAGTTGCAGTTATGGAAACAGAAAGTAGAATGGCATTTGCCACAGCAGGGTGATGAGATAAATAGGAACTGACACTCGATGGAAATACATTCAGCTTGAGATGATTACAAAATATTATAAGACTGGATGGTGGCAATGGCTGTGTGACAGTATCAGCATCTTTAATGCACCCCAAGTTGGATACTAAAAATGCCCAAGGGGAGCTTAGGAGATGGCACAGAGGTTAAGAGTGCTTGTTGTTCTTGCAAGACTCGAGCTGGGCTCCCAACCTTCACACTCGGTGGCTCACAACCACTTGTAATTCTTGCTCTGGGGTCTGACACTCTTCCCTGGTCTCTTGTAGGTGTCTCTTTTGGACATACTCCATCCTCCAATACACACAACTAAATAAATATTTTGAAAAAATGGTGGAGATGGTAAATTTTATGTTATACACATTTTTACCATATCTTAGAGCCACCTGAAGAGGAAGAGGAAGTGGAGGAGAGGAAAGAGGCATATCTATGGCCTCGGTCCATTCAGGATATTGTAATATCATCATCATCATCATCATCATCATCATCATCAACAACAACAACAACAACAACAACAACAACAACATCAGTTCCCATTATTGTGGAAGCTGGCAAGTCTGAGATCAAGTCACTAGCAGCTTTTGTGTCTTGTAAAGAACTGCTCCCAGGTTTCTGAAGGAGCCCTATTGCTGTTTTCACATGAGGAAAGCTGCAAGGCAGCTTTCCAGGCCTCCTTCATAAGGATGGCACCCTTATAACACCGTCACCTCACAGAGGTTCCTTTTGCTAATTAGTACGAGAACATTGTCAGCTTTCAGTGCGAGAGTTTTGTGTGAACACACACAGATCACAGCCTTTGTGTAATGTAGGTCCCACAGTGAGCAGATGGCATACTTACAATCAGATTGTCTTGTGGAGTGGGAGCAGAGAGATTACTGTAAAGAACAGAATGGGGACTGTACCAGCAAATAGAAGCTGATCCAATGGAGAGCAAGCAATAAGCATGGTGGCTCATGGTGGCCCAAGCTCTCACAGTAGGAAGGCTGAGGCAAGAGGATTGGAGTTACAGACCAGTATGAGAAATTGGATAAGACTGTATCTTCAAATAAAGATATGGCCTCGGTCCATTCAGGATATTGTAATATCATCATCTTGTATGTTGATAATAACAAAAACAAAGCTGAAGTGTCCTGCAGAATACCCTTTGAATGGGGAAGTGAACTTTTCTCTCTACCTGCAGTTAGCCTAAAAGCATTTTAGCAGGGCAACACTGAGAACAACTATCCCAACCTCATTTCTCTCCTCTTCTGCAGAGTGCTTTCTGGTTAGCCAGGGGAGATGGAGTTCTGGGCAGGAATTGGGAAAAAAAGGGGAACAAACATTAGCATTAGCATTCAGGGAGATAGACATGCACCACCATGGTAAAGAAACCAACCACAGTACTGAATGAAACACAGCAAGCTGCAGAAGGGGGCTCCTGCACAAGGCCATGTTTGGGAAGAGAAGGAGAAACCCAGCAAAGGGGCACTTCCTACTGGGAAATGCAGAACAGAATCTTCAAGGGGTATATACTGAACGGGGAGGAATGTTGACTTTTGGGACCACGATGAGGGAACATCAAAAAGGGGCCTAAGCATGCCCTGCTTCTTCCTTAGAAGTATGCTCAGTGTGTTCCAGGTATAGTCCCTCATGGATAATAAGACCTGGGACTATTTTCACAAAGTGGTGATACTTCTAGTTTGGCAAAACTGGACCAGGAAGCCTGAGTCTAGGCATGTCCCCCAGGGACAGCAGCCAGTTAGAGACGCTGTGGGAATCAAATGAGGGATCTTGGCATGAGAGAATCAAGAACTTCTCACATTGCAAGGGGAGAAGGCTCCAGAGACCCACTGTCAACGTACTGGGAGTCTTCCTGAGGAGACTACGCCTTAGCTAGTGTGGCGGCAGCTCCAACATCCTCCTTTCAGCCTTGTTCAGCCATGATGAGACTTTTGCCTTCTGAAACAAGGTTGGAGCCAGAGTTTGGACCCCCCATGCCCAATAATTCTTACTTCTAAGAAGCAGAGATCAGCTGACAAAAGCTTTGCCAAGTTTCAGAGGATCAAAATGTGCACTTGGGAGGGGTGGGCGGTCAGATGGCGCCAGATGAAAAAGACGCTGGGCTCACTTGCTGCTCTGTGGTCTCTGAGTCGCCTCCAACACAGCAGAGTGGAATCAAGACCTCCACCCTATGACCTAAAAACAAACCACTTTCTACAAAACATACTCAGCCCTGTGCAAGATGCTAGCAGGGAGAGGCACAGATCCTGGAGAGACTAACACATCTTTCATGCTGTGAGGACACCATCTAGTAGTCTATCCTGTCACTCCTATGCTACTTCATCAGAAACGCTAAGAACAAAGATGATCTCTGCCAACCCCACTATCCTAGCTGGGGCTGTCACTCAGGAACAGTCGCCCCTAGGTTTGGAAAATGAATGTACCCCCCAGTAACGGGAGTTTGAAGAATTGGCTAAACACACATCTCTATTTATTCCAAGGTTTAAGACTTCTACACAGATGGCAGGGACAGAGATCTAAGGCTGAAGAGTCAAACCTGGCCTTTGAGCCATTTTTTTTAATGAGGTTTGTGAGCTTTTAAATAACCAAAATAATCCTACTTTGTGATGTGTGAAACTCTATGAAATTCAAATTTCTGTTTTTCAAAAATAAAGTTTTGATTGGAACACAGCCACACCCACTTGTTTTTAGCTTTGTCAAAGGCTTTTTTTCCCCCTGAAATGTCCATTCTCTGACCTTTTGAAAACACTTACTGATCCCCACTAGAGAGTATTAGCAAACAAGATACTCATGAGGTATGCACCAATCACCCCGTCTTATGTAGAGTCATTTTAGATTTAACTTTATCCTCTCCATTTACTGATACATCTATGAGAGTCCTTTAAATCCATCACAGCGACACGCCAGCATGTTCTACAGTTAAACGTATGGAGTGGTCATCCAGAAAGGTTCAGATTTATCACTACCCTGTGACCACGCCCAACAGGCTCTCTGCTTCCTCAGCCTCAGTCCCTGCAGCAACAAAATGGACTTCGCAGGAGGGCCAGTTCTCAGAGAGTTTGAGAATTAAACAGTTCAGTGAAATCTGACCTCTTTTGGGTTTTGAGACCTATTATAAAGGCAGGTTCTTTGTCCAGTTTTACATTTAGTCTTGCTGCTGGGTGAACAGATGTTCCCTTCTCAGGATAGAGTTCCTTGGTGGTGGTAGCAGGTCCTTCCTAGTTATAATTAGGGGAACAAACATCTGTAGCTACGTCATCATGTCCATGCCCTACTGCACCTGCATAGCCAGCACAGAGGCATAACACAGTATCTTAAACCAAATGGCCGATGCTTTACTCTAAAACTTTACCTCTTAATGTGGTATCCAGCACTGAGTAAGTATCTGTATCGTAGAAATGTATTGACTATTGTCTCAGAACTTTGTCGTTGTCTATAGAGGATCATACCAGCCTAAGGAAGATATATATGCTTTTTGGAATTTGCATCAGAGATCAATTACTTCTGTAAGACCGCAGCTTTTATATTTAATGATACAACTTGAAGCATACTATTCTGGGACCCAAGTGTTAACTATGAATTTACTCGCATCTCAGTGGTATGTGTATAAATGAAAGTTAGGTCTTAGGAAATCACAATATGTTCTAGCTAATGAGATATGGCAAAATAAAGTTAGACATAGTTGATGAGAAGGAATTTTTATTATTTAGAGGCAATATGATAGGCTACTCCCAAAGAACTTTATAGTAAAAAAAAAAAGATAAAGCTATTTTTAAAGGTTATCAATAACAATAGCTGTTCATATATGTTCATATATCCATGTATGTATTCATATATATATATATGCATAATTCACATTCACTCATATAAAGCCTCAGATATCAAATAAAATATGTGGTGATTCTTTGCCAGGAGAAAAAGCCCATGGTTTTCCCAAGGAACATGGGGAATGTGATGGAAGAAAATGGACCTTAGCACTTCGAATAGCTGAAAACTAGGAGTGCAGAGACAGAGCAGCTGGCGAAAGGTTCAGAATGCAGTATGGTGATCTAGCATGGAGATGAGAAGGCTTCAAACAGACCTCAGCCCCAGTACAGCACAGCAGGCGACAGGAATCCTCCCTCATCCAGGCTCTGCTGGTGAATGCTCTCTGGAAGCTGTTTCCATTTAGGAGCAAACATATTCAACTGGCAGAAAGGAAGCAGAAAGCTTTTGGGAAAGCAGCAGGAAATGAATAGGGGGGGGGGGGGCGGTGTGCATTCGCTGAGACCTGGGAAAGGGTCCAGAGTGTGCTTGTAAAAGAGTTGGGGAGACTGGGAGCCAATTTCCCAAATTTACAATTTGGCGATGGAGAAGTTCAATACCATGAAGGGAGTCTCATTTGCAAATGCAGAGGGCTTGCTTGCTCTTCCTGGAGCCTGCGCCTGTCATCAGACACTTGTTTTCTGGATGTATGGGAAACATTTGAATTTGAAGGTTTGGCTTTTACTATATCATCCCGCAAAAAGGAAGAGGGGACAGGATAGATGCGACCGTTCTCTTAGCATAGTTAAAGTCATAAGTGTATCAAAGAGGAGTAGAGGCTGAAAGTCTAACTAACAAAACTTAAAAAAAGATAGTCTATGTAGCAAATACATAACTCCTTTCCCCAAAAGAGTCTTTTAAAAACAGATGTTTAAAAACTGTAATAATACAAAGTATCTTCAGTACTCTAGGAAATCACAAAGAGATTTTGAGTTCCCTTTGATAAACAAATTAGCCCCTTACAGTGCACAGAGCTTAGAAAAAGCTATCGCCATTGGGACAGCTCTGACCCCTGTGGCCACTCATTGTAGGATGGCCTTGCAGTGAGCCTGTAGCCAGGTGCATCCTCAAGGCTCAGAAAGGCTCTGTATTAAAATGAAAGAGAAGTCCGGCTTCTTCTCATGATGCTTTGATGTGAGATCAGCCATTTCTAATAAAAGGGATCACCCCCCCCCCCACCCCTCCAGACAGGGTTACAGAGCAGAACTCTATATTTAGAAGGATATGTTTACACTGGCCAGCTCCCTGCTTAATTAATTTCCATTTATAAAGGAATAGCCGAGATTGGTGATATTGTGAACCAGGCATGCAAATTAAAAGGGAACATAATCCTATGTACATTTTGGGAAAACAGCCAATGCGACTCAGGACGTAAAATGTACCATAGACAGGTAAGAGCTGTTTCTTTAATAATATAGGTAGTATTATTTCTAAAAATTTTAAAAATGCTGCCCCAGGCTGGAAAGACTCTTCTGTTGACTAAGTGCTTTCCATGTAGAACTTGCATCTGATCCCTTGAATTCATGGGAAAACAAAAAAACAAAACAAAGTGAAATGCATGGTAGCCACACTTGTAATCCGAGGGCAGGAGAGGTAGAAACAGGAGACCTAGAACTCTGGCTAAGGAGTGAAGCCAAATCAGAAAGCTCTAGGGCCTAGTGATAGGATAAAAACCAAGGGGAGTGGAGTCTAATGAAGGACACCCATGGATGTCTTTTAGACTCCATATGTATACAAATGTCACATACAAACCTATATATGTAAGTTTGCATGTACACAACACACACACACACACACACACACACACTGGCTCCTACACAACAATCTAAAGTTAAGGTTAAGAACAATCAGAAAGCTTTTTGGTGGTCCCGTCTTGTTACAAATAGCAAAATAAATTAGCATGCATTAATGTTGCCCAGAACAGCGTGGGTCAGCATCTGTAACGTCAGGGTTCTTTTGAGCGCTTCTTTGCGCAGAATTATGAGCCCCGTTCTATCTTTTGATTTTAAGTATATAAAGGCAGAAGAACATCGTGTTTTATGAATGCATGTCAGGTTTGAAAGAAGCAAGCCTCATAAAAGACTACTAAGGGAATACTTGGAGGCACGACTTCAAAAAAAACTCCTTCCTTCTGTTTTCCCACATTTGGGAGTGGAGAGAGGGTTTGAGAAATGGGGCCTGTTGTGGGCACTGAAAAGGCTGGCTCTCTTTCATGTTTATAAATTTGAACATATGTAATAAAATGGAGAACACTCTAAATCCGCCAGGCAGCTGAGGATTCCTTTTTAGACAGATTATGAATATATTTTTTTTTAAGCTTAGAAGCTCCTTTACCCGTAACCATGTTTGCTGCTGACAGGAAAGCTTTTCAGAGGCCCTAGGGTTGGGATTTTCTGGTTTCCAAGCTTACACATGTCATCTTCTTATTGCGGGAGGAGGCACTGGACATGGCACATGGCTGGCTTTTCTAGATTTAATACCCCCACAGAGCCCCTCTCTTCTGGATTTGGCAGCCACACTCTTCTTAGCTTATCTCTCTTGATGTGTCCCTTTTCATCCCAGACACTGGTTTGATGCTTGTTTCACTTCTGTCTATGCCCAGACACACTGTGTGTGTATGTGTGTGTACACTGGACTTGGAGTTTCCTGAGGGCAGAGGTTATGACCTCATGGTGAAAACACAGGCATTAGAGATGGACTACTGGGTTCCAGTCCTAGTTTTCTCACACCCTGGCTATGTGACCTCAGCCAGTTACTGAGCCTCTCTGGGTAGAGGGTTTTTTCCATCTTCTGTGAGAGCAAATAATACCTACCTTATGTTATCTGCTCAAAATTAAGTGTGGTGCTGCAAGAAAAATCACTTAATATATGCATGACATCTGACAAATAATAAGCATGCCACAAATACATACAGCTATCACTCACCAATGTGTACTAAGCACAGCTCTGCTGATAACAAGTGCTCAACAAATACTTGTGAAATCAACTTGAATATATCAGAGTATTTCACAGGCACTGCTATAGGACAGGGAAATACAGAACTTATCAAAGCCTTCCTTAAAGTCTCATTGGTGGGAGAATTCAGTGCCTGAGTCTCAACCTTGCCAGCATAAACTGGGAAGGTTATTTCCCTTATGTGGGTGATTTTTGGCTTTGTTAACCTGGCTAGCGGCAGGGGCAGTGAAAAACAGGGCACAGACTATCTATGAAAAGCAAATCACAGAACACTGTTTATGCAATAAAACTCTGAGGATGGTCTGTACCCACTCTCTAGTCCTGCCTCCCACTCCCAAACTCTAAGCCTCCCTCTTTCTGTTCCATGAAATGAGGGCCCAGGCAGAGTGTAACTCGCTGTGAATCACTGTAATAAAAGAGGAGACAGCACATAGAGGGGACCTCAAGGCTGGGTCTCAAAACTCAGCTCACACATTTAAGAAAAGCAGGCCTCCCTACTCATTCCTTTGACCTCCCTGAAGACAAGCCAGGCTTTTTTATCTTGCAGACAACACTATCAGGAATCTCATCAAGTCTGTAACAGAACATAGTTCAGAAAGGGCTACTTTGCCTGCAGAGCTCAGGGCAGCCTGAACACAGAGGTCCTTGAACTTGCAACAGATAGTATATTGGGCAATTCTTCCCCAGGCTTTTTGAATTCTCTTATGACAAAATAGAAGAATCAAAAAGTGCATCCATACAGGACCTTGAATGTCATTCTGGCTGATTTCAGTCTCTAAACTGAGGACATGAACTTAGAAAAATCCTATAGGCAGTGAGCTGGTCTCAGAAATCTCAAGTCCATGGGTAAAGCTGCAGCAGGGAAAGTGGCTGCCTCCCTGGGCTGCTTTGAATGGCCTAAGTAATTATGAGAAGAATGTACCACCCTCATTAGCAGACAGACAGCCTTTGCCAGAACTGCAGTCACTGGAGCTCCGTATTGTTACAAAGACAAGAGGGACCCTAAATCATCACTTTACATGTCATGTCCCAGACCACCCAGAGAGACCCATTGACCTAAAAACCGACCAAAGAAAATAAATTCCCATTTACTCAGAATGGGAAACAAACAAACAAGAATGAGGGAGATCTCTTCTGATGAACAGATGTGGGAGGTTCCATTCATGAGGGCTCTTCCCGCCCTACAGCAAAATCCCATTGGCCTATGTTCACACACAACAAATCCAGACAAATCACTCTTGTCAAGATCAGGGCCAAGTGAAGCGAGATCTGAGGTCAAGGCCTGCTCAGCATAGACTAAGGAGGTGAAAGGCAAGATCTCTCCTTCCTCCTGATGTGGCTGCCTTAGAATCTTTTAGATCTGCCTCAGAAATCTGCACAATGAACAACAGGTTTTAAAAGGCTGCTCTTTGATATTCTGAGTGTCCAGCCCTGCTTCATCCAGCATCATGGGAAGCTAAACTCCCTAATGTCCCTTCTAAAGGCTGAGGATGCTTCCAGTGGAGTCTGAGGTTGAAGCTATGGAGACAAACCTTTCTGTGGGATAATGGCCAACAGGACAGGTACTGAGAAAAACAAACCTCATTAAGGCTAGAAAAACTAGAAACTAAACAAATATGACTATTTCCAGCAGACTAGTGTTGCAAAAGGGATATGTGGCCTAGTTTTCACTCAAGGAAGAATAGTGATTCTTCAGGAAAACCATCAAAAATAAACAGATGATCCCACAGCTTGATATTTTTGTATAATTCTAGTATTTGGGATATGGCCACAGAAGGTTCAGTAGAATAAGGCACTTCTCAGGTACATAGCAAGTTCAAGGCTAGCCTGGGTCACAAAGGAAGACTAAGCACATGATTTGAGCATTGGACCATGCTTTACACATGAAATCGTGAAGGTGACTTCAAATTCTGTCCATGTAAAGATTTGCAACTGTGGCTTGCTCATTTTCTAACTGTGCCTTTGCTCAGACTTGCACTGTAACAGGACCAGGCAGGGAGGATGAAAATGCTGGGACAGGTGAGAGCAAGCACCAACTGTGCTGAGGATGGACAGCACAGAGGGAAGGCACGAGGGGCTCCTGCTGGAGTCTGCGCTCTTTGAGCAGAATCTGGTTTGGTGGAGGGGATGTGGCACTGTACTTACACGTCTTTTTGCAAAAGGAGGGGGAAAAAGATATCTACAAGATAAGCAGATACACTTAATGGACTTGCTTTAAAAACCTTGTGACAAACAGGCAACCCCAGGACCGTTCAACATGGTACTTAATCTACATTCACTAAAAGGACTTAGGCACCATGAATGGATGTATGTGCATTTCAGAATAGCAGAATAGTGATAAAGACTTTCCTTTTTTTTTTTTTTAATGTTCTTTGCCTTGGGATGTGAAGGACCATTTCTGATCTGGGACCCACATGTGCAAATAAAAATCAAGTCCCTCTCTGGGCAGGATACTGGTGGCGGACTTTCTGCTTAAGTTCTGTTTCACTCTCTACGCTTTTGAGCACAGACTAAGAAGCCCTAGGACTGAAAGAAAGATCTAACTTCCTGGACTGAGAGATCTAACTTCCTCTTCCTTACCTGCAAAACAGAGGCTATGTAGGTGTCTGAAGCCTCCACCCTGCCACCAGCACACCTACCTGCGGATTTTATTCAAGGAGACACAACTTGGAACCCAGCCTCAAAAAGCCTCCTTGTGTGTAGAGATGTAAACAGATGCCCAGAGGCTTGCTTGTTTCCTCTACTCTGATGTATTCTGCACCAAATAATACACTGACAATATCAGCCAGACCTCTGAGCCCTCCTGCCTCACTGTTCCTAATTCCTTCCAAGACAATTCAGGAATACACCTTTCTGTCATCTCAGAACCACGTCATCAAGCAAAGGACACTGAGGGTTGGGAACAGGGGAAAGGAAAATGCAGAATTAGTGAGTACTTGTCCTTAAAGGTATAGTAAGGGGTTGGACAGAAAGGTATAGTAAGGGGTTAAACTTTCTTCAAAATATCTGGATCCATCCACATCATATTAACTGATTTACTGATTAGTTTCTTCTCAAAAGAAAAAATAAAAAGGAGAAAAAGTAGGTGGGAGAACAAAATAAATAAAAAGACAAAGAAATCGCATCCATGAAATCAGCTTTCTCTTCTTGGGGAACACGAGCTCTTTTTGAGTGACAAAAGCTAGGTTACTATTACTTGCTCTTCTGTCTCAGAACAGACATTTTCAGGTACTCAGTTCTAGGAATGCTCAAACCTCTTATAAGGGGTAGAATTTGCATATGGGATAGAATTTGCATAGGACACACCCTCCAGTATCCTTTAGTATATCAGTTCTTAAGGACTTACAAAACTTAACACAATGGAAAGCCTGCATTGATTGTTGTTACACTGTGCTGTTTAAGGTACAATCACACAGACAAAGGTCCTCATGTGTTCAAGTACAAACACGACCTCCAACCACCACACGTCAAACTATATAATGCTTTGTAGAACATTTTATATTTGAGTCTATGTGATGAGTGGTTGGTTGAATCTATGGAGAGGGAACAATGGATCCAGAGGGCTGGATGTAAGAGGAAACAGAAATTAAAGGGAAGTTTGTTCTGAAACTACCATAGTAGCAGATAGTCCATTAGGAGGCAAAAGACCACAAAAACTAGAGATCTGTGAACTCTGACGTACAATTGACTTGAGAACTCCTTTGGTAGAGTAGGGCAGGCTCTATGCTTCCTGGAGAGTCACTGTGATGCACAGATATTTAAATTACACCCATTACATGTTCTTCAAGATAACAGGGAAGTACAACATATTTTATAATGAATTGAATGAAACTGTTAAAAATTTAGTGCACCACAGGAAGAAGTTACAATGACTCTTCTATCAATCAAGACTGGAGTTACTAACCCAACTTAAGAACCATCAATGACTTTTATCTGTGATATTTTTCTTCCCCTGCCCTTGACAGAAGACAGCCATGAGAATGAAATGTGTCCATCAGACTGGGGTGAGAGCAAATTCAACAGCTTTGACAATATACTAAATGTACAAACGTACCATAGGGAGGAAGTCATTTACTGCCTCTGGTCCTCCAATCCTTTGCTCATAAGTATAGGAGGGTCAGCACCTCCCTCTTAGGGTTGCTAAGCAGTGTGCAAGCATTAATGCATAGCAGGCCCTCAGCATAAAGCCCAGAACCTAGAAACAGCAAACAGCTGTAGCTGACACATCATGGTCCCTGTGATGGCTAGTGTGGCTTAACATCTTTTCAGTTTCCCCTGACACAATTCCTTAAGCTGAGGTGACCTGGCCAACAGCCTGAGGCAGAATTACAGGATAATCAGTTCTTCTTTGCACTCTGAAGGGAGGCTTGCTTGCCTCATGGGTTCTGCTGAGCAGAAGTTTCTCTCAGTCCCAAGTGAACGCTGGCATGCTGGAACAATGACCACAAAGATGTCTAGGAGAGGTCTGGCTCTTTTACTGAGCACAGTATAGACACTTTTTATGACTTGACACTCCAGCAATAAAAATGAAGTGGTTACATAAGACCGCTATCAAATGACAGAGACGTGATTATGTACTTGTTCACTCAGAGGGACGGCTGTGAACTGGCATGAACACACCTAGCCTCAACATCCATGAGGGCATATTCAAGTATTTATTAAAACCAAGCGAAGTTTGATATCTTGAAAATTAAAAAAAATCAAAGTAACCATTAAAGAGACCTTGTTTAAAAAAAAAAAAAAAAAGTCCTGATGTACCTGGTTAAACTAATCTGGGTTAAATATAAGAACCAAACAGCTTATAAAATTGTAAATGCCACTCACAGCTAAATGTGGTCTCTTAAATTGCACTGTGAGCAATATAGATAAAATGCAATTTTTTTTTCCCTTTAAGTAAATTTTATCCAGAAGACACAAGGACGTGAAATTTCTTTCAAGGAAGAAAAAATCAAGGAAATATTTGGCTTGTAGTCATTGAATATGTACCTCAAAAATGCATCCTGAATCTTAAATTTTAAGGAAGCGGTTCACTGAACCAGTGTGTCATCTGATAGATTACTTAGTTGTGACATGCTAAATAGGTTTTGATAAAGATCAGGCAAAATGTGCACAAAAGAAATACCACTTAAACCATCCAACTTTTTTTTGTTTGTTTTCTTCTTTTTTTGTCTTTTATTTACTTATTTTTTTACACTCCAGATTTTATCCCTACCCCATCCACTCTCCAATTGTTCCACATCCCATACCTCCTCCCCACTCCCTGTCTCCACAAGGATGTCCCCTCCACCCAATAAGACCTCTAAACTCCCTGGGGTCCCCAGGGCTAGGTGCAGCTTCTCTGACTGAACCCAGACTGGGCAGTCCTCTGCTGTATATGTGTTGGGGGCCTCATATCAGCTGGTGTATGTTGCCTGGTTGGTGGTCCAGTGTTTGAGAGATCTCAGGGGTCCAGGTTAATTGAGACTGCTGGTCCTCCTACAGGGTCGCCCTCCTCCTCAGGTTCTTCCAGCCTGCTACAGCAGCAGTCTCAACTAGAGAGATAGCCTCCCATCAGGCATGCAATTGCATAGTATTCAGAGATTATCAGAGATACCTGCCTTATTATACTAGAGCCACACACATACATCTCGAAGCTTGTAGGTAGATTTCCAGAGTACCAATCCCCCACACAGAAAATCTGCTCTAAGTTCAGCCTAATATCTATACTGAGTAGTGTCAATACTTCAGGCACTCAAGGGCAGGTACATCAGTAGGAAAAAGAGCCTAGTATACTCTTCTCTATGTAGGGGAAGCTGGCAGCTCCTGCTGACGGCTGGCCCTGTGGGAAAGGAGGGGGAGGTAGTGAATTGCCAGACTCTCAATTTTCAAATAAAGCCAGAAACCCAGACTTTCCTGTAAAAATCTGATTCTTAAATTCTGGCAACAAATTCTGGACAGTTTTGAAACATGGTGTTGGTTTGCCCAAACACTTCTCTTGGCCACATCTAGCCTACAGGCTGCCAGTTGTGGAGGTGGAACCCCCAGAGGCCAGGAAACACAAAGAACAACTGCTCCTGCAACCGGACTTGCAAAGGACCTACTGATGGTGATGGCAGGCCAATGCATGCTCACTGCTTTCTACACACTATTTTGCTTTGATCCTGGTTACATATTCTGACAGGGATACAGCTGTCCCCAATTAAGCAGCTAAAGAAAGTATTCAGAGACACAACCTTGTCTAAGTTTTCCTAGGTAGACTCCGATCTTGGGAAGCCTCACTTTAAACTCTACCTCATTTTCCCACTAAAGCACAAGGCTTGCATCTTGTCACTGCTCCCCCTACCTACCCCACACCCACCACCAATAACAACAATTTAAGGAAACCTCAAAGAAGGGGCCTATGGTTTGAGTGTGAAATGTCCCCCATAGGCTCACATGTTTGAAACACTTGGTCTCAAGCTAATGGCCTCAGTTTGGAAGGTTAAGAAGGAACACGTAGGAGGTAAAACCTCACTGAAAGAAGTGCGTCAATGGGTGGAGGCGGGTGGGTCTTGAGTTTTTTTCAGGGCAGTCTTACTTCCTGTCTGTCTCCAACTTGCCAACAGCAAACACAGTTTGACAAGTCACCTCAGCCTTCAGCAGCCACAGCTTCTCTTCTGGGATGGAGTATATCCTTTCTTATACGCTGAGCCAAAATAAACCTTATTTTAAAAACGTGTCTTTCTCTGGTATTTTACCACAGAAAAGACAAAATTAACGAAATGAGCTGGCTTACACAGGAGATATACCTTTGGATTATCTGGTGGGGTGTGTACTATGCTCCCTGCTGTTGGGGGCGGTCAGTGGACCAATGTAGGATGCTATGCATGTTCAGCCACACTTCACATGTATGACCTTCAGTGGGGTGAGTGCCCGCTGGTGGGCTGTTAGCCCAAGCAATCTCAACATCAAGCTGCTAAGTTCATTGGTGAGTAAAATTGCTCTTAAAAGCAAGAATTTGAGAAACCAAAACTGGCCACTCATCTGAGCAGCTTTTAACTCCCTGATCTTTATGTCTATAGGTTTCCCACATAACCAACTTGATGCTAATCTGATTATTTCAACATCAAAGAGAAAACTGGGGTCAACAGCAAATGGGTCAGAAACCAAGTACTTGACAAAAGAAGTCTAGCAATTTCATCCAGCAGGCTCTCCTTAATTAAATTAGCTTAATCTAGTTTCCATATTCCCTGATTATTTTTTTTTCTCAAAAATGAAAGCAAAAGCAATCGGGATCTAGAAAGAATGCGTAGGCCGTAATTATAACTTGCCTCCATTTCACTGGACAACACAGCCACTGTGAAAGGCAAAGGGCATGACTTCCACCCAAACTCCCACCTCCACTCCTGCTCTGACTGGTTCAAAAACAAGCTCCTGTTATTCACAGGACCTGCAGAATTCTCAAGTTTTCAATCATCTGTCAAGCCACTCCTTGTTTCCAGGTCCAAAGGTAGCAAGAATGATGATGAAACTTCCGTGCAAGGAATAATATACATCTGAAAGTTGACACGGGGCTGCTTTCATGGCCGTAGATCTTATACAGCAAACAGCAGGCAGGATATCTGATCAATATCTATAGTCACCACTATTATTTTGGGGACATCATCAGCTGTGTCTATATCATGTAAAGCTTATAAGCTTATTTTACACATAAGATAAACCACCAGGGAGACACAACTATGTGTGCTACCATCTGGTGTCTCAGTCTCTGTCTTCTGTTCCATTAATGTTCAGCAGTCTTTGGGGCAAAAGTCTCCTTATCTTCTCCTGTCTGTCATAAGTAGGCCACCTTCCCACCAAAGCGTACCTGATCCTTATTCCATACAACACACACTCCACACTCCTCAGCCAGCTCACCTCTGCGTCTGTCATCCAGTCAGCTAAGTACCACAGACATCACATGCATCGACTTCTTGGTCTCTCATCTATACCCCAGTGAAATGGCAATCCTACTAGCACAGTACCTTATATCTTTTGCTCATTTCTAAGGCATCCCTATGTAAATTTAAACGAGATTTTTTTTTTTTTCTCTTTTCTGTTAGCTTTTAAGAGACAGGTCTTCTTAGGTAATTCTTGTCGGCTTAGAACTCGCTAGGCACGCCAGAACTTGTGGTGCTCTTCTTGCCTCTGCCTCCTGAGCGACTGCTAGGATTGTGGGAGTATCCCAGCTGGCTTGTATTTGTGGAATAAACTAATATACAAGGGAGTGAATGACAGCTTGCCAGTGACCTCCTGCATCACCACAATACAGCTGCTTCAAAAGCAGGGATGCTATTCACTGTCTCTCCTGAAGCTCCCTTGGAATGACTGACATGTAGTGGTAAGTGACCAATCAGCGGGCAAATAAAGGGCGTTCTTTAGTTTATTCTGAAACTCTTTCATCACACTGGCAAGAATACACTATTCACCCATGCTTATTCAAGCTTCCAGTGAAGAAACAGACCCAGTGGAATACTAGTCAGCTTTAAAGGGGGAGGTGGACAGGAGAGTGTGTCATTTACAAACACCTGGATAAACAAAATACACTGTATTTCACATGAACCTGGAATCTAATAAAGTAGAACTTGTGGAAGTAGGTCATGATTATCAGGGGCTAAAAAGGGGTAGAAAGTGGGGGAAGAAGGCTGTTGATCAAACAAAGTTCAGTCAGAGAGAGGAATAGTTAAAATAATAAGAGAATGCGTTCAGGGGCTGGAGAGATGGCTTAGCAGTTAAGAGCACAGACTGCTCTTTCAGAGTTCCAGAGTTCAGTTTCCACATGGTGGCTCATAACCATCTGTAACAGCATCTGACCTCCTCTTCTGGTGTGTCTAAAGACAGCTACAGTGTCTTCATATGCATAAATAACTAACTAGATCTAATCATCCCACATTATATGCATATGTCAAAAAGAATCCCACTATAGCCTGTAATATGAACAATTATCAATTGACAATATATATCTGAAGATTGCAATAGAAGTTACATCGCAGGTTTTGATGGGGACAGGACACCCCCAAGTTTTGGGGCAGGCAAATCCTGAAGGTAATTATATCTTTTATATGTTGATTTTATTATTTTAAATTCTGAGACATGTATCTATGGAAATAAGAAACATGGTAGACAATGAGCTTCCTCCACAAGCTCCTGCTAAAGACCATGCCCCTGACCCCAAGGGTTCTTGGTCACCTGTGTAGCAATGAGCATCAGAGAAAAGCACAATGGCATGCCTCAGGCTCCGATGGCCAACAGAAATGACTTCTGGTTTACCAAGCCAACCCCAGAGAAAATCGGTCCGGCCTAGCCATGTAGTCAGAGAACATCTGTTTCTCCTTCTTTCCAAGAGCACAGCACCTCCCTAGCCTGCTGACGTCAGCCTGGATCTGAGCTCTCTGATAAAATGCACCTGGGGGAAGGAAGCTTCGTCCCGAGCACTGAGCGGAAGGTTAAGGACCAGCACCTGCTTTCTCCAGGGCTTGTTTCCTTCCCTTTGAGACAGGGCTGACTCAGCTTCTTTGGCCTGGACCAGGAGGCTGATGATACAGACCAGACCTGCCAGACAGAAACAGGACACAAGGACACCACCTTTGCACACTGCCACAGAAGAACCAACGTGGGGTAGGCAGTTACTGTTACTGCTGTAAGCAGTTACACTGTTATTGGTCTTGTAGTGAATATTCTCTCTCTACACCTAAAGGAGAAACAAAATGGACCATCAACTATTCAAGTGCCTGGCAAAGGGAAGGCCAAAGCATTTCACCCAAGTAACTCCCCAGCCATTCCCTCCATTCTCAAAGCTTAAACATTTCAACCGAAAGCCAAGGCTAGGGAAGAAAAAAAGCAGACACTCATCTGTGCAGCTGCCTTCCTTGGAGAGACTATCTTGTGAAAGTTTCACTTGATAATTCACATGAAGAGAGCGCATAGTGAAAACAGGTTCCACTTAGGCCCATAATTAGCATAATTGCCTGTCACTCTCCTGCACTCTGTCCTTTCATACACTGCAGACCTGGGATGTAATGGACACCTGGAAGGCAATCCCAGAAGAGTATTTACCATGTACCCACATGGGGAAGACGGTGTTCACATAAGCCAAACCGACTCCAGCCATGCCCTGGAGACAGCCAGCCTGGCATTTAACTGCAGGTTGAGGGAGAGTTTACAAGGATACGAATCAAGGGTTACTCCTTAATTATATATTTGAAACTCTGATGTAACAGAAAACTATGATATGATCTAGACAAGTCCCCTTAACACACACACACACACACACACACACACACACACACACACACACACA